>OY728160.1:714209637-715409637 GCA_963277665.1 Viscum album
TAATAAATATAGATAATAAATATTAATAATAAATATTAATAATATATAATAAATAATATATAATAAATAATAAATAATAAATAATAAGAAAATATAAATAATAAATAATATATAATATATAATATATAAATATAAATAATAAATAATAAATAATAAATAATAAATAACCAGTTACAAATAATAGATAATAAATAAATTAAAGTATATTATAAATAATAAATAATAAATAATAAATAATAAAGAAGACACATGAAAAAGTACGAAAAGACATGATAAGGGATTAAAAATCATGAAAACGCATGAAAAAGGATGGAGAAGCATATGAAGAATGAGGCATTAGAAAGAATAAGAACGCATGAAAACTCGTGAAAACTCTGAAAAACTCCTTAATAATTCAACATAATCATCATAATAACCCACAAAAAACCATTGATAAAGATAACAAGTCATGGAAAACCAAATAAACAGTAATAAATGGTGCAACCGTTAAAACCCGTCAAAACGGTCATAAAGAGACAAAAACATTGGACTCACATTAACGGAGATAACTTATGATCCGAGAGTCCGTTTTAGATCCGCGACCTATCAAATCAAAGATCCTGAAACGATCTTCGACCTGAAAGGTGAAAGATTCTGAATGGATAGGCAGATCGGAAGTTACGACCATTTAAAAAAAAGCTGACAGGGAATGGGTGCTAGAAACGAGGCATTGAAAAACATAACAAACCAGATACCCACTAAAAAGGACATAACATATGATCTAAGAGTGCATGTAGGTGTCGCGACCAGTCAAACTAAAGCTCATGGAACGAGATATAATCTGGAAGGTGGAGGAGGCCGAACTGACACGCGGATCCAAAGTTAGGTCCGTTTGAAGACAAGTTCGACGGGGCACCGGTGACGGAAACAGGGTTTTGGAGGCCTTCAGAGGGGTTTTTGGGTCGAAAAACATGACAGAAGATTTATTCTGTCAAACTGGTGCGTAGCTCTCTTCGCTGGCTTCGATTTGATATGTGGTAGAGCCCAAACGGACACCCGGAGCGAAAGTTATGGTCGTTTGAAGTAGGAGAACTTTTTTCAACTTTCATATAACTCTAATATCATCCACACCTTAGGCCGTCTCACGGTTTTGATTATATGTGCATCTATATCTCTTCATGAGCTTCGATTTGACTGGTCGTGGCACTTCAACGGATGCCCGGATCAAAAGTTATGGTCGTTTTAGTGATTTCGGGGTTTCTTGTGTTTTTTTATTTTTTCATTTCATTTCGCGGAGGTTTTACCGAAACGGCCGATAATCCTCGAATAAAATTAAAAAAAATAAATAAATAAATAAATTTTTTTTGGCATTTCGCGGAGGTTTTTTCGCGGCGGTTTAAAAACCGCCACGAAATGGCGGCCCGAAACGCGTTTAGCGGCGGTTTTAAAAACCGCCGTGAAAAAACCACCGCTAAACGGCCGTTTTCTTGTAGTGGTAATAAAACTATCAAGATTGTTACCAATATATTATTTTTACTCAAAAAAATTTTCCAATTTGTTTTCTCTCATAAAATATTCAAACTATCATGTATTTACCATCAATTATATGTTTTGGGGATGAATTTATCACTTTTAGTTTTATGTAATGTAAATATTGGATTTTATTTCTAGTCCATAGTATGTATTGAACATGAAACACCATATATAGATACATTAACAGTAAACATATTTTATAAAAAGAAATAAACATTATCATGATAAAACAAAAGTCAATTATTTCATCACCAAATTAGAAATTCCATTATTTAGGATATTTCTTTAGGTGAAAATGGAACATTGAAACATACTTTCTATAGAAACAATAAACGGGTCCATGAAAACTTCTATTATGATTCATATACTTTTCCATTATAGAATATAAAAGAATGTATGATATTTTAGTGTATTGTTGACATTTATATTAATTATAATGAATTTTCAATGTAAAAAGTTATTGAATAATCTTTGTCAATATTACCTATGAAAAAAATTCTATAATTAATACCATTAATTTATTTAAACCTTTAAAAATCTATTATTTAGAAAGGAAATTTGTCACTAATTTTTGTTTTTATATTGGAAAAAACATTCAGCATAGGGGGTTAAATTCTTCAATTTTATCCTTTTTTGTCCAAAAATGGTTTCTATAAATGAATTATATCTCATATCTCTTTTCCTCTAGACATTTTTTAGAGTAAAAAACATAATATCATATTTAAGGTTATTATTTCATATACTATTAATGTTACATAATTTGAATTACATATAGGAAATTTGTATTTTCGGTAAATAAAATGAAACCTAAAATATCATTAATGTTATTCTATAACATAATTCAATTAATTTTTTATAACAACATATGGGATCAAATCCAAATATATCTCAAGAAATATTCCAATTATCTTGTCTTAAAAATAACATATTATGTTTTCCTCAAACTAATAACATTGTTCAATAACATTGTTCAAATGAAACTTATTACGATAAAAATAATATGGGTGAACAATAACTTTTTCAGTTGATGGATTATGAAAATAATAACCCATATATTTTGGATAATATTCATAATAGATTTTTTTAGACACGACACGGGGATTTTATGAATCCAATCATCATAAATGATCTTAAAACCCCTAAATACAAATAAAAGGCACATTGGGACACATCTGTGTCCATATTTCATTTGGTGTATTTATGAAGACAGTGGATAATATATTTTTCTATATAATATTTTCAACTTCTAAATAATATATCTATAATGATATATGAAAATCACGTTGAATTTTATTTTTTCAAACCCAATCATTAATGGCATGAAATCTACATTTGAATTCACAATAAAATTATTGTGTTCCCATAAAAGTTAGTTGTGAAACTATAAAATATTATTGATGATGATCAGTACATTTCAAGTATATATATTCATCATTTCAATATGATCAATCCAACTTTATTTTTTTCATAGATTATTAAAATTACTTTTAGTCTCTTTTAACTGTTCAGAATTTTCAAACTCACATATAATTAGTAACACAAAACTATACATACTTTAATAATTATAAATTATGTTTATGTATTTATAAATACTAAATGTTTGTAAACTCATTGGTATAAAATATAAAACCTTGGTATTTATAAAATAATCAATCTGTTCGATATCATATATGATACGTGACATTGAGAATAAAAAACTACATATTATTATTGTTTAAATATGAGCGTTATTACATAACCAATAAATTTGTTGGAATGAATAATAATTACTACATTATTCAACACATTTTTATATCTTAGTCAATTATAATCTATCAATAAATTCATTTTATATAATTATCTAATTTTTATTAATATCTATTTATGATAATTTTTATTTTGTTCAAAAAATATTTTTTTGAGAAAATATTATAATCAATTACAATAAATGTTATAAATTTAATTTTATAAAATTAAATCATTTTTAAAAACATATTATTAAATTTATATGTTGGTGAAATTTTTATATTCTTATAAAAAGTTTTTCTTTTTAATGAATTGTGAAATTTTTGTTTTTAAATAAATTTATATTCTTTTAGAGAATTCTTAATGTAAAATTATATTTTTTTTATTAGTCTTAAAATTTAATAGGAAAAATTTTCATATAATACAATAATTTTTTTTAAACTTAATTTTATACTGTAATCTTTCATAAAAGAAAATGTGTACATAGAAATGGTATTTTTATGAAAAACTATTTCGGCCCATATTTTTTCTAAACTAATATAAAATTAAATTATACCACTTATTTAAATATAATTATGGAAAATTAATTCCATATTAGTAATTATAGGGTCTTGATTTGGTAAATAATGCGGTTTTTTATTTTGGACATAATTTATAAAAACCTAGTTAGTTTATGTTATCACATTCAAGGGTAAATCAGGTAATTACGGTTTAAAATAAAATGATAAGGACTAAAAAATGGCACTAATGATGAAATTAAATTTTTAGAGGAGTAT
The DNA here is from genome assembly GCA_963277665.1 of Viscum album. Lineage (NCBI taxonomy): Eukaryota > Viridiplantae > Streptophyta > Magnoliopsida > Santalales > Viscaceae > Viscum > Viscum album. The sequence continues at coordinate 714,213,651 of OY728160.1, forward strand.
ATATCAACGATAATAATCCAAAATTCAAATATTTGGCCCTTTTTAGAATTTGGACATGATTTTTACCTTTATAATATTTATGTTAATATAAATCCAAAAATGAAAAAATGATATTTTAAATAACTATAATGTTTCTAACATATGGATAAAAAATTATATTTTCGATACTAAAACTTCTTTCTAAATACAAATTTTTCATCATGGTAATAATTTTAGATTTTTAGTGAATAAATAATTACATTAAAATCATATACCAAATTAATGTAATAAAAATTCATCTACTATAAAATTAATATATATGATATTAAATATATTTAAAACAATATAATATGAATTAAATACTATCATTGATTAAATAAATGTATAATCACTACATTTTTGGGAAGTTTGAATTGATTATATTCGAATTCTATCTTATTCATTTATTTTTGTAATTCAAATAAAATGATTAGTTCCAAAATCCACATAAATGTTATTATGATGTAAATGATATCAAACAAATTGACCCATGGATGGGAGAGCCACATCGATGAGCCAAGATAAATTTGTTAAGGAAAAGAAATAACATACAAAACATTTGAGGAATACAATGGTACAAGATACCCAATATAAAAAACATACCAAAAGGTCCTTGTCAATAAAAAAACAACATATCCTCAGTCACCCTGCTATAATCTGTTAATGAGGATTCTATTACTAAATCCACTCAGGCCTGCCACTATCCTACAAGAATAAAAACTTAAAGTGAATCATCTTACATCATTCCTTCCTGAAACCCAGAAAAAAACATAATGACACAAACCCTATGTCAAATGATCCTAAAAATCATCATACTAAGCAGCACATCAATGGTTTTAATTCCAACTTATATATTAATCTTTTTATATTTGAGCAATTTGGACATCAAACTAAATTTACATTAATTTATCATATCAAGAAATTATAAGTGTTCCCCAAGCCTATAAAAAAGAACGTATTTATTTCATTTATTCACTCTACATTTCTTATAACCATTATTAAGTGTAGAATACCAACCATTAAGGTTATAATGTTTAATGAAAAGTATGTTGTCTAAAGAAGATGTATAGTTCTTTAATAATCATTTTTCTTCAATTTCCTCTTATACCACCCTCAAATATTTTAGAACGATTCTAAAATAATAACACAAATATATTCCATATAAATATGTGTTTAGGTTATTTGAAAAACCTATATAAATGTACATATATATATATATATATATAATCTTCCATAAAATATGGAATGAGACTATTATTTCTATGTATAGTGGACTACCTCTTTACGAACTAATGTAATTATTTTTCTATCACGACCTCTAATGTATGGTTATAATGATGGAATTAATATTTTTATGTAAATTTAATGAAATATATTTAATTGAATAGTTTGATTATATCATTTATTTTTTTCCATTTCCATTTACGAAAAAATAATAACGTTATTATTTCTTACGAGTGGACTACTATCTCCTTAAAACCATGTGATTCATTTTTCTTTACAAACTCACATTTATTATACATATAAAAACATTTAAAGAATAAATATTATATTCAATATATTATTATCATTATATAATGATAAAATAATTCTTAGATTATTTCTACAATGATCATTGAAAAATTGAATCGTTACACATGTCTATTTACAATCTACCATCTCCAAGAGTGTAACATATTTAGTTTTTCATAACCATATTTTATGAATGTTTATAAATTCATATTTGAGTAATATGAATGAAAATAATATCATGATTATTACTATAGATATTATATAATAATGTACTCTTTAACCATAGTCATCCTATAGAAGTCATTTTGGACGTATGAGTAAAATATCATAAAAACATTCCACATCAAGTTAAAAGATTATGTAAATATTTAAGAAATTGTAAAATGAAAAGTAAAAAAACAATAAGAAAAAAAATCTCAATAAAGTACATAATTCTCATATAATTAAAATTGTAGAAGATAAGTGACACATGTAATGAGTCAGGTACTAGGTAAGTGGTTTCGTTTAAAAAACATATCTTGATGATTCCCATCCAAATATATTTTTCTATGTACATGTTTTTTAATATATTTTATCTTTGTTTTTATATAAAATTATATTAACTATAATGATCATTTTATATTTCATTTAACTTAATTTCATTATTTTTAAAATGAAACTTTTTATGATGTTTTTTGAATTTATTTACAAAATATAAAAAAAGATGTTCTATTTTAACTTGTACAACAACAAAAACAACTTTTCCCACCTCCATAAATTTAATTTGATGATTGGAGTCCTATAAGAGATTTCATTTTTTATTAAAATAAAATAATTATTAAAATTTTATGTGTATATCAGTATTGAAAATGGGTTATTAAATGAAATTTGTTATTTGATATCTGAGAGGTTTTATAATATGTATTTAAAAGTGTTTTTCAATGGTTTTATAATAAAAATGTAAAATAATAAATTTTATTTCTGTAGTTTAGATTAAAATATATGAAATAGTTGTTTATCATATATCTTAAATGAATGGTGAGCCAAATTATATATCTATAATGTATTAGGTATGATTTTTTGGGATTCTAACTGTATATTTTATTTCAATTTTAACCATGATGGTTATATCATGTTTAACTATGAATATTCCCCCATGTCTAACCACGACGTCAATTTCAATTGTAACTGTGATGATTACTCCATGTATAATAGTGATGGTTATTCCATGTGTAATATTTAGTGTTACACTATAGGTAATGGTGATGTTTGAATGATTCCCTATGTTATATATATATTATCTGTATTTTCTATGCACTCTAACGGTTTTATTTGAAAAACATTTGTATGGGATTTTCATGAGGGGACATTTTTTTCATATATTCAATGAATTTTGATATGAAGGTAAAAATTTCATTATTTTTCATTTTTTTCATTATAGAAACCATTTTAATTCTTTTTTGGTCCATTTATTATATTTTTGTTCTCATCCAACATTTAATAACGTTTTTCACAGTGTTTAATGACTGGAAAAGTAATAGAAGAAGTCATGTTGAATCCTGTGAAGATTTTTCATCAAAATAAAACTTGTTTTATTTAAATGTTTTATTTTATGAGAAAATGGATAATAATTATATGTTTCCACTTCTTAATAAATGGTATAGTTATGTATGATTTATAACATTATACATTAAAAAATTAAACCTAAAACAATCCTAATTTTTTAATGAAAACATTTTTAACATTGAACATAATATTATGTAATGTTTATGGATTTGGATTTAAACACAAACATATAAATATATTTGGTCCAAAAAATCATACTATCCCTATCAAATTTTAAATAAAATGTTGTTTGATAGTGGGTTGACCTCCTTTAAGGAGAATAATATTTTCAAATCTATTAGTGTGAAAAAGTAACCCTCCCCTTTATGTATCTTGTTTTTCTTCTCTATTGGGGGAAGGTCAACAAAAGTTATCTTAAGAAAATTTAATCTAAAATCATTTATCAGCTCACCACCTAGAAGAGGAAGGACAACTCCCAAGTGGGGATATTTTTTTGGTGAACTCAGTGATAAAATCAACCTTTTTCATTGTTTTTGATATATTTATGTTCTGAATCCATAATCAAATATTCCCAAGCATTGATCGAGAATTTTCAATAGGTTGGATAAACCCTCAAAAGGAATCTCATTAAGGTAACTTAGAAAGAATTTATCATACTAACTATGATGGTGGGTTTTTGTATAAAGAATATGATAATATTTAAGGATGATTTATACACTAAATATAATTTAAACCTCCTTACTTCCAATGTAGTCAGTTTGGAATTTCGGTCGAATAGGTTCTTATCTATGCTACAATCTGGACACTCCATGTACATATCATCTTCAAACTGGAAAACCGTCATGGACTTTTATAATACTCTCATACAGTACTCATGATGGTTGATTTCCATACAGTCCAATATCAATCTATGGACCACTCCATGGAAGGATAACCTAGTCAATGAGGAGTTCATTGTTCCTTCAATTATGCATCACCTTGAAACCTGGGATTTCCATCAAAGTGGCTCACTAAAGGATCTACTTTCCTCCCATATATGTTGAAAAATTCATATTTATTAGCATACTGTAAATGATATACTTATTTGGACTCCTAAGCTGGATGGAAACTCACTGTGTGTGATATTTATGGGAAGACATGTGTGGGAAACTCCAGTGCACCTTCTTGGTTGTAGAATTCCAGGTGCTAAAATATCTTCCCCTCTCATAGGCTTTTACATTGGAAAACCTAGAAGTACTGGTTGCATATTCAAGGGACTTTATAGCTTATATGAATCCATAATTCCTTTGTATTCTATTTATGTATGATTTTTAGGATCCCTATTATAATGCCCTCCTCTTATGTATCTTTTCTAGCAGGCTATGGACATATATTCAGAAATTGATTGTCTTCAAAATGATTTTGGAATTCAAGGATAATGAAATTATTTCTAATCTATCATATGATCATAGTATATAGATTAAGGGCATCTTGTACACAGAAATTTCCAATTCCATTTCCTACATATGGAAATATAGAAATGACATTTTCATTGATAACCATCCTCCCTCTTAGAATGTAGGAATCACAACCATTTGCAGGGAATCCATGTCATTCACTAAGGTCCAAACATGATCTATGAATAATGACGTCATATAACTCTTTATTTTGAAATAATTTGGTTTCAAAAGTAAGTTTTGCAAAACATTGCTTCTTAAATTTATTAGGTGTATTCCTCCAATGTCATCTTTATATAATGTAAATGAGGATAAAAAAGCTTCAGGTTCCTCCTGTACAATGGGTTGTGGTGGTTTTTTCACACTCATTAGGGCTTCGTTAAATCATACTTCTACCATTTCATTATGAATGTCTTCAATATTGAAGCTATACTCTATGCGATGATCAAAGTTATGAGAAATTCCATCCATGATGGTTATATATATATATATATATATATTTGGGTAGAATACGAATCAAATATTTTTTTACATATTCTAAAGACTCAATAAAATAATTTACCATAGATAATAATTACATCTTGAATTGGGTGTCTCTATTTAATTTAGGAAATCCATCTAGATGTCAACCATGTTTAAAGGGAATTAAATCATGTTTTGGATTCCTTATCAATGAAAGTATTTAGTGAATCATGTTAGAGATAGTCATTTGTTATCCAAAACATTTGTTCACACTTGGTTCATGTGGATATTCATGGTTTCTTACACTATCGGTTATGTAATTCCCCTTTTCATTCTACTCTCTTTTCCATTTATTAATTTTTTTAGTAATAGAATTTTCCCTGATCTTGAACCTTATTGATTTAAAAAATAATGCATCTAAAATTGGTGTTCATAATGAATTCCTCAATATAGAATAATACATAATTAGTTTTTTAGTATTATATGAATGAAATAAAAAATTTAATTAGATATAATATCAATAAAATAATGAACCCACACATCCAATATATTAGTGGGACATGATCTTTATTTTACTAAATTTTTGATATATATATATATAACACATGATATTTCAATATGAGTTGTTATATATCACTTCATAATGTTTCAATGTAATCTTGTTACCTAAAAAATGACTTACGATTTATGAGAATGTTTTTCTGAGATTATTATCCTTTTATATTGGTTGAAATGATTTTAAGTTCTTTTCATAGTATCCTATATTAGTTGAATCATGATCAATACTACCATTTTATAAGAGGGTTTGAAACAATATAGATCACAATCCAACATAGGTTCTTTCACCCCAACCATGTTTTGGGTTAGTATGGATTTACTTGAAAAAGGTATATACTATGTGGATTGGATGTTGGTATATTTTAGGTTCTCATTGGTAAAATGGGATATTATTATTTTTATATGATATGTGATAGTCCCATTTTTAGTTTCATTGCATTATTCTTACATCGGTTTGACTTCACATTGGAGAGGGGCGTCAATCTACGAGTTTCATGAAGCAACATGGGAAACCACATAGACAAGCCACCAAAGTTATCATGCGACATACCCAAGAGTCATTGTTGATCCTTATGGGATGGTGAAATGTGTTAAGGAATCAGAATATATTTTTCATGTCTCCCCTGCACCAAGATGAGGGAAGGGACAAAAAACATCCAGACCATTCCTCCTTTAAGTTTAAATAGAGATAATGTCCCACGAGTTCCACCTTAAATAGTCCACAGAGTGCGGACTAGAACCAAGGGTATATAATAACACAAAATATAAAAGGTATTACACATTTTATTTAGTAGGATCGAGAGATAAGATGGTAAGAACCCCAAACAACATTAAAAATGAATGTAAAAGTACCACCATAATCCATTCCCATATCCCTATTCTATGATAAACTTATATAATGTACAAGAACACTCAAATAGGAAATTACCAAAGGAAAGGAAAACAACAACAAAAATTGTCCCAATGTCCGAGCTTGTATGGTCTCGGACGGTCCCTGAAGTCCTCCTGGAAACCTAAAAGATGTTTTATTTACATAGGGTGAGTATACAGGTATACTCAGTTAGGAAAACCAAAGGCTCTCATGCACTAGTGTGAAGGAATTCTAATGCCTTGTGAGATAGTATAAGTAACCAAAATACATAGAACGGGAAACTATCCACCCATCCTCACCAAGGCACACACCCCAAATAATGAAATCTATGTAAACTAATAGTAGTAGAACATCGATATTTGGGAACCACACTCCACATTAACACTAGTTATTGAATACATCCTACACATCTGACCTCCCCCTCTATTTTCACTACAGTCCCACTACCACCCAAAAACAACCTTATGGGCCACCACAACCATGAATCCCTCCTGAAGATACCTGGTCCACCACAGCCATATGTAACTATGCCCACAGACACTAAGGCAACCAAAACCATACGTAACTATGGCTGAAAACACCTGGTCGAGAACAACTACCTCCACACTTGAAGGCATCTGGGCCTCATCCCAAAGACAAATGGGAAACAAACCCACCTCCACACACATGGACCCACCACCCCAACGTACATTGCCCAATGATTCTTGGGCTATAATGGACCTCAGTTCTTCATATCCTACTCGAAGAGTCTTGGGATACCTGTGGAGAGGGATAAGAAAATAAAGCTAACTACCAGCCACTCATAGGAATGATGAAAAAAACCCTTTCCCCATGAAATGGGGGTGTTCGGCATGAAGTTATCAACATGATTGGGGTTCATATAATAAACACAAAAACAATTATACATATAGTTGAACGAGAAGTCATCCCAACCGAAGGGTTTGAAACTATCTGATACACAAACACCCCCATAACTAATCAGTCATGCAAAAAATAACAATAACCACAACTAGAGCACCACCCTTTGGGTCCATTCTTGTTATAATGTTCAAGTTATTTCATTAGAATAATTCTACACTACTGGGAATCTAAGAGTAATATCCACAAGTCAAAACAACTATAGAATGAAGGAGAAAATAGCCAACCAGCAATTAAAGCATTCGCACTGGGTTCTCTTGTAATGTCACAACAATGAAACAGATCTGTGACATCCCTCAAGGTACAGGAACCAAGTCATGCCCCAACATATGGTCAGAGATCAACACGAAAACAACTAGACAATAGGGGATCCCATACCCATTAACATCATTTAACAACTTCCTTCTATCTTTTTGGTTAACAGGGGTGATAACACAAGGATTCTTATTCATTGGGTATCCATTTAATAAATCAGGTTTACATGATTAACCATTATATATATTACATCCATTCAATCACATTATTATCATAAAAAATATGTTCATTAGTGTGCAAGGAACATCCACCAGTGGCCACGATTTTCAATGGGAACAATCCCATACAATTCACAACTTATAAATGGATAAAAAAAGTGTACATCTACATCATCATCAAAAACACCCCCATCATTATATAAAACCCCCTATATTGTCTTTGTTATTGTTTAGTTTCATCCACACCCTGGGGAATCATTATCACACCCTCCACTCATGATACACAATAAATAGGGATGAAGGAAAACCCTACCAGGATGATCAATTATCGATGTATTTCTTATCACGCCATGAACTGGGGTTGTGTGACTTGTAGATGAATAAATCCATGGACTCCAAGGAAGAGTGGGAAGGGATATAGCATGGTGCATGATTTGTCTCCAAAAGAGGTACTCCATGAGAACAAGTAAATGAAGGGACCAAGGATGAAGTAAAACCCAATGTGAGAAAATTCCAGATCAAAGAGTTATGGGAAATAAAATCTTGATCAACATAAAATGAGGATCGTGGTTTATCCAATTGGTTGAGTGGTTACACATGAAGAAATTATTTTTTATTTAATAATTATCCTTTAAATGTAGAAAACATGTATGAGGGGCTAAGCTGGAAACACGGAAAATGTGTGACATGGGGTCGCTCCACCATTAAAGGTTTTAAGATACCATTTATGGGATTAAATGGTCTTAAAACACTTTAAAAGACGCAAGAATACTTAAACGAGGTGTTATGGGAAAACTGGTAGAATAAACCCCAATACCCCTACGGTGGAACCGATTGGTGAGACAGATCGGTGGCACAAATCGGTGAGACCGATCACTATCACTAATTGGTAACACCATAGTGACACCCTATCACTGACACTGACATCCTTCTAACTCAACATTGGGGTCTAGGTCACCCCATGCACTAGAATTGACAAAGTAATCGATCAGGAGGATCCAAGACATTACAATAATAGTGGATTTTTTAACCAAAGATTAAATATAATGAAAACTGGACCCCACTAGTAAACCCAACGTGACTATTCGATACATTAAGTGGTTATGTCACTAGAATCGTACTTTTAATATAAAAATGAAAAAATGGGATAAATAATTAATTCCACAGAAAATTACTAACCAACAATAAAATGAATGTAATAGAAAAGTACTAAATATAAAACATAGTTCCATGTGTAATTTTGAAATATGTTAAGGATGTTGTCCCAAGGAGTACCCAAACTAAAATATGAAACTTTCACTACCCATATCCACGAACTATGGAAAATATCAACTCACATACACCACCATATAAAATAAATTAACATGATAGAAACATATTAAACCCATAAAAAATATGCTAGACCAGTAATGATGAATGGATTGATCTATACATCCCCACAGAAAAACAACACGGGTCCATGCCCAACCATAATAAATAAAACTATTCTATGGTATTTTAAAAATATATATATATATATATATATATATTAGGTTGTATTATATTTTCCTATCAACAAAAACAATGAGTTACACTATTTAATGAATGTTTTAGAAAACCTGAGAGAAAATATTTAATGAAGAACATAACTTCTTTTAAGAAAAGAAAGAACTAGGGTTTTTTTTAAAAAAAATTACTTATTCTACTATTGATAAAACTGAAACATATCGGAATTGAAAACCTATATTTATGTGAACCAATAATATATAATGAAAATATAGGATAAATATTTAGAAGACACTAAATAAAACTAGCTCGATATAATGAATAATCGTCCATAACACATTGTATTACCCTCACTTGTCTAACCATGGGACAAAATCCCATGGGATAAATAAAATCTATCTCTAGGTCACTAACTAGGTCATGATCATGAAATATTAATTCATGTTTCACTATGCTTCCCACATATCTGTACGTAATTTATAAAGACATGTGATGTGTAGGTTAGTACAAAAAATAAAATATAGAAGTATATATTATATAAATAAAATAATGTCACACCATCACCTCTGAATCCCACAAAAGAATGAACCCCAATTTCAAAAAGATCACCCCAAATCCCATAATCCACATTATATAAAAAACATTAGATACATAACATAGTAACTATTTTTTGGTCGAGGTAGATACTCAAGAGGGGGTGAATTGAGTTCCAATTAAAATTTGTGTTAAAAAGATTTCTATCAAAATCCCCCAAATTAAATAACAAGCTAAATTGTAGTGAATTTGTAATACAGTAAAGGGTCAATTAGGTTCTCAAGAGATTGATTAGTTCTCAGTTAATCTATTCTGAAGATTAGATCATCTTTTGAAACTAACCTAATGCTTTTAAATAAATACAAACATCTCCTAGTTTAATTATCAAGTTTACTTTAAAATAGATTTGTATTTAAAGTACTTAGCAGCGGAATATAAAATATAGTTTAAAACAAAATAAACTATCACAACAGATAAAACCAAAAGGTTCAGTCTCATGCCGAGACATAGTCCTCTCAAACAGTTTGTATAAACTATGATCCACACCTTGGACCGGGGTTTTACAACAATACACAGACTATCCAGGTACTAATACCTCTACCATATTTCCTCATGGGAAAAACGAAACAATAACACATAGGATATCTAGGTCACACTTGACCTCTACCTCTATCAACAATGGGATATAAGATTATAAGGGAATATTGAGTGAGGATTTATAAATCCTCTAGTTCAGTACATGATACATTGTGTGTCTAAATATACAGAGCACACACTGCTCAAAATGTAAATAAATGAAACACAATAGATCTAAATAGATCGAGAATAGTTTAGAATGCTCTATGTGTTTTGAGTGAAGCTCTGGACTCCTAAGATTGATGTAGATGAATCTTTGAGTTCTTCTTTAGTTTCTGTCAAGAAACAGAGTGTCATTTTTGTATTTTAATTCCCGGTCTAGGTTGATCAGTCTGATCAACTTGAATGCAAGTGAAATCATTGAAGCTATTTACTCCTTGAATGATCAGGTTATATGGATTCAGTATGTGTTCCTCCTTCTTATTCTATGCATGTGAGTCCTTGTGTATCCCCATAATTTTTTCTCATATGTGCATGGAAGGACTGACTGATCACCACACATCTTTAGTATTTCAAGTTTTCCTTTTATAGCTTTAACTTCGGCAATAGCATTGATTACCTTTTAACATATATGAGGTATAGTTCCTGAAATTCCATCCACTATAATTAATTAATAGCAGGTTCATTAAAAACATAAAATATCATCGTTTCTAAATAATAAAATATAAATAGAGTTGAGAGAAACTGTGAGCTTGTATCGGTAGCTCTTAGTATCAGTGAGCTTGTATCAGTAGCTCTTCTGTATTGGTAGCTCTATATATCAGTAGCCCTTTATATCAGTATCTCCTTATATCGGTAGCTCTTTCTATCGGTAGCTCTTTCTATCGGTAGCTCCTTATATCGGTAGCTATTTCTATTGGTAGTTCTTTCTATCAGTAGATCCTTCCATCAGTAGCTCCTTCTATCGGTAGCTCTTTCTATCGGTAGCTCTCTCTATTTGTATCAGTAGACTTATACCACTAGCTCTCTGTTTGTATCTGTCTGTATACCGGCAACCTTATCCATATTAGTAGACTTATGTACCAGTGTACTTAGCCTTATTGGTAGCTTTGTATATCAGTGACCTTTGTATTAGTAGATATTTCTATCGGTGGAATTTGTATTTTTATTGGTGAACTTCATATCGGTAGATTTCTGCCTATCTGTTTGCATCGGTAGCTTGCGCATACCGGCGGACTTATGCATACCAGTGGACTTACTCTATTGATAGGTCTGTATCAGTGACTCAACACTTAATACTTATCTGTTCTATTAAAATAATATCCAGATTGAGTTATTACCATTTCTAAACAATTATAAACATAGATAAACATTTATTAACACATTCCAAAGATAATTTTGATTATTTTATCAACTTAATACTATGATATCATAGATTGAAAGAATAATTAATATAAAGATGTACATTATTTGGGATTATCAAAGTATATTGAAACATAATTTAGATTATCAAAATAGGTGAGGTCCACAATCTCCCCATTTTTGATAATCACAAATTATGATATTATAATCCAAAATAATTAGTAATGTGTCAGAGGTAAAATACAATGGGTTTTATTTCTCAGTGAGTAATGACATTTTCAACTGTGAGAATTTAAATGTATCAGAGGAGATAGTATTAAATGAAATTGTATCAAAGGTAAAATTATATAATAAATGTATCAAAGATATAAAACAAATGTACTAGAGGTAGAATTATATTATGCTCATACTTCTCATATTTCTCATATTTCTCCCCTTTCTTATATTTCTCCCCCTTTCCTTATATTTCTCCCCATTTCCTTATATTTCTCCTCCTTGCCTTATATTTCTCCACCTTGCCTTATATTTATCCCCCTTGCCTTATATTTCTCCACCTTACCTTATATTTATCCCCCTTTGTGATTAGAAAAAAGTAGGAATCAAAGGATGAGAGAAGTAACTGAAGGTAAAAGAAAGTAAGATCAAATATATTCCTTGGGGAAAAAAGATACAGAGAAATACAAAATTGAAGAAAAAATAATTCAAGTGATTCCTATCAAATTGATGAGACACTAATCAATCCACCTTCTGAACATGTGATTTGAACTTGGGATTAGAAGAGGATTCAGGGTTGGTGGATCTAGGTGGAGGATTAGGAACAACATAGATGATCAATGGAGGATGAGCTATTGATACAGTGTCTGGACTATACTGTGTAGCTTGCTGGGTGATCATAGGAGTGAGGCTCCAGATTGCTTGAGCTGGAGTCATCTGAGGAATGGAGGCGGATTGAGCAGAGGTAGGTAGAACTGGAGGTACAATGACAGGTGTACTATCCATATGCAAAAATGTCAGCAACATATTCCAAAAGTCTATAATGCTTCCTCCTCCTCTATCCATAGCAGAAATGAAGTCATCCTTATTCTCTATAAATTTATCTAGAGTAGGATTCAATTCCATGAGCTTTCTTACTTGTTCTATGAATGCTTGATTGACTGGAGGTAGTTTCAGATTTTCTAACAGAAGCTTGAAATGATTTTTCAACTGATGCTTAGTGTAGATCCTTTGAAAATTGAAATCTACTTAGTCTTTGACCTCTTTTTGAGAATCAGTGGCCTATCTCATAAAATTTTGAACAATTTTATTTATATCCCTAGTGTTAGTGACCACTTGGGTCAAAGTAGTAGAGTCTACAGAACCACAGGTAGAAGACTGCCCAATCTTCTCTCTTATCAAAAATCGAATCTGATCAATATCCAAGGAAGGATTTGTAGAACTCAGAGGTGAAACAGTAAGGAAAATATTTCTTTAAAGGATTTAGTCAGCCCACTTATGAGATTATTCACAAGAGAGTCCTAGGTTTTGACATGTTGTTCCATGGAAGTCTTAAATTCCTCAAAAACTCATACCATCTTTCCAAAAACACTCCTCACAAAAGCCAAGTATTTTTCTGCTTAATATTTAGAGCTCATATAAGTCTCCAGAGAGACAATTGACTTCTTTAGTGATTCAACATCCTTTACCAAACTTGAAACATGATTCTGGCAGGTCTTGACTTCATTAAATACACCAGATACAGATTTAGTCATCACAGAATGAATAGAAGATATCATAGAGGTTTCCATCCTTTTCATTTCTTCCACATAATTGGCCTGGATATCAGACTTCAATATGTTTAAATCAGATTTTCTTACTATGTCCTCAGGTAAGGTTTCATAAAGGATATTATAAGTGACATGAGGTCAATTGATGGGTGTCTCATCTTCTGAATCAAGAGGGTCCAACCCAAACACTACAAAACCTAGGTCTTCAGCCGAGTCTTCAATCTCATGAGAAACTGAAATAGTTCCATGTCTTGTAGGATTATCCCCCTCAATCTGTGAATTCTCAAGTATAGAAATAGCACCCTCAACAGCTTGGTCTTCCATAGAATAATCCTCCACAACCATTTCCATTTCTCTAATAGGAGGCTCCTCATGAATAGGTCCAGGTCTGTCTACTTCAAAAAGAACATCCTCTATAGGCATAGAAGTACTTCCAATCAATGGACACAAACTCAAGGTGTTCTCATCAAAGTTATCAGAAACATGTTATCCACTTTCATGGACTTCTTCCTCATTATCTGGAGTAGTCTGGTCTTCCTCATCAATAGGGGCTTCTTCATTGCTTACTCTCAACATTGTTTCCTTTCCAGATTAAACAACTTCAGCAACATGACTTGGAGGCAAGTCAGGATCCCTTCCATCAGCAATAGAGGTATCCTCCTCTTCATTATAATCACTATACTGAGGTTCTTCTTCATCAGGTCCTAGACCTGGATCCCTCACATCCTTAGGCCTAGAAGGATGATCCACAGGATTAAAATTATCATAAAGCTTCTCATCATCACTAACCCATTCTATTTTCCATGGATTCCAATTAACCTTCATGAATTTAAAAATAGTTCTTGTGATGAAAAATTTATTCCTTACCATTGCTGTCTCATCCTGAGACTCAGCTACTCCCTTCACTTTGATCATAACCGAAATTATGTTTTCAAAGAATAGTGCATTAGTTTTTTATTATGTCCTGGTCATATCTTCAAGTTGGATCATCAACAGTATACACAGATTTACCTTGACACTATGTATTAGAAAATGAAACAAATAAATATCTTGGTATTTCATATTTGCAATGTCCCCTCTTCATGGACATAACACATGTTGGGTGAAGTTGAAAAGTAATCTATTTTCTCCATCCATATCTGCATCCACTACTTTCCTAGTTGTTCCATCTCATGTTAATTCTTCAAAGGTAGTTTCATATTCAAAGATGTTACTAGTAGGAAGAACTAATTTCGATAAATACACAAACTCTCCTTCATGTGGAACTTTCAGGCACTTAGCCCACTCATCATAGGAAAAAGATATTTTCCGGACATTCACTATTGATACCATCCTATTCTCAGCTTTTGGTTTCTCAAAATGAACAAACTCATAAAATTCATTTACCAGATTCGAATAATAAGGAACATTGTTGTTCTATAAGCACTCTACCCATTTTTGATCTTCCAGTACTTCAAGAACTAAAAACTTACTATTCATCAACCAGTTCGCGCACAGATTTTTCTCAAATACTGTCTCCCTTTGAATGAGGTGCAGATTTATACATTTCTTCACTGCACTACCGCTACTAGACTCTCCTTTGAGTCTCTTGGCATTCGTCTCATCATCATTTTCACTGAATTAAGGTCTCTTCACTCTTGCCATTTTGAAGATCGCGAGGCTTAGGGTTCGAGGGAAACGAAGGTTTGGAAGCTAAGGCATGAAGGTAAATGATTTTAGGTGGATTGATATGAGGTCATGCCTTTTGTTTTATCATTTATGAATCACAAAATAAAGAAATAAAACATAATATGTATAATAAAAATGATACATATTCCGGTGGCTAAAGATTCAAAGTTTAAAAATAACACAAATTAACGGTAAGGTATACCAGTGAGTATTCCTACTGGTGAGGTATTCTAGCGGTGAGGATCACTAACAGTGAGGTTTGGTTAACAGTGAGGTTTGGCTAATGGTGCGTTTTTTGCTAACGTTGAGGTTTGTCTAACGGTGAGGTTTGGCTAACATTGAAGTTTGGCTATCAGTGAGGCTTGGCTAACGGTGAGGTTTGGCTAACGTTGAGGTTTTTCTAATAGTGGGGTTTGGCTAATGGTGAGGTTTGGCTAACAGTGAGGTTTGGCTAATGGTGAGGATTGTCTAAGGCTGAGGTTTGGCTAACGGTGAGGTTTGGCTAATGGTGAGGTTTGTCTAATGATGAGGTTTGGCTAACGGAGAGGTTTGGCTATTAGTGAGGTTTGGAATCTACAAAGTTTATCATTCCTAACTCATGCCTAATGTAACTTAACCTATCTAAACATAAAGGTTTGGTGAAAATGTCAGCTAATTGATGTTTAGTACCTATAAATTCAAGATTAATATCAACCTTTTGGTAATGATCTCTCAAAAATTGGTGCCTTACATCAATGTGTTTGGTCCTAGAGTGAGACACAGGGTTCTTAGAGATATTGATCACAATAGTGCTATAACAGTTTATAGATACATGTCTAAACTAATATTTGTAGTCCAATAATGTATGTTTCATCCCCATAATTTTTTCATAGAAACTGTAACACCCAAATATTTTATGAAAAATATTCTTTTTAATTTTATTAATGTCTTGTGTTGTACGCTACACCAAAAGGAGCTTGCACAACACGCATCCTTGACTTTCCTAGCATTAAACGCAATCGCGACCTTCCTCAATAGCATGTGTAGTACGCAATACCGAGTTTCACTAAACAATGATATGCTATTAAAATATTATTAAAACTAACCGTTATGAATAGTAATAACCACTTTTTGAAATTTTTTAAATTTTATTTTTCAAAATGGACTTCATTTTTGGATTTGGAATATCGAAATTAGCTTAGGGTGAAATTTTGGTACATTTCGAATAACTTTCATTTTCTGATGAATAGTAAAAATTACTCAATTTTAATTAAAAACAACCTTTTTAATCGAAATAATTAATAGTGATAAATTATTAATTTGAGTGGTTTTAAAGTATATTTATAATATATTTTTACAATTTAATACAATTTTGGTCATTGGATATAATTCTACATTTAAACCAGACATAAACAAGTGTCAATCTTTTGATAGTTATTATCTCTTAAGAACACGCTATTTGTTTTGACAACGGGAATTAATTTTTAAATTAATTAATGCAACTGATATGTTTTGAATTTGGTAAAATAGATATCATTTTTGAGTTCATAATATCAAATATAGCTTAGGCCTAATGTTTGGTATTTTTCTGGAAACTTTCATTTTTTGATGAATAGTGAAACCACTAAGTGGTAGTTTAAAAAAATGAAAAATGAATTTTTCATAAAACTTAATTTTACCGCTTCTGTGAGTGGAATTTCAAAAATCCGAGAGACACGGTTGATGTTAGTAAGTAAAATGTGGTTCAATGAGATGAAAATAATTTTTGGTGAATAGTAACTTTTTACTTTTTTTTACCACGGTTAAAAGTAAATAGGGTAATTAAGAGTAAAAATGTTATTATTATTACCCTAACACATGTCCTAATTCTATTGGATAAGTGTAATTCGACCAAAAACAACCTTAGGAATAAAATATGACCATTTAGGCCCACTTGGATTAGATTAGGACATTTATTATTATTTAATTGAAAGAAGAGTTAAAAGAGTTAAAATCAATGTTTATTTACTAAAACATTTTTAATATAGGGTTATACATAAGATAAATTCGATTTTAAATATTAATTAGAAATATAATACGATTTCCTACATAATGATATTTTATTTATAATTTTTAAACATTAAATAATATAATTTATTTATGACACAATGATGATGTAGTAATTACCATAATAGTGAAAAATTAAAATAATTGATATTATAAATACCCAAATAAATATAATTTGAGACTTTTTATGAATTCCACTGCTTTTCTAGGTTAATATGACATGTTAGTATTGATTTAATTAACTTTTTTCGAACTAATAATTCTGTTATAATTTTCAAAAAAATCAATTACTAAATAGTGTCAAAATTGACATAAAATAGTTTTTAAAACAAATATTATATTATTAATTGTTATTTTATTCCTAAAAATCTAAGGTTCTGCAAAATGACTTAGATAAGGTTATATATATTAATAATAAACAACTTGGGGTTCGTTTTTCTTGATATAGTAAGTTTATTAACCTTATAGTGTAAGAAAACTAGAAGACACGGTAAAAGTAAAATTATCTATCTTAAAGTTAAATATAAATGATAAGGTTAAAATAGGAACCTAAACTTGTATAAATTCTATTGGATGAGAGTATTTCGACCCATCCCCACCTTATCTTCAAAATAAATCAATTTGGATCTATTTAAAACCGAATTTGGCTTTATAATAAAATAATATTTTTAGTTATTCCAAAGGTTCCCCTCTCCTCCCTTATAAAAGGGCACCCCCTCCCTCTCTTCCTCACACCACTTTGAGCCTTGAATCTCGGCCAACCCCTGAAAAATTCTCTTCTCCACTTCCCTAGAAACATCCTAGAGGTTCTGGTCTTCCTCAAATACAAATTTTAGTGCCCTAAAAGGAGATCTCAAAGAGGCGCTTCAAAGAAGAGGTAATGTCCGTTACCGATTCTTTCAACTTTATTTCTTCTTCCACTTCTTCTTCTTAGGTTGTTTCATTATGAAGTAATAAAATCAGTATCACTCATATACTGATATGTTATTATAAGTATGAAACAACCCTATTTCACCATCTATCCATCCTACGGAAAACGAAATCATCGCGCGTGCGTACGTACGGAATATCGTCTCCACGCCGTAGTGAAATCTATTTTCCACCACCACCTTACTTGGATGGGTATGATGGTGTAAATAATAACTATATATGATTATTTTAAAGTGATATTGATTATGAAATAGTATACATACACTCCAATACAGTCCCACGATCATGAGAACGATATCATCGCTCGTGCGTACGTACGGACTACCGTCTCCACGACGCGATGAGATTCATTCTCCACTTTAACCATTCAAGAATGATTATAAAGTATATATAATAATTAATCATGAAATATATGACATAATAATGATACTGTATTTATGTTTATATATATGTATGTCATCTAGTTAATTCCATTCAACTCAATAAGGAAACGAAAACAGCGTTCATGCGTACGTACGGCCTACCGTCTCCATGAACGGTGTATTTCTTTCCACTTACTTATTTATTATATATATGTATATTATGAATATATATTATATATAAATCATGTTTTATATTCTAGAATTAAGTAATCATGATCTAAGTAATCATATGAATAATTAAAAGTCAAAACACGGATGGCAAATGAAACAATTTTACCCAAAACGCTCTTTAACATGGAATTTACAAAAGAACGGGTAATATAAAGTCATAAGTGAACCATATATGATATCATAACAATGAGTATGATTCTGGAATAAGTCAATGACATTATTTAAATCATTATATAGGAGGTTCGGACACTTACAAAGCAAATCGGACCTAAGGTAAGGGAAAATATCACAATCTCATTTTTATCCGAGATTGTTTACACTTTGGAATTTACTGGGGTGTATTTTATCATCCACATCCATGTTTCCTCAATATGTAACATTATTTCCATCCACCTAATAATTTTTAAATACAAATTTACCCTTCGGTGTGTTTTTATTTAAAGATTTAAAGGGAATCTTTTGTCGTTTTTTTGTACGAGGTACTTTTTTACTTTTCCGACAAAAGTACGAGAAGAATGTTTTTTTTAACTTATACGGCATGAATGGATTTTTAAAACATTATTTCCAAGATTATTACTTTACAAGTTTTCAAGTTTATTTTTAATCAACTTCTTTTATTTTAAAATTGTATGATATGTTAAGAAAGGAAAATGTTTTTGAAGTAGAAAGGATATTTTCCTCAAGAATTGAGTTCAAGCATTTTATCAAAATTATTTTCCATCTCAGATAATATAGGGTTCTGTTTCTATCCCTATTATTACATTGATTTGATTATGTTGTGATGGAATCATTTTTTATGAATTCATTTATCTTATATGAATTGTTTTATGATGTCACAATGTTTAAGAATCCCATTTTTATTAGATGGGTTATGCAATGATGTATGATTTATGATTTTGTGGCACACATAAGAATAGTATCATTATGAGATGGTTGGGACCTATATCTCCCTCCAATGAATTGCGTAAAGATTTTATTTCTCATGAGATAGACATGGATGGAATGGTAGGTTAAACCGGTTCAGTGAAACAGGACTGAAACGAGGAGTAAACTCGGTTCAGAAATGGACTTTGTCCAGAGAGATAGTCTGGGAAATGTGTCTTGACTAATAAGAAATGATTCTCTATGATTATGTGTGTATTCCACAAAGTTTCATGTTTTATGTTATGATTATTGGGATTACTTTTCACTACTATTATTTGTCCCATGTTATGATATTATGATCTCTTTTGCAGGTTAAGATTTCCAAAATGTTATGTTCTTATGAATATGATGTGATTGATTTTTCTTTTGTTTACCCTTAATGATCATTTGAGATCACCCTTTTATGTTTTCTTTTCCCCAGGATATAAATAAAGGTTTTAGGTAAGAAAAAAAAGGAAGATCTTTATGGGAGATGTTGAAGATCTTTCACCGTGATTAGAAGATTACGTTCTGAGTTTCCAAAGACACTAAACTATTACGGTCCTTGTGTGTGTGTTTTTGTTATGTAATAAGTATTCCGCAAAAGTAATGTAATGTCCATGTACATCAAGCTTTGGGTCTCTACAGTTGGTATCAGAGGAAAGGTTTAGTCAACCATTGGAAACTAGGATGCGAAAACGTTAGTGAGATCCCTAGAGATATTTCTAAGGTATGTCTAGGGATGTCCCTAAGGTTAAGTATAAGTATAGGTTATATTCCTAGAATTGCGCTAAAGATATTATAATTAAACCTAAGATGTTAGATATTGAAGGTACTCCTCCTTTATTATGTTGTTTTCCCTAGCATGATTTTTGCCTCTCACACTATTCTTTTTGGGTTTTAGACGATGGATGGAACCCGAAGGAACCATGTTGATCAATGCAATGGACAATGCAATGATTGTCCTCCTTAACAAACAAATGTTATGGGAGATGGAGTGCAAAATATTATTGTTGTACTTACACAAGCTATGAATCATTTTGGACTTCCAAATGAGTAGAGAAGGGAACAATATTCTATTGATTCCTTCATGAGGCAACGTCCACCTTCTTTCAGTGGGTCTTCTGATCCACTAGTTGCTGAACAATAGATCAATACCACTGAAAAGATATTTTCAGTTCTTCAATGTTCTGAACAAGATAAAGTCATCTTAGTAGTATATCGTTCGGAAGGTGAAGCTGATCAATGGTGGAATCTTATCAAGAATATGAGGAAAAGAGATGAAATTGAGTCCATGTAATGGGGCGAGTTCAAGAACTTATCTTTCAATAATTACTTCCCTCGTATTCTTCGAACAAAGATGGAGAAGGAGTTTCTTGAACTAAAGCAAAAGGATGATGAATCTGTTGGTATATACGAAGTGAATTTTACAAGGCTTGCAAGGTATGCATCTGGATTTATCATCCAACCTGAAAGTAAAGTTGATCAATTCTTCAGTGGATTAAAACCAAATCTTTGAAGGGCATTAGCTATAAGAGACTTCAGTAGCTATGAAGAAATTGTGCATTGTGCTATCAAGGTAGAAATGGAAGTTGGTGTTACTTATCCATCTCATAGTTTTGACAACAAACGAAAGATGGAGTTCAAGGAGAAATATCAGAATAATGATGAAAAGAAGATGAATGTTTCCTTATACTCAATGTGTGGAAAGAAGCATGGTGGAGATTGTCTTAAAGGGACATGTAAATGTTTCAAATGTGGAAAGGAAGGTCATCGGGCATTTGAATGCCACAATAATGGGAAGAAGATGTCTAATGATGCAAACAAAGGAAGGGACACACAGAATGAACCTTCTACACTTCAATGCTTCAAGTGCAAGGAAATAGGGCATTATGCAAATAAATTCCCTAATCCAAGGGTTAGTGATGATCGACATGAGAAACCACTTAAGGCAAAGGAAAAAGGGAAGTCACATGCGATCACCATTGGCGATGTTGAATATGATAACGATGTGGTGGAATGATTAAGTGTTTATGTAATGGGATTCCAAAATAATGTTGTATATAGTATCATGGAATATTGGAATATTTATGTATTTGTCTACTGTGGTTTTCAATAATTTTATGGTACCGGTAACCATGGAAAGTGATTGAGATATTTTTGGAAAAAAGATGATATGCGCATAATGAAAGGAAAACGAGAAAATGAAATATTTGACAGTATTCATGAGCTCATGATTGATATAAGGACTAAGGGATATCACGGTTTGAGTATATAGAATTTTGAGGATTTTGGTATGTGGAAAGTGTTAACTTTTAACTGCATTCATGTTTTCACTAAGGTTCAATGGGTATTCAAGAGAATACATGATTAAGGCCTTTGAATGTTTGGAATGTGACCAAAAAGACATATCTTATGATATATGGGGATCAACGATGGTATTAAATCTCTGGTAATCGTTTTCACTATATTATGAGAGTGGACTGTAGTATTATGGATAAGCCTAAAGATTGGAATGGATTATGTTGGACATAAGTTAGTATTTTTTAAGGATAGAAGTTTTTTCGATATTATTGATGGAATGTTATATTAATATAGTTTTAGAAAAAGGACAACCTGTAGGACGGGTGACAACCCATTGCGTCAGACAAGGCCGTGGGAATCGAACCCACAACCGAAGTGCGACTTGCCTTTATCGCCTACCAATGGCCTACAGGAAGTCCCTATTTAGTAGATATTAGGTTTATTATATTAAGTAGTATGATATATGGAGTATAAGTCCATTTTAGGAACCATATATGATTAATATCACTATAGATGGACTTATGTATTTTTTGATAACTTTTCTAACCTTTTGTTTGAGACAGATGGAATGACCCATCATTCAATCACATGATCTGCTAACACATCACGAATGAAAAATTCAACTTCATTTCTTTAAGAGACGAAGTGGAAATTTTCCAAAGAACGACCAATGGTGAGACTATACCAAAATCACGAAAGTATTTCTTATAATTCCAATTTCATCAACTTTAGGGAAATGATCTTGAAAACCAAAAATGTTGTCCTAGTGCTCTTATATCTGATGAATCAGATGGTACATTATATCAACACAAATTTATGGCTTTTTTATTGCTGGCTTTTCCATAGCCATATTCTCTACCACTCTCCATCAGAACATGATGGTTAGATTTCTCCTCCATATCCATATTTTCACCTATGTGGAAACCCAGTGATTAGTTTATTTGGGTAATCGTTACGTTTCATAATTTTGTTTTTTAAATATTGGTTTTGGAATTCCTTTTTACAATCTGGGTTTCTATTAAAAAAACTTTCGAATAGTAAACCATTTATAACCCCGACGAATTTCGAGGGCGAAATTCATTTTAAGGGGGGTAGAATGTAACACCCCAATATTTTATGAAAAATATTATTTTTAATTTCATTAATATCTTTTGTTGTACGCTACACCAAAAAGATCTTGCACAACACGCATCCTTGACTTTCCTAGCATTAAACGCAATCACGACCTTCCTCGATAGCGTGTGTAGTACGCAATACCGAGTTTCACTAAACAATGATATGCTATTAAAATATTATTAAAACTAGCCGTTATTAATAGTAATAACCACTTTTTGAAATTTTTATAAATTATATTTTTCAAAATGGACTTCATTTTTGGATTAGGAATATCGAAATTAGCTTAGGGTGAAATTTTGGTACATTTCGGATTACTTTCATTTTCTGATGAATAGTGAAAATTACTAAATTTTAAATAAAAACAACCTTTTTAATCGAAATAATTAATAGTGATAAATTATTAATTTGAGTGGTTTTAAAGTATATTTAAAATATATATTTTTACAATTTAATACAATTTTGGTCATTGGAATTAATTCTACATTTAAACCAGACATAAACAAGTGTCAATCTTGTGATAGTTATTATCTCTTAAGAACACACTATTTGTTTTGACGACGGGAATTAATTTTTAAATTAATTAATGCAGCTGATATGTTTTGAATTTGGTAAAATAGAAATCATTTTTGAGTTCATAATATCAAATATAGCTTAGGCCTAATTTTTGGTATTTTTCTGGAAACTTTCATTTTTTGATGAATAGTGAAACCACTAAGTGGTAGTTAAAAAAAATGAAAAATGAATTTTTCATAAAACTTAATTTTACCGCTTCTGTGAGTGGAATTTCAAAAATCCGAGAGACATGGTTGATGTTAGTAAGTAAAATGTGGTTCAATGAGATGAAAATAATTTTTGGTGAATAGTAACTTTTTACTTTTTTTTTCCACGGTTAAAAGTAAATAGGGTAATTAAGGGTAAACATGTTATTATTATTACCCTAACACATGTCCTAATTCTATTGGATAAGTTTAATTCGACCAAAAACAACCTTAGGAATAATATATGACCATTTAGGTCCACTTGGATTAGATTAGGACATTTATTATTATTTAATTCAAAGAAAAGTTAAAAGAGTTAAAATCAAAGTTTATTTACTAAAAAAATTTTAATATAGGGTTATACATAAGATAAATTAAATTGTAAATATTCATTAGAAAGATAATAATATTTCCTAAATAATGATATTTTATTTATAATTTTTAGACATTAAATAATTTAATTTATTTATGACACAATGATGATGCAGTAATTAACATAATAGTGAAAAATTAGAATAATTGATATTATAAATACCCAAATAAATATAATTTGAGACTTTTTATGAATTACACTACTTTTCTAGTTTAATATGACATGTTATTATTGATTTAACTAACTTTTTTCGAACTAATAATTCTGTTATGATTTTCACAAAAATCAATTACTAAATAGTGTCAAAATTGACATAAAATAGTTTTTAAAACAATTATTATATTATTAATTGTTATTTTATTCCTAAAAATCTAATGTTCGGTAAAATGACTTTTATAAGGTTATATATATTAATAATAAACAACTTGGTGTTCGTTTTTCTTGATATAGTAAGTTTATTAACCTTATAATATAAGAAAACAAGAAGACAGGATAAAAGTAAAATTATCTAACTTAAAGTTAAATATAAATGATAAGTTTAAAATAGGAACCTAGACTTGTCTAAATTCTATTGGATGAGAGTATTTAGACCCATCCCCACCTTATCTTAGAAATTAATCAATTTGGAGCTATTTTAAACCGAATTTGGATTTATAATATAATAATATTTTTTGTTATTCCAAAGGTGTCCCTCTCCTCCCTTATAAAAGGGCACCCCCTCCCTATCTTTCTCACACCACTTTGAGCCTTCAAGCTTGGCCAACCCCTGACAAATTCTCTTCTCCAATTCCCTAGAAACATCCTAGAGGTTCTGGTATTCCTCAAAGACCAATTTTAGTGCCCTAAAAGGAGATCTCAAAGAGGCGCTTCAAGGAAGAGGTAATGTTCGTTACCGATTCTTTCAACTTTATTTCTTCTTACACTTCTTCTTCTTAGGTTGTTTCATTATGAAGTAATAACATCAGTATCACTCATATACTTATATGTTATTATAAGTATGAAACAACCCTATTTCACCATATATCCATCCTACGGAAAACGAAATCTCCGCGTGTGCGTACGTACAGAATACCGTCTCCACGCCGTGGTGGAATCTATTTTCCACCACCACCTTCCTTGGATGGGTATAATGGTGTAAATAATAACTATATATTATTATTTTAAAGTGATATTGATTCTGAAATAGTATACATGCACTCCAATACAGTCCCACGATCATGAGAACGATATCATCGCTCGTGCGTACGTACGGACTACCGTCTCCACGGCGCGATGAGATTCATTCTCCACATTAACCATTCATGAATGATTATAAAGTATATATAATAATTAATCATGAAATATATGACATAATAATGATACTGTATTTATGTGTATATATATGTATGTCATCTACTTAATTCCATTCAAATCAATAAGGAAACGAAAACAGCGTTCATGCATACGTACGGCCTACCGTCTTCATGAACAGTGTATTTCTTTCCATTTACTGATTTATTATATATATGTATATTATGAATATATATTATATATAAATCATGTTTTATATTCTAGTATTAAGTAATCATGATCTAAGTAATCATATGAATAATTACAAGTCAAAACACGGACGACAAATGAAACAATTTTACCCAAAACTCTCTTTAACATGGAATTTACAAAAGAACGGGTAATATAAAGTCATAATTAAACCATATATGATATCATAACAATGAGTATGATTATGGAATAAGTAAATGACATTATTTAAATCATTATACAGGAGGTTCGGACTCTTACAAAGCAAATCGGACCTAAGGTAAGGGAAAATATCACAATCTCATTTTTATCCGAGATTGTTTAACCTTTGGAATTTATTGGGGTGTATTTTATCATCCAAATATATTTTTCCTCAATATGTAACATTATTTCCATCCACCTAAAATTTTTTAAATAAAAATTTACCCTTCGGTGTGTTTTTAGTAAAAGATATGAAGGGAATCTTTTGTCGTTTTTTGTACGAGGTACTTTTTGACTTTTTCGACAAAAGTATGAGAAGAATGTTTTTTTTAACTTATACGGAATGAATGGATTATTAAAACATTATTTCCAAGAATATTCCTTTAAATGTTTTCAAGTTTATATTTAATCAACTTCTTTTATTTTAAAATTGTATAACATGTTAAGAAAGGAAAATGTTTTTGAAGTAGAAAGGATATTTTCCTCAAGAATGGAGTTCAAGTGTTTTATCAAAATTATTTTCCATCTAAGATAATATAGGGTTCTGTTTCTATCCCTATTATTACATTGATTTGATTATGTTGTGATGGAATCATTTTTATGAATTCATTTATCTTATATGAATTTTTTTATGATGTCACAATGTTTAAGAATCCCATTTTTATTACATGGGTTATGCAATGATGTATGATTTATGATTTTGTGGCACACATAAGAATGGTATCATTATGAGACGGGTGGGACCTATATCTCCCTCCAATGCATTGGGTAAAGATTTTATATCTCATGAGATAGACATGGCTGGAACGGTAGGTTAAACCGGTTCAGTGAAACAGGACTGAAACGAGGAGTAAACTCGGTTCAGAAATGGACTTTGTCCACTAAGATAGTATTGGCAATGTGTCTTGACTAATAAGAAATGATTCTCTATGATTATGTGTGTATGACACAAAGTTTCATGTTTTATGTTATGATTATTGGGATTACATTTCACTACTATGATTTATCCCATGTTATGATATTTTGATCTCTTTTGCAGGTTAAGATTTCCTAAATGTTATGTTCTTGTGAATATGATGTGATTGATTTTTCTTTTGTTTACCCTTACTGAGCATTTGAGATCACCCTTTTATGTTTTCTTTTCCCTAGGATATAAAGAAAGGTTTTAGGTAAGAAAAAAAAGGAATATCTTTATGGGAGATGTTCAAGATCTTTCACCATGATTAGAAGATTACGTTCCGAGTTTCCAAAGACACTAAACTATTACGGTCCTTGTGTGTGTGTTTTTGTTATGTAATAAATATTCCGCAAAAGTAATGTAATTTCCATGTACATCAAGCTTCGGGTCTCTACAGTTGGTATCAGAGGAAAGGTTTAGTCAACCTTTGAAAACTAGGATGCGAAAACGTTAGTGACATCCCTAGAGATATTTCTAATGTATGTCTAGGGATGTCCCTAAGGTTAAGTATAAGTATAAGTTATAGTCCTAGAATTGCGCTAACGATCTTAGAATTAAACCTATGATGTTAGATATTGAAGGTACTCCTCCTTCATTATGTTGTTTTCCCTAGCATGATTTTTTCCTCTCACACTATTCTTTTTGGGTTTTAGACGATGGCTGGAACCCGAAGAAACCTTGTTGACCAATGCAATGGACAATGCAATGATTGTCCTCCTGAACAAACAAATGTTATGGGAGATGGAGTGAAAAATCTTATTGCTATACTTACACAGGCTATGAATCATTCTGGACTTCCAAATGAGCAGAGAAGGGAACAATATTCTATTCAGTCCTTCATGAGGAAACGTCCACCTTCTTTCAGTGGGTCTTCTGATCCACTTGTTTCTGAACAATGGATCAGTACCACTAAAAAGATATTTTCAGTTCTTCAATGTTCTGAACAAGATAAAGTCATCTTAGTAGTATATCATTTGGAAGGTGAAGCGGATCAATATTGGAATCCTATCAAGAATACGAGGCAAAGAGATGAAATTGAGTCCATGGAATGGGACGAGTTCAAGAACTTATTTTTCAATAAGTACTTCCCTCGTATTCTTCGAACAAAGATGGATAAGGAGTTTCTTGAACTAAAGAAAAAGGATGATGAATATGTTGGTATATACGAAGCGAATTTTACAAGGCTTGCAGGGTATGCATCTGGATTTATCATCCAACCTGAAAGTAAAGTTGATCGATTCTTCAGTGTCTTAAAACCAATCTTTGAAGGTAATTAGCTATAAGAGACTTCAGTAGCTATGAAGAAATTGTGCGTTGTGCTGTCAAGGTAGAAATGGAAGTTGGTGTTACTTATCCATCTCATAGTTTTGACAAGAAACGAAAGATGAAGTTCAAAGAAGAAATATCAGAATAATGGTGAAAAGAATATGAATGTTTCCTTATGCTCAAAGTGTGGAAAGAAGCATGGTGGAGATTGTCTTAAAGGGATAAGTAGATGTTTCAAATGTGGAAAGGAAGGTCATCGGTCATTTGAATGCCGGAATAATGGGAAGAAGATGTATAATGATGCAAACAAAGGAAGGGATACACAGAATGAACCTTCTACACTTTAATGCTTCAAGTGAAAGGAAATAGGGCATTATGCTAATAAATTCCCTAATCCAAGGGTTAGTGATGATCGACATGAGAAACCACTTTAGGCAAAGGAAAAAGGGAAGTAACATGCGATCACCATTGGCGATGTTGAATATGATAATGATGTGGTGGAATGATTAAGTTTTTATGTAATTGGATTCCAAAATAATGTTGTATATAGTATCGTGGAATCTTGGAATATTTATGTATTTGTCTACTGTGGTTTTCAATAATTTTATGGTACTTCTAACCATGGAAAGTGATTGAGATATTTTTGGAAAAAAGATGATATGCGCATAATGAAGGGAAAACGAGAAAATTAAATATTTGACAGTATTCATGAGCTTATGATTGATATAAGGACTAAGGGATATCACGGTTTGAGTATATAGAATTTTGAAGATTTTGGTATGTGGAAAGTGTTAACTTTTAACTGCATTCATGTTTTCACTAAGGTTCAATGGGTATTCAAGAGAATAAATGATTAAGGCCTTTGAATGTTTGGAATGTGACCAACAAGACATATCTTATGATGTATGGGGATCAACGATGGTATTAAATCTCTGGTAATCATTTTCACTATATTATGAGAGTGGACTGCAGTATTATGGATAATCCTAAAGATTGGAATGGATTATGTTGGACATAAGTTAGTATTGTTTAAGGATAGAAGTTTTTTCGATATTATTGATGGGATGTTATAGTAATATAGTTTTAGAAAAAGGACAACCTGAAGGAAGGGTGACAGCTCATCGCGTCGGACAAGGCCGTGGGAATCGAACCCACAACTGAAGTGCGACTGGCCTTTATCGCCTACCACTGGCCTACAAGAAGTCCATGTTTAGTAGATATTAGGTTTATTATATTAAGTAGTATGATATATGGAGTATAAGTCCATTTTAGGAACCATATATGATTAATATCACTATAGATGGACTTATGTATTTTTTGATAACTTTTCTAACCTTTTGTTTGAGACAGATGGAATGACCCATCATTCTATCACATGATCTGCTAACACATCACGAATGACAAATTCAACTTCATTTCTTTAACAGAAGAAGTGGAAATTGTCCAAAGAACAACCAATGGTGAGAATATACCAAAATCACGAAAGTATTTCTTCTAATTCCAATTTCATCAACTTTAGGGAAATGATCTTGAAAACCAAAAATGTTGTCCTAGTGCTCTTATATCTGATGAATCAGATGGTACATTAGATCGTCACAAATTTATGGCTTTGTGATTGCTGTCTTTTCCATAGCCATGTTCTCTACCACTCTCCATCAGAACATGATGGTTATATTTCTCTTCCATATCCATATTTTCACCTATGTGGAAACCCAGTGATTAGTTTATTTGGGTAACCGTTACATTTCATACTTTTGTTTTTTAAATATTGGTTTTGGAATTCCTTTTTACGCTCTGGGTTTCTATTAAAGAAACTTTCTAATAGTAAACCATTTATAACCCCGACGAATTTCGAGGGAGAAATTCATTTTAAGGGGGGTAGAATGTAACACCCCGATATTTTATGAAAAATATTCTTTTTAATTTCATTAATGTCTTGTGTTGTACGCTACACCAAAAGTAGCTTGCACAACACGCATCCTTGACTTGCCTAGCATTAAACGCAATCGCGACCTACCTCGATAGCGTGTGTAGTACGCAATACCGAGTTTCACTAAACAACGATATGCTATTAAAATATTATTAAAACTAGCCGTTATGAATAGTAATAACCAATTTTTGAAATTTTGTAAATTTTATTTTTCAAAATGGACTTCATTTTTGTATTCGGAATATCGAAATTAGCTTAGGGTGAAATTTTGGTACATTTCAGATAACTTTCATTTTCTGATGAATAGTGAAAATTACTAAATTTTAATTAAAAACAACCTTTTTAATCGAAATAATTAATAGTGATAAATTATTAATTTGAGTGGTTTTAAATTATATTTAGAATATATTTTTACAATTTAATACAATTTTGGTCATTGGATATAATTCTACATTTAAACCAGACATAAACAAGTGTCAATCTTTTGATAGTTATTATCTCTTAAGAACACACTATTTGTTTTGACGACGGGAATTAATTTTTAAATTAATTAATGCAACTGATATGTTTTGAATTTGGTAAAATAGACATCATTTTTGAGTTCATAATATCAAATATATCTTAGGCCTAATTTTTGGTATTTTTCTGGAAACTTTCATTTTTTGATGAATAGTGAAACCACTAGGTGGTGGTTAAAAAAAATGAAAAATGAATTTTTCATAAAAATTAATTTTACTGCTTCTGTGAGTGGAATTTCAAAAATCCGAGAGACATGGTTGATGTTAGTAAGTAAAATGTGGTTTAATGAGATGAAAATAATTTTTGGTGAATAGTAACTTTTTACTTTTTTTACCACGGTTAAAAGTAAATAGGGTAATTAAGGGTAAACATGTTATTATTATTACCCTAACACATGTCCTAATTCTATTGGATAAGTGTAATTCGACCAAAAACAACCTTAGAAATAAAATATGACCATTTAGGCCCACTTGGATTAGATTAGGACATTTATTATTATTTAATTCAAAGAAGAGTTAAAAGAGTTAAAATCAAAGTTTATTTACTAAAACATTTTTAATATAGGGTTAGACAAATTATAAATTAGATTGTAAATATTCATTATAAATCTAATCAGATTTCCTAAATAATGATATTTTATTTATAATTTTTAGACATTAAATAATTTAATTTATTTATGACACAATGATGATGCAATAATTACCATAATAGTGAAAAATTAGAATAATTGATATTATAAATACCCAAATAAATATAATTTGAGACTTTTTATGAATTCCACTACGTTTATAGGATAATGTGACATGTTATTATTGATTTAATTAACTATGTTCGAACTAATCATTCTGTTATGAGTTTCACAAAAATCAATTACTAAATAGTGTCAAAATTGACATTAAATAGTTTTTAAAACAAATATTATATTATTAATTGTTATTTTATTCATAAAAATCGAAGGTTCGTCAAAATGAGTTAGATAAGGTTATATATATTAATAATGAACAACTTGGGGTTCTTTTGTCTTGATATAGTAAGTTTATTAACCTTATAGTGTAAGAAAACAAGAAGACACGGTAAAAGTAAAAATATCTAACTTAAAGTTAAATATAAATGATAAGGTTAAAATAGAAATCTAAACTTGTCTAAATTCTATTGGATGAGAGTATTTAGACCCATCCCCGCCATATCTTAGAAATAAATCAATTTTTAGCTATTTAAAACCGAATTTGGCTTTATAATAAAATAATATTTTTAGTTATTCCAAAGGTGCCCCTCTCCTCCCTTATAAAAGGTCACCCCATCCCTCTCTTCCTCACACCACTTTGAGCCTTCAATCTCGGCCAAACCCTACCAAATTCTCTTCTCCACTTCCCTATCAACATCCTAGAGGTTCTGGTCTTCCTCAAAGACCAATTTTAGTGCCCTAAAAAGAGATCTCAAAGAGGCGCTTCAAAGAAGAGGTAATGTCCGTTACCGATTCTTTCAACTTTATTTCTTCTTCCACTTCTTCTTCTTATGTTGTTTCATTATGAAGTAATAACATAAGTATCACTCATATACGGATATGTTATTATAAGTATGAAACAACCCTATTTCACCATCTATCCATCCTACGGAAAATGAAATCACCGCGCGTGCGTACGTACGGAATACCGTCTCCACGCCGTGGTGAAATCTATTTTCCACCACCACCTTTCTTGGATGGGTATAATGGTGTAAATAATAACTATATATGATTATTTTAAATTTATATTGATTCTTAAATAGTATACATACACTCCAATACAGTCCCACGATCATGAGAACGATATCATCGCTCGTGCGTACGTACGGACTACCGTCTCCATGACGCGATGAGATTCATTCTCCACATTAACCATTCATGAATGATTATAAAGTATATAAAATAATTAATCATGAAATATATGACATAATAATGATACTATATTTATGTGTATATATATGTATGTCATCTACTTAATTCCATTAAACTCAATAAGGAAACGAAAACAGCATTCATGCATACGTGCGGCCTACCGTCTCCCTGAACGGTGTATTTCTTTCCATTTACTGATTTATTATATATATGTATATTATGAATATATATTATATATAAATCATGTTTTATATTCTATAATTAATTAATCATGATCTAAGTAATCATATGAATAATTACAAGTCAAAACACGGATGACAAATGAAACAATTTTACCCAAAACTCTCTTTAACATGGAATTTACAAAAGAACAGGTAATATAAAGTCATAAGTGAACCATATATGATATCATAACAATG
Organism: Viscum album; assembly: GCA_963277665.1. Taxonomy (NCBI): domain Eukaryota; kingdom Viridiplantae; phylum Streptophyta; class Magnoliopsida; order Santalales; family Viscaceae; genus Viscum; species Viscum album. Next base: position 714,246,521 of record OY728160.1, read on the forward strand.
TGTATGATTCTGAAATAAGTCCATGACATTATTTAAATCATATACAGGAGGTTTGGACTCTTACAAAGCAAATCAGACCTAAGATCAGAGAAAATATCACAATCTCATTTTTATTCAAGATTGTTTACACTTTGGAATTTATTGGGGTGTATTTTATCATCCACATCCATATTTCCTCAATATGTAACATTATTTCCATCCACCTAAAATTTTTTAAATACAAATTTACCCTTCGGTGTGTTTTTAGTAAAATATATGAAGGGAATCTTTTATCGTTTTTTGTACGAGGTACTTTTTGACTTTTTCGACAAAAGTACGAGAAGAATGTTTTTTTTAAATTATACAGAATGAATGGATTTTTAAAACATTATTTCCAAGAAGATTCCTTTACAAGTTTTAAAGTTTATTTTTAATCAACTTCTTTTATTTTAAAATTGTATGACATGTTAAGAAAGGAAAATGTTTTTGAAGTAGAAAGGATATTTTCCTCAAGAATGGAGTTCAAGCGTTTTATCAAAATTATTTTCCATCTAAGATAATATAGGGTTCTGTTTCTATCCCTATTATTACATTGATTTGATTATTTTGTGATGGAATCATTTTTATGAATTCATTTATCTTATATGAATTGTTTTATGATGTCACAATGTTTAAGAATCCCATTTTTATTACATGGATTATGTAATGATGTATGATTTATGATTTTGTGGCACACATAAGAATGGTATCATTATGAGATGGGTGGGACCTATATCTCCCTCCAATACATTGGGTAAAGATTTTATATCTCATGAGATGGACATGGCTGGAACGGTAAGTTAAACCAGTTCAGTGAAACAGGACTGAAACGAGGAGTAAACTCGGTTCAAGAATGGACTTTGTCCACTAAGATAGTCTTGGAAATGTGTCTTGACTAATAAGAACTGATTATCTATGATTATGTGTGTATTACACAAAGTTTCATGTTTTATGTTATGATTATTGGGATTACATTTCACTACTATGATTTATCCCATGTTATGATATTATGATCTCTTTTGCAGGTTAAGATTTCCAAAATGTTATGTTCTTATGAATATGATGTGATTGATTTTTCTTTTGTTTACCCTTACTGAGCATTTGAGCTCACCCTTTATGTTTTCTTTTCCCCAGGATATAAAGAAAGGTTTCAGGTATGAAAAAAAAGTAAGAACTTTATGGGAGATGTTGAAGATGTTTCACCATGATTAGAAGATTACGTTCCGAATTTCCAAAGACACTAAACTATTACGGTCCTTGTGTGTGTGTTTTTGTTATTTAATATGTATTCCGCAAAAGTAATTTAATGTCCATGTACATCAATCTTCGGGTCTCTACAGTTGGTATCAGAGTAAAGGTTTAGTCAACCTTTGAAAACTAGGATGCGAAAAAGTTAGTGAGATCCCTAGAGATATTTCTAAGGTATGTCTAGGGATGTCCCTAAGGTTAAGTATAAGTATAGGTTATAGTCCTAGAATTGTGCTAACGATCTTAGAATTAAACCTAAGATGTTTGATATTGAAGGTACTCCTCCTTTATTATGTTGTTTTCCCTAGCATGATTTTTTCCTCTCACACTATTCTTTTTGGGTTTTAGACGATGGCTGGAACCCGAAAGAACCGTGTTGATCAATGCAATGGACAATGCAATGATTTTCCTCCTGAACAAACAAATGTTATGGGAGATGGAGTGAAAAATCTTATTGCTATAATTACACAAGATATGAATCATTCTGGACTTCCAAATGAGCAGAGAAGGGAACAATATTCTGTTGAGTCCTTCATGAGGAAACGTCCACCTTCTTTCAGTGGGTCTTCTGATCGACTTGTTGCTGAACAATGGATCAGTACCACTGAAAAGATATTTTCAGTTCTTCAATGTTATGAACAAGATAAAGTCATCTTAGTAGTATATCGTTTGGAAGGTGAAGCTGATCAATGGTGGAATCCTATCAAGAATATGAGGCAAAGAGATGAAATTGAGTCCATGGAATGGGAGGATTTCAAGAACTTATTTTTCAATAAGTACTTCCCTCGTATTCTTCGAACAAAGATGAAGAAGGAGTTTCTTGAACTAAAGCAAAAGGATGATGAATCTGTTGGTATATACAAAGCGAATTTTACAAGGCTTGCAAGGTATGCATCTGGATTTATCATCCAACCTGAATGTAAAGTTGATCGATTCTTCAGTGGCTTAAAACCAAACCTTTGAAGGGCATTAGCTATAAGAGACTTCAGTAGCTATGAAGAAATTGTGCGTTGTGCTATCAAGGTAGAAATGGAAGTTGGTGTTACTTATCCATCTCATAGTTTTGACAAGAAACGAAAGATGGATTTCAAGGAGAAATATCAGAATAATGGTGAAAAGAAGATGAATGTTTCCTTATGCTCAAAGTGTGGAAAGAAGCATAGTGGAGATTGTCTTAAAGGGACAAGTAAATGTTTCAAATGTGGAAAGGAAGGTCATTGGGAATTTGAATGCCGGAATGATGGGAAGAAGATGTCTAATGATGCAAACAAAGGAAGGGATACACAGAATGAACCTTCTACACTTCAATGCTTCAAGTTCAAGGAAATAGGTCATTATGCTAATAAATTCCCTAATCCAAGGGTTAGTGATGATCGACATGAGCAACCACTTAAGGAAAAGGACAAAGGGAAGTCACATGTGATCACCATTGGCGATGTTGAATATGATAAAGATGTGGTGGAATGATTAAGTGTTTATGTAATGGGATTCCAAAATAATGTTGTATATAGTATCGTGGAATATTGTAATATTTATGTATTTGTCTACTGTGGTTTTCAATAATTTTATGGTACCGGTAACCATGGAAAGTGATTGAGATATTTTTGGAAAAAAGATGATATGCGCATAATGAAGGTAAAATGAGAAAATGAAATATTTGACAGTATTCATGAGCTCATGATTGATATAATGACTAAGGGATATCACGGTTTGAGTATATAGAATTTTGAGGATTTTGGTATGTGGAAAGTGTTAACTTTTAACTGCATTCATGTTTTCCCTAAGGTTTAATGGGTATTCAAGAGAATACATGATTAAGGCCTCTGAATGTTTGGAATGTGACCAACAAGACATATCTTATGATATATGGGGATCAACGATGGTATTAAATCTCTGGTAATCGTTTTCACTATATTATGAGAGTGGACTCCAGTATTATGGATAAGCCGAAAGATTGGAATGGATTATATTGGATATAAGTTATTATTGTTTAAGGATAGATGTTTTTTCGATATTATTGATGGGATGTTATAGTAATATAGTTTTAGAAAAAGGACAACCTGCAGGACTGGTGATAGCCCATCGCGTCGGACAAGGCCGTGGGAATCGAACCCACAACCGAAGTGCGACTGGCCTACAGAAAGTCCCTGTTTAGTAGATATTAGTTTTATTATATTAAGTAGTATGATATATGGAGTATAAGTCCATTTTAGGAACCATATATGATTAATCTCACTATAGATGGACTTATGTATTTTTTGATAACTTTTCTAACCTTTTGTTTGAGACAGATGGAATGACCCATCATTCTATCACATGATCTGCTAACACATCACGAATGACAAATTCAACTTCATTTCTTTAAGAGACGAAGTGGAAATTGTCCAAAGAACGACCAATGGTGAGACTATACCAAAATCACGAAAGTATTTCTTCTAATTCCAATTTCATCAACTTTAGGGAAATGATCTTGAAAACCAAAAATGTTGTCCTAGTGCTCTTGTATCTGATGAATCAGATGGTACATTAGATCATCACAAATTTATGGCTTTGTGATTGCTGGATTTTCCATAGCCATGTTCTCTACCATTCTCCATCAGAACATGATGGTTAGATTTCTCTTCCATGTCCATATTTTCACCTACGTCGAAACCCAGTGATTAGTTTATTTGGGTAACTGTTACGTTTCATACTTTTGTTTTTTAAAGATTGGTTTTGGAATTAATTTTTACGATGTGGGTTTTTATTAAAGAAACTTTCGAATAGTAAACCATTTATAACCCCGATGAATATCGAGGGCAAAATTCATTTTAAGGGGGGTAGAATGTAACACCCCGATATTTTATGAAAAAATATTCTTTTTAATTTCATTAATGTCTTGTGTTGTACGCTACACCAAAATGAGCTTGCACAACACGCATCCTTGACTTGCCTAGCATTAAACGCAATCGCGACCTTCCTCGATAGCGTGTGTAGTACGCAATACCGAGTTTCACTAAACAACGATATGCTATTAAAATATTATTAAAACTAGCCGTTATGAATAGTAATAACCACCTTTTGAAATTTTGTAAATTTTATTTTTCAAAATGAACTTCATTTTTGGATTGGGAATATTGAAATTAGCTTAGGGTGAAATTTTGGTACATTTTGGATAACTTTCATTTTCTGATGAATAGTTAAAATTACTAAATTTTAATTAAAAACAACCTTTTTAATAGAAATAATTAATTGTGATAAATTATTAATTTGAGTGGTTTTAAAGTATATTTAGAATATATTTTTACAATTTAATACAATGTTGGTCATTGGATGTAATTCTACATTTAAACCAGACATAAACAAGTGTCAATCTTTTGATAGTTATTATCTCTTAAGAACACACTATTTGTTTTGACGACGGGAATTAATTTTTAAATTAATTAATGCAACTGATATGTTTTGAATTTGGTAAAATAGACATCATTTTTGAGTTCATAATATGAAATATATCTTAGGCCTAATTTTTGGTATTTTTCTGGAAACTTTCATTTTTTGATAAATAGTGAAACCACTAAGTGGTAGTTAAAAAAATGAAAAATGAATTTTTCATAAAACTTAATTTTACCGCTTCTGTGAGTGGAATTTCAAAAATCTGAGAGACACAATTGATGTTAGTAAGTAAAATTTTGTTCAATGAGATGAAAATAATTTTTTATGAATAGTAACTTTTTACTTTTTTTTACCACGGTTAAAAGTAAATCGGGTAATTAATGGTAAAAATGTTATTATTATTACCCTAACACATGTCCTAATTTTATTTGATAAGTTTAATTCGACCAAAAACAACCTTAGGAATAAAAATGACCATTTAGGCCCACTTGGATTAGATTAGGACATTTATTATTATTTATTTCAAAGAAGAGTTAAAAGAGTTAAAATTAATGTTTATTTACTAAAACATTTTTAATATAGGGTTATACATAAGATAAATTCTATTGTAAATATTCATTAGAAATATAATAAGATTTCCTACATAATGATATTTTATTTATAATTTTCAGACATTAAATAATTTAATTTATTTATGACACAATGATGATGCAGTAATTACCATAATAGTGAAAAATTAGAATAATTGATATTATAAATACCCAAATAAATATAATTTGAGCCTTTTTATGAATTCCACTACCTTTCTAGGTTAATATGACATGTTATTACTGATTTAATTAACTTTTTTAGAACTAATCATTCTGTTATGATTTTCACAAAAATCAATTACGAAATAGTGTCAAAATTGACATTAAATAGTTTTTAAAACAAATATTATATTATTAATTGTTATTTTATTCCTAAAAATATAAGGTTCGGCCAAATGACTTATATAAGGTTATAAATATTAATAATAAACAACTTGGGGTTCTTTTGTCTTGATATAGTAAGTTTATTAACCTTATAGTGTAAGAAAACAAAAAGACACGGTAAAAGTAAAATTATCTAACTTAAAGTTAAATATAAATGATAATGTTAAAATAGGAATCTAAACTTGTCTAAATTATATTGGATGAGATTATTTATACCCATCCCCACCTTATCATAGAAATAAATCAATTTGGAGCTATTTAAAGCAGAATTTGTCTTTATAATAAAATAATATTTTTAGTTATTCCAAAGGTGCCCCTCTCCTCCCTTATAAAAGGGAACCCCCTCCCTCTCTTCCTCACACCACTTTGAGCCTTAAAGCTCGGCCAAACCCTTACAAATTCTCTTCTACACTTCCCTAGAAACATCCTAGAGGTTCTGTTCTTCCTCAAACACCAATTTTAGTGCCCTAAAAAGAGATCTCAAAGAGGCGCTTCAAAGAAGAGGTAATGTCTGTTACCGATTCTTTCAACTTTATTTCTTCTTCCACTTATTCTTCTTAGGTTGTTTCATTATGAAGTAATAACATCAGTATCACTCATATACTGATATGTTATTATAAGTATGAAACAACCCTATTTCACCATCTATCCATCCTACGGAAAACTAAATCACCGCGCGTGCGTACGTACGGAATACCGTCTCCACGCCGTGGTGAAATCTATTTTCCACCACCACCTTACTTGGATGCGTATAATGGTGTAAAAAATAAATATATATTATTATTTAAAAGTGATATTGATTCTGAAATAGTATAAATACACTCCAATACATTCCCACGATCATGAGAACGATATCATCGCCCGTGCGTACGTACAGACTACCGTCTCCACGACGCGATGAGATTCATTCTCCACTTTAACCATTCATGAATGATTATAAAGTATATATCATAATTAATCATGAAATATATGACATAATAATGATACTGTATTTATGTGTATATATATGTGTGTCATCTACTTAATTCCATTCAACTCAATAAGGAAATGAAAACAGCGTTCATGCGTACGTACGGCCTACCGTCTCCATGAACGGTGTATTTCCTTCCATTTTCTGATTTATTATATATATGTATATTATAAATATATATTATATATAAATCATGTTTTATATTCTGGAATTAAGTAATCATGATCTAAGTTATCATATGAATAATTACAAGTCAAAACACGGACGACAAATGAAACAATTTTACCCAAAATGCTCTTTAACATGGAATTTACTAAAGAACGGGTAATATAAAGTCATAAGTGAACCATATATGATATCATAACAATGAGTATGATTCTGGAATAAGTCAATGACATTATTTAAATCATTATACAGGAGGTTCGGACACTTACAAAGCAAATCGGACCTAAGGTAAGGGAAAATATCACAATCTCATTTTTATCCGAGATTATTTACACTTTGGAATTTATTGGGGTGTATTTTATCATCCACATCCATGTTTCCTCAATATGTAACATTATTTCCATCCACCTAAAATTTTTTAAATACAAATTTACCCTTTGGTGTGTTTTTAGTAAAAGATATGAAGGGAATATTTTGTCGTTTTTTGTACGAGGTACTTTTTGACTTTTCCAACAAAAGTACGAGAAGAATGTTTTTTTTAACTTATATGGAATGAATGGATTTTTAAAACATTATTTCCAAGAAGATTCCTTTACAAGTTTTCAAGTTTATTTTTAATCAACTTATTTTATTTTGAAAATTTTATGACATGTTAAGAAAGGAAAATGTTTTTGAAGTAGAAAGGATATTTTCCTCAATAATGGAGTTCAAGCATTTTATCAAAATTATTTTCCATCTAAAATAATCTAGGGTTCTGTTTCTATCCCTTTTATTACATTTATTTGATTATGTTGTGATGGAATCATTTTTATGAATTCAATTATCTTATATGAATTGTTTTATGATGTCACAATGTTTAAGAATCCCATTTTTATTACATGGGTTATGCAATGATGTATGATTTATGATTTTGTGGAACACATAAGAATGGTATCATTATGAGACGGGTGGGACCTATATCTCCCTCCAATTCATTGGGTAAATATTTTATATCTCATGAGATAGGCATGGCTGGAATGGTAGGTTAAACCGGTTCAGTGAAACAGGACTGAAACGAGGATTAAACTCGGTTCAGAAATGGACTTTGTCCACTAAGATAGTCTTGGAAATGTGTCTTGACTAATAAGAAATGATTCTATATGATTATGTGTGTATGCCACAAAGTTTCATGTTTTATGTTATGATTTTTGGGATTACATTTGACTACTATGATTTATCCCATGTTATGATATTATGATCTCTTTTGCAGGTTAAGATTTCCAAAATGTTATGTTCTTATGAATATGATGTGATTTATTTTTGTTTTGTTTACCCTTATTGAGCATTTGAGCTCACCCTTTTATGTTTTCTCTTCCCCAGGATATAAATAAAGGTTTTAGGTAAGAAAAAAAAGGAAGATCTTTATGGGAGATGTTGAAGATCTTTCACCATGATTAGAAGATTACATTCCGAGTTTCCAAAGACACTAAACTATTACGGTCCTTGTGTGTGTGTTTTTGTTATGTAATAAGTATTCCGCAAAAGTAATGTAATGTCCATGTACATCAAGCTTCGGGTCTTTACTATGACAACCCATCTTTTTATTACAACTTAAACATGTTTTATTACATAAAACTTCACTTGATACAACAAAGAAGATCAAGAGGTTTAGTGTCTTTGGGGCTTAGGATCATTACATAAAAACTTTAAACTTGAAATACAACATCCTTATTGAAAACTTCCTTTACATGACCACTACATTCCTTCGTACTTAGCATTGCATGGGATAACCTGAGGACATGCATAAGAAAAGGGTGAGCTATAAAGCCCAGTAAGGGAGTACACAATGAATAACATGAGGAGTACAATACATGTTAGGCAATAGGCATATCAATAGAGCATAAGAGAGACATTAACATAAAGGCATGATAAAGCATGATAATCATAACATGGAAATGTGGCAACAACACTTAACATTGAATTAGCATGAGCCAAGGCTCATTGCACATGGAGCATGAGTAAACCCTCATTGCACTTGAAGCACGAGTAAACCCTCGTTGCACTTGAATTAGCATGAGTCAACACTCATTGCACATGACGTATCATGATACTATACTTTACCCAATGCATTGGAGCTCTATAAAGGGCGCACCCTTCTTAAACATTTCATTTCATGCATAAGTGTGCCACATGGATCATAAAACATGGATTCATAAAACATAATCATTTCTTCCACGGTAAAGGAAAGTGGAATTCATACATTAAACTTTATAATCAATATGTAAATGTGCATAATGGTGAATACCCTTGATGGAGAAATGGGCATGGTATTCACTACACAAAGACATTGGCTTAGAAAATCGGTGTGATTTCGGCAGCGTAACGGCGTGACATAAGAATTCATAAAAAAAGGTTGATGAGAGAGAAAGGGGTTCCTCATCATATTTACATGTAATGGACAGTAAGGAGATCATATATATACATGTCCCAACAATAGAAATGGAATTTAGATTCATGATACAAAAGTATTGCTTGAATGTAAAAGAAGAGAGAGAAGTTCCTTTCGGAATTTCGGCATAGTAACGGGTGTACATGGGAGGCATTTAATGAGAGAGAAAGGGTTCTCCCATCATTAAAACAATAAGAGGACAGTATGGGGGAGGTACGAAACCATGCCCCAACATTCATAATTGAAATAAAAAGGGAAATACAACTTAAAGAAAATTGAAAAAAAAAGAGAAAGGAAAAAAAACCCCTTACTTGGAAGTGTGCTTCCAAAGGCTAGAGAGAGGCTTGTGAGAGGCTTCTTGGGAGCTTGGGGAACCTTGAGAGGATTCTAGAGAGAGTATGGCAGAGTTTTTACGAACTTCAAGGGCTTTGGGTGAGGAGGAAGTGGGAGCTTGGGTGGGTTTATATAGGAAAGGTGAGAGAATTCTTTATTATTTAGGTTTGGGACCCCTTATATTAAAATAATCCAAACCACAAACCATCCCATGGTATTTGCCCATGGTTTCTGGAAAAGGAAATAGGAAAACAATATTTTACAAGGGCAAGGTCCGAACTTATTAAAAAATTAGGGTTTCTTATGTGGAGGTGAGTCACACTCCCATGGAAATTAATTTAAAAAGGCAAAGTGTTGAATAAGTCTTGAGGGCTCCATTAATGCTTTGAAAAGTGAGTCAAACAAACCCAAAACCTCATTATTTTAATGATAAAACACATATTGGCCGAACATAAGGATTATGGTATTTTATTACATCACCATTGGGTCATTATGATGTCATAAAACACATTATATATTTAAATGGTATTTAATTTTTACCCAAAAATTTGACTGTCTCAGAAAATTATGAAAAATTCACCGTTGGATAATTTCGACGTCCTGATTCCAAAAATAATATTTATTTTATCTAAATAATTTTCTAAATATGTGAATTTTCACTTTTAAAATAAAAACCGACATTTATAAAAAAATTCACGGTTTTGACAGAAATGGCTTTCAAACCTTAATAAAAATTTTAATTGCATTCATAAAATTATAAGATCATTTATATTTAATAAAAATTAATTTAATATTAATAATAATATTTTATTAAAATATTATTTAATTCAAAAATCCTTTAATTTAATAAAATATAATTCTTAATTAAATAATAACTAAAAACATCATTTGTACTTTAAAAACTAATTACAATGTATCAAAAATGACTAGAAATTATATTCATTATTATATACAAAAGTAATGTGCATGAACATGATACTACTTATTTGTTACATAACCCCTTAAAATAGCCGCATAAGACCTAAGGGTAAGGTGTGCGATGGTGACAGACTCTTGGGGTTGCTCGGATAACATCGCTCGAGTGGTAATCTCTATCAACTTCCATTTTTCCCGTAGACGATCACGTTCAAGCTTGACTTGATGAAGCTCATCTTGGGCTTGGTCAAGGGCAAAGCCCAAAGACGCCACCTCTTTTCCGAGCTCCGACAAATGGGCTTCGTAAGGGGCGATTCTACTGGATGAGGCCATCGCTTCCTTTGTCTGAGTAGAAAATTGGTTCGTTAAAGCCTTATATTTAAACTACCCAGATGATCACTGTTCAACGACTATAAAAGTAACGGTCACAAATCTTAACGTTAAACTAAAGAAGTTGACATCTTATAAAAAAAAATTTCATAAAGAAACATTTAACTGGATCAAGAGGGATTTTCCATTAATGAAATTTTGGGTCGTTACAACATTCCCCCCTTAAGAAATTTCGCCCTCGAAATTTTCCTTTTCCCACACTAAAACAAATGTGGGTAACTTAGCTTCATCATATCCTCCGACTCCCAAGTTGCTTCTTCAAACTTGTGGTTTCTCCACAACACCTTGATGAGGGGCATTGTCTTATTTCGTAGAACTTTTTCTCTACGATCTAAGATCTTCACTGGTTGCTCCTCATAAGAAAGATCGTCTTCTAATTGTACCACCTCAGAAGAGAGTACATGTGAAGGGTCTGGTATGTACTTCCTTAAGAGGGATACATGGAAGACATCATGCACCTTGGCCATAGTAGGTGGAAGTGCTAGTCGATAGGCCACAGCCCCAACATGATCAAGAATCTCTAAGGGGCCGATGTACCTTGGACTTAACTTCCCTTTCTTTCCAAACCTCATGACCTTCTTCCACGGAGATATGCATAAAAACACCATGTCTCCGACTTTAAACTCAAGGTCTCGTCGACGATTATCTGCATAACTCTTCTGTTGACTTTGGGCTGCCTTGATATGCTGCTGAATGGTTTTCACCTTCTCCACCATTTCTTCTACCATTTCTGGTCCAAGCAGCTTACGTTCACCGACCTCATCCCAACATGCCGGTGTTCTACACCTTTTCCCATACAGGGCTTCATATGGTGCCATTTGGATGCTCGAGTGGAAACTATTATTATAAGAGAACTCAACTAGAGGAAGATGTTGATCTCATCCTCCTTTAAAGTCCATTGAGCACGCTCTCAACATATCCTCAAGTGTTTGGATAGTCCGCTCGGATTGGCCATCAGTTTGAGGATGATAGGCCGTACTGAAGTTCAGTTCAGTATTCAGAGCATGTTGAAGACTCTTCCAAAACTTAGAGGTAAATCTTGGATCTCGGTCAGACACAATAGATAGTGGTACTCCATGCAACCGTACCACTTCCCTGATATATATCCGTGCCAGTTGATCCAAAGAGAAATCCTCTCGAATAGCAATGAAGTGTGCAGTCTTTGTAAGACGATCCACAATAACCCAGATTGCATTGGTGCTTTTGGATGTCCTAGGAAGTCCAGTGACGAAGTCCATGGTGATGTTCTCCCATTTCCATTCTGGTATGGGCAATGGTTGCATCATCCCCTTAGACTTCTTCCTCTCTGCCTTCACTTGCTGACACACCAGGCACTTTGATGTATATCCGGCGATCTCCTTCTTCATATTATCCCACCAAAAGTTTTCTCGGAGATCTCGATACATCTTTGTGCTCCCTGGGTGAATAGAGAAATTTGAACTATGTGCATCATCCAAAAGTTCCTTCTTCAGCTCCGAACTTTATGGGACACATAGTCTTTTCCCAAACCGCACAATTCCTTCTTCATTAACATTAAACTCTGAGGATTTTCCCTTTTTATAGCTTCCACTTTTTCTTGGATTCTCGCATCATCCTTTTGAGCATCCTTTAACCTTTCCAAAAGAGATGGTTGATCAATCATTTGTGAAAGGATTGATGATGTTCCCTTATTTATGATTCCCACGTCCATCTTCATCAAGTCTAAGAAGATTGGATCCTTCTCAATTCTCATCACTGATAGAATTGTTGGATCCTTTCTACTTAGGGCATCCGCCACCTTGTTCGCCTTCCCAGGGTGGTAATGTATTGAACAGTCATAATCCTTTATGATCTCTATCCATCTTCTCTGGCGCATATTAAGCTCTTTCTGTGTGAATATATATTTAAGACTCTTGTGGTCAGTATATATCTCACATTTCTCTCCATAGAGATAATGCCGCCAGATTTTCAAGGCAAAGATCACCGCCGCCAACTCCAGATCATGCGTTGGATAGTTTCGCTCATGGATTTTCAACTGTCTTGAGGCATAGGATATCACTTTATCATTCTGCATCAGCACACATCCTAAGCCCTTCTTCGAAGCATCATTGAATACCACAAAAAGCTCCCCACTTGTGGGTAAAGTGAGCACAGGTGCAGTGATAAGCCTCCTTTTCAACTCCTTGATGCTTTCTTCACATTCATCACTCCAAGCAAACTTTACTCCCTTTCGAGTTAGCTTGGTAAGAGGGTTGGACAATCGTGAGAAGTTTCTCACAAATCGTCGATAATATCCAGCTAACCCCAAGAAGCTACGGATATCAGTTACCGATGTTGGCCTCGGCCATCCCTCAATTGCATCTGTTTTGGAGGGGTCCACAGATATCCCATTGCTTGTGATGATATGGCCCAAGAATGAGACCTCCTTCAACCAGAACTCACACTTGTTGTACTTGGCATAGAGCTTCTCCTTGCGCAAAGTCTCCAGTACAGTTCTTAAATACTCCTCATGGTCCTCCTTGGTTTTGGAGTATATTAGAATATCATCTATAAAGACTACCACAAATTTATCTAGGTAATCTCTAAAGACTCTATTCATCAAGTCCATGAATATTTCTGGAGCATTGGTGAGTCCGAAAGGCATTACTATGAATTCATAGTGCCCGTACCTTGTACTAAAAGCAGTCTTGGGGATATCTTCCTTCTTCACCCTTACTTGATAATATCCCGACCGCAAGTCGACCTTGGAGAAGTAATGAGCTCCACGCAGCTGATCAAACAAGTCATCGATTCTTGGGAGAGGATACTTGTTCTTTATCGTGATTTTGTTAAGTTCACGATAATCGATGCAAAGCCGCATTGACCCATCCTTCTTCTTGATGAAGAGGACTGGTGCACCCCATGGTGATGCACTTGGGCATATAAACCCTTTATCCAGATTCTCCTGTAGTTGTTTCTTCAGTTCTTCAATCTCAACCACAGCCATTCTATATGGAGTCTTGGATATTGGTAGCGCCCCAGGTATAAGTTCAATTGAGAACTCAACATCTCTTCTTGGAGGAAGACCATGAAGTTCCTCGGGAAATACTTCAGCGAATTCCCTCACAATAGGCATTTCTTCAAGGGTGGTTTCTTCCTTGGACTCAATAATCTGAGCCAGATATGCATTCTCATAAGGCAGTAATATCCATGCTTGAGATGATGGAGCTAAAGGAGATTCATCTTCCTCCTGACACTTGTAAAGAATCGGGGGTCGATTCTCCATATGGAGTGTTATTTCCCTCTCCCGACAATTTATGTTGGCTCTATATAAGGAAAGCCAATCCAGGACAAGAATTGCATCAAATTCCACCAAAGGGAGTATGACGAGGTTCGCCAGGAAATTCAATCCACAGATTATAACAGGGGAGGACTTATACTCATGGGATGAAATGATTGTCCCATTTGCCGTACTCACCGACATCTTTACTTCCATGATTTGTGGTGGGGCAGGGATTGTTCTACTAAACTTTTGAGATATAAAGGAATGCGTAGAACCTGAATCAAAAAGTACATTCGCTATTCTTGAATGGATAACTAGCGTACATGTCACCACTTCGTTGTCGGGGTTCACTTCGGCAGAAGTGATGGCAAAAGCTCTTCCTTGCTGTCTTGGAGGTTGTTGATTGCCTCCGATAACCCTTGGATTAGGGCACTAATTCGCAAAATGACCCGGTTCTTTGCATTTGAAGCATTGAACGACGCGTTGAGGTTCGAACGGAGCGTTCCTCCCCTCCATCGCAGCCGCGGGTCCTTCTTGCTGACAGTTAACAGCTAGGTTCCCTTCTCTTCCGCACTTATAGCATTTTCTTGTCCCCCTAAGGCAATTTCCAGGGTGATTTTTTCCACACTTTTGGCAAGTGGGGTGCTGGAATTTCTTAGCGCCGTTGGATTTATCCATCGGACCACCATCATTGAAGTCCACCTTCCGCTTCTTGTCCCCATGATACCCCTGTGATTCTCCGATCTCCATTTCAACCTTGAGGGCACATCAGACAATTTCCTCATATCTGTCGAAGTCACGGATCGCTAATACTTTCCGCAAGCTAGGCTTCAGCCCACCAAAGAAGCGGTCAACCTTGCATTCGGGGGTAACGACAAAGCCGGAAGCGTATCGTGCAAGCCTTGTGAAGTTTGCCTTGTACTCTCCCACAGATTCCTCATCTTTCTGCTTGAGGGAAAGGAAGTCCTTTTCCATCTTAAGACGGAGGGTGCATGGAAAATATTTATCGAAAAACATCTTCCGGAATACCTTCCATTCCAAAGCCTCGATCTCCTCCTCAGGCTTCCTATTTTTGATCAACGTCCACCATTGATCAGCTTCACCCTCCATACGATAAGCCGCCAGGAGAAACTTCTCTTTTTCAGAGCATTGGAGGATGGAGAATATCTTTTCAATGGAGTTGATCCATTGTTCAGCAATCATGGTATCGGATGATCCACTAAAAGTAGGAGGCCTTTGTCTCATGAAGCTTTCAATAGCGACTTGTTCTTTCTTAGGGGGGGTTGAACGTTCTTCTTGACCAGTGTTTCTATTCAAAACTTGAGTTAGCTGAGAGAGAAGCGTGACAAAGTTCGCGATTCCCGCTCCCATTGGATTGGGCATCTCATAAGTACAATCATCACACTGATCTTCACAACGGTTGTTAGCCCGAGCCCTCCTATTACCGGCCATTGGCTGGAATAAAAGGAAAGTTAGGGGTAACACATAAAGGGTAATCCAAAGACAAAAGTTGATGACTTATAAATAAACTTTAATCTCTTCAACTCATGAGTCTATAGGATTCAATCCAGGATTTTCATGATCTTCCTTCTAACATATATTCTTAGGGGAATTTTTCCCTTAATAAGGGTTCATACTAAGATTGTGAATTTATCAAAACATATCCCCCGGGAGTGTCGTAACCAAGAGTACAGCAAGGCCCGTTGTCGTGCACCAGTTCCCGTTCGAGTCTAGCTCAAAGCGGTGTTTTCGGGTTTTACCCCTAGGATACATCTGTTCCAGAGCCGCCTCTACCTGCTCGTATCCAGACAGGGATGTATTTGTTTGATAAAACACTTACTTAGTATTTACCAAAACTTAGGGATGTTTTTATTATGCTTAGTCTTGTATCTAAGGCTTTACTAGGGTTCCCTAATCCCAAAAATAACTAAACCTATCCTCTGATACCAACTATGACAACCCAGCTTTTTATTACAACATAAACATGCTTTATTACATAAAACTTCACTTGATACAACAAAGAAGATCGAGAGGTTTAGTGTCTTTGGGGATTAGGATCATTACATAAAAACTTTAAACTTGAAATACAACATCCTTATTGAAAACTTCCTTTACATGACCACTACATTCCTTCGTACTTAGCATTGCATGGGATAACCTGAGGACATGCATAAGAAAAGGGTGAGCTATAAAGCCCAGTAAGGGAGTACACAATGAATAACATGAGGAGTACAATACATGTTAGGCAATAGGCATATCAATAGAGAATAAGAGATACATGAACATAAAGGCATGATAAAGCATGATAATCATAACATGGAAATGTGGCAACAACACTTAACATTGAATTAGCATGAGCCAAGGCTCATTGCACATGGAGCATGAGTAAACCCTCATTGCACTTGAAGCACGAGTAAACCCTCGTTGCACTTGAATTAGCATGAGTCAACACTCATTGCACATGACGTATCATGATACTATACTTTACCCAATGCATTGGAGCGCTATAAAGGGCGCACCCTTCTTAAACATTTCATTTCATGCATAAGTGTGCCACATGGATCATAAAACATGGATTCATAAAACATAATCATTTCTTCCACGATAAAGGAAAGTGGAATTCATACATTAAACTTTATAATCAATATGTAAATGTGCATAAAGGTGAATACCCTTGATGGAGAAATGGGCATGGTATTCACTACACAAAGACATTGGCTTAGAAAATCGGTGCGATTTCGGCAGCGTAACGGCGTGACATAAGAATTCATAAAAAAAGGTTGATGAGAGAGAAAGGGGTTACTCATCATATTTACATGTAATGGACAGTAAGGAGATCATATATATACATGTCCCAACAATAGAAATGGAATTTAGATTCATGATACAAAAGTATTGCTTGAATGTAAAAGAAGAGAGAGAAGTTCCTTTCGGAATTTCGGCATAGTAACGGGTGTACATGGGAGGCATTTAATGAGAGAGAAAGGGTTCTCCCATCATTCAAAAAATAAGAGGACAGTATGGGGGAGGTGCGAAACCATGCCCCAACATTCATAATTGAAATAAAAAGGGAAATACAACTTAAAGAAAATTGACAAAAAAAAGAGAAAGGAAGAAAAACCCCTTACTTGGAAGTGTGTTTCCAAAGGCTAGAGAGAGGCTTGTGAGAGGCTTCTTGGGAGCTTGGGGCACCTTGAGAGGACTCTAGAGAGAGTAGGGCATAGGTTGGACGAACTTCAAGGGCTTTGGGTGAGGAGGAAGTGGGAGCTTGGGTGGGTTTATATAGGAAAGGTGAGAGAATTCTTTATTATTTAGGTTTGGGACCCCTTATATTAAAATAATCCAAACCACAAACCATCCCATGGTATTTGCCCATGGTTTCTGGAAAAGGAAAGAGGAAAACAATATTTTACAAGGGCAAGGTCCGAACTTATTAAAAAATTAGGGTTGCTTATGTGGAGGTGAGTCACACTCCCATGGAAATTAATTTAAAAAGGCAAAGTGTTGAATAAGTCTTGAGGGCTCCATTAATGCTTTGAAAAGTGAGTCAAACAAACCCAAAACCTCATTATTTTAATGATAAAACACATATTGGCCGAACATAAGGATTATGGAATTTTATTACATCACCATTGGGTCATTATGATGTCATAAAACACATTATATATTTAAATGGTATTTAATTTTTACCCAAAAATTTGACTGTCTCAGAAAATTATGAAAAATTCACCGTTGGATAATTTCGACGTCCTGATTCCAAAAATAATATTTATTTTATCTAAATAATTTTCTAAATATGTGAATTTTCACTTTTAAAATAAAAACCGACATTTATAAAAAAATTCACGGTTTTGACAGAAATGGGT
This sequence comes from Viscum album, assembly GCA_963277665.1. Lineage (NCBI taxonomy): Eukaryota > Viridiplantae > Streptophyta > Magnoliopsida > Santalales > Viscaceae > Viscum > Viscum album. Next base: position 714,264,441 of record OY728160.1, read on the forward strand.
TTCAAACCTTAATAAAAATTTTAATTGCATTCATAAAATTATAAGATCATTTATATTTAATAAAAATTAATTTAATATTAATAATAATATTTTATTAAAATATTATTTAATTCAAAAATCCTTTAATTTAATAAAATATAATTCTTAATTAAATAATAACTAAAAACATCATTTGTACTTTAAAAACTAATTACAATGTATCAAAAATGACTAGAAATTATATTCATTATTATATACAAAAGTAATGTGCATGAACATGATACTAATTATTTGTTACATAACCCCTTAAAATAGCCGCATAAGACCTAAGGGTAAGGTGTGCGATGGTGACAGACTCTTGGGGTTGCTCGGATAACATCGCTCGAGTGGTAATCTCTATCAACTTCCATTTTTCCCGTAGACGATCACGTTCGAGCTTGACTTGATGAAGCTCAGCTTGGGCTTGGTCAAGGTAAAATCCCAAAGACGCCACCTCTTTTCCGAGCTCCGACAAATGGGCTTCGTAAGGGGAGATTCTACTGGATGAGGCCATCGCTTCCTTTGTCTGAGTAGAAAATTGGTTCGTTAAAGCCTTATATTTAAACTACCCAGATGATCACTGTTCAACGACTATAAAAGTAACGGTCACAAATCTTAACGTTAAACTAAAGAAGTTGACATCTTATAAAAAAAAATTTCATAAAGAAACATTTAACTGGATCAAGAGGGATTTTCCATTAATGAAATTTTGGGTTGTTACATTTATAGTTGGTATCAGAGGAAAGGTTTAGTCAACCTTTGGAAACTAGGATGTGAAAACGTTAATGAGATCCCTAGAGATATTTCTATGGTATGGCTAGGGATGTCCCTAAGGTTAAGTATAAGTATAGGTTATAGTCCTATAATTGCGATAACGATCTTAGAATTAAACCTAAGATGTTAGAAATTGAAGGTACTCTTCCTTTATTATGTTGTTTTCCCTAGCATGATTTTTGCCTCTCACACTATTCTTTTTGGGTTTTAGACGATGGCTGGAACCCGAAGGAACCGTGTTGATCAATGCAATGGACAATGCAATGATTGTCCTCCTGAACAAACAAATGTTATGGGAGATGGAGTGAAAAATATTATTGTTATAATTACACAAGCTATGAATCATTCTGGACTTCCAAATGAGCAGAGAAGGGAACAGTATTCTCTTGAGTCCTTCATGAGGCAACGTCCACCTTCTTTTAGTGGGTCTTCTGATCCAATTGTTGCTGAACAATGGATCAGTACCACTGAAAAGATATTTTCAGTTCTTCAATGTTCTGAACAAGATAAAGTCATCTTATTAGTATATCGTTTGGAAGGTGAAGCTGATCAATGGTGGAATCTTATCAAGAATACGAGGCAAAGATATGAAATTGAGTCCCTGGAATGGGACGAATTCAAGAACTTATTTTTCAATAAGTACTTCCCTTGTATTCTTCCAAAAAAGATGGAGATGGAGTTTCTTGAACTAAAGAAAAAGGATGACGAATCTGTTGGTATATACGAAGAGAATTTTACAAGGCTTGCAAGGTATGCATCTGGATTTATCATCCAACCTGAAAGTAAAGTTGATTGATTCTTCAGTGGCTTAAAATGAAATCTTCTAAGGGAATTAGCTATAAGAGACTTCAGTAGGTATGAATAAATTGTGTGTTTTGCTATCAAGGTAGAAATGGAAGTTGGTGTTACTTATCCATCTCATAGTTTTTACAAGAAACGAAAGATGGATTTCAAGTAAAAATATCAGAATAATGGTGAAAAGAAGATGAATGTTTCCTTATGCTCAAAGTGTGGAAAGAAGCATCGTGGAGATTGTCTTAAAGGGACAAGTAAATGTTTCAAATGTGGAAAGGAAGGTCATCGGGCATTTGAATGCTGCAATGATGGGAAGAAGATGTCTAATGATGCAAACAAAGGAAGGGATATACAGAATGAACCTTCTACACTTCAATTCTTCAAGTGCAAGGAAATAGGGAATTATGCTAATAAATGCCCTAATCCAAGGGTTAGTGATGATCGACATGAGCAACCACTTAATGAAAAGGACAAAGTGAAGTTGCATGCGATCACCATTGGCGATGTTGAATATGATAATGATGTGGTGGAATGATTAAGTGTTTATGTAATTGGATTCCAAAATAAGGTTGTATATAGTATCATGGAATATTGGAATATTTATGTATTTGTCTACTGTGGTTTTCAATAATTTTATGGTACCGGTAACCATGGAAAGTGATTGAGATATTTTTGGAAAAAAGATGATATTCTCATAATGAAGGGAAAATGAGAAAATGAAATATTTGACAGTATTCATGAGCTCATGATTGATATAAGGACTAAGGGATATCACGGTTTGAGTATATAGAATTTTGAGGATTTTGGTATGTGGAAAGTGTTAACTTTTAACTGCATTCACTTTTTCCCAAAGGTTCAATGGGTATTCAAGAGAATACATGATTAAGGCCTTTGAATGTTTGGAATGTGTCCAAAAAGACATATCTTATGATATATGGGGATCAACGATGGTATTAAATCTCTGGTAATCATTTTCACTATATTATGAGAGTGGACTGTAGTATTATGGATAAGCCTAAAGATTGGAATGGATTATGTTGGACATAAGTTAGTATTGTTTAAGGATAGAAATTTTTTCGATATTATTGATGGGATGTTATAGTAATATAGTTTTAGAAAAAGGACAACCTACAGGATGGGTGATAGCCCATCGCGTCGGACAAGGCCGTGGGAATCGAACCCACAACTGAAGTGCGACTGGCCTTTATCGTCTACCACTGGCCTACAGGAAGTCCTTGTTTAGTAGATATTAGTTTTATTATATTAAGTAGTATGATATATGGAGTATAAGTCCATTTTAGGAACCATATATGATTAATCTCACTATAGATGGACTTATGTATTTTTTGATAACTTTTCTAACCTTTTGTTTGAGACAGATGGAATGACCCATCATTCTATCACATGATCTGCTAACACATCACGAATGAAAAATTCAACTTCATTTCTTTAAGAGACGAAGTGGAAATTGTCTAAAGAACGACCAATGGTGAGACTATACCAAAATCACGAAAGTATTTCTTCTAATTCCATTTTCATCATCTTTAGGGAAATGATCTTGAAAACCAAAAATGTTGTCCTAGTGATCTTATATCTGATGAATCAGATGGTACATTAGATCGTCACAAATTTATGGCTTTGGGATTGCTGTCTTTTCCATAGCCATGTTCTCTACCACTCTCCATCAGAACATGATGGTTAGATTTCTCTTCCATATCCATATTTTCACCTATGTGGAAACCCAGTGATTAGTTTATTTGGGTAACCGTTACGTTTCATACTTTTGTTTTTTAAAGATTGGTTTTGGAATTCATTTTTACGATGTGGGTTTTTATTAAAGAAACTTTTGAATAGTAAACCATTTATAACCCCGACGAATTTCGAGGGCGAAATTCATTTTAAGGGGGGTAGAATGTAACACCCCGATATTTTATGAAAAATATTATTTTTAATTTCATTAATGTATTGTGTTGTACGCTACACCAAAAGGAGCTTGCACAACATGCATCCTTGACTTGCCTAGCATTAAATTCAATCACGACCTTCCTCGATAGCGTGTGTAGTACGCAATACCGAGTTTCACTAAACAACGATATGCTATTAAAATATTATTAAAATAGCCGTTATGAATAGTAATAACCACTTTTTGAAATTTTGTAAATTTTATTTTTCAAAATGGACTTCATTTTTGGATTCGGAATATCGAAATTAGCTTAGGGTAAAATTTTGGTACATTTCGGATAATTTCATTTTCTGATGAATAGTGAAAATTACTAAATTTGAATTAAAAACAGCCTTTTTAATCAAAATAATTAATAGTGATAAATTATTAATTTGAGTGGTTTTAAAGTATATTTAGAATATATTTCTACAAGTTAATACAATTTTGGTCATTGGATGTAATTCTACATTTAAACCAGACATAAACAAGTGTCAATCTTTTGATAGTTATTATCTCTTAAGAACACACTATTTGTTTTGACGACGGGAATTAATTTTTAAATTAATTAATGCAACTGATATGTTTTGAATTTGATAAAATAGACATCATTTTTGAGTTCATAATATCAAATATAGATTAAGCCTAATTTTTGGTATTTTTCTGGAAACTTTCATTTTTTGATGAATAGTGAAACCACTAAGTGGTAGTTAAAAAAAATGAAAAATGAATTTTTCATAAAACTTAATTTTACTACTTCTGTGAGTGGAATTTCAAAAATCCTAGAGACACGGTTGATGTTAGTAAGTAAACTGTGGTTCAATGAGATGAAAATAATTTTTGGTGAATAGTAACTTTTTACTTTTTTTTACCACGGTTAAAAGTAAATAGGGTAATTAAGGGTAAAAATGTTATTATAATTACCCAAAAACATGTCCTAATTCTATTGGATAAGTTTGATTCGACCAAAACCAACCTTATGAATAAAATATGTCCATTTAGGCCCACATGGATTAGATTAGGACATTTATTATTATTTAATTCAAAGAAGAGTTAAAAGAGTTAAAATCAATGTTTATTTACTAAAACATTTTTAATATAGGGTTATACATAAGATAAATTCGATTTAAAATATTAATTAAAAAGATAATAAGATTTAATACATAATGATATTTTATTTATAATTTTTAGACATTAAATAATTTAATTTATTTATGACACAATTATGATGCAGTAATTACCATAATAGTGAAAACTAGAATAATTGATATTATAAATATGAAAATAAATATAATTTGAGACTTTTTATAAATTACACTACTTTTCAAGGTTAATATGACATGTTATTATTGATTTAATTAACTCTTTTCGAACTAATCATTCTGTTATGATTTTCACAAAAATCAATTACTAAATAGTGTCAAAATTGACATAAAATAGTTTTTAAAACAAATATTATATTATTAATTGTTATTTTATTCCTAAAAATATAAGGTTCGGCCAAATGACTTAGATAAGGTTATATATATTAATAATAAACAACTTGGGGTTCGTTTGTCTTGATATAGTAAGTTTATTAACCTTATAGTGTAACAAAACAAGAAGACACGGTAAAAGTAAAATTATCTAACTTAAAGTTAAATATAAATGACAAGGTTAAAATAGGAACCTAAACATGTCTAAATTCTATTGTATGAGATTATTTCGACCCATCCCCACCTTAGCTTAGAAATAAACCAATTTGGATCTATTTAAAACCGAATTTGGCTTTATAATAAAATAATATTTTTAGTTATTCCAAAGGTGCCCCTCTCCTCCCTTATAAAGGGGCACCCCTCCCTCTCTTACTCACACCACTTTGAGCCTTCAAGCTCGGCCAAACCCTGACAAATTCTCTTCTCCACTTCCCTAGAAACATCCAAGAGGTTCTGGTATTCCTCCAAGAACAATTTTAGTGCCCTAAAAGGAGATCTCAAAGAGGCGCTTCAAAGAAGAGGTAATGTCCATTACCGATTCTTTCAACTTTATTTCTTCTTCCACTTCTTCTTCTTAGGTTTTTTTCATTATAAAGTAATAACATCAGTATCACTCATATACTGATATGTTATTATAAGTATTAAACAACCCTATTTCACCATCTATCCATCCTACGGAAAATGAAATCACCACGCGTGCGTACGTACGGAATACCGTCTCCACGTCATGGTGAAATCTATTTTCCACCACCACCTTACTTGGATGGGTATAATGGTGTAAATAATAACTATATATTAATATTTTAAAGTGATATTGATTCTGAAATAGTATACATACACTCCAATACAGTCCCACGATCATGAGAACAATATCATCGCTCGTGCGTACGTACGGACTACCGTCTCCACGACGCGATGAGATTCATTCTCCACATTAACCATTCATGAATGATTATAAAGTATATATAATAATTAATCATGAAATATATGACATAATAATGATACTGTATTTATGTGTATATATATGTATGTCATCTACTTAATTCCATTCAACTCAATAAGGAAACGAAAACAGCGTTCATGCGTACGTACGGCCTACCGTCTCCATGAACGGTGTATTTCTTTCCATTTACTGATTTATTATATATATGTATATTATTAATATATATTATATATAAATCATGTTTTATATTATGGAATTAATTAATCATTATCTAAGTAATCATATGAATAATTACAAGTCAAAACACGGACGACAAATGAAACAATTTTACCCAAAACGCTCTTTAACATGGAATTTACAAAAGAACGGGTAATATAAAGTCATAAGTGAACCATATATGATATCATAACAATGAGTATGATTCTGGAATAAGTAAATGACATTATTTAAATCATTGTACAAGAGGTTCGGACACTTACAAAGCAAATCAGACCTAAGGTAAGGGAAAATATCACAATCTCATTTTTATCCGAGATTGTTTACACTTTGGAATTTACTGGGGTGTATTTTATCATACACATCCATGTTTCCTCAATATGTAACATTATTTCCATCCACCTACAAAAAATTTAATACAAATTTACCCTTCGGTGTGTTTTTAGTAAAAGATATGAAGGGAATCTTTTGTCGTTTTTTTGTACGAGGTACTTTTTGACTTTTCCGACAAAAGTACGAGAAGAATGTTTTTTTTAACTTATACGGAATGAATGGATTTTTAAAACATTATTTCCAAGAAGATTACTGTACAATTTTTCAAGTTTATTTTTAATCAACTTCTTTTATTTTAAAATTGTATGACATGTTAGGAAAGGAAAATGTTTTTGAAGTAGAAAGGATATTTTCCTCAAGAATGGAGTTCAAGCATTTTATCAAAATTATTTTCCATCTAAGATAATATAGGGTTATGTTTCTATCCATATTATTACATTTATTTGATTATGTTGTGATGGAATCATTTTTATGAATTCATTTATCTTATATGAATTGTTTTATGATGTCACAATGTTTAAGAATCCCATTTTTATTACATGGGTTATGCAATGATGTATGATTTATGATTTTGTGGCACACATAAGAATGGTATCATTATGAGACGGGTGGGACCTATATCTCCCTCCAATGAATTGGGTAAAGATTTTATATCTCATGAGATAGACATGGCTGGAACGGTAGGTTAAACCGGTTCAGTGAAACAGGATTGAAACGAGGAGTAAACTCGGTTCAGAAATGGACTTTGTCCACTAAGATAGTCTTGGAAATGTGTCTTGACTGATAAGAAATGATTCTATATGATTATGTGTGTATGGCACAAAGTTTCATGTTTTATGTTATGATTATTGGGATTACATTTCACTACTATGATTTATCCCATGTTATGATATTATGATCTCTTTTGCAGGTTAAGATTTCAAAAATGTTATTTTTCTTATGAATATGATGTGATTGATTTTTCTTTTTTTTACCCTTACTGAGCATTTGAGCTCACCCTTTTATGTTTTCTTTTCCCCAGGATATAAAGAAAGGTTTTAGGTAAGAAAAAAAGGAAGATCTTTATGGGAGATGTTGAAGATCTTTCACCATGATTAGAAGATTACGTTCCGAGTTTCAAAAGACACTAAACTATTACGGTCCTTGCGTGTGTGTTTTTGTTATATAATAAGTATTCAGCAAAAGTAATGTAATTTCCATGTACATCAAGCTTCGGGTCTCTATAGAAACTACCAGCAGCAATATATTCTACTTCAGTAGTAGACAATGCAATAGAGTTCTGCTTTTTACTTCACCATGATACTGAGGACATACCTAGAATATGATATTTTCCAGAAGTGATCTTTCTATTTAACTTTCAACTAGCAAAGTCAGCATCTGAATAACTTATTAATTCAAATGATTGTCTTTTGGATAAAATAATCCTAAGTTAGCAGTATGTTTAAGATATTTGAAAATTATTTTAACATCAATAAAATGTGACTCTTTTGGATTAGCTCGAAATATTGCACACATATACACACTAAACATAATATCAGGTCGACTAGCAGTAAGGTAGAGTAAGATCCCAATCATACCTCTGTAGTTGGTTTGATCCACTGGTTTCCCAGTTTCTTCATCATCCAACATAAAACTAGTACTCATAGGTGTATCACTTTCCTTAATACTATCCAAACCAAAAAAAATTAAAATATCCTTTGTATATTTACTTTTATTTAAGATAATACCGTTTTCATTTTGAAAAACGTGAAATCCAATAAAATATTTACTTTCTCCCATTAAACTCATTTCAAATTCATTTTGCATACTCTTTGAAAAATCAATACACAATGTATTGTTAGAAGATCCAAAAATAATATCGTCAACATAGATTTGTACTATCAAAACATCTTTGAAAATTCTTTTAATAAAGAGAGTTGGATGAGAAATCCCTTTAGAAAAACCTTTTGAAATAATAAAATTACTTATTCTATCATACCAAGCTCGTGGAGCTTCTTTTGAACCATATAAATCTTTAGAGAGCTTAAAAACACGATTTAGAAAATGAGGACTAGTAAATCCATGTGGTTGTTCAACAAAAACAACTTCAATTATAAAACCTTTTAGAAAAGTACTTTTAACATCCATTTGATATAACATGAAATTTAGATGAGTAGTATAGGAAAGTAGAATCCTAATAGCTTATAATCTATCCACAGGTGCAAAGGTTTCCTCATATTCTATTCCTTCATCTTGACTATATCCATGTGAAAGTAGTCTTTCCTTATTTCTAACTATGTTTCCCAATTCATCAAATTTGTTTCTAAAACCCCATTTAGTGCCTATGGTCAAAGTGTCCTTAGGTCTGTCAACTAATTCCCAGACTTTTTTTCCTTCAAACTGATTTAATTCTCCTTGCATATCCATTACCCAAAATTCATCATTGATTGCATCATTGATATTTTTAGGTTCTAACTGTGAATGATAGGCTTGATGTTCAACCCGATTTCTTATAGAAACTCTAGTATATTTCCCTCTATCAAGATTTCCTACAACAACATCTAAAGGATGAATCATTAGAATACTAGTTGATCTAGTAAAGGTAGGACTAGAATCTTCAGGTTCTTCTCTATGATCGGGTTCACCATAAGCAGATTCTGGAACATTTCCTAAACTGGTTGTCTTTACAACAGGTTCACTAATTTTATCATTAAGGTCCAGAATAGATAGATCTCCCTCAGGATTTTCAAGAGAAGACTTAGGTTCATGTTGATCAGTTTCATAAAAATTGACATATACTGATTCCTCTACATATTTGGTTCTTTAATTGAAGTCTCTATAGGACTTACAGGTTGTATAGTAACCTAGAAATATTCCCTCATCACTTTTATAATAAAACTTTTCAAGATTATCCTTTGTATTAAGAATAAAAACTTTGCAACTGAAAACTATGAAGTAACTCAATTTAGGCTTCCAATTATTCCACAGTTCATAAGGGGTATTTTTGAGAACAGGTCTAATCATGAATCTATTTATAATATAACAAGCTGTATTCACAGCTTCATCCCGGAAATAAAGAGTTTAGTCATATTAATTATGCATAGTTATTGCAATTTCTTGAAGGGTTATATTCCTTCTTTCTACTACACCTTTCTATTGAGGTGTCATATGGGAAGAAAAGTTGTGACTGTAGCCATTGTGTGAGAAGTAAGATTCAAACTCATGATTTTCAAAATCACGACCATTATCACTTCTCAAGGTCTTAATCTTAAGTCCACTAAGTTTTTCTATAGACTTGGAGTATATTTTAAGGAAATAACAAGCTTCACTTTTGAGAGAAAGAAAGTATGCCCAAGTGTATCTAGAAAAGTCATCTACTAATACATAGACATAGTGCTTCCCATATAAACTAGAAACTCTAGAAGGTACAAACATGTCCATTTGAACCAACTCAAGAGGTTGATAAGTTCAAACTTCTTTCTTTAATTTGAATTAAACTTTATGTTGATTTCCCTTTTAACAAAGAATAAAAACTTTGTCTGATAGGGAATTTTAGTTGAGGTAGGTCTCTAACTAAATTTTTCTTAGTAATTTTCTTAATTGAATGAACATTGTAGTGTCCTAATCTTTTGTGCCATATCCACAAAACTCTATAAAAATAATTTAAACAATTAACCTTTTCTTTGGCTAAAAAAATTAAATCTACAACATAGACATTTTCATTTCTCAAGGCATTAAATACCAAAACATTTTTAGAATCAAAAACATTACAAGAATCATTTTCAAATATAACATTGAAACCATCACCACACAACTGAGATATTCTTAACAGGTTTTATTTTAATCCATCAACAAATAATACTTTAGAAATTAAAACTTAATCAGTGTTACCAATCTGTCCTAAGCCAATTATTTTTCCTTTTGAATTATCACCAAATGTGACATGTCCTCCATCAACAATGATTAAAATTTTGAAACATGATTAATCTCCTATCATGTGTATTGAACATCCACTATCCAAGTACCATATCTTCTTATGGGAAATATTCTAGTAGATTTCCTATGAAACATGTTTACACAAAAAATGATTTTGGTACCCATATTTTCTTGGGTCCTAACAGGTTGGCAAGAAAAACTTTTGGTACCCATATTTTTCTAATGGGTCCTATACAATAAATATATTCGAAAGATTTTGAAAGAAAAACTTTTTTTGATCTATAAATATGTGAATAGATGGTTGAGGCATAGGAATTTCCAAAACTGGAACTAGCAGCATACTATCCAGATTTAAGAATGAATGTATTCTTAAAAGGTATCTCTTTCCAGGCTGATAGCCTAAACCAGTAGTATACTTTGGTGCAAATTTTTTTCCAAGAATTTGAGTTAGATTATTCTTTCCATTCATTAACTTCTCTATGACTTTTCTAAGTTTCTCATTAGACAATTTATGTTGGGTATTCTCCTTTAAGAGTTGATAATTCTTTCCCTTTTCTATACTAAGATCAGATTTAACAGTACTAGTTAAAGCATACTGTTTCTTTAATGACTTTTAATTATCATTCATCTCATTACAAGTTTCCTCTAGCATATTACAGTATTCAAATAATTGTTCACTAGACATGTTTTTAGATTCGGAATCATCTCCAGAATAATAAGATTTTTAAGAAGGAATTTCGAAAGTTACCTCATATGTTTTAGTCATGAAACACATATTGGCATGATTCTTTTCAGAATCAAAAACCTCAGAATCACTTGTGCGGTCATCTGAAGCACTTCATCTTGCCTTCACAGCTTTATTATATTTTTTGCCCTTATATTCATATTTCTTCTTGAACTTCAATTTTGGGAAGTCAGCCTTAATGTGCCATTTCTTTTTGCATTTGTAACAGACTATCTCATCATCCTTGTCATCTTTCTACCAATCTTTCTTCCAGTTACCTCATTGGTCATATTTTCCCTTATAGTTCGGTTTTTTGAAAAATTTCTTCTTCCTGTAGAATTTCTTGATTCTCCTGGCTATTTGTGCCATCTCTTCATCACTATCAGAATATGAATCTTCATTTGTTGAGCTTTCAGTAGGTATGTGAACTTTCTCATTGTCCTTTCTCATTGAGGCAATAGACTGAAATTCCACTGACTTCCTCTTTGGTTAATCATCTTCCTCCTTGTTTTCTTTCAGCTCTTTTTCATACATCATTAACATAAAAATCAGCTCTTTAACCGGTAGGGAACTTATGACACACGATTTTCTTATTGAAACTGATGTGCCTCTCCATATTTCTTGCAGACATCTTAGTATACTCATGATTTTCTCTTTTGCAGGAACAACTTTTCCAAGTGAGCTCATTGTATTTACAATTTGGTTGAACCTGAGATACATGTCAGAAATAGGTCCATCATGATTCATTTTAAAATTATCATACTTAATAGTATAAGTATTCAATCTCATTTCCTTAACATTGGTTGTTCCCTCATGGGAAATTTCCAAGGTATCCCTAATTTTATAAGCAGTATTGCAAGCAGATATTCGATTAAATTCTTCATTTCTTAAAACACATTACAGGGCATTCATGTATTTACAATTATTATTGTAAGAAGATTTTGTAGGTTCATCCCAAGTAGTTATTTCAGTTTCTGGAATCTTATACTAAGTCTCTATAGCAGTGCAGATATCAAAACCCATACTTTCTAAATGAATTTTCATTTTCAGTTTCCATTGGGCATACTTAGCACCATTATAGAAAGGTGGAATGTTGGTAGAAACACCTTCTAGTCTATTATCCATAATTATATTTTAGAAAATATATTTAAAGTTATAAAATTTATAACTAATATAAATTTAAGATCTTTATTGTAAATCTAAAATCACAGTTGAAAAATAGATTATTTGTAAATCCTTAATTAAGAACAACTTTTGATACCAAATATTGGTCGGAGTGTATACTCAAGAGGGGGTTAATTGAGTACCAATTAAAATTTCTGTTAAAAATATTTCTATTAAAATCCCCAAATTAAATAAAAAGCTAAATTGCAGTGAATTTTTAATACAGTAAAGCGTCAGTTAGGTTCTCAAGAGATTTTTTAGTTCTCAGTTAATCTAATATGAAGATTAGATCAGCTTTTGAAACTAAACTAATTCTTTAAAATAAATACAAACACATTATAGTTTTATAATCAGAGTAACTTTAAAATAGATTTTTATTTAAAGTACTTAGCAACGGAATATAAAATATAGTTTAAAACAAAATAAACAAGCACAACCGATAAAACCAAGAGGTTGAGCCTCAAGACAAGACTTAGTCTTATCAAACAGTTTGTATAAACTATTATCCACACCCTGGATCGGGGTTTTACAACAGTATACAGACTATCTAGGTATTAAGACCTCTACCAAAGTTCTTCGTGGGTAAAAAAAACAATATCACACAAGCTATCCAGGTCACACTTGACCTCTACCACTATCCATAGTGGGATATAAGAGTATAAGGGAAGATTGAGTAAGGATTTAAAAATCCTCTAATTCAGTACAGGAGACAGTGTGTGTCTAAAAATATAGAGCACACACTGCTCAAAATGTAAATAAATGAAACACAATAGATCTAAAAAGATAGAGAATAGTTTAGAATTCTATATGTGTTTTGATTGAAGCTATGGACTCCTCAGATTGATGTTGGTGAAGCTTTGAGTCTTTCTCTGGTTTCTGTCAAGAAACAAAGTGTCATTTTTGTATTTGAATTCCAGGTCTAGGTTGATCAGTCTGATCATCTTGAGTGCAAGTGAAATCATTGAAGATTTTTACTCCTTGAATGATCAGGTTATATCGATTCAGTATGTGTTCTTCCTTATTCTTCTATGCATGTGAGTCCTTTTATATCTCCAGAAGATTGTCTTGTATGTGCATGGAAAGAATGACTGATCACCACATGTCTTTAGTAGTCTGAGGTTTCCTTTTATAGCATTATCTCCGACAATAGGAATGATTACCTTTTTACATGTACGAGGTACGGTTCCTAACATTCCAACCAATATCATTAATTAATAACAGGTGAATTAAAAACATCAAATATGACCAATGAAAAATAAACAAATATAAATATATTTTAGTGAAGCTGTGATCTTGTATCGGGAGCTCTTAGTATTAGTGAGCTTGTATCGATAGCTCTTATGTATTGGTAGATCCTTCTATCAGTAGCTCTTTCTATCGGTAGCTCCTTCTATTGGTAGCTCTTTAAATCGGTAGCTCTTTCTATCGGTAGCTCCTTCTATCAGTATCTCTTTCTATCAGTAGCTCTTTCTATCGGTAGCTCCTTCTATTGGTAGCTCTTTAAATCGGTAGCTCTTTCTATCGGTAGCTCCTTCTATCAGTATCTCTTTCTATCGATGGATCTCTCTATCGGTAGCTCCTTCTATTGGTAGCTCCTTCTACCGGTATCTCTTTCTTTAGGTAGCTCTTTCTAACTGCATCAGTAGACATGTACCGATAGTTGTCTGTTGGTATCTGTCTATATATCGGTGACCTTATCCATATCAGTAGACTTCTGTACCTGTGTACATAGCCTTATTGGTAGCTCCTTAATACAAATTTACCCTTCGGTGTGTTTTTAGTAAAAGATATGAAGGGAATCTTTTGTCGTTTTTTTGTACGAGGTACTTTTTGACTTTTCCGACAAAAGTACGAGAAGAATGTTTTTTTTAACTTATACGGAATGAATGGATTTTTAAAACATTATTTCCAAGAAGATTACTTTACAATTTTTCAAGTTTATTTTTAATCAACTTATTTTATTTTAAAATTGTATGACATGTTAGGAAAGGAAAATGTTTTTGAAGTAGAAAGGATATTTTCCTCAAGAATGGAGTTCAAGCATTTTATCAAAATTATTTTCCATCTAAGATAATATAGGGTTATGTTTCTATCCCTATTATTACATTTATTTGATTATGTTGTGATGGAATCATTTTTATGAATTCATTTATCTTATATGAATTGTTTTATGATGTCACAATGTTTAAGAATCCCATTTTTATTACATGGGTTATGCAATGATGTATGATTTATGATTTTGTGGCACACATAATAATGGTATCATTATGAGACGGGTGGGACCTATATCTCCCTCCAATGAATTGGGTAAAGATTTTATATCTCATGAGATAGACATGGCTGGAATGGTAGGTTAAACCGGTTCAGTGAAACAGGACTGAAACGAGGAGTAAACTCGGTTCAGAAATGGACTTTGTCCACGAAGATAGTCTTGGAAATGTGTCTTGACTAATAAGAAATGATTCTATATGATTATGTGTGTATGCCACAAAGTTTCATGTTTTATGTTATGATTATTGGGATTACATTTCACTACTATGATTTATCCCATGTTATGATATTATGATCTCTTTTGCAGGTTAAGATTTCAAAAATGTTATTTTTCTTATGAATATGATGTGATTGATTTTTCTTTTTTTTACCCTTACTGAGCATTTGAGCTCACCCTTTTATGTTTTCTTTTCCCCAGGATATAAGGAAAGGTTTTAGGTAAGAAAAAAAGGATGATCTTTATGGGAGATGTTGAAGATCTTTCACCATGATTAGAAGATTACGTTCCGAGTTTCAAAAGACAATAAACTATTACGGTCCTTGTGTGTGTGTTTTTGTTATATAATAAGTATTCCGCAAAAGTAATGTAATTTCCATGTACATCAAGCTTCGGGTCTCTACAGAAACTACCAGCAGCAATATATTCTACTTCAGTAGTAGACAATGCAATAGAGTTCTGCTTTTTACTTCACCATGATACTGAGGACATACCTAGAATATGATATTTTCCAGAAGTGCTCTTTCTATTTAACTTTCAACCAGCAAAGTCAGCATCTGAATAACTTATTAATTCAAATGATTGTCTTTTGGATAAAATAATCCTAAGTTAGCAGTATGTTTAAGATATTTGAAAATTATTTTAACATCAATAAAATGTGACTCTTTTGGATTAGCTCGAAATCTTGCACACATATACACACTAAACATAATATCAGGTCGACTAGCAGTAAGGTAGAGTAAGCTCCCAATCATACCTCTGTAGTTGGTTTGATCCACTGGTTTCCCAGTTTCTTCATCATCCAACATAAAACTAGTACTCATAGGTGTATCACTTTCCTTAATACTATCCAAACCAAAAAAATTTAAAATATCCTTTGTATATTTACTTTTATTTAAGATAATACCGTTTTCATTTTGAAAAACGTGAAATCCAATAAAATATTTACTTTATCCCATTAAACTCATTTCAAATTCATTTTGCATACTCTTTGAAAAATCAATACACAATGTATTGTTAGAAGATCCAAAAATAATATCGTCAACATAGATTTGTACTATCAAAACATCTTTGAAAATTCTTTTAATAAAGAGAGTTGGATGAGAAATCCCTTTAGAAAAACCTTTTGAAATAATAAAATTACTTATTCTATCATACCAAGCTCGTGGATCTTCTTTTGAACCATATAAATCTTTAGAGAGCTTAAAAACACGATTTAGAAAATGAGGATTAGTAAATCCATGTGGTTGTTCAACAAAAACAACTTCAATTATAAAACCTTTTAGAAAAGTACTTTTAACATCCATTTGATATAACATGAAATTTAGATGAGTAGTATAGGAAAGTAGAATCCTAATAGCTTATAATCTATCCACAGGTGCAAAGGTTTCCTCATATTCTATTCCTTCATCTTGACTATATCCATGTGAAAGTAGTCTTTCCTTATTTCTAACTATGTTTCCCAATTCATCAAATTTGTTTCTAAAACCCCATTTAGTGCCTATGGTCAAAGTGTCCTTAGGTCTGTCAACTAATTCCCAGACTTTTTTTCCTTTAAACTGATTTAATTCTTCTTGCATATCCATTACCCAAAATTCATCATTGATTGCATCATTGATATTTTTAGGTTCTAACTGTGAATGATAGGCTTGATGTTCAACCCGATTTCTTATAGAAACTCTAGTATATTTCCCTCTATCAAGATTTCCTACAACAACATCTAAAGGATGAATCTTTAGAATACTAGTTGATCTAGTAAAGGTAGGACTAGAATCTTCAGGTTCTTCTCTATGATCGGGTTCACCATAAGCAGATTCTGGAACATTTCCTAAACTGGTTGTCTTTACAACAGGTTCACTAATTTTATCATTAAGGTCCAGAATAGATGGATCTCCCTCAGGATTTTCAAGAGAAGACTTAGGTTCATGTTGATCAGTTTCATAAAAATTGACATATACTGATTCCTCTACACATTTGGTTCTTTAATTGAAGTCTCTATAGGACTTACAGGTTGTATAGTAACCTAGAAATATTCCCTCATCACTTTTATAATAAAACTTTTCAAGATTATCCTTTGTATTAAGAATAAAAACTTTGCAACTGAAAACTATGAAGTAACTCAATTTAGGCTTCCAATTATTCCACAGTTCATAAGGGGTATTTTTGAGAACAGGTCTAATCATGACTCTATTTATAATATAACAAGCTGTATTCACAGCTTCATCCCGGAAATAAACAGGTTAGTCATATTAATTATGCATAGTTCTTGCAATTTCTTGAAGGGTTATATTCCTTCTTTCTACTACACCTTTCTATTGAGGTGTCCTATGGGAAGAAAAGTTGTGACTGTAGCCATTGTGTGAGAAGTAAGATTCAAACTCATGATTTTCAAAATCACGACCATTATCACTTCTCAAGGTCTTAATCTTAAGTCCACTAAGGTTTTCTATAGACTTGGAGTATATTTTAAGGAAATAACAAGCTTCACTTTTGAGAGAAAGAAAGTATGCCCAAGTGTATCTAGAAAAGTCATCTACTAATACATAGACATAGTGCTTCCCATATAAACTAGAAACTCTAGAAGGTACAAACATGTCCATTTGAACCAACTCAAGAGGTTGATAAGTTCAAACTTCTTTCTTTAATTTGAATTAAACTTTATGTTGATTTCCCTTTTAACAAAGAATAAAAACTTTGTCTGATAGGGAATTTTAGTTGAGGTAGGTCTCTAACTAAATTTTTCTTAGTAATTTTCTTAATTGAATGAACATTGTAGTGTCCTAATATTTTGTGCCATATCCAAAAAACTCTATAAAAATAATTTAAACAATTAACCTTTTCTTTGGCTAAAAAAATTAAATCTACAACATAGACATTTTCATTTCTCAAGGCACTAAATACCAAAACATTTTTAGAATCAAAAACATTACAAGAATCATTTTCAAATATAACATTGAAACCATCACCACACAACAGAGATATTCTTAACAGGTTTTATTTTAATCCATCAACAAATAATACTTTAGAAATTAAAACTTAATCAGTGTTACCAATCTGTCCTAAGCCAATTATTTTTCCTTTTGAATTATCACCAAAGGTGACATGTCCTCCATCAACAATGATTAAAATTTTGAAACATGATTAATATCCTATCATGTGTATTGAACATCCACTATCCAAGTACCATATCTTCTTATGGGAAATATTCTAGTAGATTTCCTATGAAACATGTTTACACAAAAAATGATTTTGGTACCCATATTTTCTTGGGTCCTAACAGGTTAGCAAGAAAAACTTTTGGTACCCATATTTTTCTAATGGGTCCTATACAATAAATATATTCTAAAGATTTTGAAAGAAAAACTTTTTTTGATCTATAAATATGTGAATAGATGGTTGAGGCATAGGAATTTCCAAAACTGGAACTAGCAGCATACTATCCAGATTTAAGAATGAATGTATTCTTAAAAGGTATCTCTTTCCAGGCTAATAGCCTAAACCAGTAGTATACTTTGGTGAAACTTTTTTCCCAAGAATTTGAGTTAGAGTATTCTTTCCATTCATTAACTTCTCTATGACTTTTCTAAGTTTCTCATTAGACAATTTATGTTGGGTATTCTCCTTTAAGAGTTGATAATTCTTTCCCTTTTCTATACTAAGATCAGATTTAACAGTACTAGTTAAAGCATACTGTTTCTTTAATGACTTTTAATTATCATTCATCTCATTACAAGTTTCCTCTAGCATATTACAGTATTCAAATAATTGTTCACTAGACATGTTTTTAGATTCGGAATCATCTCCAGAATAATAAGAATTTTAAGAAGGAATTTTGAAAGTTACCTCATATGTGTTAGTCATGAAACACATATTGGCATGATTCTTTTCAGAATCAAAAACCTCAGAATCACTTGTGCGGTCATCTGAAGCACTTCATCTTGCCTTCACAGCTTTATTATATTTTTTGCCCTTATATTCATATTTCTTCTTGAACTTCAATTTTGGGAAGTCAGCCTTAATGTGCCATTTCTTTTTGCATTTGTAACAGACTATCTCATCATCCTTGTCATCTTTCTACCAATCTTTCTTCCAGTTACCTCATTGGTCATATTTTCCCTTATAGTTCGGTTTTTTGAAAAATTTCTTCTTCCTGTAGAATTTCTTGATTCTCCTGGCTATTTGAGCCATCTCTTCATCACTATCAGAATATGAATCTTCATTTGTTGAGCTTTCAGTAGGTATGTGAACTTTCTCATTGTCCTTTCTCATTGAGGCAATAGACTGAAATTCCACTGACTTCCTCTTTGGTTAATCATCTTCCTCCTTGTTTTCTTTCAGCTCTTTTTCATACATCATTAACATAAAAATCAGCTCTTTAACCGGTAGGGAACTTATGACACACGATTTTCTTATTGAAACTGATGTGCCTCTCCATATTTCTTGCAGACATCTTAGTATACTCATGATTTTCTCTTTTGCAGGAACAACTTTTCCAAGTGAGCTCATTGTATTTACAATTTGGTTGAACCTGAGATACATGTCAGAAATAGGTCCATCATGATTCATTTTAAAATTATCATACTTAATAGTATAAGTATTCAATCTCATTTCCTTAACATTGGTTGTTCCCTCATGGGAAATTTCCAAGGTATCCCTAATTTTATAAGCAGTATTGCAAGCAGATATTCGATTAAATTCTTCATCTCTTAAAACACATTATAGGGCATTCATCTATTTACAATTATTATTTTAAGAAGATTTTGTAGGTTCATCCCAAGTAGTTATTTCAGTTTCTGGAATCTTATACTAAGTCTCTATAGCAGTGCAGATATCAAAACCCATACTTTCTAAATGAATTTTCATTTTCAGTTTCCGTTGGGCATACTTAGCACCATTATAGAAAGGTGGAATGTTGGTAGAAACACCTTCTAGTCTATTATCCATAATTATATTTTAGAAAATATATTTAAAGTTATAAAATTTATAACTAATATAAATTTAAGATCTTTATTGTAAATCTAAAATCACTGTTGAAAAATAGAGTATTTGTAAATCCTTAATTAAGAACAACTTTTGATACCAAATATTGGTCGGAGTGTATACTCAAGAGGGGGTTAATTGAGTACCAATTAAAATTTCTGTTAAAAATATTTCTATTAAAATCCCCAAATTAAATAAAAAGCTAAATTGCAGTGAATTTTTAATACAGTAAAGTGTTAGTTAGGTTCTCAAGAGATTTTTTAGTTCTCAGTTAATCTAATATGAAGATTAGATCAGCTTTTGAAACTAAAATAATTCTTTAAAATAAATACAAACACATTATAGTTTTATAATCAGAGTAACTTTAAAATAGATTTTTATTTAAAGTACTTAGCAACGGAATATAAAATATAGTTTAAAACAAAATAAACAAGCACAACCGATAAAACCAAGAGGTTGAGCCTCAAGACAAGACTTAGTCTTATCAAACAGTTTGTATAAACTATTATCCACACCCTGGATCGGGGTTTTACAACAGTATACAGACTATCTAGGTATTAAGACCTCTACCAAAGTTCTTCGTGGGTAAAAAAAAAAAATATCACACAAGCTATCCAGGTCACACTTGACCTCTACCACTATCCATAGTGGGATATAAGAGTATAATGGAAGATTGAGTAAGGATTTAAAAATCCTCTAATTCAGTACAGGAGACAGTGTGTGTCTAAAAATATAGAGCACACACTGCTCAAAATGTAAATAAATGAAACACAATAGATCTAAACAGATAGAGAATAGTTTAGAATTCTATATGTGTTTTGATTGAAGCTATGGACTCCTCAGATTGATGTTGGTGAAGCTTTGAGTCTTTCTCTGGTTTCTGTCAAGAAACAAAGTGTCATTTTTGTATTTGAATTCCAGGTCTAGGTTGATCAGTCTGATCAGCTTGAGTGCAAGTGAAATCATTGAAGATTTTTACTCCTTGAATGATCAGGTTATATCGATTCAGTATGTGTTCTTCCTTATTCTTCTATGCATGTGAGTCCTTTTATATCTCCAGAATATTGTCTTGTATGTGCATGGAAAGAATGACTCATCACCACATGTCTTTAGTAGTCTGAGGTTTACTTTTATAACATTATCTCCGACAATAGGAATGATTACCTTTTTACATGTACGAGGTACGGTTCCTAACATTCCAACCAATATCATTAATTAATAACAGGTGAATTAAAAACATCAAATATGACCATTGAAAAATAAACAAATATAAATATATTTTAGTGAAGCTGTGATCTTGTATCGGGAGCTCTTAGTATCAGTGAGCTTGTATCGATAGCTCTTATGTATTGGTAGATCCTTCTATCAGTAGCTCTTTCTATCGGTAGCTCCTTCTATTGGTAGCTCTTTAAATCGGTAGCTCTTTCTATCAATAGCTCCTTCTATCAGTATCTCTTTCTATCAGTAGCTCTTTCTATCGGTAGCTCCTTCTATTAGTAGCTCTTTAAATCGGTAGCTCTTTCTATCGGTAGCTCCTTCTATCAGTATCTCTTTCTATCGATGGATCTCTCTATCGGTAGCTCCTTCTATTGGTAGCTCCTTCTACCGGTATCTCTTTCTATAGGTAGCTCTTTCTAACTGCATCAGTAGACATGTACCGATAGTTGTCTGTTGGTATCTGTCTATATATCGGTGACCTTATCCATATCAGTAGACTTCTGTACCTGTGTACATAGACTTATTGGTAGCTCCTTAATACAAATTTACCCTTCGGTGTGTTTTTAGTAAAAGATATGAAGGGAATCTTTTGTCGTTTTTTTGTACGAGGTACTTTTTGACTTTTCCGAAAAAAGTACGAGAAGAATGTTTTTTTTAACTTATACGGAATGAATGGATTTTTAAAACATTATTTCCAAGAAGATTACTTTACAATTTTTCAAGTTTATTTTTAATCAACTTATTTTATTTTAAAATTGTATGACATGTTAGGAAAGGAAAATGTTTTTGAAGTAGAAAGGATATTTTCCTCAAGAATGGAGTTCAAGCATTTTATCAAAATTATTTTCCATCTAAGATAATATAGGGTTATGTTTCTATCCCTATTATTACATTTATTTGATTATGTTGTGATGGAATCATTTTTATGAATTCATTTATCTTATATGAATTGTTTTATGATGTCACAATGTTTAAGAATCCCATTTTTATTACATGGGTTATGCAATGATGTATGATTTATGATTTTTTGGCACACATAAGAATGGTATCATTATGAGACGGGTGGGACCTATATCTCCCTCTAATGAATTGGGTAAAGATTTTATATCTCATGAGATAGACATGGCTGGAACGGTAGGTTAAACCGGTTCAGTGAAACAGGACAGAAACGAGGAGTAAACTCGGTTCAGAAATGGACTTTGTCCACTAAGATAGTCTTGGAAATGTGTCTTGACTAATAAGAAATGATTCTATATGATTATGTGTGTATGCCACAAAGTTTCATGTTTTATGTTATGATTATTGGGATTACATTTCACTACTATGATTTATCCCATGTTATGATATTATGATCTCTTTTGTAGGTTAAGATTTCAAAAATGTTATTTTTCTTATGAATATGATGTGATTGATTTTTCTTTTTTTTACCCTTACTGAGCATTTGAGCTCACCCTTTTATGTTTTCTTTTCCCCAGGATATAAAGAAAGGTTTTAGGTAAGAAAAAAAGGAAGATCTTTATGGGAGATGTTGAAGATCTTTCACCATGATTAGAAGATTACGTTCCGAGTTTCAAAAGACACTAAACTATTACGGTCCTTGTGTGTGTGTTTTTGTTATATAATAAGTATTCCGCAAAAGTAATGTAATTTCCATGTACATCAAGCTTCGGGTCTCTACAGAAACTACCAACAGCAATATATTCTACTTCAGTAGTAGACAATGCAATAGAGTTCTGCTTTTTACTTCACCATGATACTGAGGACATACCTAGAATATGATATTTTCCAGAAGTGCTCTTTCTATTTAACTTTCAACCAGCAAAGTTAGCATCTGAATAACTTATTAATTCAAATGATTGTCTTTTGGATAAAATAATCCTAAGTTAGCAGTATGTTTAAGATATTTGAAAATTATTTTAACATCAATAAAATGTGACTCTTTTGGATTAGCTCAAAATCTTGCACACATATACACACTAAACATAATATCAGGTCGACTAGCAGTAAGGTAGAGTAAGCTCCCAATCATACCTCTGTAGTTGGTTTGATCCCCTGGTTTCCCAGTTTCTTCATCATCCAACATAAAACTAGTACTCATAGGTGTATCACTTTCCTTAATACTATCCAAACCAAAAAAATTTAAAATATCCTTTGTATATTTACTTTTATTTAAGATAATACCGTTTTCATTTTGAAAAACGTGAAATCCAATAAAATATTTACTTTCTCCCATTAAACTCATTTCAAATTCATTTTGCATACTCTTTGAAAAATCAATACACAATGTATTGTTAGAAGATCCAAAAATAATATCGTCAACATAGATTTGTACTATCAAAACATCTTTGAAAATTCTTTTAATAAAGAGAGTTGGATGAGAAATCCCTTTAGAAAAACCTTTTGAAATAATAAAATTACTTATTCTATCATACCAAGCTCATGGAGCTTCTTTTGAACCATATAAATCTTTAGAGAGCTTAAAAACACGATTTAGAAAATGAGGATTAGTAAATCCATGTGGTTGTTCAACAAAAACAACTTCAATTATAAAACCTTTTAGAAAAGTACTTTTAACATCCATTTGATATAACATGAAATTTAGATGAGTAGTATAGGAAAGTAGAATCCTAATAGCTTATAATCTATCCACAGGTGCAAAGGTTTCCTCATATTCTATTCCTTCATATTGACTATATCCATGTGAAAGTAGTCTTTCCTTATTTCTAACTATGTTTCCCAATTCATCAAATTTGTTTCTAAAACCCCATTTAGTGCCTATGGTCAAAGTGTCCTTAGGTCTGTCAACTAATTCCCAGACTTTTTTTCCTTCAAACTGATTTAATTCTTCTTGCATATCCATTACCCAAAATTCATCATTGATTGCATCATTGATATTTTTAGGTTCTAAATGTGAATGATAGGCTTGATGTTCAACCCGATTTCTTATAGAAACTCTAGTATATTTCCCTCTATCAAGATTTCCTACAACAACATCTAAAGGATGAATCTTTAGAATACTAGTTGATCTAGTAAAGGTAGGACTAGAATCTTCAGGTTCTTCTCTATGATCGGGTTCACCATAAGCAGATTCTGGAACATTTCCTAAACTGGTTGTCTTTACAACAGGTTCACTAATTTTATCATTAAGGTCCAGAATAGATAGATCTCCCTCAGGATTTTCAAGAGAAGACTTAGGTTCATGTTGATCAGTTTCATAAAAATTGACATATACTGATTCCTCTACACATTTGGTTCTTTAATTGAAGTATCTATAGGACTTACAGGTTGTATAGTAACCTAGAAATATTCCCTCATCACTTTTATAATAAAAATTTTCAAGATTATCCTTTGTATTAAGAATAAAAACTTTTCAACTGAAAACTATGAAGTAACTCAATTTAGGCTTCCAATTATTCCACAGTTCATAAGGGGTATTTTTGAGAACAGGTCTAATCATGACTCTATTTATAATATAACAAGCTGTATTCACAGCTTCATCCCGGAAATAAACAGGTTAGTCATATTAATTATGCATAGTTCTTGCAATTTCTTGAAGGGTTATATTCCTTCTTTCTACTACACCTTTCTATTGAGGTGTCCTATGGGAAGAAAAGTTGTGACTGTAGCCATTGTGTGAGAAGTAAGATTCAAACTCATGATTTTCAAAATCATGAACATTATCACTTCTCAAGGTCTTAATCTTAAGTCCACTAAGGTTTTCTATAGACTTGGAGTATATTTTAAGGAAATAACAAGCTTCACTTTTGAGAGAAAGAAAGTATGCCCAAGTGTATCTAGAAAAGTCATCTACTAATACATAGACATAGTGCTTCCCATATAAACTAGAAACTCTAGAAGGTACAAACATGTCCATTTGAACCAACTCAAGAGGTTGATAAGTTCAAACTTCTTTCTTTAATTTGAATTAAACTTTATGTTGATTTCCCTTTTAACAAAGAATAAAAACTTTGTCTGATAGGGGATTTTAGTTGAGGTAGGTCTCTAACTAAATTTTTCTTAGTAATTTTCTTAATTGAATGATCATTGTAGTGTCCTAATCTTTTGTTCCATATCCAAAAAACTCTATAAAAATAATTTAAACAATTAACCTTTTCTTTGGCTAAAAAAATTAAATATACAACATAGACATTTTCATTTCTCAAGGCATTAAATACCAAAACATTTTTAGAATCAAAAACATTACAAGAATCATTTTCAAATATAACATTGAAACCATCACCACACAACTGAGATATTCTTAACAGGTTTTATTTTAATCCATCAACAAATAATACTTTAGAAATTAAAACTTAATCAGTGTTACCAATCTGTCCTAAGCCAATTATTTTTCCTTTTGAATTATCACCAAAGGTGACATGTCCTCCATCAACAATGATTAAAATTTTGAAACATGATTAATCTCCTATCATGTGTATTGAACATCCACTATCCAAGTACCATATCTTCTTATGGGAAATATTCTAGTAGATTTCCTATGAAACATGTTTACACAAAAAATGATTTTGGTACCCATATTTTCTTGGGTCCTAACAGGTTAGCAAGAAAAACTTTTGGTACCCATATTTTTCTAATGGGTCCTATACAATAAATATATTCGAAAGATTTTGAAAGAAAAACTTTTTTTGATCTATAAATATGTGAATAGATGGTTGAGGCATAGGAATTTCCAAAACTGGAACTAGCAGCATACTATCCAGATTTAAGAATGAATGTATTCTTAAAAGGTATCTCTTTCCAGGCTGATAGCCTAAACCAGTAGTATACTTTGGTGCAACTTTTTTTCCAAGAATTTGAGTTAGAGTATTCTTTCCATTCATTAACTTCTCTATGACTTTTCTAAGTTGCTCATTAGACAATTTATGTTGGGTATTCTCCTTTAAGAGTTGATAATTCTTTCCCTTTTCTATACTAAGATCAGATTTAACAGTACTAGTTAAAGCATACTGTTTCTTTAATGACTTTTAATTATCATTCATCTCATTACAAGTTTCCTCTAGCATATTACAGTATTCAAATAATTGTTCACTAGACATGTTTTTAGATTCGGAATCATCTCCAGAATAATAAGAATTTTAAGAAGGAATTTCGAAAGTTACCTCATATGTGTTAGTCATGAAACAAATATTGGCATGATTCTTTTCAGAATCAAAAACCTCAGAATCACTTGTGCGGTCATCTAAAGCACTTCATCTTGCCTTCACAGCTTTATTATATTTTTTGCCCTTATATTCATATTTCTTCTTGAACTTCAATTTTGGGAAGTCAGCCTTAATGTGCCATTTCTTTTTTCATTTGTAACAGACTATCTCATCATCCTTGTCATCTTTCTACCAATCTTTCTTCCAGTTACCTCATTGGTCATATTTTCCCTTATAGTTCGGTTTTTTGAAAAATTTCTTCTTCCTGTAGAATTTCTTGATTCTCCTGGCTATTTGAGCCATCTCTTCATCACTATCAGAATATGAATCTTCATTTGTTGAGATTTCATTAGGTATGTGAACTTTCTCATTGTCCTTTCTCATTGAGGCAATAGACTGAAATTCCACTGACTTCCTCTTTGGTTAATCATCTTCCTCCTTGTTTTCTTTCAGCTCTTTTTCATACATCATTAACATAAAAATCAGCTCTTTAACCGGTAGGGAACTTATGACACACGATTTTCTTATTGAAACTGATGTGCCTCTCCATATTTCTTGCAGACATCTTAGTATACTCATGATTTTCTCTTTTGCAGGAACAACTTTTCCAAGTGAGCTCATTGTATTTACAATTTGGTTGAACCTGAGATACATGTCAGAAATAGGTCCATCATGATTCATTTTAAAATTATCATACTTAATAGTATAAGTATTCAATCTCATTTCCTTAACATTGGTTGTTCCCTCATGGGAAATTTCCAAGGTATCCCTAATTTTATAATCAGTATTGCAAGCAGATATTCGATTAAATTCTTCATCTCTTAAAACGCATTACAGGGCATTCATGTATTTACAATTATTATTGTAAGAAGATTTCGTAGGTTCATCCCAAGTAGTTATTTCAGTTTCTGGAATCTTATACTAAGTCTCTATAGCAGTGCAGATATCAAAACCCATACTTTCTAAATGAATTTTCATTTTCAGTTTCCATTGGGCATACTTAGCACCATTATAGAAAGGTGGAATGTTGGTAGAAACACCTTCTAGTCTATTATCCATAATTATATTTTAGAAAATATATTTAAAGTTATAAAATTTATAACTAATATAAATTTAAGATCTTTATTGTAAATCTAAAATCACAGTTGAAAAATAGAGTATTTGTAAATCCTTAATTAAGAACAACTTTTGATACCAAATATTGGTCGGAGTGTATACTCAAGAGGGGGTTAATTGAGTACCAATTAAAATTTCTGTTAAAAATATTTCTATTAAAATCCCCAAATTAAATAAAAAGCTAAATTGCAGTGAATTTTTAATACAGTAAAGCGTCAGTTAGGTTCTCAAGAGATTTTTTAGTTCTCAGTTAATCTAATATGAAGATTAGATCAGCTTTTGAAACTAAACTAATTCTTTAAAATAAATACAAACACATTATAGTTTTATAATCAGAGTAACTTTAAAATAGATTTTTATTTAAAGTACTTAGCAACGGAATATAAAATATAGTTTAAAACAAAATAAACAAGCACAACCGATAAAACCAAGAG
The DNA here is from genome assembly GCA_963277665.1 of Viscum album. Lineage (NCBI taxonomy): Eukaryota > Viridiplantae > Streptophyta > Magnoliopsida > Santalales > Viscaceae > Viscum > Viscum album. The sequence continues at coordinate 714,292,132 of OY728160.1, forward strand.
GTTGAGCCTCAAGACAAGACTTAGTCTTATCAAACAGTTTGTATAAACTATTATCCACACCCTGGATCGGGGTTTTACAACAGTATACAGACTGTCTAGGTATTAAGACCTCTACCAAAGTTCTTCGTGGGTAAAAAAAAAACAATATCACACAAGCTATCCAGGTCACACTTGACCTCTACCACTATCCATAGTGGGATATAAGAGTATAAGGGAATATTGAGTAAGGATTTAAAAATCCTCTAATTCAGTACAGGAGACAGTGTGTGTCTAAAAATATAGAGCACACACTGCTCAAAATGTAAATAAATGAAACACAATAGATCTAAACAGATAGAGAATAGTTTAGAATTCTATATGTGTTTTGATTGAAGCTATGGACTCCTCAGATTGATGTGGGTGAAGCTTTGAGTCTTTCTCTGGTTTCTGTCAAGAAACAAAGTGTCATTTTTGTATTTGAATTCCAGGTCTAGGTTGATCAGTCTGATCAGCTTGAGTGCAAGTGAAATCATTGAAGATTTTTACTCCTTGAATGATCAGGTTATATCGATTCAGTATGTGTTCTTCCTTATTCTTCTATGCATGTGAGTCCTTTTATATCTCCAGAAGATTATATTGTATGTGCATGGAAAGAATGACTGATCACCACATGTCTTTAGTAGTCTGAGGTTTCCTTTTATAGCATTATCTCTGACAATAGGAATGATTACCTTTTTACATGTACGAGGTACGGTTCCTAACATTCCAACCAATATCATTAATTAATAACAGGTGAATTAAAAACATCAAATATGACCATTGAAAAATAAACAAATATAAATATATTTTAGTGAAGCTGTGATCTTGTATCGGGAGCTCTTAGTATCAGTGAGCTTGTATCGATAGCTCTTATGTATTGGTAGATCCTTCTATCATTAGCTCTTTCTATCGGTAGCTCCTTCTATTGGTAGCTCTTTAAATCGGTAGCTCTTTCTATCGGTAGCTCCTTCTATCAGTATCTCTTTCTATCAGTAGCTCTTTCTATCGGTAGCTCCTTCTATTGGTAGCTCTTTAAATCGGTAGCTATTTCTATCGGTACCTCCTTCTATCAGTATCTCTTTCTATCGATGGATCTCTCTATCGGTAGCTCCTTCTATTGGTAGCTCCTTCTACCGGTATCTCTTTCTATAGGTAGCTCTTTCTAACTGCATCAGTAGACATGTACCGATAGTTGTCTGTTGGTATCTGTCTATATATCGGTGACCTTATCCATATCAGTAGACTTCTGTACCTGTGTACATAGCCTTATTGGTAGCTCCTTAATACAAATTTACCCTTCGGTGTGTTTTTAGTAAAAGATATGAAGGGAATCTTTTGTCGTTTTTTTGTACGAGGTACTTTTTGACTTTTCCGACAAAAGTACGAGAAGAATGTTTTTTTTAACTTATACGGAATGAATGGATTTTTAAAACATTATTTCCAAGAAGATTACTTTACAATTTTTCAAGTTTCTTTTTAATCAACTTCTTTTATTTTAAAATTGTATGACATGTTAGGAAAGGAAAATGTTTTTGAAGTAGAAAGGATATTTTCCTCAAGAATGGAGTTCAAGCATTTTATCAAAATTATTTTCCATCTAAGATAATATAGGGTTATGTTTCTATCCCTATTATTACATTTATTTGATTATGTTGTGATGGAATCATTTTTATGAATTCATTTATCTTATATGAATTGTTTTATGATGTCACAATGTTTAAGAATCCCATTTTTATTACATGGGTTATGCAATGATGTATGATTTATGATTTTGTGGCACACATAAGAATGGTATCATTATGAGACGTGTGGGACCTATATCTCCCTCCAATGAATTGGGTAAAGATTTTATATCTCATGAGATAGACATGGCTGGAACGGTAGGTTAAACCGGTTTAGTGAAACAGGACTGAAACGAGGAGTAAACTCGGTTCAGAAATGGACTTTGTCCACTAAGATAGTCTTGGAAATGTGTCTTGACTAATAAGAAATGATTCTATATGATTATGTGTGTATGCCACAAAGTTTCATGTTTTATGTTATGATTATTGGGATTACATTTCACTACTATGATTTATCCCATGTTATGATATTATGATCTCTTTTGCAGGTTAAGATTTCAAAAATGTTATTTTTCTTATGAATATGATGTGATTGATTTTTATTTTTTTTACCCTTACTGAGCATTTGAGCTCACCCTTTTATGTTTTCTTTTCCCCAGGATATAAAGAAAGGTTTTAGGTAAGAAAAAAAGGAAGATCTTTATGGGAGATGTTGAAGATCTTTCACCATGATTAGAAGATTACGTTCCGAGTTTCAAAAGACACTAAACTATTACGGTCCTTGTGTGTGTGTTTTTGTTATATAATAAGTATTCCGCAAAAGTAATGTAATTTCCATGTACATCAAGCTTCGGGTCTCTACAGAAACTACCAGCAGCAATATATTCTACTTCAGTAGTAGACAATGCAATAGAGTTCTGCTTTTTACTTCACCATGATACTGAGGACATACCTAGAATATGATATTTTCCAGAAGTGCTCTTTCTATTTAACTTTCAACCAGCAAAGTCAGCATCTGAATAACTTATTAATTCAAATGATTGTCTTTTGGATAAAATAATCCTAAGTTAGCAGTATGTTTAAGATATTTGAAAATTATTTTAACATCAATAAAATGTGACTCTTTTGGATTAGCTCGAAATCTTGCACACATATACACACTAAACATAATATCAGGTCGACTAGCAGTAAGGTAGAGTAAGCTCCCAATCATACCTCTATAGTTGGTTTGATCCACTGGTTTCCCAGTTTCTTCATCATCCAACATAAAACTAGTACTCATAGGTGTATCACTTTCCTTAATACTATCCAAACCAAAAAAATTTAAAATATCCTTTGTATATTTACTTTTATTTAAGATAATACCGTTTTCATTTTGAAAAACGTGAAATCCAATAAAATATTTACTTTCTCCCATTAAACTCATTTCAAATTCATTTTTCATACTCTTTGAAAAATCAATACACAATGTATTGTTAGAAGATCCAAAAATAATATCGTCAACATAGATTTGTACTATCAAAACATCTTTGAAAATTCTTTTAATAAAGAGAGTTGGATGAGAAATCCCTTTAGAAAAACCTTTTGAAATAATAAAATTACTTATTCTATCATACCAAGCTCGTGGAGCTTCTTTTGAACCATATAAATCTTTAGAGAGCTTAAAAACACGATTTAGAAAATGAGGATTAGTAAATCCATGTGGTTGTTCAACAAAAACAACTTCAATTATAAAACCTTTTAGAAAAGTACTTTTAACATCCATTTGATATAACATGAAATTTAGATGAGTAGTATAGGAAAGTAGAATCCTAATAGCTTATAATCTATCCACAGGTGCAAAGGTTTCCTCATATTCTATTCCTTCATCTTGACTATATCCATGTGAAAGTAGTCTTTCCTTATTTCTAACTATGTTTCCCAATTCATCAAATTTGTTTCTAAAACCCCATTTAGTGCCTATGGTCAAAGTGTCCTTAGGTCTGTCAACTAATTCCCAGACTTTTTTTCCTTCAAACTGATTTAATTCTTCTTGCATATCCATTACCCAAAATTCATCATTGATTGCATCATTGATATTTTTAGGTTCTAACTGTGAATGATAGGCTTGATGTTCAACCCGATTTCTTATAGAAACTCTAGTATATTTCCCTCTATCAAGATTTCCTACAACAACATCTAAAGGATGAATCTTTAGAATACTAGTTGATCTAGTAAAGGTAGGACTAGAATCTTCAGGTTCTTCTCTATGATCGGGTTCACCATAAGCAGATTCTGGAACATTTCCTAAACTGGTTGTCTTTACAACAGGTTCACTAATTTTATCATTAAGGTCCAGAATAGATAGATCTCCCTCAGGATTTTCAAGAGAAGACTTAGGTTCATGTTGATCAGTTTCATAAAAATTGACATATACTGATTCCTCTACACATTTGGTTCTTTAATTGAAGTCTCTATAGGACTTACAGGTTGTATAGTAACCTAGAAATATTCCCTCATCACTTTTATAATAAAACTTTTCAAGATTATCCTTTGTATTAAGAATAAAAACTTTGCAACTGAAAACTATGAAGTAACTCAATTTAGGCTTCCAATTATTCCACAGTTCATAAGGGGTATTTTTGAGAACAGGTCTAATCATGACTCTATTTATAATATAACAAGCTGTATTCACAGCTTCATCCCGGAAATAAACAGGTTAGTCATATTAATTATGCATAGTTCTTGCAATTTCTTGAAGGGTTATATTCCTTCTTTCTACTACACCTTTCTATTGAGGTGTCCTATGGGAAGAAAAGTTGTGACTGTAGCCATTGTGTGAGAAGTAAGATTCAAACTCATGATTTTCAAAATCACGACCATTATCACTTCTCAAGGTCTTAATCTTAAGTCCACTAAGGTTTTCTATAGACTTGGAGTATATTTTAAGGAAATAACAAGCTTCACTTTTGAGAGAAAGAAAGTATGCCCAAGTGTATCTAGAAAAGTCATCTACTAATACATAGACATAGTGCTTCCCATATAAACTAGAAACTCTAGAAGGTACAAACATGTCCATTTGAACCAACTCAAGAGGTTGATAAGTTCAAACTTCTTTCTTTAATTTGAATTAAACTTTATGTTGATTTCCCTTTTAACAAAGAATAAAAACTTTGTCTGATAGGGAATTTTAGTTGAGGTAGGTCTCTAACTAAATTTTTCTTAGTAATTTTCTTAATTGAATGAACATTGTAGTATCCTAATCTTTTGTGCCATATCCAAAAAACTCTATAAAAATAATTTAAACAATTAACCTTTTCTTTGGCTAAAAAAAATAAATCTACAACATAGACATTTTCATTTCTCAAGGCACTAAATACCAAAACATTTTTAGAATCAAAAACATTACAAGAATAATTTTCAAATATAACATTGAAACCATCACCACACAACTGAGATATTCTTAACAGGTTTTATTTTAATCCATCAACAAATAATACTTTAGAAATTAAAACTTAATCAGTGTTACCAATCTGTCCTAAGCCAATTATTTTTCCTTTTGAATTATCACCAAAGGTGACATGTCCTCCATCAACAATGATTAAAATTTTGAAACATGATTAATCTCCTATCATGTGTATTGAACATCCACTATCCAAGTACCATATCTTCTTATGGGAAATATTCTAGTAGATTTCCTATGAAACATGTTTACACAAAAAATGATTTTCGTACCCATATTTTCTTGGGTCCTAACAGGTTAGCAAGAAAAACTTTTGGTACCCATATTTTTCTAATGGGTCCTATACAATAAATATATTCGAAAGATTTTGAAAGAAAAACTTTTTTTGATCTATAAATATGTGAATAGATGGTTGAGGCATAGGAATTTCCAAAACTGGAACTAGAAGCATACTATCCAGATTTAAGAATGAATGTATTCTTAAAAGGTATCTCTTTCCAGGCTGATAGCCTAAACCAGTAGTATACTTTGGTGTAACTTTTTTTCCAAGAATTTGAGTTAGAGTATTCTTTCCATTCATTAACTTCTCTATGACTTTTCTAAGTTGCTCATTAGACAATTTATGTTGGGTATTCTCCTTTAAGAGTTGATAATTCTTTCCCTTTTCTATACTAAGATCAGATTTAACAGTACTAGTTAAAGCATACTGTTTCTTTAATGACTTTTAATTATCATTCATCTCATTACAAGTTTCCTCTAGCATATTACAGTATTCAAATAATTATTCACTAGACATGTTTTTAGATTCGGAATCATCTCCAGAATAATAATAATTTTAAGAAGGAATTTCGAAAGTTACCTCATATGTGTTAGTCATGAAACACATATTGGCATGATTCTTTTCAGAATCAAAAACCTCAGAATCACTTGTGCGGTCATCTGAAGCACTTCATCTTGCCTTCATAGCTTTATTATATTTTTTGCCCTTATATTCATATTTCTTCTTGAACTTCAATTTTGGGCAGTCAGCCTTAATGTTCCATTTCTTTTTGCATTTGTAACAGACTATCTCATCATCCTTGTCATCTTTCTACCAATCTTTCTTCCAGTTACCTCATTGGTCATATTTTCCCTTATAGTTCGGTTTTTTGAAAAATTTCTTCTTCCTGTAGAATTTCTTGATTCTCCTGGCTATTTGATCCATCTCTTCATCACTATCAGAATATGAATCTTCATTTGTTGAGCTTTCAGTAGGTATGTGAACTTTCTCATTGTCCTTTCTCATTGAGGCAATAGACTGAAATTCCACTGACTTCCTCTTTGGTTAATCATCTTCCTCCTTGTTTGCTTTCAGCTCTTTTTCATACATCATTAACATAAAAATCAGCTCTTTAACCGGTAGGGAACTTATGACACACGATTTTCTTATTGAAACTGATGTGCCTCTCCATATTTCTTGCAGACATCTTAGTATACTCATGATTTTCTCTTTTGCAGGAACAACTTTTCCAAGTGAGCTCATTGTATTTACAATTTGGTTGAACCTGAGATACATGTCAGAAATAGGTCCATCGTGATTCATTTTAAAATTATCATACTTAATAGTATAAGTATTCAATCTCATTTCCTTAACATTGGTTGTTCCCTCATGGGAAATTTCCAAGGTATCCCTAATTTTATAAGCAGTATTGCAAGCAGATATTCGATTAAATTATTCATCTCTTAAAACACATTACAGGGCATTCATGTATTTACAATTATTATTGTAAGAAGATTTTGTAGGTTCATCCCAAGTAGTTCTTTTAGTTTCTGGAATCTTATACTAAGTCTCTATAGCAGTGCAGATATCAAAACCCATACTTTCTAAATGAATTTTCATTTTCAGTTTCCATTGGGCATACTTAGCACCATTATAGAAAGGTGGAATGTTGGTAGAAACACCTTCTAGTCTATTATCCATAATTATATTTTAGAAAATATATTTAAAGTTATAAAATTTATAACTAATATAAATTTAAGATCTTTATTGTAAATCTAAAATCACAGTTGAAAAATAGAGTATTTGTAAATCCTTAATTAAGAACAACTTTTGATACCAAATATTGGTCGGAGTGTATACTCAAGAGGGGGTTAATTGAGTACCAATTAAAATTTCTGTTAAAAATATTTCTATTAAAATCCCCAAATTAAATAAAAAGCTAAATTGCAGTGAATTTTTAATACAGTAAAGCGTCAGTTAGGTTCTCAAGAGATTTTTTAGTTCTCAGTTAATCTAATATGAAGATTAGATCAGCTTTTGAAACTAAACTAATTCTTTAAAATAAATACAAACACATTATAGTTTTATAATCAGAGTAACTTTAAAATAGATTTTTATTTAAAGTACTTAGCAACAGAATATAAAATATAGTTTAAAACAAAATAAACAAGCACAACCGATAAAACCAAGAGGTTGAGCCTCAAGACAAGACTTAGTCTTATCAAACAGTTTGTATAAACTATTATCCACACCCTGGATCGGGGTTTTACAACAGTATACAGACTGTCTAGGTATTAAGACCTCTACCAAAGTTCTTCGTGGGTAAAAAAAACAATATCACACAAGCTATCCAGGTCACACTTGACCTCTACCACTATCCATAGTGGGATATAAGAGTATAAGGGAAGATTGAGTAAGGATTTAAAAATCCTCTAATTCAGTACAGTAGACAGTGTGTGTCTAAAAATATAGAGCACACACTGCTCAAAATGTAAATAAATGAAACACAATAGATCTAAACAGATAGATAATAGTTTAGAATTCTATATGTGTTTTGATTGAAGCTATGGACTCCTCAGATTGATGTTGGTGAAGCTTTGAGTCTTTCTCTGGTTTCTGTCAAGAAACAAAGTGTCATTTTTGTATTTGAATTCCAGGTCTAGGTTGATCAGTCTGATCAGCTTGAGTGCGAGTGAAATCATTGAAGATTTTTACTCCTTTAATGATCAGGTTATATCGATTCAGTATGTTTTCTTCCTTATTCTTCTATGCATGTGAGTCCTTTTATATCTCCAGAAGATTGTCTTGTATGTGCATGGAAAGAATGACTAATCACCACATGTCTTTAGTAGTCTGAGGTTTCCTTTTATAGCATTATCTCCGACAATAGGAATGATTACCTTTTTACATGTACGAGGTACGGTTCCTAACATTCCAACCAATATCATTAATTAATAACAGGTGAATTAAAAACATCAAATATGACCATTGAAAAATAAACAAATATAAATATATTTTAGTGAAGCTGTGATCTTGTATCGGGAGATCTTAGTATCAGTGAGCTTGTATCGATAGCTCTTATGTATTGGTAGATCCTTCTATCAGTAGCTCTTTTTATCGGTGGCTCCTTCTATTGGTAGCTCTTTAAATCGGTAGCTCTTTCTATCGGTAGCTCCTTCTATCAGTATCTCTTTCTATCGATTGATCTCTCTATCGGTAGCTCCTTCTATTGGTAGCTCCTTCTACCGGTATCTCTTTCTATAGGTAGCTCTTTCTAACTGCATCAGTAGACTTGTACCGATAGTTGTCTGTTGGTATCTGTCTATATACCGGTGAACTTATCCATATCAGTAGACTTCTGTACCTGTGTACATAGCCTTATTGGTAGCTGTTTATATCAGTGACCTTTGTATAAGTAGCTATTTGTATCAGTAGACTTTGTATTTGTATCGGTGAACTTCATATCGGTAGTTTTCTGTCTGTCTGTTTGTATCGGTATCTTGTGCATAGTGGTGGACATATGAATACCATTGGACTTACTAAAGATCATTTTGATTATTTTATCAACTTAATAATATAATATCATAGATAGAAATAATACTTAATATAATTATAGACATTATTTGGGATTATCAAATCATATTGAAACATAATTGAGATTATCAAAACAGGTGAGTTCAACACTATTTATTTCAAAAATTAATTATACAGTGTTTCAAGTAGTTTTTTTTTCAAGGAAATCTTTTCGAAGGATCCATAATAGCCTAAGGATAATTCCTTATATGTATATTTTCCATAAAACATGTTTCCAAATACACACCCCTCAAAATTGGAATATCATTTAAAATATTCAAAAAATAATTTATACAATAACCTGATAATCATTTGTTCCCAAAAAAATATTACACTTTGTATATAAATGGAATCATTATTACCATTTGGAGAAATCTAATGAAAAACATAATTTTTACAAAATATGATACAGATAAGAAAAAGATCTTTCAGAACAACCCAGAACACATATTTTATCCAACCAAAAATAATAATTCTAAATTTATGGAGATATTTAAAGGACTTCATACCTTTAATCTTTCTACTTTTCAAACCATTATTGTTAATCCACCAAAAACAATGTATGAAAATACTCAAGAGACTAATAAAAAACTAATAAACCCTAAAATCACCCAAATCCAATATGTATTTTTTATTAAGGTAAAAAACTATGTCAAAATTACATAGATATGGTAGTAATATAAGAGTAAAATTAAAGAGAAGATAGTGAAACAGATAATTGATAGTGAGTAACATGAATAGTTGTCTTCAAATATTTGAGAATACTTGCATCCACTAATGGATATGAAGAAATAGATAGGGGAATTCATAGTGGAAATGTGAGACAAATGATGGAATGTTTAAAATATTTTTGTAAAAATAAAATAGAGGATAAGTGGTAATTTACAATTTTTAATGTCCTAATAATTGTGCTAGTTTGGGCCACATGTTAGCCAAATAGTGCACCAACTTTTATATTTTCTGGGAACCATGAGAAATATTCGCAATTAGTCTATATGATTAGTCAAACCATATTCCCATCATTACATTGGTAATATTAAAATTGAAATCTTTCAATGTAGTATTCTAAATGGTTGTACATACCTTGAACCTGATCATATGACATGCAATATAGTTCCACGATTTCTAAATATCATTTAAATTCCCTCAATAAATATGGATAAGAATAGATGAATCAAAAATAAATAAAATAATAATGTTATGTGGGGTTAAGGTGTAAAAATTATACTTACCATTATGTCTTTTCCAACCAGAAATCACTGTAAACATTATGTGATCATGAAAAGGACATAGTGATGAATCTTCTTCAAAGGATATAACTCAAGATATGAAAACCACAAAACTAAGGTGATTATAGATGAATAATAAGAGTAATCACTAGTAATCCCATGAGTACCAAATTTAAAATTGAATTACATCACAAAAACAATTCGGACCTACACATTGAGTACCTATACCTATCAATGTCACCACTCATAAACAATAAATGTTTAAATGAATCCCTGAAATTCCAAATTCAAAGATCACTATAACTATAATAAAATAATTGAAAAATAATGTGCTTAGACATACTTGAAATATACAAGAGAATCCATAAAATAATATATAATCCAAAAGAATCCAAATTGATAAAATAATTACCTGGAAGGGTAGGAAATGGAATATCCCCACTAGTAGAAACCACTACCTCATTATGAAAAACAGTGAGGCAGAAACGTAGCGTTCATAAATCGTAGATTCTATATAGGTATCCCAACCATATTTAAAATTAAATTTTACCCCTAACCATTAAAATTTAAAATTAATAATAAAAAATAAATTTCATTATGAACTTTTTTAAACAATTTGACTACATTAAGCAACCACCATATAGAGATTACAAAATTTGAAGATAACATTGAATTATGATAAAAAACAAGCAATCCAAACAAATAAAAAAGGGTTATGATACAAGACAAATTGTATATCATCGTGAGAACCACATTACATTCCCACTATATAAAAAGTTCTTATAAATAAATAAGAACCACTATTTGAATATTGTAGATAATAAAAATACCAATTCATTAGCCTGAAAATAAAATAAAACATAAAACCAATCACAAAAAATATTAAATCATGAAAAATTAAAAGATCTATCAGTCCAATAAATGTGTATAAAAACTTATGCAAATATACATATTATTCTTATTTCATAGAAAATTATTAAATACATTATTTATTGAAAATAAACTGTTTAATTTAAAACATTAAATTTAGCTTAAAACAACTTTTTATCTTCACATACTACAATATTTTTTCTAATTCATAAATTATAAAAAATTATGCTATAAAATACTTCAAAAGAAAGAAAAAAATATTTAAAAAATTGAAAACCACTTTTCTTTATAGAATTAAAATAATATCACAGAGCCGTGTTTTATTTTAAATTCAAACCAATAACTAAATCATCTATTTTTCATTCTAAATTCCATCCCATTTTCAAATCATTCAATGGATTTATTTTTTGAAAAAAATTAAATGATCCAGTATAAATTAGTAATCCATATTTATTTTGATATCATAAAATTATATTTTATATTTTATCTTCCAAATATCCCAACTACACCTTAGAAAAAAAATATTTTATTATGAAAAATCGTGATTAAAATAGTCAAACTATCCCCAAATAATCTAGAATATACACCGTAAATAATAAAAACTAATTGAATTCATAATAGAAATAATATCAAACAAAAATGACTAAAAAATCTAGAAATCTAAAATATTGGGAAACTACGAATGTTTTGGACACACGACTTGGAAAATTTTAAGCCAACTATATATGGATTACTATAATCCATCCAGATAAATTTATATAGATGTATAATTATTATAAAAACAATTCATATTTATAATCCACCCATATAATTCCTTAAAACGTTTTTCATTGAAAAAAAATTGTCAAATAAAATCTATATTATGTTAAAAAAAATTCTCAAAAAATAACCAAATCACTTAAAAATGTGAATTGAGCTATGAGATAATACATAGACTTCCAAAAAATTCCCGATATCTCAAGATTAAACATGGATGTTGGAGAAGAGGTACCTACTCACAACCAACCACATAAATTATGAGGATACTACGTCCAATATCTTCAAACCTATAAATAATGAGGGAAACTATAGAGACTAGATAATTTTTATGGGTGTAAAAATTGATACAACTTAATCAAAACCCATCCTAGAATTCCCTGTCGACATTCCACTAGAACCAGCCTATGACATAATGGATATTTTTTTCTGATCGTTATTATATAAAAACAAGATACAAGATAACAAGAATTCAATAGTGGGAATAATTTCAGCAGAAGAATAAATATAAATAAAAAATGTCCCCAACTAAAAATATAGAGTGACCAATGCATACATTAGATGGTTTCATAGTTATATATTTAGTTTCGAAGTTTATAAAAAGATAAAATGGAATAATAAAATAAATGCAATTCATAATAATAATAAAAAATTAATGAATAAAAAATTAATTAAATTTAACCACATTCCTTTATTGAATGAGTAATTTTAAAACAAGGTCTAAAATGTAATACAGAATGCTAAAAATTAAATTTCTACCTATGATAATCCAAAATTTGACCACAAACTATCACTATATATCTCATTGTTCTTTTTAGTATCTCAACATCCAACTAACACCAATAAAAAACAATGAAACTAATAGGATAAGACAATATTCATTAAGAATGAACTATACATATAATTATGAAAAGTAATAGTTGTAAAACCATGTACTAAACTACACACCAGAATATGCATACCAATTAATGATAAAACTATTTCATGATTGTTTTAAAAAATGGTACATGAATAAATCTTGTTTTCATATCCCATAGAGAAAACATAATGATTCACGCCATAAAAAATGTATAAAGAAAAAGATAAATGTAATTATTTAAAGGATGAATTATGTTTTTATAAAAAATAATTATCTTTAGTTAATTTTTTAATACAATTTACATCTTTTACCATTCAAAACACATGAAAATTACTTATTTCAAAAAATTATATTATAAAAAACTATGAGATATGAGGAAATTATTTGTAAAATCTATAAAATATAGTAAACAAGACCAGTACCACATAAAAAATTATAACTCCTCAAGATTTTCTGAAATATTTTTTTTTAACTAAATTTATTAAATTTTATAATTTTCATATGAAATCTCATGACCTGACACTCTATCAGCTAGAAAAATCTAATTAGTTAAAAGAAATATTACATAAATACCAATACCCTAAAAGATATCTACTAGTAGTGGAAGTGTAAATTATATAGTGGGGAGACTATATCCCATCGTACAGAGTTATAATACAACACGTGTGAAAAAATATCAAAAAAAGAAAATAATAGAAACCGTACAACATACAAATTGATTTTAATTTAAGAACAAAGTAAACCAAATAATAATGAAGCATGTAATGTCAGGATGAAATGTAACTACATTACATGATGGAATTATAATAAATAAAAGAACAAGATGAAATAAATTAATTAAAAAACCCATAGACTCAAACCTCATGTTGGTCCAAAATTCAAACCCCAACAATCTATCGATCAATATCCAACTACAAGGTCCTTAGATGTTTCCAAGACCATCATTAATGTTATTTTATCAGGTACCAATTGGTGGTCTAAATTGGGTGTGAGTAAAACTCATTAGGTTAACACCATCATTTATAAACAAAACCTATCTGATAATAGCTCCAATCAATAAAGTGTTTAATTGGTTTATTAATTAAACAATTAATACAAAATAACAATTAGCCTTCTTTGACACCATTGTAGAATATATTTGATCGAATAACACAAAATTACTAACTATAATTAAAATCCATGCTATAATCACATAATTAGGAATGACCCTCTGTATTTGGATTTTGACATCTAATCCAAGACCCCTACATATGCATTTTAGATTGACCGGTACATGCCCATTATTTAAGAAATTGTGCAATCACTGGGAATATCCCTCAGAAAAAAAATTTAGAATCTAGGCCAATCCCTCAACATAATAATTTTAGTATCACTAGAAATATACCATTATATATGTATTTCAACATGAATGAAATCATAATGAATAAAATAACACTACATCACCTCACAAGCCACAATGGTTAATTAAGAAAATTATAACATTTCATTCAAATTTTCCATTCATTTATTAAAATATATCTTTAAAAAATAATCAGTATAGATTTCAAAACAACAATATCAAACAATCATTATCCAATAATGTAATAAATTAATCCATCATCCAAGGTGAATCTTTCAAAATAAATCACCTGATTCAATTTCCATACTAATCACACTTTAATCCATTAACCAAATCGTTATTCTTCCAGGGTAGGGTCACCCAACTATTAGAAAAAAGATATGATTCCCCACCATTGAATGAAATGGTATCTATGTATTAATCTAACAAATGATTTTACAAACACCATTATTTTGTTTTTTAATGCATACATTTTATCATAGAAATAATACAACATTACACATAAAAAAAGAACATGTAATAGAACATTAGGATTTATTTTAAAGCAACAACATTTATAAAGTGATCAAACAATTCATCCAATAAAGAACACTAAAAATAATGATGGTCAAGACGATCACAAGAAGATATATGGATTAAATACATGATCATGATCACTCCCCAAAATAACTATGATCAATATATTCGATTGCCACAATAGAGAAAAATAAACGAGAGGATAAAAAATGGAAATAAAACTTACAGGGGATTTTATTATAGATTGAGAAATCCATAATATAATAAGTGACTATAGAAATTATGAGAGTATCCATTAAATTGAGAGTGTATGGATGAATTTTGATGAGGAATGTTTATACACATTTCATGGCCCTAAAACAATTGATCCTAAGAAATAAATAGTTTGTAATACTTACACTTAATGTATTATTAAATTTATTAGTTATACTAAAAAATGTGTCACCTTGGGTGGAAATATCCATGATCAAACATTATATTCCATGTAAAATTTTCAGGGAAATTAACCAATTCCATCCTTGAACAAATTCAAGATGTCTTCTTGGTGATATTTACATATGGTTTAATAGGTTCACAGTGTGTAACTAATTCACATCCTAAACCATTACACAATTACAACCAATACATTTTTAAACATCATGTACCATGTGCACATTTTGTAAATTTACAATAGAAAACACGTAGACATGTTTTCTATAGAATTTCATGAACAACCTATGAGGCCTTCAAAACTCACAGAGAACCCTCACATTCCCATTTTGACATGTCTATGCCTTTTCTCTATTAATGGGAAGAATAATACATCCACAAAAATTTGTTCATTTATACCAAAAACATCTCCCCATCCATAAAAGGAACTCAACGACTGATGACCATAGCCAACAAAAAAGAAAAAATATATGTTTTAATGAAGAAAAGAAATAGGGATGTATATCATAATGGAAATGATCTTATGACCATCCCACCATAAAACATATTTTCCCTGAACAACCCCAATCATCTCTTTGGGTTCTTAGTGAAATTGTTTGGACACTATTTTCATATATCAAATTCCATATCCCAAGTCTCCTCTTAAGGACACCCATGAAACCACTGTACTCAATCTAGAGGTATAGTTATTGTATAGAGACACTTATCACTAGGGTCAAAAATCTATATCATTTTCTCCTCAAATGATTCACCAACATCAATTTCTATGTCATCAATATCTACCACATGATAAGGGTCAATATGATATCTAAAAATTGATATCCTAGAAATTCATCCTGTATAAAACCATAACACTATGAAAGGACCAATCGATACTCCATTATGTTGAAACTTTCCACTATGTCAACTGTACTGTTGAACATAATTGTTAACATTCACATTTTATTGATATAGCATTTACCCACCAAGGTGAAACCTGAAGAAAAAGATGATCACCAACATCAAACCCCATAGGTCATATCTGAGGGGCTGCCTAAGATTTTGGCCTACTATGCACAACCACCAATAACCACCTAAGAAATATAACCTGCTCATACGTATCCAACATGAAATTTTGTATAATGAGAACTGACTCACCCAATTCCAACCAATAGGTAAGAGAACGATAACGTTCTATACATGGACTTGAAAGGATCCCTATAGATTGATTCATGTAATATGTTATTATATATAAAATTAATAAGTGATAAATAATGTCCTCAAGAGCCACAAAAATACAATACATATACACAAAATATATCTTATAGAATCTAAATAGTATAAATATATTTCATGTGATTCTAAGTATGATTGACTTAACTCAAATGAACCCGTGATCCTAGAGCCTTCTAAAGAATATTACGGAATTAACACATGAAATTAGGATATCTATTAGCAATGGAAAAAAATCAAAAAAATATCCAAATTATCTCCCACACATAAATACTATCAATATCATCAATATATTTAGATTCCCTAATATAAAGTAGGTAGGTTTCCTTCTTCAGTTGATCTATGATCATTTATATTTCATCTTTATTTTGAGTTGTTCTGGGTAATCCTATCACAACAATCCATAGTGCTATCATCTCATTTAAATAATGGAATGGTAAGAGGATATGATAGCCCAAATGGACTCTGAAGCTCATCGTTCACCTTCTAATAGGTGAGAAATTGCACTCTGAATCTTGTTACCTCTTTCTTCCTTTATGACCACCACTAATGTATATAGTGATCATGATTCATATTAGTCATAATATGATGTGTCAGCCATCTATAATTATAAATCACTCTTTTTAGATTCTCATGAAAATCTGTTTGAACCCATACTCATCCGTAGAAAATATGAGAATTTTCATTTCCACGAGACAATCATGATGGTGGTACCCTACCATAAATGATTTCTCTGATATCTATTATTTATAGATTAGATAAATACTATGTCATAATCCAATCATGATAAATAAGTATAATAATTAATAAAGAAATAGGTACTCATCTTTGGGTCGCATTAACATATAGATGCATGTCTGCATAGAGTTCCATCATTTTCCACTCGTCTCATGAATCATTCACAAACTATGTATGGATCTTTCGGATCAATTCATCATCAACAATGTTTCACGTTCTCATTATATTAGATGTCTCAAACTCAATAGACTCTAGATACATTACCTTATATGACCTCCCTTATCAACAAATGGTTTAGGCCCCATTGAGAAAAGATATAAATAAGTATCTTCTGATCCATGCACACCCCAAATCTCTAAAAAAACATTTTATCTCCAAAATCTCAAGGTATGTACCACTCCAAATAACTTTATATCTTGATTTGGATAATTCCTCGCATGTGGTCACAACATTATTGAAGTATACGAAACCACTCAATCCTCCAACATCAGAACTAATTCGAGTCATACTTCAAATTCATCTTGGTAAAATAAATATAATTTATCCATATATTAAAAGTGAGGATATGTGTTGAGGTTATCCCTCTCTTATGCTCTTGTGAAGCTCAATCGTGAGAAAATGACCAAATAAACATCTCCCCTTTCATTCACATTATGGACATCAGTGCTTCTAAATGGGAGAAGTCATGGGTGAAATACCTATAAGAACTTGTTAATCATTTAAAACATTGAATATAAAATAATTTCTTAGGCCAATCAAAAGACACAATGGTTTAAATATTCTCTTGGTCCCATGACACTATATACACTGAGATGAAATAACCTATGAAAGGTGAATTATCAATCTATAATAAACATTTGGTTTTCCTGTCACAAATTTGATGCTCTCTTAATATACTTATGATTATGTCAACATTAGGGGAATTATCATCAGAAAAAAGTAAGTACACTATGATTTTTTTGGGAAAAAACTACAAAAAAATTGCTCCAAAATATATACAATATAAAACTCATTATGTTATTCAATAGAATAATTGAATTAATATAAAAAATTTAAATCACCACTAATTCATATTATCCATAACTTATCCTAAATATATTCAAATGTATATCTAATGGCGACACCCCCAAATGGTGGAATCCTTATCTTAAATAGACCATTGTCAAAATCAAATCTCCTCTTAGTTTATTGAATAGATGATGTATAAATTGATGTGGATAATGTTTTATGACATTTATTTGGTTCAGTAACTGGTAATCAACACAAAAGATAAAAATCCAATCAAACTTACTAAAAAAAGATCTAGAGTACCCCAAGGTGATGTACTAGACTATATGATGACTTTAGAATCTGTATCATTAAACATTGATTTCAACTGCCAAGGCTCTAAGGGTGACATACAGTATGGTATAACAGAATTCGGCTCTACTGATGGAGATGAATAAATAAAGAACTTGATATGATGCTTCACTAGTAATCCATAAAACTCATCAGAAAAAAAAATACATCAAATGGTAATCTATTGGAGGAAATGTAGCATACTACATTATTTCATTGTCTTGAACAAATATTTTTGTATGAGGCATGAGGTATTCCATTGTTCAGTGAATTAGTCCTACACAACATACTTGAAGTTCCCACATACCATGGTGGAAACATATACCTCCTTCTAATTATATAAAGTAAAATATCTTTTACTGATTTTCCACATGTCCCTGGTATATAACTTTACAATGCATACCATGAATAAAAGAAAAACTAATACTCTACTTCACAAAAGATGCAAAAAAATAAAAATGTAACCACAAATTTTTATATAATACTCTTTATAACTTTTGATATTCTTTGATCTCCCTCCCAAATTTTATTCGATTTAAATGAAACCATCAAAACATTACACATCTAGTCCCCAAAAATTTAAATTCAAATAAAAATTAATGAGATTCACTTAAATAAAATTGTGAATACAAGTATAGATGATTCAAGAATCATACATATGATGGTCGAATGTCCTATATCCAAACTACCTGAAGTAAACTTCTAGTCATGTTGCTAACTTTGACCTCTACCCCATCCTCTAGTTCGACTCTCTTGCGAAATTCCATTTGTATTGTACTATCACTATTTCACTAGGGAACCACACCACATGTATCATCATTAACATCTATTGGTAAGCTAACTTCCAATCATGTAAGGGGTAGCTATGTCCATCCCATACTCGGGTACCAATCCTAATACAGTACCATTAATCTTCTTCTACACAAAACTAAAAAACCTCTTGAGGTGGTATGTCCTACAATAACCATGGAACTAAAAATTAGGTTTAAAACACAATGTCCAATTGTGATAAATAATTCCACACTATTTGTACTACTATAGAACATTGTCCTAAGATGTCCTCCCACTTCCCTGACTACTCTTCTTACTATTTTCACTATGATAACTATAATAGAATCTCTTCCAATAACAAAAATAAGATCTCTCAGCTCACCTTGATAAATCAAAATCACCGCTTCTTGGTGCCTCACTTAGATTAACCTCTGTGATGATAACCTAATTCATCATATCCTATTATCTACTATTGAGAAATACCACCATCAGTGACTTACTCCAATGGTGCAGTCCAACCTGAAAAAGCCTCACCATGGTGATGTCATATGTGATGACAGTGAAATGTGTTGAAAGGCAATGAAACATCAACCATATTCCATTAGTAATATAATCTATTATGTCTGATGCTTGAATATCAATCCTTATCATCCCCCAACATCACTATATAGTATTGAACCATGAACTTTTCCTCAAATTCCTTCAAGGATAAATCCACTCACTACCACAATGGATCTAGAATATCCCAAAAATTATTTTAGAAAAGATGAAGAATCTATACAACATGGATCACCCTCATATCAGTAGGTGTCTCTAGGTTCTTGGAGATCATCTGGACAGACTGAATCCAAAACCTGGATACCCGGGGGCTTCTCTCTCTAGTGATCATAGGTGAATTCTTTTATTGTAACTCTCTAGTCAAATCATCAATTGATGGAATGATGTGAACAATCTCTATTTCCATTGATCACATGAATCTCACGAAGTGGTCATGAACCTAAACATTCATATGATCGTCGAGAGCTAAATGATGCTCAAGAATAGTTCTATTAGGAGTGTTGTGATTTCCACTCTCATGATGCTCATTATGAAGATGTTGAGGTGGTATCATTTCTACAAGACAGACTCACTCCGTAAAACACTAGATGACAACATGGTCGACCTCAACTGGAGAAAAAAAATAGAACCATTTGCTCATAGTACATCCAAACATGGGTTGCAATTGAATTAGCATGACATAACAATTATTTCCTTTTAATTTATTGGATATAATAATTAACTCATTTCATATATCATATAGTAAAATATATCACAGGAAATATTTATGTCCCTATCATGGAGAATTCATTTCATGACATATCCTTATATGTCTATCATGATTTTTACATAGTCATCCCCATACATAAAATGTCATGAGTATAAATATCCAGAAAAAACAACATCACGGAACATGTGAATAAAATAAGGTGAAATAATATCAACCATAACAAGAAGAAGAAATGAAAAAAATCATGTCCATGAGAGCATGGATTTCCTCCAAACATAGGTTAGCTATAACCATTGACCTCTATATTACCATTTCCCAACACATTATAGTTTAAATTAAACATTCCAAAATATAAAATCAATAAAAAAATATACCTGAACCTCTGATACTAGTTTATAACATCCCCTGATTCAAAACACTCTCTCATGGAAAATTTTTGTTTATTACTGGACCTCATGTTCATATCCCCATATGCAATAGGTTACCGAGTATAAGTTATTGTTTTTAGAATATAGTGGAGATAAAATAATCCATGGTTCAGAGTTATAATAAAATATTTTTAAAATAAATAGTAGAGTAACGATAATTGTGGAAATAATACGACATACAACTAGAAGGAAAAATAATAACCATGTATACCAAATAATAATGAACCATGAAATTTTAGGTAGAAATGTAACTAAATGACATGATGAATGTAAAATGAATAAATGAACTAGATGAGCCAAATAAACTCAAAATTAAATGTTCCCAAACCCCATGTCAGTCCCATATCAAAACTCCAACCCATCATGAAATTAATAGTTAACTACATTTCCCATTTCCATTTTCCAAACCTGAATCATTATACTCATCTTGAATATCATACAATTTCCAAATAGGGTGTGATTAAAATGTAGTAGGTAGATAGTGTCATTTCTAAACAAAACAAGTATGATACAAAGTGAAAAAAATAAAGATAAAATATGGTATCTTAATTAAATAAATAATAAAATTCAACAATCAACATGCTTCGTCACCATGTCAGAATATCTAATAGCACAAATCACTTATATTCCAACCATAATCAAAATATATGGCATAGTAACATAACTAGGATAATCTCTATTTATAATCATTTTTCAATATTTTTTAAGCACTCTATATATGAATTTCAGCATAACCAGGAAATGACCTATAATTAAGCATTTCAACATCACCGGGATTTCCCTTTATAGAATCATTTCATCATATATGAAACACCCACTATATAATAATTTTAACATCACGGATCATAGAACATTATATAAATATTTATTCTTGAATAAGATAAAAAATTCATAATGGAAAAAAATAATTATTTGTCACTGCACATGACACAATAGTTAATTCTGAAAATGACCACTCGGTTATCAATTAACCATTTATTCATTAAATTATATCTTAAGTAATTTTCATATAATTTTCACTCCCATCTATATCAAAAAAAAATTATGTATTCTAATAATTATTTAATCCATATTCCAAGGCAATTATAACATAGGTAATCATCAGATTCTCTATTCATGCTAGTAACACTTTAAAGCATTAGGAAAGTCATTATTATTCCACAGCAGGCTCACCTAATGTAATATCCCAGTATATTATAGAATAATTACTTTTCATATCTATTAATGTTTATGAATTGTATATTACTTTTAGTTTAAATGACACAGTATGTGTGATATCATACCCGACATTCAATAATGGGTTTCTCCAAAATCATAAGTTTCACAAAAGACTGAGTTATATAAAAAATAATACAATATTAATATAATTATTGTTTATGGTAGTTAATTCCTTAATATTGTATAGGAAGGAATGAATATAAATTACTATATTATGTTTAAAAATATTTACTAAATGTTTTTACACACTTTCAAAAAAATTGAGTATTTAAATGAGAATAAATCAAATTATAAGCAAAAAATACAATACTATTTTTAATATTTAGTTTTACCACCTTTTTTGGGAGAATCCATTTTATTTATAATTATTGAAAATTATATATGTTATAATTGAAAAAATCATAATTCTTATTTATAAGTGTGAAAGAAAAATTTACTTTGGTTGAATTTTGGTATTTTTTTGATAAAATTATTTTTTAATGAATAGGGAATGATATTTAATTTTAATTCAGAACTAACTTTTCATCCAATTTTTTAATATAGTTATACTATATATTTAATTGCATTTTAAGTGTAAATATATTAATTTTTTTCATTTTTTCCAATTTTGGTCATTGGAGGTAATTTCAAAATGAAATTTTATATACACACATGTCAATCTTTTGATGGTTTTTACTTTTTAAAACCCAATTTCTCATTTTACCATGGGAATTAACTTTAAATAAATAACTACAAATTATGTGTTTTGAATTTGGAAAAATGTATTCTATATTTGCAATCATAGTGTCAAAATTTTGTAAATTGGTCCCTATTGTTTTTGGACATGATGAATTGTATATTTAGTAATTATTTATTTTACCATGGTTAAAGTGTAAATCAAGATTATACGGGTAAAAATAATAATATAATAATATAAAACTACCCTAATTCATTTCATAAAACTATTTGATGATATATGGTGCACCAAGGAAATCCTTGGGACGAAAATTTGGCCTTTGAATGCCACTTGGGTGGGATTATGGTACTTACATATTATAATGGAAGGTAAAGAAAAAATATTTTGAAAACATATATCTTCTTACAAAAAAAAATTTAAATGGGTTTATATAAGTGATATATTACACTATAAATGTAAATTGGAATATAATAATATTTAATACATCCCGGTATTTTATTTGTAATATTTTAATGTTAATTTATTAAATTTAATTATTACATAATGATGATATATTGAATACATTATAAATGAACGAATCAAATAAATGATATTATAAATTTTATAATACATATTCTTTTTCATACATGATTTTTCTAGGTTAATATGAAATTAAATAATACTATTAAATGGTTTGGATTGATGTTATCTCTTGGTTAAGATTTTATTTAATTTTAATAAAATTAAGAGTTTAAAAATTGACATAATTGATGTTCAATAAAACTAGTAATTTGTTAAGTTATTTAAAAATAATGAAAATATTTTAAAATCAAAAGATTAATATTATAAGGTTTAAAATTTTATTATGTGTCCAATTATGAGAAATGTACCCCATATAAGTTAAACTTATAGTTTCTTAATAAAACAAATGTTGTTACTACAAATAAAATTAAATGAGAATAATTAAGGGTAAACCAAAAAGAAAAAATATTAAAAAAAATATCAATACACATCTAAAAATTATTGGATGATGGGATTCAGAAAAATTAACATATTATATAATAAATATCTCATGTTGGGTCCATTTGAATAAAATATTAATTTATATTAATTAAATAATTTAAGAGTTTCCAAGGGTTACCCTTCCCTCTCCTATATGAAGGTGCCCACTACTCTTTGATACTCACACTTCAATAACCCTTCAGTTGAACAACACTCTTCCAAAAACTCTTCCTAATATCCCTCCCCTCATCATTGAATCCTCCCGTAAGGCAGAAATCCTCCCCTCATCATTGTATCATTTTGGTATAAATCAAATGTAGTTACCCGATTAATAGTTAACACCTTCTCTCATGTTTTTTCATTTATTTTCCATTATCCACTTCCTAAACTCATCTTATTATATTATTGCATAAAAAATAAAGTATACTAACTATAATAGGAATTTTTTATGATATTTTTTTGATCTAAACTTACATACATCTTCATGTAATGGGCAACAAACATACTATTTTTTCATACGGTGAACTACTGCCTCATGAAATAATTATTGTTCAATTTTCTCATACCACCTATCATGGTGGCCATTATAATGGAAAATATTTTTACATGTGATATATATTATATTTATATAGTATATATTATTTTTTTATATTTGTTTATAACATAAATTTATGCTTTCAATGTTTTGTAAATACTATAATTTCATTTGAGAAAGTGTGGGATACACCACCCTCAAAACAATACGACTCTTTCCCACAATACATAAAAAGTAGAAAATATTTTTTTATTAATTCAATGAGAAATATATGAAAATAATATAATAATTGTATTATAATATTAATTTAATTCATTTAATTATTACTATTTTAATAGGATAAATAATTGAATGTAGCATTCAGGCATATGTATGACCCACCCCTTCCAATAGCGGTGCATTTCATTTATTATCTCAAAATATTATGAATTATTACAAATACATATATACTAGATATATATGTTTTTTGAGTTGTGAATATTATTCTATATATGAGGTAATTATGACCACATGGACTACTTACGCCATAAAATGTTTATTTTCAACTCATGTATTGAATAATGATAAAACATCCAATATGAACCTAAATAATTATGTAATTGTTATAACATGGTAATATGAAAAATAAATGGAATAATGTGAATGAAAATTGTCATAAGGATGATAAAAATTAAAAAAAATATTATTCAGGTTGATAAAGAACATGCAAGATGATTCAGAGTCGAGGTAAGGGATTTCATCCCAATCTCTATTCATTGAGGCATTTTGTGATAATATACACCTTTATTCTTTTATCAGACTTATATATAACCAATATGACATTTTATATCCATATTTTATATATAATAAGGTTATTTATTGATTTTCTAAATGTATTAATTCATGGAGATTAATATTTAAAAGTTCAAAGTGGTATGAAATACCATGAACATCTATAGATTTAATTATAAAATAGTTTTCTTCATGATATTAATTTTCATATTTATTTATATTGATATAAAATAATTATACAAGAATTTTTATGTCTATATTTAATTTCATTAAAATTTTTATAAATGGATTCTTTTGATATGATGTGTTTTTCATTATTTACCAAATGACAAAATAAATGTTTTTTTGTTGTAACTTATACACCTCCAATGACATCTCCACCTCCATAACGAATATTTGAACTTGTATTCCTATATATGAATTAATGCTTTTAAAAGAGAAAACACATTTTTTCCTTTTTGTATATCTTTTTTTGAAAATGGTTTCTTAATTTAAAAGGGTATTATTATATGAAAATGTTTTTATATGGGATTTGAAAAAAGATTCCAAAAGTTTTTTTGATGAATGAATTTTATTCATGAAATATTATATGAGAATTATATGAAATAGGGGAGCCTGATATAGCTTATACGATGGTTTTATCCCCATTATATCTCATTTTTTTGCTCGACAAAGCTTATACGAAGGATTGATCCCCATTGTAAATCATGGGTGAGCCCATTACAAATTATATGAAGGGATGATCCCCTTTTTATCTCATGGGTGAGCTTGATATAGGTTACACAAATGGTTATCCCCGTTTAAGATCTTTAATTCATTGGGTATTAATAATATATTCAGTAAACCATATGGTTATTCCAATTAAAAGGGGTTTGAAAGGGTTTTATAAATATGATATTCTATGTATCCTAATGAATTTTAAATTTATTGTTATTGGTTTTAGTGTCCATAATTCAGAAAATACTATGACTATTATACATGTAATTTTTTTTTGATTCATCCTCTTAGAGAACATTAATTGTGTTACCATAATTCAACTAGACTATTGGTTTTTATTTTTTTATGTCCGTTACTAATATTTTTGTTATCATACCATGTTTTTAAAGGGTTTCATTAGATATAACGGAGCATAAAGACAAGGATGGGATTAAGGAATATTTTTTTGATTAATCATGAAAAGAAAATGTTTTTTAAACCTTTTTTTTTATGGAATAAATTGATACTATTAGAAGTTTACACTTTTTATTTAAATGATTTTGTTATGCAATGGTTATGGCCTAAATTTCTAAAGCTCCAAACCTCAAAAGATATTTATTTAAATTCTATACATAACTCAAGATTTTTTTAATATTTAAGAATGGTGCCTTATTTTTAGTATCAGAGGTCAGTTTAGATAACTTCAGAGGATAAGATGGTGTTAATTGATTTCATTTAGAAGATTTTACTTTTTGTATAAGGTGAAATGATGTGTAATTTTATGATTTCCTTGTTTCGTCTACTAAACTATGTCTGTTTAGAATGGTTTTTTGTATAGGAAATAGGAAAGTTGTTGTGAGAAGGAATTGAGAGGAAAACAACCATCAAATAAATAATATTAGGTAGACAGAATATGAATTTAATAGTTTGTTGTAGTGATGGAGTAGTTGGATCTATTTATAAATGGTGGTGGAATACAAGCATGATAACATCATGATCAACCATAGAGGAATATGTCCCCAGTGATCCTTTTAATGAGGCCAATCCCCCATCATTCAATGGATCATCTGACCGAGTGTTAGCTGATGGATGGACCAATACCCTGGAAAAGTTATTTGAATTCAAGAAATGTTTATAATTTCAAAATTTAAGTCCTTCCATCTATTATTTTGAAGGTGAATTTAATCGATGGTGGTAATTGGTTATGTATACTAGAGAGAAAATTAT
This sequence comes from Viscum album, assembly GCA_963277665.1. Lineage (NCBI taxonomy): Eukaryota > Viridiplantae > Streptophyta > Magnoliopsida > Santalales > Viscaceae > Viscum > Viscum album. The sequence goes on from OY728160.1 coordinate 714,318,842, forward strand.
CTTGATTACATGGAATGGGAATAATATAATGATATTTTCCTTTAGAAAAATATCTTAAGGTTGTTTGTCTTAGGGTAGAGAAACTATTATTTTAATTAAATAAAATGTTTGAGGATTAAATAGCCATATATGATGAAAAATTAATATGATTTTCCAGGTATGTTTTATATTTTATTCGAGACATTGAAAGTATAATTAATAGATTTCACTCAGTACTGAAACTAGGGATATGGAGAGTTTTGGCCTCTAGAATTTAAAAGTTTTGAAAAAGTGGTTCATTGTGGTGAGAAAGTTGAAATGAAGTCTACCGAAACATATGTTATATGAGATGATAAGAGTAAGAAATGGTAAAGGTGTTATGATATTGAGAAGAAAAAAACTTTGAATTATAGAGTTAAGATCAAAACATGGTCCAAGTGTTGTAAAATACATTACGGGGAATGCATTTCTGGATCTGGAATGTGTTACCGGTGTGGTAAGTTGGTCACATGGTTCATAACTACAATGGGAAGGATCCTATATAGTTCAATAATTATATAACAGATAGTCTATCTATAATAATATGTGTTAGATACAATGTGTTGAGAAATTATGAAAATAATTGTCTGATGTTAATTACATTGGGAGGAAATTATTATGATAAGGAATAAATTTTATGGAAAAAAAATTATGCTGCTATAGTTGATGTTGAGACATATAGTGAGTTGACAGAAGCCACTAAGAGCCCATTATTTTTAAAGGATAACAATAATTTTAAGGTTTTAGAGACACCTTATGAGGATTTATTTGATGTGATAAAAAGTTATTAAAGACCATTCTGAGATATGTTTTGTGGGATTATGTTTATGTATAGATTTGAAATAATGATGATGTTTGCCTTTAATTTTGGACCTCATTTTTAATATATTGATATACATTATGGTTCGTGTGATCATTTATTCGTAAGGTTATTCTTAGGGATGTACATCACATTCTAGGAATACTATAAGGATGAAATTGTGCTTATAGAATAGAAATACATCAAGTAACTATGTTTTCTTATATTGTTATTATTACATGTAAGTAAATTCCTCCACTCTATCAAAAAGATATTAAAACAATAACAATATTTATTTACATTTATTAATGTTTTTTTATCTATCGCATAACTATGGATTTTTGATGGACAACATTCCAATGACTATGTTCTCTATCACTTTCTATTTATATTTGAGAGTTTGTTCCATAATCTGTGTCTATGTTTTCTTATATGAACCCCTAGAATATGATATTGTAGGATACCTTTGTAATGAATTTTTTTTAATTAGTGGGTTATTTACTCCTTTTATTAAGTGGGATTCCAATTAATTAATTTTGAAAATAAAAACCTTAATTACCAAAGACAAATTTAAAATAGTGAGGATGAGATTTCCAAAATGGGGGAGGATGTAACATCCTAGTTAAATATATAATAATAAATTTTTGTATTTATTAATGATTATGAATTAGATATTAATTTATATTTAAGAGGTACACTATGTGATATAGCATACCCAACCCACAATGATGGGTTTCTCTGAAATTTTATGTTGCACACAAGATTGAGTTATACTAAAAAATAATACAATATTAATATAATTATTTTAAATAGTAGTTAACACCTAAATATTGGATTAGAGGGAATGAATAGAACTAAAAACATAATTTTTGAAGAAGATTATTACAAAATTTACATTTATCTTATAAATTTTAGAGGATTATAATGTGAATAAATAAAATTTTAAGCATAAAATACTCTAATATTTTTAAAAGGTAGTTCTACCACCGTTTGATAGTGAACCATTTTTAAAAATTATTTTTGAAAATATTATAAGTTCTATTTGAAAATAAAAAATTCTTATTTAGAATCATGACACCAAAATTTATATTGGTTTAGTTTTTTGTATTTTTTGGATAAAATCCATTTTTTAATGAATTGTGAAAAATACAGCATTTTAATTCAAAAATTGCATTTTAATCAAGTTTTTAAAATAGTTAGGTTTCCCTTTTTAATTGGTCTTATTGTGTAATTAGATTATTTTTTATAATTTAATCTAATTTTATTTATTTTAAGTAATTTCACAATGAAATTTGATATAGACAGATGTCAATAATTTTACTTTTTTCTTTTAAAAACTTATTTTCATGTTTTAACCACAAGAATAATTATAAATTAATTAATGAAACTTATGTGTTATGAATATGATAATATGGATTCAATATTTTAAATCATAAGGTAAGTATTATGTAAATAGGCCACTTTTGTTTTTGTAAATGATGTATAGTAACATTAATAATTATTTTTATTTACCAACGTTAAAGGGTAAATCAGGTATATAAAGTAAAAAATAATACTATAATAATATAAAACTACCTTAAAAATTTTCTTAATCCAATTGGAAGATATATTTCCTACCTATAAAACCCTGGGTAAAAAAATTTGGCCTTTTTAAGAATGTTGGGTGTGATTATGACACTTATAACTTTTAATTTAATATAAATGAAAATAAGTTATGAAAATATATCTTTTTACTTAAACAATTTTAATATTTGTTTATATTAGTGGTATATAAGACTATAAATGGAAATTATAAATATTAAAATATTTACAACATCATGGTATTTTATTTATTACTTTGAAACATTATATAATTAAATTTAATTATAACACAATGATGATGCAGTGATTTCTCAATTAAGGAAGGAATCAAAAAAAAGATATTATAAATAATAAAATAAAAATTATTTCACAGAATTTATTTCTTCCATGATTTTTCCATGTTAATATGACATTTTATAAGACTATTAAATGGTTTTTATTGATTTTATCTCTATTTTTATATTTAATTTAAATTCATGAAAATTAATAGTTTAAAAATTTACACAATTGATATTTTATAAAAATAGTTATTTATTAAATAATTAGAAAATCATAAAAATATATTAACCTCAAAAAGTGACTATGATGAGTTCTAAAAGTTCATTAATTTTCCAATTTTGTGGAATAATTTCCATCTAAGTAAAATCAATATCTTACTAAAATTTATAATGTTGTTCCCACAATTAAAATTATAAGATAATAGTTAAGGTTAAAAATGATAATGTTTAAAACAATATCAATACAAGTCTTAAAATTATTGAATGAGTGGATTTAGAAATATAATAATCATATATTATACATATATCAAGTGGGATCCATTTTAATTAAAAAATTAATTTATATTAATTTCATAATTTAAGAGTTTTTAAGGGTACCCCATCCCTCTCCTATAAAATGTTACCCTTTCTTCTCTAATTATAACATCCGAATAAACCTTTATTTATATCTATCCATACCCAATAATATTACTAGAATCCTTCCACTCATCCTTGAATAATCCCATCTGGAAGAAGGCCTCCCAAGGAAGACTTTCAGTATAAACCAAAAGAAGTTACCTGATTAAGAGCTAACTCTTTCTCTCGTTCTATTTAGGTTTCTTCCATTCTACACTCCATAAACTCTTCTAATTATATTATTACATAACATAACGAGTATAATAAATATAATAAGATGTTTTTATTCTAAGTTTTATATCTTCACTTACACATGCCTCTATTTAATGAGTAACAAACATTCTGTATATGTGTACGTTGAATTACTTCCTCATAAAATGATGATTGTTAAATTTTACTCTACCACATCTCATGGAGGCTATTATAAATGAATTTTTTTTACATATGATATATATCATATTTATATTTCCAATATTCATATGTAATAATTAGTTAAAATATACTATTATTTTTTCCAAGTTGTGTAAATACGATAATTTCGTTTGAGGAAGTGTGGACTACCGCCACCTCAAAGGGATATGACTCATTCCAGCTATTCATGCAAGACATAAAGGATGGAATTAGTAAAATTATGAGAAATATATGAAATTAATATAATACTAGTATTATAATACAGATTTATACGATTTAATTTTTTTTTAATATTATAATGTAAATGAATGTAGTGTTCATGCGTACGTATGACCTACCATCTCCATGAGCGGTGCATTTATTTTCTTTTCTCCAACTATTATGGATTATTATAAATAAATATATAATGGATATATATTATATTTAAATCATGAATATGATTCTATATATGATGTAATTATGGCCACATGGACTATTGACATCGAACCAAGTTTATTTTGAACACATTTATCGAATATCAACAAAACGTCCAATATGAACTTATATAATTCTGTAATTGTTATAAGATTATAATTATTAATATAAAAATAAAATTTAATATGAATAATGTTCCAAATAAAGAATAAATTTACCTAGGTTTATTATTCATGATGATAATGAATGTATTAGACAATTCAAACTCTAGGTAATGGATTTCATCTTAGTCTCTTTTCATTGAGGAATTTCTTGATAATATGTACCATAATTATTTTATAAAGCATATATACAGCCTCAATAAAATTTAATATCCAAAATTTATCTTTAATAATTTTATTAATTATTATGTTAATTTATTAATTCATGGATATTATTATTTAAATCATCAATGTGGTATGGGACACCTTGAACGTTTAAATATTTAATTATCAAATCTTTTTATTCATGATATTAATTTAAAAATTTATTTATATCGATATAAAATAATTAAACAGGACATTTTATGTCTATCTATAATTAGATTGAAATTTTTCAAAAATGAATATTTTGAAACCAATATTTTTAATTTATTTACAAAAAGAAAAAAGGATATTTTTTTGTTTTAATGTATATGGTGCCAACGATTTCTGCACAACCATAACCATTATTTGATACTTGGATTCATCTATAAGCCATAATGTTTATAAAAGTTAAGGAAATACATTATTCTTTTTGGGTATCCTTGTATTGATAATGGGTTATTAATTTAAAATAATATTTTTATATTTAATTGTTTTTCATGTGGTATTAGAAGATGTTTTAAAAAATGGTTTTGTGATGAACATGTTTTATTCATGAAATGGTACTTGATCATTATATGAAATGGGTGAGCCTAATATAGCTTTTAAAAATAGTTGATCCACATTATAGCTCATGTGTTAGCCCAAAATAGCTTATACTTAGGGTTTAGCCCCATTATAACTAACTGGTGAGCTCGTTATAGATTATTCAAAGGGATGGGCCCTATTATATCACACTTATGATCCAGATATAGCTTATATTAAGGGTGATCTTCATTATAGATATCAAATTCATTTGGTAATAATAATATTGGATGTTATCCAAATGGTTATTCTAATTGAAAGGGGTTTGAAATTGTGTTATGTATATGATACTCTAAGACACGTATAGGAGTTTTAATTTATTTCTATTGGTTTTAGTGTTTTTCATTAAGAAAAATGTATAAGTTATATTCATTTGAATATGTTTTGATTCATCCAATCTAAGAACATTAATTTTTTACCATATTTTAACTAGAATAATGGATTTTCATTATTTTTCATTCCCTTAATGATCATTTTGTGATAATTACACGTTTTTAAATTTTTTCATAGTATTTAGTGGAGAATAGAGTAAAGGATGGAATAAAGGAAATGTTAGGATGATTAAACCTGAAAAAAACATGATAATTTTTAATTTTTTATTGAAGTAACTGATACTATTAGAAGTGTCTGCTTTTTATTTCTATAGTTTGATATGTAATAGTTATGGCCTAATTCTCTAAATCATTAAACCTAAAAATAACTTCATTTTAAATTCTAGACATAACTAAATATTATATAATGTTTAAGGATGGGAACTTATAACCATGAGGTATCCATAAGAAATCCACAACACAATTGAATCCAAAATGATATAAGGAGTAATACAACACGAGATTTTACAAAATAAATTATTCTAGTTTTTAATATGAACATTATGTTGGTATTACTTGAAAATATTTCACATACTTAAATAATTAGAAACATAACATAGGGTTTCGTATAAGACCAACTACCTTTATTTGGCCATCCAGAAATTCTTTTTACAGATATAACTAATAAGACATAATTTTATGAATATTTCAGTAAGAATCCAATATCACACAGAGGATAAAGTTTTCCAGACCAATCAATCACAGCCAAGTGATTCCACCACCATAATAGAGAGAATAATAATAGTGGAAAAAAACAAAGAATGAAAACATAATAGTGATCAGAAGCTTAATGGAGACATCCAGAATAGAAAAAGGACCTCTAAAATTTCATAGAGTCACCTGAGGCTCTTGATAGGAGGGATGCACAAAGGCATGGAAAATATTATACAAACAGTCTTTCCATAAAACCATTGAGAAAAATAAACTGTGTGTTATTCGTTCACATCATGTATTTCTAAATTTCATTTTTATGCTAAAGCATTCATCTACACCAGTGGAAATAACCCCAATTGAACATTACATGTTGTTTAAAAGATTCCCAACATGTAACCAATTCACAACCTAAAAAAGTTCACAATACCAACATAGTGATATTTAAATTTTATATAAACTGTTCATGTCAGGTAAATAGTACAAATCCAAAAAAAAATCATGATTACTTCATGATTATATTTACATGTGTAACAAGTTCATGGTGTGTAAAATTTTCATTAGACAATATACCTACTTTTAATCAAATGATCCTAAATCACCTATAATGCCTTTGAAAATAATAGTTAACCCTCAAAATCCCCTTTTGTAACATTTATACTTAGATTCCATTAATTAAAATAAACATACATCCATAAAAATTAGGTCATTTTCCATATAATATTATCTGAATGCTAACAAGGGACTCATCCACCATGGTTCAAAATGAAGGAAAAAACAAAATTAGATTAACAAATAACTCCAAGAGGAGTATACCTTAAAAATCAATAAATTATACATTTCATTACATGAGGAACCAAGATAATATTTCATTAAATGCAGTGTAGAGTTAATCATGCATTACATTTGACATTGAGTTTTAAGAAACCATGGATTATTAATAATATTCTTATTTAATCATGAAATATAGAAACTTCCTTTTTAACATAGATATATTAATATTAATAAATAATTTTAAAATATTATGTATAATGGTCTTAAATAAATAAAACATATTAATAAAAGGTGTTTTTTTAAACAAAATATATTTTTCCAAAATAATATTTTCTCCAAAAATGTTTTTTTTTTCATTTTTTGAATACAATAATAAAATTATGTTTTTTCCAATTTTGAAAAAAAATAATATAATTATAATTTTTCAAATCCACATGTCAATATTTTCTTGGAGAATATTTTTTAAATTTTTTGAAAGGACAAACCTTTTAGTGAATAGTGAAAAATAACGGGTTTTATTAAAAGTTGTCATTTTTTTAATGATTATAAAAACACCCAAATGTTTTTAATATGTTTTTAAATGTAATAGTAGATCATTTATATAAATATATTAATCCAGTTTATATTATTAGAATAAATTTCATTTTGAATATTAAATTAGAAAAATTTTAAACCTTGGATCACTTTATATTTTAAATCTCATATTTTTTTCACATATGTGGGATTGATTTTAAATTAAAATTTTACACTTTTATTAATGGAATTTGGAAAAATGTTTTCTAAAATGTAATTAAAATTATATATACCATCTACTTGGTTTATCATAGTTTTATATCATAATTAATAAAAAATACAGTAAACAATTATTTAAGGCAGTTAAGGTAAACTTTGGTTTATCGACGACTAACCAACAAAGAAAAGGGTTAAATAAAACCCCAAACATGTCCAAAACCCATTATGTGTTCATATTTATAACTAATTTATTTTTTGGATCGATAATTGAACATTTTGGATCCTTTTGGAACTTGAAAAATGTTGTTAAGGCCTTTTATTTGAAAAATTACATTTGTACCACTCACCTAACTTATAAATGTGAACCCTACATACTCTGATATTAACAATCCCAAAACCATTTTATCATCCAATAACTACACAAAAATAATAATTACATCCATTTTCTCATCTTATGGATCTTACTTTGGTATGAAAACTAATCAAATTATCGTTTTGATGCAAACCAAAATAAGTCTTCCGAAGAAGATGTAACATACATAACAAATCGTTTAATTTTATTTCGTCCTCAACCTCCATAAATTATTATTAAAACATTATGATATAATAAAATATTAAACTAAAATATTCTAAAATGTTTTTATGTTATGTTCATGACCTACACCCTTGTCATAATCCATCAAATGGGTTTGAAATCATCATTCATGTGTACGGTGGACTACCACCCCACGAATCAATTTTATTTATTATCTATCACGACTTATCGCATAGGGATTAATTAATGTATTTATGTATTATATACAATATATATATTGTTACTATAATTATTGAATCATTATATCGCATATGAATTTATACTTTCAATTTAGTGGGAATATGATAATGTAATTCGTGTGTGTGAAGAACTATTACCTCATAAAGCGATGTGAGTCATTCCTGAAGTACAAATTACATGGATGGTAATAAAAAAAATATTTGAATATAAATATGAGATATATATGACATAATAGTGATTATATAATTGTAATATATTATTTAGCATAATTTATTTTAATATGTTGAAAAAAAGAAACAGTGTAAATGTCTATGTAAAACCAATTATCTCAATGAACACAGTATGTTACATTATATATCTACATTTTAGGGATTAATAAAAATAAATATATACTAAATATTTATAGTATTTATATAATGGATAACATTATTTAAAAAATTTACCCAATATTAGTGTAATTGGACTAAAAATACCAAATAAGAATATACACAAAAAACAAAGCATTTATTACCCGAAACATGACTTAATCATTGAAATATTGATTAATGGGTTATAAAATGTAATGAATAAATAATATATGGTATAATATATATATTTATTGTTATATAATATATTTATAATAAACATATATTACTTATATAGAAGCCTATAATGTGTAAGAAGGAATTTAAGTTGTGTGGTGATACTTTTTTTCAATTTTTTTCTTTGAGACATATGTTTTGTTATGAACATATATATTTTTATTAGGTGTATATAAAGTCCATTTTACTTGTAATATTCTATAAAATATTTTTTTCTCAATATATTTTATGTTTAACTTTATTTAATATTTTCCAGGGGCATTACAATTCATCATTTCCAAAGTTGTAAGCGTCTTATCATACAATCACGCCGTGTATTGTAACTGCTCATGATTATTCATATAATCATGATATATTATGATATATCTTAGAAGAACCTAATTTGTATTATTATATTATAGTTATTTATGAATATTTCATGTTTTAACATCATTTTAATCTCTTGATACACTCAATAATATAAAATAATATTTTAAATGAAAATCGATATTATTTATCACTTCTATCAAATACCATTTACCATCCATATCCATGTTTTATAATCATCCATTCAAAAATTGTTTAATAATAATATGTGATTAATTAAATTAATTTTTATCCTTTTATTACATTTTATAATTTTTAAAATGGATTCATTATTGGGTTTTCCAAACAGGGCCCGTATGGCTATTATCAAAAATGTGAAAGCAGTCTTTATTTTAATGTGTATTATACGAACAGAATTTACTACCATCCTGAAAATTATTTTCCGTTTAGATTACATTATATTTTAGAAAGATTATTTTCAATTAATTATATTTATATAATGTAGTAAATTTGTTAGTTTTTGGGATTGGTTTTCAAAGAATATTTATTTTTTCCAAGAAATGTTTTCAAAAATAATTTTCCATATACAAATAAATACTTTTATTTATCATATTATTTACTAGAGATATATATTAAGAATACAATTATTAATCTATATTTATATTTTTTATGTTTATGATGATAATTTTTATATGAAACCAATTTCGGTTACATGGGTTATGTTATGGTAATATGCTTATGAAACAAGCTTTCTTTTCCATTATTTCTACTTTAAGGAAATGGGGAATTCATTAAAAAACCCATTTCATTTAATGGATTATAATATGATGAATATTTTATTATTTTCTGGAACATGTATGTATTATTATCATCATGTGACTGGTGGGACCTATATCTTCCTCCAATACATTGGGTACTGTTAAATTTTATATGAGCAAAAATGTTACATGATATGTTTTCCCAATCCCAAAATAGGGTTTTAGGGAGGTTATCCCTTGCCCCAATGAGGGTACATGGGAGGATATCCCAAGTAGAGTATTGGGTATATAATAGGACATCCCAAGACTGAATTAGGTATAGGATTTATGAAAACATATTTTATTTCTATTACAAACCTTTTAATTTCAATTTAATTCATTGCTTTTGACCTAATGTGAATGCCTAATGAGGTTGCAGAGAAAATGACGGTGTTTGGGGGTTGTTCAGATCCTAAATCCTATTTTTTTAGAAAATATGGGGTTCACATGATTTGTATAAATTATGACACCCAATCCTCTTTGTTTCAATAAATCATGTTGGTATTATCAGTATAAATCAAATGGAACCATAGATTTACTTAACCGTAATGTTGGGTCGCACGACTATACTGGGTTGAGAAAAAGGGTTGAATGGGGTATGCATCGTTTTAATAACTGTGCACTAAATGATATTTTGGGTGTGTTCATTTTTAGTTGGTTTAACAAGATTAACGCATGTTTAACCTACCATACTACCAAGTCTTTCCACCTCTTTAAAAGTGGTGAAATGAAAAATTTTCCCTCTTAACATTTACAAGATAACAACATCCATCTTTCACTACAAACATCGGAAAGAAATACATCTTCCTCTTAAATTAATATCAATCCCATTATGAACATAGGATGTGAATTTTCTTCTCAAAACAAAATCCATTCAAACTATTGTTCATCTCATTAGATCCCTCTCAATAATAGCTTTGATCTACTTCTTTCTCTCATCTATTCCAATAACATTGGATCTATTTTGGTGAACGATTGTATCCTCTATTTTTAGTATGTTAGTTTAATATTCTGTTTTCTTCTTATCTATGTCATACCACGTTCCAATAATAGATGAGGCATTTACTATGGGCATAAGGTAGGTGTTGAACAACTTTTCTGTCAATATCTCTCCATTTGTAAATTGTTTTTTTTGGTGTATGCTGATTTCACTACGTGTCACCATTAAAAGTCACCTATATTAAATAAAATATTATATTCATTATTCTACGGTTCTAATGACCCCTTTTTATATCATTGGATATTTGAACTACAATATTTACTACCACATGTTGGGTGCATTCTTCGTAATGCATTTTTCAATAAGAAACCAATTTTCCGGGAACAGAAATCATCTATTTTTTACATGGACGTGTTATGGTGAGAACATATTTTAACTAATTGAATTATAAATTTGTAAACAGAAATTATATGGGTATATACCATAATTATCCTTGTTCCCTTACTATTAATTTTATAATTAGTCACATGTCTTTATTTTTTACCTTGTCATGTCTGATGAATAGTAATGGAAAAGAACCTGATGAAAATTTGAAGGGATTGAGAGTTACATGGAATAAAATGAATTATGATATATATATATATATATTATAGAATTTTAATTTTACTATCACATAAGAACATCATTTTTATTTAATGAAATGGTTAGACCTGATTTAATATTTTATTCATAAGGGAATTCCCCAAACACTCACATGATTCCATTCAAATTCATTAAGCTAGATTCCAATGGAGATACCCGCCTTGGAAAAATATAATAGTGGATTCAAATAATGATTTCATAGTATCCAATCACATTAACTATAGAAGTTATAATTACATTCTACATTCCATGGGTTTATCTTGACAACTATTGAAATTTGATTCAATTAATGAGTATCCTTGTGTCCAGCCATGTTTTGTGTGATATTTACTACGGAAATGCTCCATGGACTGAGGTAGAAAATATTTAAATGAGAATACTTAAGGATAACTCTTGTATTACAAATAGTACCATTTTATATAATACTTGGTTGTATACCTTGAGATATATCGATCTTCTTTGTCCAAGGATTCCTTGGTTCCACCATTGATCTTATGTTTTTATCATTATCATTTATAATAATATTGAGAATTTTATATGATCTTCTTTTTAAAAACCAAATATTAATTAGTTAAATAAATGATTGATTTGATACACTAGTTATAGTTTAAGAGGGTCTGATTTACATAAATTTACACTGTATTACTTTTGATATACGAAGAATCCATATAGACTGTATTCATAGACTATATTTAAAATAAAAATTAATCATATTGGAATATGTATATTTATCTCACAACCTATCTGGGCCTCTATTGGTATACGAGAAGATTATTTTTTTCAAATATGTTTACAATGGGATGCATCCTTCATTGGAGACTGGACTCTTTGATTTAGGATAGAAGATTATTAGATTCTGATTTTTCTAGTGCTTGGGATACTTGGATAGTTTTTACCATTTCTATTATTTGAATACCTTGTATTCTACAATTTTATTTATTCAACATATTCATATTTTCTATATTTTCATATAAAATCCATCTTCTTTTTCATGTAATATAGTTTATATTATTTGATGATCATTTATGGAATTGATACTAGAACATGAATATGATGCCTCATTCATTATAACTATACCTCTACTGTTTACTGTAATATTCACCACTATGCTCTTCTCTAAATAATGGTTATTTTCTCCCCACATTCACACCCAAGGATATTGCTACTAGTTTGTATCTTCTGGTGTATGAGGAAGAATGCTTAAGTCCATGTGGCCAACCAGTTTCGATTATATAGGAGTGAACTAGGTCCGAATATCTTGATGTGGAATGAAAGGTGTTTTATTTTCATATATTATTTTTTTTAAATTTATACAGGATATTATAAATGTGTCATGTCTTTTGTAACACCCCAAAATTATAAAGTAAGAATATTGTATCTGATAGCATGTATGACACGTATCACCATGTGTTTAAGAGAATATAATATCCCGAGAATTTATAATATATACAATACATTAAATAACATCAATAAATTATATATATGAAAATTAACACAATAAAAAGTAAGAATTTTTCAGACAATACGATTAGTTTTTTATCGATAGATTACATTGCATGCAAGTCCATGTTTTACCGAAGAAAAATATTTTATTACCATATTATTATTTAATATAATAAGAAAAAACCTAGCCGTTAAATTGATGGTGATGAAAAGGAATAACTATATTTTTAATGTATATGGTTGAATTACTTGGTTAGAAATTAATTTGAAATTAATATAACAACCAATTGAATATAATGGGAATGTTTTTACATATGACTATTTTTAGGCTCACAAAATTATTTTATCATAATCAATTAAATTAATTACAATATGTGAATTATATTAATGTAATATATATATATAATCAAATATTTAATACACTTATCTAATAGATTTAATATGGATAAGAAAAGTATAACTTAAATATTAAACAAAAAATTATATTTTTATAAAAGGAGTTTCACCACCATTTAATGGTGCACCAAATTTAAATCCTGATTTTTACTATTTTAAATTTAAAATGATATAATTTAATTTCTTTTTTAAATAAAAAAAATCATAATTATGTTATGGATAATTGTTTATATTTTTCTGTGAAGTTTTATTTTCTGATGAATAGTGAAAAAAAAACTGAATTTTAGTTTAAAATTGATTTGTCCTTTTATTTATTTATAAAGTTAAATTACCTTTTATTATTTAATTTAATTTTTATTTAGATATATTATAAACCAATTAATCCAATTTTTGTTATTTTAATGACTTTCACATTGAAATTTTATACAAAAACATTTCAAACATCTAAACATTTTTACATTAAAACCCTGCTTTCTCGTCACGTCTATGGGATTATATTTAAATTAGTTACTAACACTTCTGTGATTGTAATTTGGAATAATAAATTACAGATTTATTATCATAATTAATTTTTTTTAATATTTTCATCATATTTTTATGCCATACATATTAATTAATGAGAATAAAATTAATTACAATGATTAAAAGAATGATTAGTATAATAAAGGTCTAAACCATATAATAAAGACCCAAAATGACCTAGAATGTTTCCCAAAACCCATTTTCTATACAAATTTTGACCATATAATCCCTTTTATATTTTTTTTATTATTGGATATATTTGACATGAAAAACTGTTGGTGGATTTCCATTTTCCAATATTTACAAGTTTTCCACTCCTCCAACACTATAAAAGGCACTCAACCATCCCACTTATTTACACAACTAAAGACCTTTTGATCACCCTAAATATGATCAAATAATATCCCAAAATCCTTAAACATATCCTATATTACAATGATTTGGAATAAATCAATCCAAGGAATTCATTTGGTATAAACCAAAAGGAGTTACCTGAAAACAATGCAACAATATTCAACGATCAATTTCCCTTTATTTCCTTGTACATCACCAAAAATCTTCTTATTAAATATTTATATAATAAAATAAATTTTACCAATATAATGATATGTTGTTATTATATGGTTTTTACCTATAATTAGAAACACTTCCAACTAATGGGTAACAAACTTACTGTTCCTGTGTACGATGGAATACTACCTCATGAAACGATAATTGTTTAGTCTTACTTTACTACATATCATGATGGGAGTTCTGATGGAAACACTATTATTATATTAATATATAATATATTTATGTTTTATTAATACTTATTAAATTTTTATATAAAACAAGCATTCATTCATTTCATTTTCTATAAATATAATAACATCATTTGTGGAAGTGTGGACTACCACCTCCTTAAAGCCATTTGATTAATTGATACTATACATTGAAAGTATAAAGTATTGTTTTAATAAAAATATATTAAATATATGAAATATATATGATATTTCAATTATAATATATATATATATATATATATATATATATATATAATTTACTTATTATTCTTTTAATATGGAAAATAAAGGAAAGTAGCGTTCATTCGTACGTACAACATGTCATCTCCATGAACTGTGCATTTCTTTTCCTTTATTTATATTTTATGTATTATTATAAATATATATATATATACATATATAATGAATATATATGATATTTAAATAATTGGTTACATTTTGTATATGATTATATTAGGATCTAAGTAATTGGAACCACAAATAACAAGTCAAAACATACATGAGAAACCAGACCACTAACACCCAAAATAGTAAAAATAATGAATGATTACTAACAATATGATAATATGTTATTATAAGAAGATAATATATGACATAATAAATATTATTATGTTTCTATTTTAATTTATTTATGTGTTTTAAACCATTGTACATAATTTTAAATATCACTCTAAAAAGTAAGGATACGGTAAGAGATTTTCATATAACTTTTTACATCTATGAAATAAATGTCATACTCACCACATAATTATTTTTTGTGGTGTATATAATGATACATTGAATATATATTATCGTAAATCCTTTCATATTCATTATATATAAATTTTGATTGTAATTTTCTCACCCAAGGGGGTTTTACTTGAAACTTACCTAGAGTTAAAAGTATTATTTCCAATTTCACATTCATTTGTTATTGTTATGTTTATATTGAAATAGTCACTTACACATGATAATTGAATAATAAATTTGAATATCATCATTCCATGTATATTATTATTTCTTAATATATATAAAATTTTTAAATAATATCTTCACATTGATTGTGGTAACGTCTCAGATCTGTGTGCCGCCCAAAGGTTCCCCGTACCCAGTTGGTCACGTGGACTCAAGAGCATTTCCCTGATTTCCAGAGGTTATAGACTAGTATAGAGGGACTTGGGTATGATAATGGGGAAACATTTCATTCATTGGAAAAGAAACACAATATAATAACAATTGTAAACAACTCCAAAAACAATAATAACATACAATAGAAGTAAACAGCAGAAGACTGATAGTAAATAAACAAATGGAACACATATAAAAATGAAGCATGTCACATATGTCTAGGAAAGAATAAAAACATGTCACAATACTGGAAATAAAATACTAAAACAATGTAAAAAATAAACAAGTTAACTCCTGCTGCATCACAATCCTTAGCTTGGTCTCATTCTCTCTATCTCCATCGGCAATCAACTACCTCATGTAGAAGGGTGCTTGCCCTAATCTATACATGAAAACATATAATCTGTTTGGGCCCACTAGCATGGCCCATACTATATGTTAGACGAATCTCAGTAGGAAACCACCAAAATATCTATGCCTAACTGTTAGTGAATATATAGAGAAAGAAATATGAAAAATAAAGTAATAAACAAGGATGTACTCAAAAGTAAACAATACTATAGTTTCCAATTACATTAATTTAAATTTATTAATTATTCAACCCGTTCAATAATGAAATCCCATGATCAAGACTAAGAATTTTATCCCCTATGAAAATGAAAAGAATATGTCTCAGAATACCATCAAAAAATATGGTAAGACTAAGTACAATCTTCTACTCCATCTTGGCATGCTCGTCACAATAAATCATTCATTCACACGCAACCCTCTAAGAAATTTCTCACAGTATAACCCCTCTTGTTCAACATATCATCAATTCAATAAAAATATTACGACTCTTTGGTAAATCAAACAATTTCTAACCCCTTTGGTCTCTCAAAAACAAGGACTCTTGGAGTAAGCACTCACCATCAATTCCCCATGTGGTCTCGTGACGATAAACTATATAATTTTGGAGGAAGTCCACAACATTAATTCCCCCCTGTGGTCTCATAATGAAATACTATAGAAACATTGAGTGTGAACTCATCGTCAGTCCCTCCAATGGCCTTACAAATTTATATATTATAGACACTCTCGGGAAGCCCTCAGCGTCAATTCACCCTATGGACTAATTACACCAAGTTCTCATAGACCTATGTAATATAATCTTAAAAAACGATATCCAGCAGATCAAAGTAATCTCAACTACTACAAGGATAAGCAGTTACAATGCATAACATAGGCATTTATCAAGAAGAAATACCCAAATAATTACAACATAATAAACAACAATAGGAAATAAGGTCTGCCTCATAAGAAACCTGAACAAAATGGTCATAAATAATCAAATAAGGAAATACACCCATCAGGTATCCCTTAAACATGAAATTAGAATAAATAATCAACCAAAATCATTAATATAACAATCAATCCAAGACAGATGATAACATGGTTGAATTTCATTACATGAAATACCCTAATCATGGGTAATCGACACTTAGGAATATATAACTCAAAGACGAACTATGAAAGGTAATAAACCGCCTACCTTGATGTTGTATGACAAAAACTCTTGAACATCATCTCTTAATTTGGCCTAGAATGTTTTATATCTACAAAACAATCAAAAACTTTCATCCTTGGATAACTAAATAAAGAAGAGAAATCAGGATTAGATGCTCTATGGAAATAGAGAACTCACCGTTGGGAATCCAATTCACCCAAATGTGTCTCAATCTGAGCTTGGATGGAGGAATGGGAGGCACCAAAAGATAATTGAGATTATGTTGCTCACATGTACGAGACATTAGAAGAAAATAGGGGTTCTAGAGATGAGATGTGACCCTGATCTGATTAATCAAATAAAAAATGAATGTACACAACATGTTCATTTAATGTACATGTCGGGAATTGGCCTCAACCGGCCCCTGCATTTGGCATTACACATGGTCATGTACTCATCCGTTACATAGATATTACATAGCTACCCATGACAACCGTGTACACAACGTGTACTCAAGAGTACATAGTCTATACATAGAAAATTTCCAAAATCATCATTTTTCCTTAAAAACACATGAAATCAAGATCCATACCTAAAAAGAAGATCAGGATTCTTACAAAATACCCCTCTTAATGCAAACTGTCTCAGAATTTCCCTTCCAAGGGTGGTGAAGAAGAAACTTCAAAAAACTATGGAAACAATGATCTTACGTCAGCCTCCCTCTCCCAAGTCATGTCTTGTACTCGCCCGTGATTCCATAGTACCCATACCAGATAAAGTGACCAGCCACTAAGGACCTTCAGGATGTGATGAACAATATTTATAGGGTGCTCCTCAAATAATGAATCCACCTTTAACTAAACATCCTGGAGTTGAAAAACGTGAGACATGTCTGAAAATTAACATCGTAGTAGTGAAACATGAAATCTATTGTGCATAACTTAGTACCTTAGAGGAAACAATAAACGATAGGCAACTGGAAAAACTTGCTCTAAAACATCAAACAGCCCAATCTATCTCAGTGGAACCTTCCCTTGTCATCTAGTCCCCTTGTTCTGAAACCTCAGTGTGACACATATGAAAACTTGATATCTGACCTTGAACTCCATAGGTCATCTTGGTCGATCAACATAAGATTTCTAGTGAGACTATGGAGTATCCATCCACTTCTGAATCAACCCCACTTGATATGTGGTCTCCGGGACAAGTCGAGGTCCTAGCATAGCTGCCTCTTTTGTCTCCAGCCAACATAGGGGTGACCAGCATGGCCTACCATACAAATCTACTTAAAGTTATATCTGAATCGTCTTCTAGAAACTGTTCTTGTAGGAAAACTCCCCCATGGGTATATTTCTCTCCCAAGATTCCCCAAAATACTAGAATCTTGGTCGATGAATGTCCTCCAAGACCTGAATCGTACGCTCGGACTAGGAATCAGTCTGAGGATGGTAATCTATACTCAGAATTACCTGTGTACCCAAAGCCCTCATTAGTCCTAACCAGACATCAGATGTTAAATGAGCATCCCTACTTGAAATGTTAGAATGAAGAACCACATGCAACTATATAATCTTTCAGATGTATAGCCTTACAAGATCATAAACACTGTGGGTTTCCTTAATCATCAACTATTATGAAACCTTCATAAGTATTTCAATAACAACCAGAACTACAACATTCCCTTGAGGCAACCTCGGTATACAAGTCAAAAAATACATCGCGGCATCAGGATGAACTACCAAGGCTATGGAAAGAAAATCTCACAAAATATCCTCACATATATCAGTTGGAACACATATGCACCCATGAAAACAAAAGATCTCATCCTTTCCAATGGTCCACCCATAAGTAGGATCCAAGCCTAACATACTATTCTATAGGACTAGTCCTTCATAATATGACAACTACCTCATTCACACCTAATGCAATAGAGTAGAGTTAACAGATACAAGAGAAAGAAACTTCATCCTATGTATGTCATGCGCCTCCAAATGCATATCATAGAATACAGTCATAAACTGCCACTCAATATTGGCCTCCTGAATTGCTTGTATCTGAGCTCTCCTACTCAAAGCATCAAACACTACGTTGCATTTCCTATGATTATAGGCATACTCAATGTCAAAATACTGATGGTACTCAACCCGCCTTCACTGTGTCAAATTTATGTCATGCTGCATAAATAAATACTTGAAACTTTTGAAGTCAGTGAACACCAGAAAATGCTATCCCAAAATATAATGTATCAAATAGTTCCAATCATGCACAATTACATCCAAATAGAGAACGTGCATCGAGTAATTCCTCCCATGTGGCCTCAACATCCCGGATCCGTAAAAAACAACTCTTTCCCCTTGCATAATCACTGCTCGCATTCTGATATCTAATTCATCGCAAAAACTGTTGAAACTCATTCCCATCTCAAGAAAAATAAAAATCGGTGCTGAAGTCACACTCCATTTCATCTTCTGAAAGGCTGAATCACAAGAATCAGCCCACAATTACTTTGTACCCTTCTTGGTCATGCCCATCAGTCGCTCTACTAAGCATGAAATGTCATGTATAATGCGTATGTAGTATCCATCCATCCCCAAAAAAACATTTTACCTTAGAGATTTTCTTTACCTACTCCCAGGTAACTACTACTCTCATATTCTCTGGGTCCATTGATACTCCTGTCACTGAGATGTCATGACCCAAGAAGTGAATGGGTCCATCCAAAAGTGGCATTTTGAGAGCATATCATATAACTGATGCTCACTTAGTATACTGAAAATGATATCAATATGTGTGGTATGGTCATGTTGAGTGTGATATTACCCCAAGATATCATCCATGAAAACAACCACAATGGAGTCCAAGTATGTATGGAAAACTTAGTTCACCTATTTCATGAAAACTGCTGGTGCGTTTGTCAGACCAAATGACATAACCCAAAACTGGTATAGACCATACCTTCTCTAATTTTCTATGAGAGGTATATCTGATTTTTTAACATGAAACAGATGATAAACGACCTCAAGTCAACCATTGAGAACACATGGGCTCCTCAAAGCTGATCAAAGAGATCATCAATCCTTAGTAGTGGATATCGGTTCTTGACCATCAACTGGTTTAGCTTCTGATAATCCACACAATGTATGAAGCTACCGTCTACCTTCTTCAAAAAAAGTATAGGTGTACCCCAGAGAGAAGTACTAGGTTGTATGAAACCCCTTTCCTGCAACTACTCTAACAGTTTATTGGTCTCTTGTAACTCTGATGTAGCAATTTGATAGGGAGAATTGGACAATGGTTCCTCTCATAGCACAAGATCAATAGAGATATATACCTCTTGCTCTGGAGGTAAACATGAAAATCCATCTAGAAAGACATCCTTGAAAAGATCCACCACTGGAGGAAAGTCCATCTGTGATGTCCCTTGGTCATCTTAAGATATTCAACAAATCTAGGATGTAATTACTCCCAAAACATGATTCTTGGGTCCCTCTCTACTCTCATGGACATCCCATTCACCATTGTGTATTAAATAACTTCCCCTGGTTTCGTGAAACTCACCCAGCAGTGATATCAGTCCAAAAAGGCCTAAAAGGTGAGTAACCAGTCCATTCCTAGAATGACCTTGAAGCCAGACATATCTAAGACATAGAGGTCCCATAAGAAGTGACACCCACAAATCTCAATAGGGAACCCCTTGCACTGACGTACACTCGCTGTACTAATACACAACAGAGTGTCTACATCATAACATCCTCAGAAGTAATGATACAGAGCCCAAAGATCTCCAAAATGGAAACCGATAAGAAACTATGGGAATCCCTTTCATCTAAAAGAGAAGAAGATAAAACTGAGGAAACTAGAATCATACCTCCAACCATAGAGGTTTTGGGATCCAGCTTTAGTTTGATCTGCACCACTTCAAAGGTTTGACCTCTACTATAGACCTATGACCCTACCTGACTACCCTGAGCTGATCCACCCTGTTGTCATTGGGAACCTGCTAACTGGCTTCCACGACCATGACCTCCTCGTTGGCTTCAATGGTGGGATGAACTCCAATACCTAAACTGATGAGAACCTGGTGGTTCTGCTCCTGAATGTGGAGTCATAGCAGCACCCCTATCAC
The DNA here is from genome assembly GCA_963277665.1 of Viscum album. Taxonomy (NCBI): domain Eukaryota; kingdom Viridiplantae; phylum Streptophyta; class Magnoliopsida; order Santalales; family Viscaceae; genus Viscum; species Viscum album. The sequence goes on from OY728160.1 coordinate 714,340,315, forward strand.
TAGCTGATGGTGAGAAAAACCTACAAAATCGTTGAAGATTGCCCATCTTGTCGCATGATCGGAACTCGACTGGGTCTCTCGGACACTGAGTTCTCATATTCCCACTCTTACTACATTGGTAGCATACCACCTGGCAACCTGAAGGAATATCCCATCTACTTGGATCTCCGCACATAGACTCCTTGGGATGCTTCCTTCCATTAGTCGGAGAAGTACAAACTCTGGATGCCAAACTGCCCTGCCTCACAGCTCCAGACTCCCCCAGATTACTCTCAGTGATCAGCACCATATTGATTATAGAATATAAAGAAGTCTTACTGAAGATGATCACCTGAGATTGGATGTCATGTGTAACACCCAAACCAAAGTGATTAATTTATTCAAATATTTATTTCAATAACTAAATTTTGCTGGGGTTAGGGTGAGTCCTGAAAAAATTATTTGTTTTAGTTTATATTAAAAGTTACACTTTTTTGTTGACATCGTTGAGCGCATGGGCATAGCCTAAATTAGGAAGTCGCGCGACATCTCCCTGGTAACTGCACAACCATCCATTCTCATAAAAAGAAAATAATAATTTTTTTATTAAGACAAACATTATTTGTTGTCATTAAATATTCTTATTATTATTAAAGATTTTATTATAATTAAAATAAATGAATACATTTATTATTTTTATCATAATTTTATTATTATTATTATTTGATTCATTACCATTTAGTTATTAAAATTTTAAGTAATTATATATATATAATCTTTTAGTTGTATTTTTAATAGCCCATTTTCTTTTTTAGGGTTTACCCGCACTTCTCCCCTCCCTATATGCGATGTTAGATTTCTCCCATGTAGCGCCGCCTCTACCATCAATTCAGCTCCCCCCCTGAAGCGCCTCTCCCACCTGGTTTCCTCCTCCTCTCTAGTGATGAGACCGACCTCGGACCTCGGCCTCCCTCCCTCTTAGGCCGCTCCACATTCTCCTAGCACTGCAGGCCGTCGCCCCAATCCTGTCCCCTCCACCCTCGATCTCCACTAGCCCACCTCATCTGGCGCCGCCCCAGCCTCAGATAGCGATCCCCTCCCCCCCTGTTCTAGAATCCTTCAGCATTCCTCCGGCTCCTGAAGGCAAATCCCCCCTCGGACGACACTGTACCGGCTACTCTCCGACCGTGTGACCCCCTCCTGGCTAGCGCACGCAACACCAACATTGCCCTACAGGTCGCAGCCCTCTGCCAGCTGGCCCGCAATACACTGGTACCACCCCTAGCCAACAGATGCCCCTCTCTTATCTGGCGCCATCCCCTTTTCCGACAAGTCCAACTTGTTCTACAACCTCCTCCCAGTGTGTCGCCTCCTTCCTACACATTTCACCCACTTTCTATAATCATCTTCTTTCTTTGTTATTCTTTGAGTTAGATTGTGAGTTTTGATTGTTAATGGTAATTTTAGAATGATGAGGAATTTTGTATAACTCGAGATATAGTGTCGAGTTTGCATTGTCGTGGTGCTTCGGTTTTGAGGAGAGGGTTTCTCCCACTTGGTTTCACATACATTAATTGGGGGTTTTGTAAGTGTTTTGAGTCCTTGATATTTAATCTGTAGGGCGTTGGACCTTACCATGTGGTTTCAGATGCACTTCCTTCCGTTTCACGTTGGTTCCAAGGTAGGATTTCTATTTTTCACTATATTTTTAATTTAAGATTCATTTATTTCATGCTTTCCACACATTTTTTTTAATAATTTTTGAAGTATTATTATCTGTTTCATTGTTTACATGCATTTTGTTTTAGGATTTTTTATGTGAAAAATATAATTTTATCCTTAAATATTGCACACAATACATTTTAATAATAATGGCGTTGGTGTGTAAATGTTTTATAATGGATTTAAATGGATTAATTATTTTTTAAAATTGGTCATGAAATGTAAAGCGGTATGTTTGCACTCTTTCTGAAAGATTGTTTATTTATCTTAAAAATGATGTTTTTGTGAATAGAACATAAGGCCCATTTGGCACCTTGGGGAATGTGGTTTGATGTTTTCAATGGTGTGTTTTCTCCCCCAATATAAAAATGTTCATGTGTGTGTTGGTTAATGTGGGTTTTGTGAAGAATTTTTTAAATGCTTTTAAATTAATTGTAATATTAATGGCTTTTAATTAGGTTTGACGTGAAATGTTGAATGGTGGACCATTTGGCATGTTCGTGTAATGCAGTTTTGTTTGAATGCGCGAAAATAATGTTTTGAAGAAGGTTTGTAAATGTTTTTCCTAGAAACAGTGTGCTTGACACCACCTTTGAATATGTGTTTTCATTTTGAGATAAGACTGTTTGTGAATGTTTAAGGGCCCGTTTGGCCATTTCGTTAAATTTGTGAAAAATATTTATTATGAGAGCACGTGTTGGGTGTTTCTCATGACTCTATAGCAAGCAATGGGTGGGAGGTCCTTTTTGGGGATTATCAAGATCCATTATATGGTTCTTCAGTTTGATCAATTTTTAATTATATTTATTTTGAGGAATGAGAATGGTCCTATGGGAGACTCGGGTTGAGACCTGTTTTGCATTATTAAAATTATATACACTATGATTGGATGCTTGGATGACATTAGTTGGATAAACACCTTTTTAAATACTTGAGACATGAAAACCTGACATATTGAGAGAATATTCTAAGAATGATTGTCGCGCTGGTTGGTTATGGTACTGACCAGTGGCCCATAGTAGGTTGATATGATTGGGTTCATTGCTATGTAATTTTCCCTCAGCCTTCCAAATAATGGATGTCTAAGGGTTTGAGTGTTATTACTTCATTGTGTGTGACATGTCAACGAGGAAGAGGTCTCATGTATTGGTGTCTCCTAGACAACTCTTTATCTCTTGGGTTCACCTATATCTACTCGTTCTTAGTGTTTGCATTGTTGAATGTGTCACCTGTATGTATATTTTCTTTTCATTTCACTTATTGTGTAACTACTGTACCACTTTCATGTGTAGTTTTTTTACTAGAAAGTGAAGTGTGGTATTAATTTGTCTTATAAAAACTACTTTCAAATAAAAGTGCTTTATTGTTTTGTGAAAATTGGGAATGTAAATGTCACCTTCCCCTTTGAAAATGCTAATGTCTCACTAAAAGAACGACTTGGGTGTTTTTCTGAAAAATGAATGAGGCCAATGACTCGAACATTGTTTTTGAGTTACATGTAGAAAACTTTACTTTTATACATTGTAGTTCAAACATGAAATTGAATGTTTTTTTTAAGGATGTGAATTGGGAATAAATTATCGAGCTAGCCTAATGAGTTTTAATAGACACACATATTGATCTTTTTTGTTTTTGGTACATGTGCATGTCTCATCTTGGGTGTGTTCACCTCGGGGGATGTTTGATCGTTGAGTCGGGGAGTGACCGGTGGAGTCCCATGGAGTTAGTTCAGTCGTCATGTTTGGTTTGTTTTATTTTCCTTCAGTTCATGTTTAGTCATTCTATTAGGTTTGATTATTCAGTGCTGCTCTATTATTTCCTCTTCTATTATTTTATTATATTGGGAGAAATTGTTCTAATCATCTCTATCGATGCCATGGTGCATGTCGCCAGCTCGAGAGGATTGGGAATGCCTCTCGGGCCTTACCGCGAATCGGCTCGGGTGACTGGTTCAGGGTCGACTTGGGTTGGTTCGTGACCAAAATGGTATCAGTGCAGGTCAGCTCTATGTGAACCTTTCTTTTCAGAGTGCCCATTGTAATTTGGAGATGTCAAGGTAAATGGAGTAGGAATTTTGAGAATCAAGGGTTTGGTGCAGGAAGAACGTCACAAACTCTATCTCATTCTGATCCTCAGGTTTCCATGGAAAGTCATATATTATTAGTTTCTTTGGGTTTTTATGGAATTTTTTGTGATTGGGATACAACACTGGGAGTTGGACTTATAGTCCTCGTGAGCTGACACAACCTGGAAAGACATGGGGAGCTTCGGTCATGGTTCTGAAAGGCTCCATGTGTGAGTGACATGTTTGGAATATGGCTACCAACTATATGGTCAAGTCACCCACCGACACTAGTTCCATGTTTGGGTATTTTTTTGGTCTCTTATGACTTCCGAATGTTGTTTGAATCGGAATAGTTGGTTTTGAAAAATGGTAGTTTGAAATTACATGTTTAATTTCTAGATTTTTTAAAATTAAATGGGATGAATGATTAGTTTTCAGAAAATGAGGTTGCTTTGTTTTGGCCTTGGTGTTCCTAGGGGTACTCACATGCATAATGGGTTGTTGGAATATGAACAGATATCTGGTATGGTGGATGGATTCCTGAGGTGGCATGGAAACAATCATGTGGATGAGTCTAAAGAATACCAATGGAAAAGGTTCAACCCACCAAGAATGTTTTAAATTAAATATTTTCTAAAAATGAATGTTTTGATGTTATGATGTCTCTTCTTCGTGTGTTTAGACTTGTCATATATATGGTGTTTGATTTTGTGGATTTTATTTATTGAGTTGGTCTTGATTGGTTTTCTGACTTTTCTTGTCCTATGGTTGTCCCGTTAATGCCTCGATGGGTGATGATAATGCGATTGATCAACCTAAGGATTTTATACTTTAGTTTTCGAGGCCAGATCCACCTCTTTTTTAGGGTCAAACTTACCCTTCTGTGGGGAAGTGGATGCAGATGATTGAAAGGGGCTTTAACCTCATTTAGTTTTCTGATTGGTTGAAGGTCATGTTCTCATCCTTCATGATTGAAGGTTCACCATGGATGTGGTGAAAGTTAGTGTATCGGAAGAGGCCCCATCAAGAGCTTACTTGGGAGTTTTTCAAGGCTTTGTTCATTCGTTACTATTTCTCTATGAATGAAAGGGTGAGAAAGGGGGTGAAGATGTGTTATCTATAGAAGGGTGGTTTATCATTATTAGAGTATTACTTGCTCTTTGTGGACCTAGTTCCTTTTGAGTTAGGGTATGACACATATGACTCCATGAGGGCTCAACATTTGAAGGTGGGCCTCTACCCTGATCTATAAATGAAGGTGTCATGTCTAATCTAACTTCGTTTGCCGATGTGGTGGGGCACTCTTTTCATGTTCAAGCTATGTTGGCAGGAGTGCACGAGGTAGTCATCCTTCTATGAATTCCTAGAAGTAGTGGTCAAGATTCTAGATAGAAGATAAGTAAGAAATTGAAAGTGGATGGAGAAAGTCATGGAATCAAAAGGCCTCAAGATCGTTCATCAACCTCTTTAGAGTGGGAGATTCTCACGTGTTATCAGTGTGGAAAGACGGGTCAAAAAAATTTGTCATGTAAAAATACTCCAAAGCCTTGCTCGGAATGTGGACACCTGGGTCACTTGCGATGATTTTGTCTGGGCGTTCCTAGAAAGTTTCATGGAGGATGTTATTAGAAGTGATGTGTTGGTGGGGTTTTGTTTCAAACCTCTTGTGTGTGTTTCATTTAATTGTAAGGGATCTTTTTTTTGTAGTTGTACTGATAATGTTTTGGGTTTTGAAATGTATGTGAATGTCATGCGTCTTTTGATGAACTCCTATTTTTAATGCCAGTGTGTTTTTCATTTTGAAATCTTGTCCATTACTTTGTCAAATCAGAAGATGTTTGTTTCTAATTAGGATTATCTGATCCTGATTGCATGGTAGGAGCCACCTCATCTATCTGAGCTCAAACCAAAAGGCCCAGAGAGAAGCTGACACATAGTTTGAAACCCTATAGAAATTTTATGGAGCATGGTTGAGTTTGTGTCTTTATCGTTGCAAAGAGAAAGTTTTAGCATTATGTTGTGCCTTCTCCACTGTTATGAATTTTCTCATGTCATAAAGAGTGTTATGGATTTATCCCTCACACAATGTAGGCAATTGTTCCTTTTGTAAGTGAGTTTCCAATCAGTGGCCTTGTGTGGACCACCCATGTGAATCAGATGCATCGTTGGTTTGATTCCACCCTGAAGTTGTGAGTCCTGAGTAGTTGTTTGTCATAGTCTGATTGACCCAATCATTGGGTCCTCCCTCATGACCCATAGGGTTAGGGTTTTCAGTTCATGTGGAGTTTTCTATTCAACTCTTATCCTTTTCGGATAAGAGTGACGGTTTAATTGTTTTTGTTCCTTTTCTTTTATCTTGAGTAAGTCCTGGTTCAGGTCTAAGTTTGATATTCATTTGTCCACTTTTAGGTTGGTTCCATATGTTCGGGAGACCCACAATGAGTATCTTTGGGTTTCCTCTTAAGTTTTTATTGAATGCTAGTTGAATTATTTTGGTGGGGTGTCCGTTAAGACCTCCCCTATGATAGTGATTTGTTTTGGGAAATAGTGTTGATTCCCATTGGTTTTCGACAGAAACTCCTTGAGTTAAAAGGTCAGATCATGTTTATGAGAGGTCATTAGGTGTTGATCAATCAACTTGATAGTGTTCTGGGTTTCTAGGGGTGGAAAGCGTTATTGTGTGTAGAATTGTCACACCCCGAACCATGTGTTTATTTTATATGATTATTTTTTTCCTTAAATAAATTTTCCTTGGTTTTGGGTGATTCTGAAAGGAATTATTTTTTGGAGTTTATTTTAAAAAGTGCACTTTTTTTTTGGTTTTGACATCATCGGGCGCACGAGCGGGGCACAAATTTTGAAGTCGGGCATCTTCACCCTGGTAACTGTCCGACCATCCATCTTCGAAAAATGTATATAAATAATTTTTTTCATTATGATGTACATTAATTGTTGTCATTTAATATTTTTATTGTGGTTAAATATTTTTATTATCATTAAAATAAATGAATACATTTATTTTTTTTATCATCATATATTTATTTTTTTTATTATTAGATTCGTTACAATTTAGTTATTAGAAGTTTAATATATATATATATATATATTATTAGTTGATTTTTTATTAACCATTTTTTATAGGGTTTAAACGCACTTGTCACCTCCCTGCATGCAGCGCGAAATTTCTCCATCTGTAGCACTACCTCTACACTCAGTTCGGCTCCCCTTGTAGAACCTCACCACCATTGTTTCCTCCTCTACAGCAACGATCCCCACACCAGACCTCGGCCTCCCACCCTCTGAGTGTGAAAAAACTGACACCCTTTCCCCTTACAGCGTGTGAGCATGCCATCCCCCTCGGGTGACTCCTCTTTATCCCAATGTGGTAGGCCGCTGCCCCTATCCTGGCCTCCTCCACCCTCGATCTCCACCAGACCACCTCAACCAATGCCTGCCCAGCCTCCGCTCATGATCCCCTCCCCACGACAACCTCCCTACTCTAGCCAACCAACACTCATCCTTCCTGTTTGCAGTGGCGTGACCCCCCTTGGGAATGTCCTTTTCCTTTTGTGGTACCTGTCACGACCCGCCCTCGGGGTCCGTGCCGTGACTACCCCAAGCCCGCCTTCCATAGGCCAGGGGCTGGCGACTAGCACCAAGGCGTAAATCCCGGTAAAAAGGGAAGGCATTGCCTTTGAAAAGTAACACACACCACATAGTAAACAAGCGGAAAGTAAATACTAAACAAAGCAGAGTACGACTGAAAGTGCGGAAAGGTAAATGGGCCAGAATACAAACCCAAACTGAAAGTAAAGTACAACTCGAAAGGGAAAACAACAACTGAAAAGTAAAAGCCGCTACACCGAGCTGTCCACTGGAAATCCCACCTGAAGGGTGGGTACAGATAGCTCCTCTGCTCCACGGGTCCTGCCGTCCGCTCCGTGCACGTCCCGCCCAGTGGTCCACCTCCGGGTACCGTCCCGCTCTGTAGGCCTCAGCTCAGGTCAACGCTGTCCGTCGTCTGCAACCAACACAACGTAGTGCGGGCGAAGCCCGTGCAGGGGTGAGTATAAGCTACTCAGTAGGGACCCCGAGACCCCTGAAGGTCTCTCAAATCCACAAAGGATAAACCACGAAGAAAAGTACAATCACGAAGTAACAACCGACACTGCTTAGGTATATGCCCATACATACACCTAAATCATCAATTAAAATACGCTCCAATCTCCGAGCCCAAGTACAACTCAGTCCACGCAGGAAAGTATACGTATTCCACATAGGAAAGAAAAACATAATCCACACAGGATTGCATAACACAATCCACACAGGAAAGCAACAAGATTCAGCTCACACAGGTATACTTCTTCAAGGACGATAAAGATGATCACTGATCCATCTAAGTCGTCGGACCCACGAAGGATCGATAGGTAACTAACCCCCGCAATGACCCACACAGGATCGGGCCCACACAGGACCTGTAGGCGCTGGCTCACACAGAACCGCTGAGCGCAAGGACCCACACAGGATCGGGCCCACACAGGACCTGTAGCACTGATCCACGTAGAATCGCTGAGTGCTGTAGTCGTCGTCGTCGAATCCACACAGGATCTCTGTACTGTCGTCGTCGCAGTCACAGTAGCAGTCGTAGCAGTAGTAGCAGTCGCAGCCAGCACTAGGGTTCCTGCACACAGCAAGCTCGTTCGGAGGGTCCGCTCCACGAGCCGAGAGGCTGATACATCAACTGTCACAAAGACCAGAGTTGATGTATCCAAAAGTTCCGTATCGTCAACAGGAACTCAACGCAACAGACGGCGCGTCGATCGGACGCCCGGTCTGAGAGTTATTGGCATTTTCGTCTCCGGGGCCCGGTTGGTTTTTAAGGCAAAACCAACCCGACCGTACTCCACCTGCGTCCAAACCTCGGGCGGAGTATGCCAAAAGATTCGTCTCACTAAGAGGAACACAACGCGACTGACGGCGCGTCAATCGGACGTTCGTAGCTCAAGATATGAGCGTTTCCGCTCCGAAGGCCCGGTTGGTTTCGTGAACGAACCAACCCGGCCGAACTCAAAGTTAACCGAAACCTTGAGTGCGGTATATCGAAACGACCGTCTCGATCCAAGGACCGCGTTGCCGCAGACGGTTCGTCATTCGGAGGTCCGAGGCTCAAGTTATGGGCCAAAAACCAAATCTGGTTCGAAACGGGGGGGTCCGGGTCCGGGCCGACCCGACCCGACCCCCCCCCCCCCCTGGGGCGGCGGCCGGCGGCGGCGCGGCGGCGCGGCGGCGCAGCGGGCCGCGGCGGCCTGGCGCCGTGAGGGGCCGCACGCGGGGGCTAAGCCCCGCGGTTTTTGAGGGGCGGCGCGGCCTTTGTGCCGCGCCGTTATTTTTTTAAAACACGCCCCCCCCCACGTGGGGGGCCTGAGTTGAGCGGAACCGGGGGGCCGACTGCCCCCCTCCTTCAAGAACCGCCCCCCCTCATAATGAGGGGGGTTTTTAAGAGGGCCGGGGGGATTAATTCCCCCGGTTTTAACGGCATCCGGCCGGCCAGCTGGCCGGCCGATTTTCTCCAACGGGACCGGAAATTCCGGTCCCCTCTTCGGCTTCCGACGCCGGTGGCCCGGCCGCCAGTCTTCTCTTCCGCCGCGGCACGGAACCGGCCGCGGTCTCCTCGTCCCGCCGCGGCCCGGAACCGGCCGCGGTGTTCGTCGTCCGGCGCGGTGCGACGGCACCGCGCCCCTTCGCCGTGCCTTGATTCCTTTCAACGCGGCGCGACGACGTCGCGTTCTTGAAGATTCTTCCTCGGCGTGGCGCGACGGCGTCATGTAAGAATAACGTACAATTATCCGCGTGGTGCGACGGCACCACGCCACCTTGCTTCCGCCCGCAGATAAACAACATGAACGATGGAGGGGGTTCAGCCGTGTTCGTGCGGTCCGACCCCCCTCATGTTAAAATAATAACGCAACTTTAAATAAATCAAGCCACTCGTTAGTCTTGCTAAAATCACGATCAAGAATAAAAAGAGGAAACCAAAAAGAAATCAACAACCCCTACCTCGGGTATAAGGTTCGAGGATTTGTCAACGTTCCGCGGAAGACGACGTCGCGGAGGTCGGGCGTCGCGGAAGCCGTTCGTCAAATCCGATGACGAAGGGATGCGTTCGAAGAGACACGTCGTTGGCGAATCTTCGTATGCCGACGAAGAATCTCCGAGGAGGAAGCGGTGTTCTCTTTCGTTGACACGGGAGACGAAGAAGAGCGGAGCGGCGTTCTTCGTCGGAAATTGAGCGTTCCTCGTCAAGTCTTGAGGAAAGTCAAATAATAAAGAAAACAACGAACTCAAGAACCTCTACCTCGATAGTCGCACGTTGACGTAGTCGTGGAATCGATTCCTTTGACGTCGGAGGAAGAGTCGTTGTCGATGGCGTTCGTCGCGGAAAACCGTCGCGGAAGAGATGACGCGGAAGAAGTACGTCGCGTCGCGGATATGGCGTCGCGGATGGACCGTGTTCTTCGGCGGAGAAGTTCTTCGTTGAAGAACGACGTTCTTCGCGTTCTTCGTTGAGTTTGAAGAAGAAGAAGAGCTCTCCACCTCTCAAGAAGACAAACAAACCCAAAATAAAATAAGCTACACCTTATTTTATTTTCACTTTGCCAACCTTTCAAAAATCAAAAGTTGAATTCAATACATTAATTAAATCTAGAGTTGACAAAATTAAGTGAAGAGATAGGTTGGCAAGAGTTAAAGTAGGGAAGAGTTACATAATTAAGAGGGGGTTTAGAGGGGTTAGGGAATTTGAAAAGAATTAGGGGTTCGTGTGGGCCCCACCACACTTAATCCTCCCAAGGGAGGTTAAGTGGGTGTGGGTCCCACTTCCAACCTCCTTTGATAGGTTTTAAGAAGTTATAATAAAATTTGTTCTACACAAATTTTATTTAACTCAACTAAAAACCCCAAAAAATTAACTTACAACCCGCAACAAACGCAACTCCCGAAAAGGTCTCTTTAAGCGAATATCGGCGCTGCGAGTTCATCGGTGCCCTCGGATTTCAATTCCGAGCACCGGATCAAAAGTTAGGAATTCCCGCTCGTTCGTTCACTGAACGTACCCGAGCCAAACTTCGGAAATTAATTCCGGGCACTCCGGGCCTCGGAATCAGGTGCCGTCTGAAACCGCGCTCTTGTAAAATTCTAAAGAAAATTAAGAAAAAATTTCCCTTGAATTTTACGGGTCTTTACATTACTCCCACCTCAGGGCTTTACGTCCCCGTAAAGATACAACAAAAACTAGGGAAACAAATGAGGGTACTGAGCACGCATCTGAGCCTCCCACTCCCATGTGCTCTCCTGGAGATTCCCGTGCTGCCATCTGATGCGCACAAGAAGAATCGATCGCCCACGCAGGACCCGCTCCTGTCGATCCTCTATCTCCACCGGAACCTCCGTAAAAGTCGCCCCATCGTCAACGTCAAGCTCCCCATGATCAATGATGTGCGTCGGGTCGTGCACGTATCTCCTCAGCTGAGATACGTGGAAGACGTCGTGCACCCGGTGCAACTGAGGTGGTAGAGCCAGGCGATAAGCCACCTCACCAATCCTGCGGAGAATCAGGAAGGGTCCGATTAAGCGCGGAGATAACTTGCCGCCTCGGCCAAATCTCCGAATACCACGTCGAGGTGAGACCCGCAAGAAGACGTGGTCGCCATCCTCAAACTCTAGTGGCCTCCGCCTCCTGTCAGCATATGACTTCTGTCGGCTCTGAGCTGTCCTCATCCGCTCCTGGATGACCTGGACCTTCTCTGTCGTGGCCTGGACCATCTCCGGTCCCACCAGTGCTGACTCCCCAGGGTCTGTCCAGCACAAAGGAGATCTACATGGTCGGCCGTACAACGCCTCGTACGGTGCCATCCCGATGGTGGAGTGGTAGCTGTTGTTGTACGCGAACTCCACCAAGGGTAGGTGGTCCTCCCAGCTACGACCAAAGTCGAGGACACATGCGCGGAGCATGTCCTCGAGTGTCTGAATGGTCCTCTCCGTCTGACCATCCGTCTGAGGGTGAAAAGCTGTGCTAAGACGTAGCTGCGTACCGAACGCCTCCTGTAACCCCTTCCAAAGCCGGGAAGTAAAGCGGGCATCTCGATCGGAAACGATAGATGATGGCACGCCGTGGAGCCGCACAATCTCCTGAACGTAGAGACGTCCCAAACTCTCCACTGAGCCCTGCTCTCTGATGGGTAAGAAGTGTGCCGACTTGGTGAGTCGGTCAACAATCACCCAGATGGAGTCGTGACCTCTGGAAGTGCGTGGAAGTCCAGTCACGAAGTCCATAGATATGCCGTCCCACTTCCACTCCGGAACCTCTAAGGGCTGTACCAAGCCTGCTGGTACCTGATGCTCTGCCTTCACCTGCTGACAGGTGAGGCATCGAGAAACGAACTCTGCTACAGCCTTCTTCATACCCGGCCACCAATGCTGTCGTCTGAGGTCCTGGTACATCTTCGCCACTCCAGGATGTACCGCTAAAGGAGAAGTGTGAAACTCCCTCAGCACTTCCTCTCGCAAAGTGTCTGGTACCATGGTACGTCCTCTGAAAAGGATGTCGTGCTCTGCTCCAAGGGAGAAACCATCAGGTGCCTGTCCCGAGGATATCTGTGCACGCCGTGTCTCACAGTCAGCGTCCCCGCGCTGTGCCTCCCTGACTCGCTGCAGTAGTGGAGGAGTGACTGTGAGAGACTGAAGAAAGGCTGCTCCATCTCTATCCACGAAGGATATCTGCAAAGAGGCTAGCTGCTCCGTCGCCTCCTCGAGTAGCTGAATGCCCGTCCTCCTGCTGAGGGCATCGGCTACTACGTTCCCCTTTCCAGGAGTATAGACTATCTCAAAGTCATAGTCCTGGAGGAACTCGAGCCATCGTCGCTGTCTCAGGTTCAGGTCCTTCTGCGAGAAGATATACCTGAGACTCTGATGATCGGAAAAGACTGTAAAGCGCTCGCCCATCAGATAGTGTCGCCATGTCTTCAGAGCGAAGACCACTGCTGCTAACTCCAGGTCATGGGTAGCGTAGTTCTGCTCATGCGGCCTCAACTGTCGTGATCCATAGGCGATCACTGCCCGCTCCTGCATCAGAACACATCCGAGTCCGGTCCCTGATGCATCGCAGTAGACTACGTACCCTACTCCCTCCTCAGGCAACCTCAAGATAGGTGCGCTAGTCAATCTCTGTCTCAGCTCCTGGAAGCTCTGCTGACAACTGTCTGACCACACGAAGGGTTTCCCCTTCTTCGTCAAAGCTGTGAGTGATGCCGCAACTCTGGAGAAGTTCGGCACAAATCTCCGATAGTATCCAGCTAGTCCCAAGAAACTCCGAACCTCAGTCACGCTCCTAGGTGGCTCCCATGCTAACACAGCCTCAATCTTCGCGGGATCCACTGCAACTCCCGCCCCAGAGATAACGTGTCCCAAAAAGTGGACCTCACGTATCCAGAACTGGCACTTCGAGAGCTTACCATAAAGCTGGTGCTCTCGGAGTGTGTCAAGGACAACTCGCAAGTGATAGGCGTGCTCCTCCTCTGTCGTAGAGTAAATCAGAATGTCGTCGATGAAGACTACAACAAACCGATCGAGGTATGGCTGAAAGATCCTGTTCATGAGAGCCATGAACACTGCTGGAGCATTGGTTACACCGAAAGGCATAACCAAGAACTCATAGTGGCCATACCGACATCTGAAGGCCGTCTTCTGCACATCCTCGTCTCTGACTCTGAGCTGATGATAGCCTGACCTGAGGTCTATCTTCGAGAACCACTGTGCTCCCTTGAGTTGATCAAAGAGGTCATCAATCCTCGGTAGCGGATACTTGTTCCTCACTGTCACCTGGTTCAGGCGACGATAGTCAACACAAAGTCGCAAGCTCCCGTCCGCCTTCTTGGCGAACAATATCGGGGAAGCCCAGGGTGAAACACTGGGTCGGATGAACCCCTTGCCCTGCAAGTCCTCCAACTGTACCCGTAGCTCTCGAAGCTCGGCGGAGGCCATCCGATATGCTGGAGTGAATATCGGGGCTGTCCCGGGGTACAAGTCAATATAAAAGTCTACCTCCCTGCGAGGAGGTAGCCCTGGAACGTCGTCGGGAAAAACGTCCGCAAACTGATCCACCACTGCAGGAAAACCAGGACTTCGCACGTCAACTGCTCCAAGGATAAGGCTAGCCAACTGATGAGTGATGGGATGTCCTCTCCTCCGCGGAAGTCCATCCTGTGCTGCTAAGGCTCCCTTCTCGCCGGTGAAGGTGAACCTGCTCCCGTCGGTGCGTACACATCGCACCTTGCGCCTAAAACAGTCAATCTGTGTATGGACCGTAGATAGCCAATCCATGCCCAAGATGACGTCGTAAGGCCTCGACGCTGCTACAAGAAGATCCCAGCCGAAGCTCTCGCCTCCTAGAGTAAGCTCACACTGCCGGCACCAGTGCGTAATCGTCGAGTCTGCTCCCGTAGGAGTCTCTAGCCGTAAGGATCGAGCCAACGGCTCTGTCGGAATCTCCGAGCTCCGAACAAGGGCAGCGGCTATGAAAGAATGACTCGCTCCTGTGTCTAAAAGAACTGCAGCAAGGGTGGAATAGACACAGATAGTACCTCGAATCATCTCGGGTGCGCCGTGGTCGTAGGCCTCTGCTGCCTGAAGCTGTGCCTGTCGCTGCCCGCCAGCTCCCTGTGGTCGGGGTGGACCTCCTGGTGGTGGTGGTGGTAGAGCCTCAAAGCGTCGGCCACCACCAGCTGCTCGCCCAGCTCCTCTGCCTCGTCCGCCTCCTCCCTGCGGACCGCCACGGTCGACCCTCTGCCTCTGCCTCGGTGGTCCATCAACTGTCTGCTGCTCCTCGGCACGACGGGTCGGGCAGTCACGAGCCATGTGGCCCTGCCCGCCGCACGAGTAGCACTGTCTGCCTCTCGGAAGACTGGCTCCGCGCTGTGTGCCCCGCACTGCTGAGCCAGTGCCCTGAGATCGTCTGCCCGAAGTTCTGGTCTGCCTGGACCCTTGAGTCATCCGTCGACTGCCTGCTGCAGATGACTCTGCCACGTGCCGCCCTGCGGTGGGTCTCTGTGCTGGTGTAGACTCAGCAAGGAAGCTCTCGATCAGAAGAGCCCGCTCCAGTACTCCTGTCTGAGTCGGTATGCTGAGGGAGATCAGCGATGCCCTGATCTCGTGTCTCAAACCCTGCTCGAAGGTCCGGGCCCGGAAGAATGGGTCCCGTACCATGTCGGTCGAGTAGCGCGAGAGATCGGTAAATCTCGCCGAGTACTGAGCGACCGTCATGCTGCCCTGCCGCAGCTGTAGAAGCTCCTGGATACGCACCGCACGAAGGGTGGCTGGGACGAACTCCGAGCGGAAGAGGCTCTCAAAGTCCGTCCAAAGAAGAGATGCCTCATCGTGCACCTGGAGCATCAAGCTCCACCATCGTCCTGCTGCTGCGTGTAGTAGGCTCGCAGCGAGGATCACCATGAGGTCTGCTGGTGTCCTCACTAGCCTAAACACTCGAACCACTGCCTCCAGCCAGTCCTCTGCTGCCTGGGGATCCGTCTCCCCGCGAAACCTGGGCGGTCGCTGGCGCTGAAACTCATGCAGTGCGCTGAGGCGACGTGCATCGTCAGCGGCTGCTGCTGGAAGCATCGGGGGCTCGGCGGGTAAAGCTACCGCCGGTGCCACTACTGGAAAAGGGCCCTGCACTGAGGCCTCGTCGCTCGGTGGGCTGTCGTCTCGCTCGACTCTCGGAACCCTAGCTGGCTGCCGTCGTGGGGCCATCCTGAAAAGGAAACAGGTGCGCCACGGTTAGAACAGTATACCTGGTGAGCTGATATAAGTAATCACAAAGAAAACTTTGAAACACACATGCAATCAATGTTTTCGTGCATTAAGTCGGAAATCAGAAGTCAGGGTCCTGGTGTACGGATACGTCGGCCGCCGCACCAACACTGGACTCCCTGGACTGATAACTACACTCAATACGCTAAACATTATTGCTTCACATAGAAAAGATCAGAGTTCGCGGTAGAACCGAACTCCTCTGATACCAATTTGTCACGACCCGCCCTCGGGGTCCGTGCCGTGACTACCCCAAGCCCGCCTTCCATAGGCCAGGGGCTGGCGACTAGCACCAAGGCGTAAATCCCGGTAAAAAGGGAAGGCATTGCCTTTGAAAAGTAACACACACCACAGAGTAAACAAGCGGAAAGTAAATACTAAACAAAGCAGAGTACGACTGAAAGTGCGGAAAGGTAAATGGGCCAGAATACAAACCCAAACTGAAAGTAAAGTACAACTCGAAAGGGAAAACAGCAACTGAAAAGTAAAAGCCGCTACACCGAGCTGTCCACTGGAAATCCCACCTGAAGGGTGGGTACAGATAGCTCCTCTGCTCCACGGGTCCTGCCGTCCGCTCCGTGCACGTCCCGCCCAGTGGTCCACCTCCGGGTACCGTCCCGCTCTGTAGGCCTCAGCTCAGGTCAACGCTGTCCGTCGTCTGCAACCAACACAACGTAGTGCGGGCGAAGCCCGTGCAGGGGTGAGTATAAGCTACTCAGTAGGGACCCCGAGACCCCTGAAGGTCTCTCAAATCCACAAAGGATAAACCACGAAGAAAAGTACAATCACGAAGTAACAACCGACACTGCTTAGGTATATGCCCATACATACACCTAAATCATCAATTAAAATACGCTCCAATCTCCGAGCCCAAGTACAACTCAGTCCACGCAGGAAAGTATACGTATTCCACATAGAAAAGCAAAACATAATCCACACAGGATTGCATAACACAATCCACACAGGAAAGCAACAGGATTCAGCTCACACAGGTATACTTCTTCAAGGACGATAAAGATGATCACTGATCCATCTAAGTCGTCGGACCCACGAAGGATCGATAGGTAACTAACCCCCGCAATGAACCACACAGGATCGGGCCCACACAGGACCTGTAGGCGCTGGCTCACACAGAACCGCTGAGCGCAAGGACCCACACAGGATCGGGCCCACACAGGACCTGTAGCACTGATCCACGTAGAATCGCTGAGTGCTGTAGTCGTCGTCGTCGAATCCACACAGGATCTCTGTACTGTCGTCGTCACAGTCACAGTAGCAGTCGTAGCAGTAGTAGCAGTCGCAGCCAGCACTAGGGTTCCCGCACACAGCAAGCTCGTTCGGAGGGTCCGCTCCACGAGCCGAGAGGCTGATACATCAACTGTCACAAAGACCAGAGTTGATGTATCCAAAAGTTCCGTATCGTCAACAGGAACTCAACGCAACAGACGGCGCGTCGATCGGACGCCCGGTCTGAGAGTTATTGGCATTTTCGTCTCCGGGGCCCAGTTGGTTTTTAAGGCAAAACCAACCCGACCGTACTCCACCTGCGTCCAAACCTCGGGCGGAGTATGCCAAAAGATTCGTCTCACTAAGAGGAACACAACGCGACTGACGGCGCGTCAATCGGACGTTCGTAGCTCAAGATATGAGCGTTTCCGCTCCGAAGGCCCGGTTGGTTTCGTGAACGAACCAACCCGGCCGAACTCAAAGTTAACCGAAACCTTGAGTGCAGTATATCGAAACGACCGTCTCGATCCAAGGATCGCGTTGCCGCAGACGGTTCGTCATTCGGAGGTCCGAGGCTCAAGTTATGGCCCAAAAACCAAATCTGGTTCGAAACGGGGGGGTCCGGGCCGACCCGGCCCGACCCCCCCCCCCCCCCCCCCCCCCCCTGGGGCGGCGGCGGCGGCCGGCGGCGGCGCGGCGGCGCGACGGCGCAGCGGGCCGCGGCGACCTGGCGCCGCGAGGGGCCGCACGCGGGGGCTAAGCCCCGCGGTTTTTGAGGGGCGGCGCGGCCTTTGTGCCGCGCCGTTATTTTTTTAAAACACGCCCCCCCCACGTGGGGGGCCTGAGTTGAGCGGAACCGGGGGGCCGGCTGCCCCCCTCCTTCAAGAACCGCCCCCCCTCATAATGAGGGGGGTTTTTAAGAGGGCCGGGGGGATTAATTCCCCCGGTTTTAACGGCATCCGGCCGGCCAGCTGGCCGGCCGGTTTTCTCCAACGGGACCGGAAATTCCGGTCCCCTCTTCGGCTTCCGACGCCGGCGGCCCGACCGCCGGTCTTCTCTTCCGCCGCGGCCCGGAACCGGCCGCGGTCTCCTCGTCCCGCCGCGGCCCGGAACCGGCCGCGGTGTTCGTCGTCCGGCGCGGTGCGACGGCACCGCGCCCCTTCGCCGTGCCTTGATTTTTTTCAACGCGGCGCGACGGCGTCGCGTTCTTGAAGATTCTTCCTCGGCGTGGCGCGACGGCGTCATGTAAGAATAACGTACAATTATCCGCGTGGTGCGACGGCACCACGCCACCTTGCTTCCGCCCGCAGATAAACAACATGAACGATGGAGGGGGTTCGGCCGTGTTCGTGCGGTCCGACCCCCCTCATGTTAAAATAATAACGCAACTTTAAATAAATCAAGCCACTCGTTAGTCTTGCTAAAATCACGATCAAGAATAAAAAGAGGAAACCAAAAAGAAATCAACAACCCCTACCTCGGGTATAAGGTTCGAGGATTTGTCAACGTTCCGCGGAAGACGACGTCGCGGAGGTCGGGCGTCGCGGAAGCCGTTCGTCAAATCCGATGACGAAGGGATGCGTTCGAAGAGACACGTCATTGGCGAATCTTCGTATGCCGACGAAGAATCTCCGAGGAGGAAGCGGTGTTCTCTTTCGTTGACACGGGAGACGAAGAAGAGCGGAGCGGCGTTCTTCGTCGGAAATTGAGCGTTCCTCGTCAAGTCTTGAGGAAAGTCAAATAATAAAGAAAACAACGAACTCAAGAACCTCTACCTCGATAGTCGCACGTTGACGTAGTCGTGGAATCAATTCCTTTGACGTCGGAGGAAGAGTCGTTGTCGATGGCGTTCGTCGCGGAAAACCGTCGCGGAAGAGATGACGCGGAAGAAGTACGTCGCGTCGCGGATATGGCGTCGCGGATGGACCGTGTTCTTCGGCGGAGAAGTTCTTCGTTGAAGAACGACGTTCTTCGCGTTCTTCGTTGAGTTTGAAGAAGAAGAAGAGCTCTCCACCTCTCAAGAAGACAAACAAACCCAAAATAAAATAAGCTACACCTTATTTTATTTTCACTTTGCCAACCTTTCAAAAATCAAAAGTTGAATTCAATACATTAATTAAATCTAGAGTTGACAAAATTAAGTGAAGAGATAGGTTGGCAAGAGTTAAAGTAGGGAAGAGTTACATAATTAAGAGGGGGTTTAGAGGGGTTAGGGAATTTGAAAAGAATTAGGGGTTCGTGTGGGCCCCACCACACTTAATCCTCCCAAGGGAGGTTAAGTGGGTGTGGGTCCCACTTCCAACCTCCTTTGATAGGTTTTAAGAAGTTATAATAAAATTTGTTCTACACAAATTTTATTTAACTCAACTAAAAACCCCAAAAAATTAACTTACAACCCGCAACAAACGCAACTCCCGAAAAGGTCTCTTTAAGCGAATATCGGCGCTGCGAGTTCATCGGTGCCCTCAGATTTCAATTCCGAGCACCGGATCAAAAGTTAGGAATTCCCGCTCGTTCGTTCACTGAACGTACCCGAGCCAAACTTCGGAAATTAATTCCGGGCACTCCGGGCCTCGGAATCAGGTGCCGTCTGAAACCGCGCTCTTGTAAAATTCTAAAGAAAATTAAGAAAAAATTTCCCTTGAATTTTACGGGTCTTTACAGTACCCTCCCCAATTTCGACAACCTCCAGCGTGCCTCTGGATGACGGTGGAGAATCCCCCCCTCATCCGACCATATCTCAGCTCCTCTCTACCCATCCAACCCCCTCTCGTCCAGCGCACACAGCACCTACGATACCCTAAAGGTCACGACCCTCCACCGGCCGGTGTGCAATACAAAAGCGTCACCCCTAGCTAGCGGCCACCCCTCTCTTGACCATCAACGCCCCCTTTACTGTAGAGTCTAGCTGTTGCCCGCGACCTCCTACCGGTGCGCCACATTCGTTCGACATGTTTCAGGTAATTTTTTTATCTGAGTTTTTAAAAAATTAAAATATGATAACAGGGGTTAGGGTTCGGATATTTTTAAAAATGGGTCCGGGATGCGTGAACGTCGTTCACGCATCCCGGACCCCGGCGTAATGCGTGAACGCCGTTCACGCATCCTCCCGAGAGAAGAGATGCGTGAACGACGTTCACGCATCTCACAGAATACCTAACTTCCCCTTAAAATGTATAACTATTAATTATAAAGTAATAAACTTATTATAAAAATTAAGAAATATTAAGAAATATCAATTAAATAATATAATATATTGAAATAATGTTAATAATTATTAATAAATATTCATGAATAGTAGATATTCATTAAATAATTATTAATAGAATGGCTTGAGTATTCTCTAACATATATTGAGAAATCTATAATCTTAGCATCTTTCAGTCACTCACGTTATCTCAACATGTTGTAGTTAAACATCTATTTCTATAAAGATCCTCATATGGTTCCATTTGTATTCTAAAGTGGAAACTTAATTTTTATACTTTCTAATACTCCTTTTTCGTTGTTTTTCTGATTAAATATTGGTATATTTGTGAACAAATGAGTTACATGAAAAACATATAGTGATTGTGATGAGTGAACCATGATCACATCATCACTATGCTAAGTTCTCTGAGTTTCATTTCTAGATCCAAGAGTAATATTTTTTAAGGCATGTGCTCTCTAAAAAATATCATTTTATCTAAATAAGGTGGAAGAAGTGATGTCATGGACATGACCTATGTTTTGAGATGCATACTCAATAATCTCACTCTTTAGATTGCGTACCAGTATAAATTGTTTCCTTTTATAAAGTCTGAATATGTATCTTCTCAAAATTGGCCAAATGAACTTCTAATTCATATTGTAGTTTTCAATGTTGTCCATAAACAACCATAAATGTTAAATCATGCTTAGAGTGTATCAATTATTAACCAAGGGTAGATAATCAAAATTATCAATGAAATGCTAAATCCTGCACATACTTCACCAAATATATTAAAAAGTTCAAGTGAAAAGATAAATCTCCCCTTTTCATCCCATCTTTCCATCAATCAAGCTCTCCCCCTTAATTGAAATGAGAAATATAATTAACAACAATGGATAAAGTGTGATTGGAATACCTCAAGTTTCAACTTCTTGAGATGATATGAATTTCAAGATTTGTCATGAAATAATCCTTGGATTTTAGCTCAAACTTATTCTTGGAAATAGTTTCTTTCACAGTTTTCTTGACTTCATTGTTTTGCATATTCCCAATCGAAGATTTTCCAACTATTGTTCCATTCTTCTACACTTGTTGTGGCCTTTTATTCTTATCAGCATATGCATTTTGCATGGTTGGACTGAACCATCACTCATCATAACTGTGACCACTTCTATTGCAATTCGAAATAATTAATATAATTAATATTTATCATTTAATTTAATCATATTATTTATTATACATATATATATATATACATTGGTAGATAATTTGATAACAGTAAGATACTTATTAAAGGTATAATAGAAGTCTAGATAACAGTAATACACATACAAAACGTATCATAAATCAAATGTCAACCTAATCTACGCCTCCGGTGTGGATGCTCCTCTGTCCCACAGTCAGGCGTATACTGGATGCGTCCACGCCGTGTCTGTCTACATCTGTGCTCTGGCGTACGCTGCACATCCTCATCGACAGCCACCTCCACATCCTCGTGTGTGACAGACGGTGGATGTTCAGTCTCACCGCCTGTACCCTGGCCTGCATCTAAGGATAGTGGAAGCTGGCTGGAACTCTCACCAATATAGGAAGTAGATGGATGCTCTGCTGCGGATGACTGCAATAAAACATCGAACTCAATCCAGTCAGCGTCTGTAAGTACCTGTGGCTGTGCCTGAGAAGCTGGAGGAGCATATGACTGATCATGCTGAACACCCTCCTCCAGTGGAATAATATCATGTGGCTGAGCAAGCTGAGCAGCCTCATCCTGTGGAACAATAGCATCCATAACAGGGTCGTCACCCCCAGGTACATCTATGTGAGGCTCAGCAGGCTCCGCGGCCTCCGCAGCAGGCTCCGCGGCCTCCGCAGCAGGTGGTGAATCAAAGAAAATGCCATGATAAATCTCGTCCATCGACGGTAGCATCTGTCGTACAAGGCTGTGAAAATATGCTGGGTCAAAGGAAGCTCTCTCCACTGGATCAGACATATGAAGTAGATGAAAAATACGAGCATCCTGCGAAAACAAATTCTGTTGTTAACTAATTTGAATAAAAAATATGTTGAACAGTGAAAGGAAGAATGCATACCAAGTCATGGAAGCCTCGTCCGTGCCGTGTCAGAAATATGACGGGAGACCTGATGTACCAGCCTTCATAATCCATCTGATCCATCAAATGAAAGCGTACTGTCCCTGCCCCTCACAACTGGGACTCCCGTCGCCTGTCCCATAACGCAACATATCTCGCATGGTAGCTCCTCCAATCAAAATCTCTCTTCCCTGACATCTTCAGGGAATGCAATGAATCCAACTGACTGTGCGGGTCAGGAACTGGCTGAAGGAATCCAAACTGTCTCATAACCATATCCATCTGATGCCACTCGACTATATGAAAATGAATCAGTGGAACCATGCAGGAGCCGATATCAAGCATCACTGTACAGTATGGGGGCAAACTCTGAAGGATATCATATGTATATGGCATCCATGTAATCTGAAAGAAAAAATGAATAATCAATTAATAAATGAATAGATTTACAGTAAAGAGTAAAGATTTAACAATATAAATAATAATCACTTACATCGTCTGGTCGAATGCTGTCTAGCATAAGTCTGTAGGCGTGAACATCATGTCTGGGAGAATCTGAATGTCGATGCGCCTGACTCCACCTGTAGATAACATTTTTTTTACATTTCATAAAAGAATTTTATACAAGTAAGTTAGATATTAGAAAGAATTAATAACATACCAACGTCCACGTGGAGCCTCTGCTACAATATCTACGGGTAATGGCGCACGGGCATGTGGAGCTAAACGAGGTATGTGCTCCCATACCCACATCTGTAGAAGAACCATGCATCCTGTGATCTGCATCTTATCGATGCGACATGCACTGCATAGGGCTCTGTATGTATATGCTAGGCAGGCAGACCCCCAACTATATCGGCCTGCCTGGTCCAAATCCTCTAAAAAAGCTAGATACATCAGGTGCACAAAAGTAGTAGAGTGGTCAACAAAAAGCATGCCACCGATCAGCCTCAAAATATATGCGCGTGCAAATCACAGCACGGTGACGTCATCAACATCATCTGGTAAATGTGTGAAGTGCTGGTCTAACCAAGGCATCCGCAATCTACCACCAACGATGGTCCTGCCATCATCCTGGACCTCTATGCCCAGAAGTCTATGAACAAGATCAGGCAAATCTGATGGAACTCGGCCTGTCAAAGCATGTCCGTCGATAGGGAGGCCCAACATAATAGCCACATCCTGCAATGTAATAGTCATCTCCCCCTCACTGAAATGGAAAGTATGCGACTCTGGTCTCCATCTCTCGACAAGTGCGGCAATGAGCTGATGATCAAGAAACGTGAAGTCGCACATCGCTACTCCATAAAATCCAGCTCGACGAAGATGTGGGACGATAGCGGGAGGTGGTGTAGTATGATGGAAATGGTGAGATCTACGTACACTCAAGGGAGCCACAGGACGTCCCTCTAAAAGCAGTCGTGATACATGAGTAGCCTGAGATGTAAGCAATGGAAAACCTGCCATCTGCACACATGATATCATCGTTACTTATTAATAGTGGAATCATGATATATTCATTTTTATTTGGTGTCACAATCAACATTAGTTAAGGATGCTCAGACACTCAGATGCCATTACTAAAACTAGACATCTTATAAGAAAACCATAATTTAAAAGTGAAAAATTAATTATTTCTTCTTATTTGTGAAATTACGTTTGTTAATTTATCCATTATCCATTAAATAACCATTAACATTATTCCACATTAAAAATTAACAGGAAAAAGTGAAAAATTAATTATTTCTTCTTATTTGTGAAATTACGTTTGTTAATTTATCCATTATCCATTAAATAACCATTAACATTATTCCACATTAAAAATTAACAGGAAAAAGTGAAAAATTAATTATTTCTTCTTATTTGTGAAATTACGTTTGTTAATTTATCCATTATCCATTAGATAACCATTAACATTATTCCACATTAAAAATTAATAGAAAAAAGTGAAAAATTAATTATTTCTTCTTATTTGTGAAATTACGTTTGTTAATTTATCCATTATCCATTAGATAACCATTAACATTATTCCAAATAGATCAAGTTCCTAAGTAACTATAGAAACTTCCACAATAGGTTATTCAACAACAACCTCTTCCTCTTAGTCTTCTACTTCTTCTCATCCTCATCCTCTATTTCTTATTCTTCTTCTTCATCATCGACACCAACCACAACCTCTTCCTCTTAGAGCAGGTACACAGACTCGATCATGGATGATGAGATTTGGAACTCTGTCCTGCCACTTGGGGACATCTCTTACGAGTATATCCTTCTGCGTGGCAGATACTGCATCGTATTCTCCCTCCTCATTGTCGAGGCCAATCCATCTCATTTCTGATGCGAGTTGACTTCGGTCTTCCTCGAGGCCACAACCTAGTAGCATGAAGCCAATAATTTTAAAAATGACACACATTGAAAAAATTATAAATGATACCAAAACCGACTTATGAAAACCTGGAAATATCAGGGACGATGGTCGGTTGATCAGCAGGCAATGTGATAGAATGGAAGTCACCAACAGGCATCCAAGCAGCACTATAACAGTTAACCAAAGTGCTCATGTGATACACCGGGTCAACATATGGCCCCCATGATATATTTACCGAAGCGCAAGCTGTAATAACATGTACATATGGATATCTCAATTCCTGAAAGCTGCCACAATCACAGTACCTGTTATCCAACATCACGACAAACACTCCACCATTAGTGCATGCACCCTGGTCGTAGCACTTTCTTACCCGAAAACTCCTCTTTTCCCTGTCAAAGGCTATAACATTCCATCGTGAAGCCTCATTCCGTATCCGGTCAATATCAGTTTGAAAATGCTGAGTAAAAAGCATTCCATTTTCCATCCTCTGGTAGGCCTTTTGGGACCAGTCAACAAAGCAGTGAACACATCTAAAAAATGTCTCTTGCACTAACCCTGTGATTGGGAGTTTGCACACACCCTTGAGGACCCCATTTATGCACTCCAGTATATTAGTGGTCATATGCCCATATCTCATGCCACCATCGTATGCTAATGACCATTTTTCCTTTGAAATTTGTACCATATATTCATATACCTCCTCATTAACTGTCCGGATCTCTTCAAGACGTCGAGCAAACCTTTCTTGTTGGGGTTCATATGATGAAAGCTTAACATAATAATGTATTAAAATGGATAGTAAATTTTGTTAAAAAAAGAAAGTTTAGAAAACCATACCCAATTTGAGGATCGCCTTCTTTATGGCCTCATCTCTAAACTGCTTATGCACATTACTTGCAATATGTCTAATGCAATAACGGTGATAAGCATTCGGCTCAGTCCAAGAAACTCCATCACTACTCACGGCCTCTATAATCGCTCGATGACGATCAGATATCAGACACACACCCTGTTTCTGCGTGACATGAACACGTACACATGCCAAGAACCAGCTCCAGCATTCAAAATTTTCTTTTTCAACAACAGCAAAAGCAAGTGGCAGAGGAGCGCGATTACCATCCTGTGTGACAGCAATGAGTAGAACACCTGTATACTTTCCATAAAGGAATGTGCCATCTACCTGAATAAATTGTTTACAAAAGGGAAATGCAGCAATGCACGGTCTGAATGCCCAAAAAATCCTATTGAACTTCACCTTTGACCGATCAACTAGATGATTTTGGGATACATACTCAACACTGTCCAACTGATAAACAATCAGATTATTGAGAGACAAAAATTCCATAAGCTGTGGCAACAACGCATAAGACTCATCCCAATCACCATACACTTTTACAATGGCTTTCTGTTTTGCATTCCAAGCTTTGTTGTATGATACCTTATCGTTATACAACTGTTGAATTCTTTCCTGAATAAGGGAAACAAGAACATCCTGACTTGTTCGTATCATCTCACAAATAACAGTAGATATAAACTCTGCATCAAGAGAAGAGTGATCTTGTGCCAAGCTGGGATGCAGAAAAGTGTGTGGGCCTTCTAATTTGGTTATCTTCCAACATCCATAACATTTATCAAATAGTGCTCTTAATCGAAATTTACATTCTGACCCATATTTTTCACAACGAATGAGATATTTGGTCTTCTTTGACTCACAAACCACAAATGTGAAATGTCGCTCAATGTGGTATTTCTTTATCACATTTTTCATGACCTGTTTACTTTTGAACTCCTGCCCAACATATATGGCATTATCATTTGATGCAGGCATATTCCCTATAATGCCAGGGAATTCAGAAGCTGGTGTAATGACATCCCAATCAAAATGTTGTTCACGAGACATTCCTCCAACTAAGGAACTCAAAACTGAAGGCTGATTACCACTAACTGGTGGATGTAGTGGATGTCTGTCTCTCAAAGGAACCTCAGAAGGTTCATTTTCAACCACATCATCTCCTGCTGACTCCCCAGATTCTTCTTCCTCAGATAAACTTTCTTGCACTATATCAGCACAGAAAGGGATGTCATCTACATTTCCTTCCAAATTTTGATGATCTTCCTCATTACATTCTTCCACAGGAGTCGTATGAGAAGGAGGCAATGAAGAAGACTGCTGTGAAGGACCGACTTCTATAGAGGTCACAAAGCATGGTTCTGTAGTAATCGATTGCACCACATCAATATCAGAAATGACAATAAATAATTCCATCAAACCATTAATACACTGTTGCCTGAATAACTGAGAAGCCTCCATCCAATCCTCATCATCGACTATAGGGTAGTCGCTGTGCCACATACGCTCAGGATATTGAAGATGTCGGTATCTAATTGAAGTGATTGCTTGTCCTACACTCAATTTTAACCGACTATGAATCTTATTATGAACTTCATCCAATGTCATACAACCATGGAGATTTACCACTTTGACAGGTGGCACACTGTAGCTAAAACCCTGCTCGGTACAAATTACCTCACCGTTGCAATATATTTGAGCAGACATAATTACCTATTAAAAAAAAATTAAAAAAATTATACACTACATTAAAATTTTAAATTATTTAATTTGGTTTTGAATAATTGATTATCTTGAGACTTTTTTATGTATTGATTTATCACTGTTAAGTTATAGTGATTGTGATTTTAGCACAAAAGAAAATTTAATATAATGTTTCATAAAGTTTGATTACTTATGAATATATAATCATGACTTGATCTTGAGACTTGCGATTAGTTTATCATTATCTGATAAACTAACCACAATTTATATGGGTAAACTCCTGTCTCTATTATCAAATATTGCAGCAACCGCCAATCTCCTGTCAAACACCAACGCCTCCTCTCGAACGAGTTCTCAAATGCCTCTTCGTCGACACCTCTTCGGGGATGCCTCTTCGTCGACACCTCTTTAAGGCGTCAGTCTTTTAATTACAAATTTACTCACATGCATGTGAGAGGGTCTAGGGGTATAAAATACATAAATTAATTTAAACGGACACGCAGGTCCTTACACTTACTGAGAGATGACTCGCAGGTCATCAATACCGAAAAAATGCAATTATTACAAATTGAATAACAACATACACAAAATAAAACATGCAATTTCAACAATGCATGGTCGGTCATCTCAAGATCAGTCATCACTCATACCGTGTTTTTTGGTATATTTATTATATTATCCGTATTATATAAAATCTATATTAAATACTACACCTCTTTTACAAAAATTTAACTTCATGTGTGTATATATATATATATAATTATTAAAAACATTAAATAAATTTTATTATAACTGATCTAATTGAGATTTACATAATAAACACTTTTGTTATTTTAAATTTTATGAAATTGTAATGTTTTTTGGGCATTCTTCTAATTTTCAAAATATAAGTAAATATATTTTATACTTTATTGATTAAAAATATTATTACTAGTAAATAAAAGTAATTTAATTTACACTTACATCAAAACCATCCATTAAAATAAATTTCTCTAACATAAATTACTTTTTCTAAACATTAAAAATTTTAGACATAACATAAAACATTCAATATTTAGACAACAGACATTCAAAAAATTAAATCATACGAACATTAAACATCAAGAAAATTAAATCATACAAAACATTTCATGCATAACATATGAAATAAATAAATCATACACACAATTAAACATACAAATGAAATAAATAAACACAATTAAACATACAAATGAAATAAACATTTCATGCATAACATATGAAATAAATAAATCATACACACAATTAAACATACAAATTAAATAAATAAACACAATTAAACATACAAATGAAATAAATAAACACAAATAAACAATTAAATTATTAAATAGAAATTTTACCTCAATAAAAGCAGCAAATATTTGTTGAGAAAGAATTTCTGCAGAGCTTCGCAACAAAAACCAGAGGAGAACAATGGGTATTGGGGGGGGGACCCCTCCTTTTATAAAATATCTTGGCCGGATGCGTGAACGACGTTCATGCATCCTTCATCTCGTCCGCGAAGGATGCGTGAACGGCGTTCACACATCTTTTCCCGCGCAAGGATGCGTGAACGCCGTTCACGATTCCTTTAGCTGGCCAGCAAAGGACGCGTGAACGCCGTTCACGCATTACTGTCGGGGTCCGGGATGCGTGAACGCCGTTCACGCATCCCGGGCCCATTTTTAAAAATATCCGAACCCTAACCCCTTTTATCATATTTTAATTTTTTAAAAACCCAGAAAAAAAATTACTCACATGTTTCACCCCCTCAGTATAATCCTTTTCGTTCTTCATTGTTCTTTCAGTTAGTTTGTGAGTTTTTATTGTTAATGGTTTTTTGTGTGGTATAGTTTTTAAAAACCCAATAAGGGTAGTTTTGGGTTTACATTGTCATCGTTCTTCAGTATCGAGGGGATGATTTCTCCATTCCACTTGGTTTCATATACATTAATTTGGTTATTTAGGTGTTTTGAGTCATTGATATTTAAAATGTTTGGAGTTGGACCTTAACACATTGTTTCATATGCGCATCGTTCCATTTCATCTAGGTTTCTAGGTAGGATTTCCCTTTTTCACTTTTTAATTTAAGATTCATTAATTTCATTTTTTCTGCACTTTTATTGATTAAAAATATTGATGCATGATTGCTGGTGTCATTTCTTAGCATGAATTGTGTTTTAAGATTTGTTTTGTGATAAATAGAATTGCCTTGTTAAATAATTCACTCAATGCATTTTAATAAGAATGGAGTTGGTGTGTAAACATTTTATAAAAGATTTTAATGGAATTTTTTTTAAATAAATTGTCATGAAATGTAAAGCGGTGTGTTTACAATCTTTACAAAATATTTTTTATTTCTATTAAAAATTATGTTTTTTTTTTGAATAGAACATATGGCCCCTTTGGCACCTTTGTGAAAGTGGTTTGGTGTTGTCAATGGTATTTTTTCACCCCTTTATAAAAAATTGCCTGTGGGTGTTCGTAAACGTGGGGTTTGTGAATGTTGTTTTAAATTATTTTAAATTAAAAGGAATAGTTATGGCTTTTAAATCTATTTGATGGGAATTATTGAATGGTGGCATGTTTGGCACGATCGTGTAAGGAGGTATTATTTGAATGTGAAAAGGAATGTTTTGAAGAATGTTTGTAAATTCATTCCATGGAAACAGAGTGATAGACACTGCTTTTGAATAAGTGTTTTCATTTGGAGATAATTCATTTTTTGTGAATGTTTTAGGGTCCATTTTTCCATTTTGTGAAATTTTGGAAAATTATTTATTATGAAAACCCCCGTTGGGTGTATCTCATGCATCTATGGCATGAAATGGGTAGGAGGTCCTTATTGGGGATTCTCGGGATCTATTGTTAGGGTTCTTCAGTTGGCAGAGTATTTTTTTTTATTTTGAGCCATGAGAATTGTCCTAAGGGAGAATCGGGGTGGGACTTGTTGTGCATTATTACTCTTATATACATTGTGATTGGATGCTCGTCTGGAATCGGTTGGCTCACCAACTTTTTAAATACTTGAGACATGATAAAATTTCATATTGAGAGAATATTCTGGGAATGATTTCTGAACTTGTAGGTTATGGGACTGACCAGTGACCCATAGTAGAAAGATATGTTTGGGTTCATTCCTATGGGATTTTCCCTCAGCCTGCATGAGAAAGGATGGCTGAACGTTTGATTTTTTTTTATTTCATTACGTTTGAAATGTCAATGAGGATGTGTTCTCATGTATTGGTGTCTTCTGGATTATTCATTCTCCCATGGGTTCACCTATGTATTCTCATTCTTAGTGTTTTCAGTTTTTAATTTGATACTTGTATGTTTTTTTTCAATTACCTTATTGTGTAAATACTATAGAACTTTCATGTTTAGTGTTTTTACTAGAATGTGATGTGTGGTTTAAATGTGGATTATAAAAACTGTTTAAGAAAAGTGTTTTGTGGTTGTGTTCAAATTGATAATGTAACTGTAACCATCCCCTTTGAAAATTATAATGTCTCACTAAAATAATGTCTTGGGTTTTTTGAAATGATTGAGGGAAATGATTCGTACATTCTTTTAGAGTAACATGTAGAAAAACATACATTTATATATTTTAGTTCAAACATGAAAATGGATATTTCTTTTATTTTAAAGGATGTTCATTTGGAATAGATTATCGAGCTAGCCTACTGAGGTTTAATACTCATGCCTATAGTTCTATTCTATTTTATGTCATTGTTTAGGTTTCAGTATTGGTGTGTTCGCCTTGGGAAACATTTGATCGTTTATTCGGAGAGTGCCCCACGGGGTCACATAGAGTTAGTTCTGTCATCAAGTTCAGTTAGTTTTATATTCCTTGATTTCATGATTAGGTGTTCTATTAGGTTTGTTTGTTCTACACTTCTCTTTATTAGTTCCTATGATTTTTTTAATTGTATTGGGAATAATCGTTCCCACCGTCTATGGCGATGCCCTGGAGCTTGTCGCTATCCTTGGAGGATTGAGAATGCCTCTCGGGCCTTACAATGGATTGGCTTGGGTGACCGGTTCAGGGTTAACCTGGGTTGGTTTGTGACATCATGTCTGAGACCATCCTCAAACTTCATGGCTAGAAATAAACCATCACCCACAATTTTTTTTGGATGCACTTGTTTTATATGAAGCGAGAAGAATACTCCCAGACTGAAAGAGTAGCCAGATCCAAACCCTTGAACTCTCGATCTTGGTTGGCCCTCTGGGTCTCTGGGTAAAAATAGTCGAAGAAGGTCCAATGGAACTCATCCCAAGACATAACTCATTGGTGTCCCACATATGATTTCACATCCCACCATCACATGGTAGAATCTCAAATCATGTAGGTTGCGAGCTTCACCCTCCAATCAAGTGGTGTCTTGAGATGTTCGAAGATAGAGAACATGGCTTCAAAAAATGACTATGCATCTTGAGGACCTCCATCCTTTGTGAATGTTGGAAGATGTTTCGGCAGAAAAAACCCACATCAATTCTACCATAGATGGGTAAGGATGTTGTGCTTCCTGGTAAGTCTTCATGCACCTCATGAAGCCTTCTCGAGACTGTGCATCAACACCTGTTTCCAGTATAATAGCTAGTTCCATGATTGGCATGATCGAAGGACATAGTGGTTGTCCCCGATCTACCATTTTCAGTGTCTGATCGTTGCCATATATCTGGTGCAAAACTGGAGGACATATCGGTGTCATGAGGCTGCAAGGTCAAATGAACACCTTAGATCAAGATTATCATGGACTAAAACATAGAAGTTCACCAAAGGAATAACGTAAGAGATTATTAAATTTTATCCAAATAGGGTTACACGACATTTATATCCTCTACAAGGCCTGTTCCCTCATGTTTGAACATGGGCGTGTACCTTTGCCCAACCTGTTTGTGTAACACGGATACACATGGCCTTTTCATTCAATGACACAACATGTAACTGATATTTCCCTCTAACCAGAGTTCTTCAACATGGCTAAACCACATGGTTCTCTAATGGGTAACACCACATGGCGTGTTAACCCTAGAAATGGAGTATACTACCTAAGCCTTAACCACTTTTGTTTTTAGTTACACAGTTTGAGACATGGTTGACTACCAAATGACATGTTCAATATGGACATGGTGTGTACTACCTGAAATTCATCCTCCAGTGTATTTAGTCAGATGGTCTGATACATGGACTCTATAGCATGGCAGGTTCTCCTAGTACACGTCTTGTTCTACCATATAGTCAAAAACCCATGTCTCTTCTCACATAGTTAGTCACATGGTTATAGACTACACAGTGTGAAGATACAGTACATTGTGTGTACTTAACAAAAGTTGATTCTTCCAAAACAGAAGAACACAAGATGTGTGTTCATATCACGACACTCCATGTTGTCCAAGTTTCCGAATAGTAGTTCTCTAAAACATCTTTAGAACCCTAATAATCTTAAAATTTCATCCACAGAAAAAAAATTCTGGCCCATGAGATCCCATGCTCCAATGAATCAAAATATAGCATCCCTATTCACATCATAACAAAAAATTTAAATTAATAGTTCAAACACTATCCACCATTTTTTGATCCAAGTGGGCTATAACACCTTGGAGTTAAATGTGTGGCATCAATCAAAATGAAACATTGCATATTATAAATACCCTATCAAATAGAATTTATTCTATCAAATCATCTATCACAACAACATTCATATCTAGCACAACATCTATCACAAAAACATGCAATCGATAATGGACCTTAAATGCCATGTCAAGAATGTATGACATGTGATCTCTATGAAGTGCCTATATGATTCATGAGATGACATACCCTCATCTCATCGGGTTCCTACAGAAATATAACCACAATGAAGAAAGTCATAACAGCACAAAACATGTGTATCACACAATAATGAAATCAAATCAACTATAATGATTGCAAAACCATGAAAATTTTCAATATTCAAGGTAACTATGCGTTTCCATGTAAATGGGTTTGCTACTCTGAGGAAAAATTTATTACCGACTATATATTCCATTATATCTCTATCTATAGGCTCCAAACAATAAGGAAAAAAAGAAAAGAAACTCTTCTGCAACAACATTGTAACCTCCCAGATCTGTGTTCCACCCAAAGGTTCCCCGTATCCAGTTGGACACATGGCCTCAAGAACATTTCCCCGAACGCCATAGGCTAATGACTAGAAACGAGGGCCTTGGGTGTGATAATTGGAAAACTATTCCCTCATTAGAAGAGCAACGTAATGGAATAACAATAATAAACAACAACGGAAAAAGTAGTAGCATACAATAGAAGTAAACAGTAGAAGAATGATAGTAAATAAACAACTGCAACACATATACACATGATTTATGTCACATATGTCTCGAAAAGAAACCAAACATGTCAAAATAATGTAAATACGACACTAAACAAAAGTACAAAATAAATAAGTAATATTTTGCTACATTGCATGACATAGATTGGTCCCATCCTCTCCAGCTCCACCAACAATCTAGTACCTGATGTTGAAGGGATATTTCCCTTATCTATAACAGCAACCATATAATCTGTTTGGGCCCAAAAGAATTTCCCAAAAAGGGTTAAGACAAATCCCTGTAGGAAACCACCAAAATATCTCTGCCTAACATTCCGTGAATATATATAGTAAGAAATATGCATAATGAAGCAATAAATAAGGAAGTACTCAAGAGTAAAAATTAATACAGTTTCTAAATACATTCATTTACATTTATTAATTATTCAACCCATTGAATAATTTAATCTCAAGATATATACCATGCTCTATATCTCATGTGTAAAATAAAATCATATGTCTTAGAAGACCATCTAACAATCAGGTAAGACTGATTTAAAGCTTGTGCTCTAGCAGGGAAGGCTCATCCCAATCAATCAATCATTCCCATGAAACCATCTGGGAATGTTCTAACTATCTAACCATTTGGTTCAACATATCATCACATCAATAAATATATAACGACCCTCTGGGAAATCTCACAAAGACTAACCCCTTTGGTCTCACAAAAAACAAAGACTCTTTGAGGATGCACTCATTGTCAACTTCCCACGTGGCCTTTTAACAATAAACTACAGACTCTATGTGGAATCACTAAAAATAAATTCCCCCTATGGTCTCATAATGGTACACTCTAGAAAATATGAGGGGGAAGTCACCATCACCACCCATGGTATCACAAATGTAAATATAATAGATACTCTCTGGAATCAATCAACATCAATTCCCTCTACAGTATAACTACACCGGGTTCTCAAAGCCCTGCATAAAACAATTGTACACAACTGATATCCATAATCACAAAGTAATCTCATATACTACAAGTTTAAGAAGTTATAATGAATAATACTTGCATTCAACAAGAAGAAATAATCGAAAAATTCTAACCAAACAAGCAAGGCAAAAAAACGAGGTCTGCCTCATAGACAACCTGGAACAAACAGTCATAAACATTCCAACAAATAAATGTCCCCTAAAAATTATTTTAGCATAATGCATCAACGAAAACCCTTAATCTAACATTCAATATAAGTATTATTATAAGAAGGTTATATTACTAAACACGAAATATCCAAATCAAGGTTAATCCTCACGTATGCATATATAACTGAAAGAAAAACTTTGAAAGGCAACAAGCTACCGACATCAATGTTTTATGATGATCACTCATGAATGTCTCCCCTAAATCAGCCTAGAACATTGTATATCTACAAAAATGTAAAAAAAAATTAATCCTTGGATAAATCAAGAATGATGGGAAATCCGAATGAGAGGCTCTAGTGAATGAGAGAACTCACCGGTGGGAATCCAACGCAGATAGTAACGCTTCAATCGGAGATCAGATGGAGGAACAAGAGGCGCTCGAAGATAATTGGATGTAGGTTGCTCTCCTATATGAGACATGAGAAGAAGAAAGGGGTTCTGGAGATAAGACGCAACCCGGTCTGATTATTAAAATAAAAAATTTCATAGCGTGTTCATTTAAAATACACATCGTGTACTAGCCTCACCCAACCACCACTTTATATGGTCCACATAGCCATGTACTGGGCCATTACGCGTCCAGTACACAGCTACCTATGATAACTGGGTACACGATGTGTACTCAAGAGTACACGGTGTGTACTAAAAAAATTTACAAAATCATAGTTTTTCCTCAAAAACAACTGAAATAAAGATCAATACCTAAAAAAGATCTGTGTTCTTATAATAGTTGTTCAATTAATGGGGTATATAATGATAAGCATTTAACATTTATTTAGTAATTATATTTGATAAGGAACATTGTTCGTGAATTAAATAAATTATTTTATATATGATGAAATATTTAGATAGGTACAAAATGGTTGGATATATGTTATAGATATCCCATTGAGGCATTAATATTCTCAAGAGATGAATTATTTGGCCAAAATAGATGGGATTCTACCCAATATGCTAAATCATCTTATGAAAGGTCCTAACAATAAAAGTACCATGTGCATATGAACAATGTATTGCAATAATTAATCACATTCCTCATTCATATTAAGTTATTATTTATCTATGAGATTATTTTTTTGAAATTTTATTTGGATTTATTTCATTATAAATTTATTTATTAAATGGAATGAGTTTTTGTTACTTATCATGCCATGTTGATTATCCACTATAAAATTATATTAATGGGAGAAGTTCTCAATTATTTACCTTTTATGTGTTAATTTATTATCATCGATTCCTTATTTATTCCATTTTACATTCCCATACTGAGAATTTGATACCACCCTTATTTCAATTCTTTTCTCCCAATTATGAAGATGAAATCATTGAATATTTTATCAAGGATAATTTTATTTCATTTTATTGTGTATCAAGATTTTTGTTTATATTTTCCAATTTAACATGAGTATCATGTATATAATAGGATCTTCTAGAACACAGAAACTTATTGGTCCTTCGGTATTTGATTATCTTCAATCATGACAATGTATTAAAATAATGCATCAACTTTAGGCTTCCAGGGTCGGGGAATTAAAATTGGAATTAATGATGTTTTGAAGAATCCTTGGAAAATAGTTTTTATCAAACATAGATTAGGTAATATAATCATAAGATAGAATTTGATGATATGTATAGAAGGGAATCCTATAATTTTAGTGTGGTTGAGATTATGTGGGTTTTCTAAGAAATACATCATTGTTTAGAAACTACTAGTGGACATGGTTTTAGAAAGGATGCTCCTTGAGGCAATAACTCTGACAAGGTGTGTCGGGCTTAAATAGAGCATAACCTGGTACAAAAAATGGGAATTACTTTGAATTTAGATTGAAACTCCCAAGGAACATGAGTAGGGCAATTTTAATTTTCATTACATATCATTATAAGGATTAAAAAGTATTAATGTCCCAAAAGAACCCATATTTATGAATATGAGATTGCGTATTCCAAAATTTCTCAATTTATGTTAAGTGTTACTCCATATTTAAAATTTTGTAAATTTTATAATTTTACAATCTAATATAGTATGTTCCACTGTTTAGTATTGGAACCTAGAAGGAAGAATTGTATCAATACTCGTGGACAATGTAGAGGTTTCGCTACTGAGAAATCCAATATATCCAATATAGGAACTGAGAATGTTATTGATATATTAGGGTTTCTTAATGATGTTATGACACATAGACCTACCCATATAGATACACTACTTCCATAATGAGGTTCATCAATGTTGGATCAATTTATATGATATAAGCCACCATTATATAGTGGGACTACTTATCCAATGGTGGTTGGGGAATGGATTAAGTATTGGGAGAAGATATTTATTGAATTAGGATGTGGTGAATGGGAAAAGGTTACACATTCAATGTATTGCCTCCATGGAGATGCTGATTAGTGGTGGTTGTTGATACATAATACTATAGAGGATAAGGAGAAAGAACTCATTGAATTAAATGTTTTTATGAAGACATTCATTTAAAAATATTTCCCTCATAAACAAAAAAACTGAGATAAATAGATAGTTCAATAGTTTCATAAAAATAAAGAGGAATGTGTTGCGGAGTATGATGGAAAATTTAAAAGTTTATAAAGGAATACTACTAATTTCATTGTAATAAAGAGTCCAAGATTGAAAATTTCTCTGATGGTCATAATCCAAGTCTCTAAAGGGAACTGGTGCCTCAAAGTTTTTCTTCATATGATGAGATTGATTGATGTGGTATCAATATCGATAAATAATTCTCCAAGTCTAATTTCTTTAATGGGAAGAAGGAAATGAAGATAAAGGAAGTTGGAATAAATTTAAAGGGTAAAAGAGAGTGCCAAATTTTCTAATATGTTATAATTGTCGAAAGAATCACCCAGGGAAATTCTTGAAAGGATTTCGAGTTTGTTATGACTATGTAGTGAGGGGACATTAGGTTAAATAATTAAAGGGAATAATGGAAAACTGATATTCAACATTTCAACTAAAAGTATATGGAGAACTATGAATATTAATTCCCCAATCATCAAGGTAAAATACCTCTAGGAAAGATAAGAGATTGAATTCAAGAATACGTTAATGACAGAAATGAAGTGGAATTATTAATATAATTTTATATTTGGATCCTATATATATGTTTTAATCGTATTTTGTTGATGATGATCCCATCATATGAATTATGAAATATATATTGATTTAACTACACTAGTTTTTAATTAATATTTGAGATCATATGTTTAATTCAACCATTAAAAGTTAATTAGAAGAAATTTAAACTTTTTGGAAGATACACGGACAAGGGAAATATTAGCCTTAATATGTTCCTAATTTTGAAACAATTTTGTTTTTACTAAGAAATGACTGATTTGGATATGTGTTAACTACATTGGAAATGAATAATGATTTTACGAAAAATTGGTTTATGCTCTCATTGATAGAGATTACATCACTTTTTGATATATAGAATATATCCAATAACATGTTATTTACATAAGGAATAAGGAAGAAATAATGTCTCCAATATAGAGTTCTAATAATTAATGTTATTACCATATTTCGTGAGAATACATAATGAAGGTATTCACATGTTCCATATGTGAATATGAAATAGATTCCTCATGTTGTATAAAGTCTAATGATAAGATTATTTTGGAAATTCAGTGACCTTTATTTAACGTGTTGGATCATAATCATTAGGAAAGGTTAACTTTTTATAAAATGGTTAACATTGTAAATTGAATGTGGTTTTAGAGATTGATACATTACTTAAACCTATGAAAAAGGTTGTGTTAAGAGATTAAGTAGAAATAGTTCAAGGTGAAATAAAAGGGAAATGACATGTTTATAGAAATGTATATTTACCTATACTCTCATAGAGTGAATGATGTTCTCAAATCTAGAAAAATGGTCTTGAAATAAAAATATTTTCCTATTGTCATCATTTTTTATGATTTTAATGAATGTTATCCATACATGTGAATTTTATTTTTCTGGTTAATAACATTATTTTGATCATTGATTCTCTTACTTTCCATCATTACAATATGGTCATTTTTCTCTCCCGTAGTTGTGTTTTCTTTAATGTTCTGTTATTCATAAGCCTAGTATTGTCCTGACACTCACATTTCCTTTTCCATATTATTAATAATATGTGTTATTAATCATATTTATGATGCAGGGTTTAAAAAATAGTATTTTAAAATATCAAACACCAGATATCCAAGATCATGTTTAAATTGTGAGGAGGAAATTTAATTAAGGTGGGAAGAATGTAACACCTTAAAATTATAAAGTAATGACAATATATCTAATATAATGTATGACACACAACACCAATAATAGAAGATAATATAATATCATGAGAATTTAAAATATATATACAATTTTATATAAATTCAATATATGTTGTATCATGCATTGCGCAAAATACTGAGTTAGATTGCATCACATGGAATGCCGAGTTTCATCAATAGCTTGTATTGCACGAAAGACCGAGTTTTACTGAAAAATAATATATTATAATGATAATTTTATTTAATATAATTATACACAATGAAGCTATTAAATTGATGGTTAGGAATATTATTAACTAACATAAAGAAATTAATGGTTTAATTCATCAGTTAAAAATTAATTACAAATGAATATAAGAACTAATTAAATATAAAGGCAATGTTTTTATAAAATACTAGTTTTATACTCACAAACCCATTTTATCATACTAAATTAAATTAATTACAATTATTGAATGATATTTATGTAGTATAGATATTATATATTAAATAAAATATTCTTATATTCATATAAATGATTTTATATGCATTATAAATGAAAAGAAATAAATTTAACACACAACAACCAATATTTTTATAAAAGATTTTTTACATCTTTTTAATGGATCAACTAATTTAAATAATAATTTTTACATTTTTATATATTTAATATGAAATAATAATATTCATTTTTGAGTATTAAAATAAAAAATTATGTTAGAGTGAATTATTCTAATTTTTCTGTGATTTTTAATCTTCTGATGAATCGTGAAAAATATTGACTTTTAATTCAAAATACTATTTCATAAAATTTATTTATAGTGATAAATTACATTATTATTGGTTCAAAAGTTTAGTTAGATAAATTGTACCTAAATTAACCCAATTTAGGATATATGAACCAATTTCAAAATGAAATGTTATATAAAAATATTTCAAACTGTTTAACATGTTTTTTTAAAACTGTATTTCTCATCCCACATGTGAGATTATATTTGAATAAATTTTCCCCACTTCTGTGACTGGAATTTTGAAAAATGGATTCCATATTTTT
Source organism: Viscum album (assembly GCA_963277665.1). Taxonomy (NCBI): domain Eukaryota; kingdom Viridiplantae; phylum Streptophyta; class Magnoliopsida; order Santalales; family Viscaceae; genus Viscum; species Viscum album. The sequence goes on from OY728160.1 coordinate 714,380,200, forward strand.
AATTAAAATAATTTAAAATTTATAATAATTTCAACATAAATTTTCACCAAACTTTTTTAGTAAAAGTGATTAAATTCTATTATTCTGATTCAGAGAAAAAATAAATTTACAATTGACTAAACCATAAATATGATGTCCAAAATGAAAAATAATCTTGTAAAAAATTTAATTTATGGAAAATTTTATACCCAATACCCACTTTAATATTATTTGGTTCATTATTTTCCAGAATTCCCTTTACTAAAATTTACAAGAACCCCACTCCTCCTCTACTATATAAAGACCCACAACCCTCCAACTTATTCACACATTTAAAGCCATTTGGCTCACCAAAAATGTTCTGAAATATTCTCCCAAAATCCCTACCCTCATCTTATTAGCAATAATTTTGGAATAAAGAAATCCATTGAAGTATTGTTTTTATAAAATAAAATGAGTTACCCAAAAATGAGGTAACATTTTCAACGATCACATTCATATATTTCATTGTAGAACCCCTCAAAGATTATTTTTAAATACTTTTTTAAAATATAATTATCATAAATGTAAAAAAATTTATTTCTATGGGTTCTACCTACACTTACACACATTTTCATAAAATTGGTAACAAACATACCATTTGTGCATATGGCAGACTACTACCTCACGAAATGATGATTGTTAATTCATCCATTACAACCTCTAATGGGGGAAATTATGATAGAAAAAGTAATTTTATATTAAATATATGATATTTATATTTTCATAATATTTCGATAATTTTTATCCATCACATAAATTCAAGCTTTCCATTTTGTGTAAATATGATTACAATGTTTGGGGAAGTGTGGACTACTGCCTCCTCAATGTGATGTGATTCATTCAAACTATAAATAGAAGATATAAGGATGGATTTAATAAATATATGTGACATATAGAAAATATATATGATAATGGAATTATAATTTACATATATATATTATTTAATTCTAATTATTTTAATATTAAATGAAGTTAAAGTAGCATTCATGAGTACGTACAATCTACAATCTCCATAAAGGATGTATTTAATTTCATATCTCCATATATTAAAGATTGTTAAAAATATATATAAGGAATATATATGATATATAAATCATGTAATAAATTCTTGAGATGATGAAAACTAGATCCTTATAGTAGTCACAATAAATAACAAGTCAAAACAAACTTGAGAAACTAGGGAATTAAAAAACAAAATAGTTAAAAAAATGAAACATTACATTCAATCGGGTAATAAGAAATTAAAATAGATCATATATGATAAAATATATATTATTATGGTTATAGTATTAGTCAGTAACATGGATTAAACCACTATATATTATGTTAGATACCCCATAAAATATGGAAGGATAACGTAAGGGATTTTCTTCTAACATTTTAAATATTTGAGATAAAAGACATATTCACCACTTAATTATATTTTGTAGTGTGTATAATAACACTTTTTATATATTATATCATGAATACTTTTATCTTCATGATATTTAAATTTTTTTATATTCAACTACCTCATTCATGGAGTTTTGACTTGGAAATTTCCTATTGGTAAAAGTTAACTTTATTGTTTTACATTCTTTTGTGATTTTTAAATTTTCATTTAAAATATAAAATACATATGATAATATTATCACTAAAGAAAATGTTTTTATGAAGTGTATTTTATCATTTCCTAGACCGTATACCATTTTTACACATCGTGTTTTCTTTGATAGTTATTCAATTAATTAGGGATTTATTTGTGAATTGGTATCATATGTTCTATAAAGTTATTGGATAAGGAACATTTTTTATAAAATAAATAGACTATTTGAAATATTAAAAATGATTTTGACATGGATGAAATGGGAATGTCTTAGTTTTATATATCCCATTTTTGAAGTATCCGTCTCATTAGATGAATTAGTTTTCCATATTAGATGTGTTTTAATGCAATATAAAAAAATGACTTATGAATGGTCTTGATGGTAAGGGTACCATGTACATTTGAAATGTGGAATACATTAATTATGAATTTCGCCCATTCATATTTTGTTATTATTTATCCATGTGATTATTTATTCAACATTTTTTATGGATGTAGGTCATTATTATTTTATTGATTAAATGGAATGTGTTTTAGTTACTTACCATTCCCTATTTATTATTCCATATATAGTTATTTGAATGGAATGTGTTATCAGTTTTTTACCTTAACATATTGATTTATTCTCATTGATTCATTATTTATTAAATTTCACATTCCCTTACTGATTATTTGTGCGCAAACATGTTTTTTCTCTATTCCCCATGTTAAGAAGAAACTAGATTTGAATATTCTTTCAAGAATAAAATTTATCTCATCTTATTATGTACCAGGTTTTATTTTATATTTCCAAATGTAATATGGGTATCGTGTATGAAATCATGTCTTAAAAAACTACTAAATTGATTAGGGATTTTGGATTTCATTCAATGTAATCATGTCGATTTACTCAAATAATGCACCTGCTCCAAGCTTCTAGGGTCTGGGTGTTACAATTTGGTCATAAGTTGTTCCTAAGAGTAGTTAACCCACGTTTGGCGTAAAATCCAAGTTCCCTAGGAATGGTAACAAGTTGTTTTATATCACTCAAATTTTAGTTCTTGTAATTTCACAGCTGGGAGATCCACATGAAGTGTTTTATTTTTTATCCTTCATGGAGGTTCTACCTTACCCAGAATGTAATGGAGAATTAATAAATGAATAATCATATACACCAAGGGATTAAAATTCCATGCATATACTAATGCATATATATGAATTTTTTTCTGACATTATATCTGCTTCCTATGATTTTTGAGTGATCATTGGTTGTGATTTATTCCTACTCCATTAATGTTTTCTATAGAAAATATAAATGGTTTGCTTAAAATTTCATCATAATCAAAAATGATATTTCCCCATATAGCGTGATGGTGGAATCTAAAAAATCCCATTTCAATCCATATATTTTATGTACCCTTGTATTTATGGGAAGATCCTTTGAGATGATTATTTGAGTAATAATTTTAAATTATAAAGATTATGATCCATTAAAAATTATAAAGTTTAATTCCTAAAATCGACCAATAATATTCTACCCAATACATTCGGATATAAAATGTTGGGAGGGGGGGTTAAAATTTCATGGGTGCTGATATTAGTTTCGAAAGATTATGGGACATTATAAAATGGGGCTAATAATCAATTTAATTGAGCATCAATTTATTCATATATGCTTATAGGAATTTCAATTTTTAAATTTTATGTATAAATAAAATTTGGTCCAGCAAATGGGAAGGGAATGTAAAAAATTAATGAATTTTTTTCCCGTTAACTTATAGTTGACCCATATAATATACAAGAATGCTTATGGTTGAAAACATAAATACTTACCAATATCAATAAATTATACCTATGTAGTAAGGATTGTATTCCTTGTATAGTGATCCAATACATTTTTCATCCTACTATATGTGAATGTAAAATATTGGGACTCAGGTATTTTCTTTCTCCGATTTAGACCTATCTCTCCGTAATTTTATCAAATCATATTATTAGGAGTTTTTTTAAATTTTTTAGAGATATATCACCATTGATTCCTCATATCATGTGCTAATAGGGTGGTGATGATCAAGATATAGAGATGGTGGTCCCTGATTCAGCAGTATTACCTATACGAGTGACACCCACATAAGAACATGTTGTTGTAGAAATGGTAATGGAATCTCAGGTATTATATAGTTTCATATAGTTTATGAAATATTTTTAATGTTCTTTATAACCTAATCCTATTATGTCTGATCTTACTCATGAGCTCTTGTGAAAAAATCCTCCAATATTCTTTGGAGATAGAGGTAATCAGGCTATTGAGTAATTGATAGATTCAATTTTAGTTAAATTTTATTATTTACAGATGCCTCTAGGGAGGAGGGTCAATATCATCACTTATATGAGGTATGATTCTTCTAGGCACTAGAGGTATGCGTTTACCTAATCAAGTCATCATTAGTGTATGATCTGGGTAGGCATATAGGCTACCTTATATGATTACTTTATCCTTGAGATTTTATGGGCTAACCGATCTAGTAAGGATATGCACATATTCTTACGGGTAATGAGATATTTTGAACAAAATTCTTAGAGGATGGGCTCATTAATGGAATCCGACCTCATGTGAATGTCTTCCATTTATGTTCCATTTTTGAGATTATAAACCAAGATCTTATGACTTTGTAAAATATGAGGGAATAAGAGAGTGAATGGAATATATAAACAATGTAAAGACATGGTAGTACTTATTCTAACAGAATGAGTAGTTGCATTGAGGATTCTCATTACAATTGTGGCAGCCAGAATATCCACATTCGTATCTTGGTAGTAGACCATCAGTGTGGATGGTAGGGGCTTCTGAAGCCACAATGTGATAGATACATACTAAAGTGTTTGACTTTTGGATAAATAGAACTTCCCACCTATTTCTAACAGAACATGATCCACACTAGATACACCAATAAGAACATGATCAATGAGTCAACATCAGGTAAGAAGAAAGTGTAGCACTATCTGTATAGGTCGAGGAATATTCCATGATCGGGGATAGCCATATGTCAAATTATGTGTCCCATTGAACCATATATCCACTAGGTAGTCTAGTTGTAGCATAGAGCTATAGGTTAGGTCAATTTATCACCATATATAAGATTCCCAAGGAGAGGAGTGCATGTCCGTCTAATATAAGAGGACTATAATATTATAGTATACTATCTTTCTGCATTGTTTGATATAAGTTTCTCACAAAAATTTATCTCTGTATCAATTGTGGAATGTATTTGGCTTGAAATTTTTTAATTGTTTTTGGTGATATCCTCGTACACAACATTGGGTGTGTGGTTGGAGGGTATACTCAAATTCAAGTACTATCACCTTTATATTGTTGGTAAAATACTCTTGTATAATTTCATTATCCTTCATATGAAATAGTTCAAATTAATATTTTAGATACATTTTATCACACCTTAATGTTCTCAGAGTTAATGTTATCTCTAAAGGGTAAATATTACATTGCATGAGGGTGGTAAATATGTAAATAACGATGACTGGAATGTCCATGCTAGTCGATTTGAACCATAGGATTATAGGATGGGATGAGTGATAACCCAGATTTCTAACATTTTCATTGATGGACAGACTACCTGTTTGGTTGATTTTCCTCCAGCGGGGGATTATTTCAAGGATTTATTCCCAAATGAGTTAAATGAAATACTTATAGAGAGGGGTGGTGTTTACAATCAATTTCATTCCCATATTAGCTCCAATATCTATCTCATTATACAAGATGGAAACTATGGAACTCTAATAGATCAAGAGATATGTTATAGGATTTATAATCAATTGGTTTTATCCATCCGATAAAATATCCCAAGGGTTCCCCTACTATTATCTTTAAAAAGGTGGATGAAATTGTTAATTATAGAATGGGTTATTGGTGGTTAAAATAGATTATAGTTAAAAATTCATTTTTCCTTGAATAGATGATCTCTTTGACCAACTATAAGGATATTGAGTTTTCTCAGAGAAAAACATGAGATTAGGATATCATCATGAGTGTGATAGGACTTTATACATACAAAATACATATTTCAAAATTTTTGTATGGTTTTTATGGGAAACTATTAAAGAATTAAGTCTTATAAAAATTATCATTATATTCATGGACTTTATGAATATTATTTTTCACCTATATTTTGATTTGATTTTCATGGTATTTTGTGGATGAAATATTGTTGTATTCTCATATTCTAATGGACCATGACAATCATATTGAGATCATATTGAATAGACTAAGAGAGAAAAATTTACATGCTTAGCTCATAATTGCCACTTCTATGTCAATAAGGTTCACTTATTGGGTCATATTAGCTCAGGATCAAAAGTATTAGTTGACCTAGAGTTTGTGAGGGTACAAATTTCCTAGTTTAAGACCAAAAATGTGTTTTATATACATATTTTATTGGGATATTTGGGTATTAAATTAATTTTTAAAAAGGATAACTCATTGGTTATTAACCTCTTACCATTATGATTAAGAAGGGTTGCACGTTATTATGGTCTGAAGTATCCATGATTTATTTTCTGGTGCTGAATGAAAGACATAATCCAACAACAATTCTGGTTCTTCTAGAGAATATAAGAGGTTATACAGTGCACTGTGATGCCTCAGAACATAGGTTGGGTAAAAAATTGATTTAGGTGGATTGATTCATTTCATTCATGTCTCTCGAGTAGACACCTCTAAGAATAATTAACTTATGAGCGACCTTTAGCTTATGATGGTCTTTCAAACCATGCATTTTGGGAGGTAATATCTAATGAGAGGTTTTTTAGCATTTATGTATCACAATTTACTTAAATATATATTTAAATAGTGTTACATGAATCTCAGACAGTGAATATAGGTCAAATACATTCAGCCTTGGGACTTTGAACATTCACTTATGCTTATTAAGGGGTATATAGAATCTAATGCCATGATATTAAAAACTCATGAAAAATATTTTTTTGTAATTTTGGGAAGAGTGGAAGTTGAGATCCATATATTATAATATGTATATATAGTTTCATGGTTATCAAGGGTGTAAATTTCTTATATCTTTAAGAGTTACCACTTCACTCCTAGTTATGATGAAGAGAAGTTAATGTTTTCTCCTTGATGCTTTTGTCTTGCTGGAAAGTATTTCATGTGATGTCCTACCTTATAATTTATCTACTGATAGAGATATGTTCTTATTTTTCTATTAATGTATCTAGGTTCCAACTATCATTCATGAGGGCTTGATTGGATAATCTAGTGATTCTCAATTAGCACTACACTCACGTATCTATAGGATATACTCTGATATGTGAAACCATTATTTATGGAATGGGATAAAACTTCAGACCATAGGATTTATCACTAGGTTTCCCACCATTCTATAGGTGAAGGAATAACATGACCCATACACTTTTTATAATCATTCCCAGTATCATAATAGAAATGGGGTGATGCCATGATGGAATTTTGGAACGGTTTACTGAGGTCACCTTGACTCAGTGACTTAGTGGGGGCATTTACCAGGAGGCTAATGAAGGTATAAAAATTATTCCTATTAATGGGGACATTCTAAGTGGATGATCATAGATTATTGTATGTTTGGGAGATTATATTACCAAACGAGGTCCATTGTAATATTATTTTAGATAGATAATCTTTTTTCATTTCGCAGTTTCAGAAAGGGTTAAAAGATTTTTAGGTATAGAAGAGATCACATGATCAAAATTTTATCATCTAACCTATGGACAGTTAGAATGGACAATTCAGAAGTTTCAGGAAATGGTGTGAGAAAGTTTCCTTGGTTTCATGGTTTTATTGGAGAAACATGTAGTCGTTGTCCGTTTTTCCTATAATAATAGCTTTCATGTACAAATTTAGATCACTCAATATAAGGACTTATAATGTAGGGCATCACTCCACTGTACGATAGTTAGGGGAAGGGTAAACAATGATACTGCATCCTCATCATGTTAAAGAGACTTAAAATAATGCCCAAATATTTTATAAATGTATGGGTAATACTCGGTCGTGAATGAAATCAATTGCTGAACAACATTGACAACCTCTTGTGTTTGAGTTTGGGGATAATATTTTCAGATGTGTGTCACCCATTCATGGTATTATGAGTATATATAAGAAAGGGTAGGAATCGCCTCATTTTTTGTTCATTTATAGATCATGGAGAGAGATATTTCAGTAGCCTATCAGTTTATATTATCGCAGTGGTACAATGCCTTTGAAGACAACTTCTGCGTTTCACAACACTACTGATATCAGGTTGAACCCATTGTATACTACTTATCCCATGGATTTTGAGCTAGGAGATGATTATTATTTTGATGTTTATTAAATTTGCATCAATTATCAAAGTATGACTAATATTAGAGGGTGGAATTTCCCTCTTTATGGATATTATTTCAACATTATACTGTATATGATTAGACTTGGGAGATAGAGGATAATGTATATGCTTAGTGGATAGAGTTATTCTCAGATGAAGCATTACCAAAATTTTATGGTAATTTCATGGATGGGTTTCTTTAAGGGAAGAATATTGTAAGAGCCTAACTTTGCATCATGGTATGAAAATTAGTTTTTTCTATTTAATTAGTTGGGTTCGACCTAATGTGAGCACCTAATGAGGTCACAGAAGAAACAAGGTTTTATGGGGATTTTTTAGAGCCAAATACCCATCATTTAGGGAAAATAACCAAGACATACTATTTTTTGAAACCATGCATCCTAGTATACATTTTGGGAACAAACCATACAAGGATTTTTAATGAACAGAAGAGGACAACACAAATTGACATAATCATGCAGCCAAGCCACATGATCATGCAAGGATGAGAGAGATGTTTTACACAATCTATGGAAAGTTTGTCTAACCACGATCTTCAATCCATGAGGGGTGTTTTCTTATAGAGTGGGTTGTGCATGTTTTGAGAACTTTTTCCAAACCATTCATCCAAATTGTGACCCCTCTTAAAAATTGGTGAACCGACCATTTTACCACATCCATTTTATGACCTCATCCCCTAATTCATTATTTTTATCCATTGGGAATTAGTCTATATTCATTCCCCTTTAAGCTATATCACACAAATAACATTGAATTTGAAGGATATTCTCTTTCAGATATTAGATAGATATACCATTAATCTCATAAGATCACTCTCTATATAAACATTTAATTTCTTCCTTCCTAATCTTGTTTATTCTACCAACATTGGAACTATCATTGTGCAATCTTTTATGCAATATAATCCAATAATTTATATGGTCATCCATTTTTTTTAGATCTATGGAAATCCAATGGTCGATACTATATGAGGAATCTATTGTGGGTATAAGGTAGGTGGTCTATGACTTTCCCATCAATGTCTCACTATTTATAAATTATCATTGTTGGGGACAAATTTTTTTCAAAATTCATTTTCCCTAAAACTCTTCTCCATTAAATCATATTTTATAGATTGTATTCTAGGTATCTAATGAGCCCTTATACATCATAAGTGGTTGGAGACTCAATGTCGGAAAACCCATGTAGGTTGTGTTCTTCCTTAGGCATTTTATTACCAAAATGTGTTTACCTAGAAGTCCAATATGGTGTTTTTGAAATGACCTTATTATGGTAATTCGATATTTTAGTTAAATTGACTATAAATTATAAAATGGAATTTCTACGGATATATATATCATTTTTACCTAATACCTTGTGATTAATTTTATAATTGGTTGCATTTCATTACTTTTATCTTTTCATGCGAGATGATAAGTAATAGAATGATGTAACTAGAGTTAGTATTAAAAGAAATCAAATAACTTATGAAATATAAATATTTATTATAACTGTATAAGGTGAATATCACATAGGGAACTTTGTCTTTTTTATAGGAATTGATAGACTTGAGTCAGACATAGATTCCTGAGGGAATTCTTTGAACACTCAAAGGACACAATTCAAATTATTTGATATAGTTTTAAATGAAAATACCCACCTTGGAACATGGTACTGGTCTATTAGTGGATTCTCGATATAAAACAATAGGATCCCTTCACATTCCCTCTCTAAATTATAATGCCTCGGATACACTCCATAGATTCATCATGACATATAAAAATATTCGACAACTTGGATAATTATCCTATGGTCCCTTCATGATCATATGTATATTTAATGGAAACTCTCCTTGGAAATTATTATAATAAAATATAGTGTAATTCCAAGGGGATTCCTCTTGGATTAAAGTTAGTACCTTACAATATGCTATTTTGTTTTAGACCTTGATATGGCTTGACCTTCTAAGGTTAGGGATTCAATATATTACATTATATCCCCAATTACTATCATTATATTTAATATAACTATTGAATATGTTATATTAACTTGTTATTCAAATAATAAATGAAACTAATTAAATCAAATAATGTTTAGATACAAGATCTATTGTAACAGCCCAAGATTTTATAAAAAAATATTCTTTTTAATTTTATTAATGTGTTGTGTTGTACGCTACACCCAAAGGAGCTTGCACAACACACATCCTTGACTTGACTTGCATTACACGCAATCGCGACCTTCCTCGATAGCGTGTGTAGTTCGCAATACAGAGTTTCACTAAACAACGATATGCTATAAAAATATTATTAAAACTAGCCGTTATGAATAGTAATAACCACTTTTTGAAATCCAGTAAATCTTATTTTTCAAAATGAACTTTATTTTTGGATTCGGAGTATCGAATTTAGCCTAAGGTAAAATTTTGGTACTTTTCGGATAACTTTCATATTCTGATGAATAGTGAAAATTACTAAATTATAATTAAAAACAACTTTTTTAATCGAAATAATTAATAGTGATAAATCATTAATTTGAGTGGTTTTAAAGTATATTTAGAATATATTTTTACAATTTAATACAATGTTGGTCATTGGATGTAATTTCACATTTAAACTAGACATAAACAAGTGTCAATCTTTTGATAGATATTGTTTCTTAAAAACACGCTATTTGTTTTAACAACGGGATTTAATTATAAAATTAATTAATTCAACTTTTATGTTATGAATTTGGTAAAATAGACTTCATTTTTGAATTCGGAATATGAAATATAGTTTAGGATGAAATTTTGGCATTGTTCTGAAAAACATCAATTTTTGATGAATAGTGAAACTACTAAGTGGTAGTTAAAAAAACTGAATTTTTCATAAAACTTAATTTTTCCGCTTCTGTGAATGGAATTTCGAAAATCTGAGAGACACGGTTAATATCAAGGACTAAAATGTGGTTCAATGAGATGAAAATAATTTTTTGGTGAATAGTAACTTTTTACTTTTTTTTACCGCGGTTAATAGTAAATAGGGTAACTAAGGGTAAATATGATATTAATATTACCCTAACACATGTCCTAATTCTATTGGACAAGTGTAATTCGACCAAAAACAAACTTAGGAATAAAATATGACCATTTAGGCCCACTTGGATTAGATTAGGACATTTATTATTAATTTATTTAAAGAAGGGTTAAAATAGTTAAAATCAAAGTTTAATAAGTAAATCATTTTTAATATAGGGTTATACATAAGATAAATTCGATTTTAAATATTCATTAGAAAGCTAAAAAGATTTACTACATGATGGTATTTTATTTGTAATTTTTAGACATCAAATAATTTAATTTAATTATGACACAAAGATGATGCAGTAATTATCTTATTAATGAAATATTGAAAAAATTGATAATATAAATACCAAAATAAATGTAATTTGAGACTTTTTATGAATTCCACTAATTTTCTAGGTTACTATGATATATTAGTAATGATTTAATTAACTTGGTTCGAACATATAATTCTGTTATGACTTTCACAAAAATCATATATCAAATAGTGTCAAAATTGACACAAAATAGTTTTTAAATCAAATATTATATTATTAATTGTTATTTTATTCCTAAAAATCTAAGGTTCGGCCAAATGACTTAGATAAGGATATATGTATTAATAATAAACAATTTGGGGTTCGTTTGGCATGTTATAGTAAGTTTATTAACCATATAGTGAAAGAAAACAAAAAGACACGGTAAAAGTTAAATTATTTAACTTAGAGTTAAATCTAATTGATAAGGTTTAAAATAATATCCAAACATGTCTAAATTTGATTGGTTGATGAGATTACAACCCTATCTCATCTAATCTTTGAATATGAGTCATTTTTGGAGGTTTTTAAGTAGGGTTAGATTTATTATAAATTAATATTTTTAAGAATTCCTAAGGTGCCCCTCTCCTCCCCTATAAAAGGACACCTCCTCCCCCTCCTCCTCACACCAATTTGAGCACTCAAGCTCGGCCAACCCCTGCCATTTTCCCTTCTCCACTTCCCTAGAATAATCCTAGAGGTCCTGGTCTTCTCCAAAGACCAATCTTAGTTCCTTAAGTGGAGGATTCAAAAAGGCGTTCCAAAGAAGAGGTAATATCCATTACCGATCTTTTCAATTTCTTTCTTCTTCAACTTCTTCTTCTTTAGTTGTTTCATGATAAAGTAATAACATCAGTATTACTTACATACTGATATGTTATTATAAATATGAAACAACCCTAATTCACCTTCTATCCATCCTACGGAAAAATGAAATCACCGCGCGTGCGTACGTACGGAATACCGTCTCCACGCCGTGGTGTAATCTATTTTCCACCATCACCTTACAAGGATGGGTATAATGGTGTAATCAGTAACTATATATGATTATTATTAAGTAATATTGATACTGAAATAATATATATATATACTCCAATACAATTCCACGATCATAGGAACGATATCATCACTCGTGCGTACGTACGGAATACCGTCTCCACGATGTGATGCGACTCGTTCTACATGATCTTCATTTCATAATGATTATATAAATGAATTGAATGAATGAATATGGTATATACTACACTAATACCATTCTGGAAATGAATTATCTATAACCTAAAGATAAGAATAAGAATTTATTCGACAAAACACGCATAAAAAGTTATAAAGACCCGAGTAACAAGTAACAATGAAATATTACTAAAAAGAAGCTAATAATATGACCATATATGATCTCATATCAATATGTATGATTCTGGAATAAGTCAATAACAGTATTTAAACCATTATACAGGAGCTTCGGACACGAACAAAGCAAATCGGACCTAAGGTAAGGGAAATATCACACTCTCATTTTTATCCGAGATTGTTTATTCGTAAGTATTCACTGGGGTGTATTTTATCATCCACATCCATGTTTCATCAATATGTAATATTATTTCCATCCACCTACAATTGTTTAAATCCATTTTTACCCTTCGGTGAGTTTTTAGTAAAAGAAATGAAAGGAATCTTTTGTCGTTTTTCGTACGAGGTACTTTTTGACTTTTCCGACAAAAGAACGAGAAGAATGTTTTTTTTAACTTATACGGCATGAATGGATTTTTAAAACATTATTTCCAAGAAGCTTCCTTTACAAGTTTTCAAGTTTATTTTTAATCAACTTCTTTTATTTTAAAGTTGTATGACATGTTATGAAAGGAAAATTGTTTTTGAAGAAGAAAGGATATTTTCCTCAAGAATTCAATACAAGTGTTTTATCAAAATTATTTTCCATCTAAGATAATAAAGGGTTCTGTTTCTATCCATATTTTTACATTGGTTTGACTATGTTGTGATGGAATTATGTTTATGAATTCCTTTATCATATATGAATTGATTTATGATGTCATGATGTTTCAAGAATCCCATTTTTGTTATATGTGTTATGCGATGATGTATGTTTTATGATTATGTGGCACACATAAGAAAGGATTCATTATAAGATGGGTGGGACCTATATCTCCCTCCAATGCATTGGGTAAAGATTTTATATCTCATGAGATAGGCATGGCTGGAACGGAAGGTTATTTCGGTTCAGTGATACAGGACTGAAACGAGGAGTGAACTCGGTTCAGAAAGGGACTTTGTCCACTAAGATAGTCTTGGCAATGAGTCATGACTAACAAGAAATGATTTTCCATGATTATGTGTGCATGCCACAAAGTTTCAAGTTTTATGTTATGATTATGGGGATCTCATTTTCACTTCTATGATTTATCCCATGTTATGATATTATGAGCTCTTTTGCAGGTTAAGATTTCCAAAAGCTATGTTCTTATGTATATGATGTGATTGATATTTCTTTTGTTTACCCTTACTGAGCATTTGAGCTCACCCTTTTATGTTTTCTTTTCCCCAGGATATAAAGAAAGGTTTTTAGGTAAAAAAAAGGGAAGATCTTTATGGGAGATATTGAAGATCTTTCACCACGATTAGAAGATTACGTTCCGAGTTTCCAAAGACACTAAACTATTACGATCCTTGTGTGTGTGTTTTTGTTATGTACTAAGTATTCCGCAAAAGTAATGTAATGTCCATGTACGATAAGTTTCGGGTCTCTACAGTTGGTATCAGAGGAAAGGTTTAGTCAACCTTTGGAAACTAGGATGCGAAAACGTTAGTGAGATCCCTAGAGATATTTCTAAGGTATGTCTAGGGATGTCCCTAGGGATAAGTATACGTATAGGTTATAGTAATAGAATTACGCTAACGATCGTAGAATTAAACCTAAGATGTTGGATATTGAAGGTACTCCCCCTTTATTATGTTGTTTTCCCTAGCATGATTTTTGCCTCTCACACTATTCTTTTGGGGTTTTAGACGATGGCTGGAACCCGAAGGAACCGTGTTAATGCAGAATGTGATGGGCAATGCAATGATTGTCCCCCTGAGCAACCAAACGATATAGGAGCTGGAATGCAAAATCTTGTAGCCATGCTCACACAACTTTCTCAAGCTATGAATCATGCAGGACTTCCAAACGAGCAAAGGAAGGAGCAACATTCTGTTGAATCCTTCATGAGGCAGCGTCCACCTTCTTTCAGTGGGTCTACTGATCCATTAGTTGCTGAACAATGGATTAATACTACTGAAAAGATATTTTCAGTTCTTCAATGCTCTGAACATGATAAAGTCATCCTAGCAGTGTATCGTCTGGAAGGTGAAGCTGATCAATGGTGGAATCTTATCAAGAATACGAGGCCAAGAGATGAAATTGAGTCCATGGAATGGGACGAGTTCAAGAACTTGTTTTTCAGTAAGTACTTCCCTCGTATTCTTCGAACGAAGATGGAAAAGGAGTTTCTTGAGCTGAAACAGAAGGATGATGAATCTGTTGGTATATACGAAGCGAATTTTACAAGACTTGCAAGGTATGCATCTGGCATTATCATCCAACCTGAAAGTAAAGTTGATCGATTTTTCAGTGGCTTAAAACCAAGTCTTCGAAGGGCATTAGCTATAAGAGACTTCAGTAGCTATGAAGAAATTGTGCGTTGTGCTATCAAGGTAGAAATGGAAGTTGGTGTTACATATCCATCTCATGGTTTTGACAAGAAACGAAAGATGGAGTTCACGGAGAGATCTCAGAATAATGGTGAAAAGAAGATGAATGTTTCCTTATGCACAAAGTGTGGAAAGAAGCATGGTGGAGATTGTCTTAAAGGGACTAGAAAATGTTTTAAGTGTGGAAAAGAAGGTCATCGAGCAGCTGAGTGTCGAAGTAATGGAAAAAGGGTTTCTAATGATGTGAATAAAGCAAACACTGCAGAGAACGCACCGCCAACACTTCAATGCTTCAAGTGCAAGGAAATGGGGCATTATGCTAATAATTGCCCTAATCCAAGTGTTAGTGATGATCGACATGAGCAACCGCTTAAGGCAAAGGACAAAGGGAAGTCACATGCGATCACTATTGGCAATGTTGAATATGACAACGATGTGGTGGAATGATTAAGTTTTTATGTAATGGGATTCCAAAATAATGTTGTATCATGGAATATTGGAATACTTATGTATTGGTCTAATGTGGTATTCAAAGTGATTGAGATATTATGCAAGGAAAACGAGAAAATGAAATGTTTAACAGTATTCATGAGCTCATGATTGATATAAGGACTAAGTGATATCATGGTTTGAGTATATAGAATTTTGAGGATTTCGGTATGTGAAAAGTGTTAACTTTTAACTGCATTCAAGTTTTCACTAAGGTTCAATGGGTATTCAAGAGAGTACAATATTAAGGCCTTTGAATGTTTGGAATGTGACCAACAAGATATATCTTATGATATATGGGGATCAACGATGGTATTAAATATCTGGTAATCGTTTTCACTATGTTATGAGAATGGACTGTAGTATTATGGATAAGCCTAAAGATTGGAATGGATTATGTTGGACATAAGTTAGTATTGTTTAAGGATAGAAGTTTTTTCGATATTATGGGATGTTATAGTAATATAGTTTTAGAAAAAGGACAACCTGCAGGACGGGCGACAGCCCATCGCTTCGGACAAGGCTGTGGGAATCGAACCCACAACCGAAGTGCGACTGGCCTTTATCGCCTACCACTGACCTACAGGAAGTCCCTGTTTAGTAGAAACTAGTTTTATTATATTAAGGAGTATGATATATGAAGTATAAGTCCATTTTAGGAACCATATATGATTAATCTCACTATAGATCGATTTATGAATATAATTTTTGCTAACCTTTTGTTTGAGACAGATGGAATGACCTGTCATTCTATCACATGATCTGCTAACACTTCACGAATAACAAATTCAACTTTATTTATTTAAGAGATGAAGTGGAAATTGTTCAAGGCACGAACAACAGTGATATTGTATCAAAATAAAGTAAGTATTTATTCTAATTCAAATTTTCAACTTTAGGGAAATGATCTTGAAAACCAAAAATGTTGTCCTAGTGATCTTATACCTGATGAATTAGATGGTACCTTAGATCGTCACAAATCTATGGATTTGTGATTACTGGATTCTCCATAGCCATGTTCTCTACCACTCTCCATCAGAACATGATGGTTAGATTTCTCTTCCATATCCATATTTTCACCTATGTGGAAACCCAGTGATTAGTTTATTTGGGTAATCGTTATATTTCATACTTTAGTTTTTAAAGCCAAGTTTTGGTATTCCCTTTTACGATGTGGGTTTCTATTAAAGAAACTTTGAAATAGTAAACCATTTATAACCCCGACGAATTTCGAGGGCGAAATTCATTTTAAGGGGGGTAGAATGTAACAGCCCAAGATTTTATAAAAAAATATTCTTTTTAATTTTATTAATGTGTTGTGTTGTACGCTACACCCAAAGGAGCTTGCACAACACACATCCTTGACTTGACTTGCATTACACGCAATCGCGACCTTCCTCGATAGCGTGTGTAGTTCGCAATACAGAGTTTCACTAAACAACGATATGCTATAAAAATATTATTAAAACTAGCCGTTATGAATAGTAATAACCACTTTTTGAAATCCAGTAAATCTTATTTTTCAAAATGAACTTTATTTTTGGATTCGGAGTATCGAATTTAGCCTAAGGAAAATTTTGGTACTTTTCGGATAACTTTCATATTCTGATGAATAGTGAAAATTACTAAATTATAATTAAAAACAACTTTTTTAATCGAAATAATTAATAGTGATAAATCATTAATTTGAGTGGTTTGAAAGTATATTTAGAATATATTTTTACAATTTAATACAATGTTGGTCATTGGATGTAATTTCACATTTAAACTAGACATAAACAAGTGTCAATCTTTTGATAGATATTGTTTCTTAAAAACACGCTATTTGTTTTAACAACGGGATTTAATTATAAAATTAATTAATTCAACTTTTATGTTATGAATTTGGTAAAATAGACTTCATTTTTGAATTCGGAATATGAAATATAGTTTAGGATGAAATTTTGGCATTGTTCTGAAAAACATCAATTTTTGATGAATAGTGAAACTACTAAGTGGTAGTTAAAAAAACTGAATTTTTCATAAAACTTAATTTTTCCGCTTCTGTGAATGGAATTTCGAAAATCCGAGAGACACGGTTAATATCAAGGACTAAAATGTGGTTCAATGAGATGAAAATAATTTTTTGGTGAATAGTAACTTTTTACTTTTTTTTACCGCGGTTAATAGTAAATAGGGTAACTAAGGGTAAATATGATATTAATATTACCCTAACACATGTCCTAATTCTATTGGACAAGTGTAATTCGACCAAAAACAAACTTAGGAATAAAATATGACCATTTAGGCCCACTTGGATTAGATTAGGACATTTATTATTAATTTATTTAAAGAAGGGTTAAAATAGTTAAAATCAAAGTTTAATAAGTAAATCATTTTTAATATAGGGTTATACATAAGATAAATTCGATTTTAAATATTCATTAGAAAGCTAAAAAGATTTACTACATGATGGTATTTTATTTGTAATTTTTAGACATCAAATAATTTAATTTAATTATGACACAAAGATGATGCAGTAATTATCTTATTAATGAAATATTGAAAAAATTGATAATATAAATACCAAAATAAATGTAATTTGAGACTTTTTATGAATTCCACTAATTTTCTAGGTTACTATGATATATTAGTAATGATTTAATTAACTTGGTTCGAACATATAATTCTGTTATGACTTTCACAAAAATCATATATCAAATAGTGTCAAAATTGACACAAAATAGTTTTTAAATCAAATATTATATTATTAATTGTTATTTTATTCCTAAAAATCTAAGGTTCGGCCAAATGACTTAGATAAGGATATATGTATTAATAATAAACAATTTGGGGTTCGTTTGGCATGTTATAGTAAGTTTATTAACCATATAGTGAAAGAAAACAAAAAGACACGGTAAAAGTTAAATTATTTAACTTAGAGTTAAATCTAATTGATAAGGTTTAAAATAATATCCAAACATGTCTAAATTTGATTGGTTGATGAGATTACAACCCTATCTCATCTAATCTTCGAATATGAGTCATTTTTGGAGGTTTTTAAGTAGGGTTAGATTTATTATAAATTAATATTTTTAAGAATTCCTAAGGTGCCCCTCTCCTCCCCTATAAAAGGACACCTCCTCCCCCTCCTCCTCACACCAATTTGAGCACTCAAGCTCGGCCAACCCCTGCCATTTTCCCTTCTCCACTTCCCTAGAATAATCCTAGAGGTCCTGGTCTTCTCCAAAGACCAATCTTAGTTCCTTAAGTGGAGGATTCAAAAAGGCGTTCCAAAGAAGAGGTAATATCCATTACCGATCTTTTCAATTTCTTTCTTCTTCAACTTCTTCTTCTTTAGTTGTTTCATGATAAAGTAATAACATCAGTATTACTTACATACTGATATGTTATTATAAATATGAAACAACCCTAATTCACCTTCTATCCATCCTACGGAAAAATGAAATCACCGCGCGTGCGTACGTACGGAATACCGTCTCCACGCCGTGGTGTAATCTATTTTCCACCATCACCTTACAAGGATGGGTATAATGGTGTAATCAGTAACTATATATGATTATTATTAAGTAATATTGATACTGAAATAATATATATATATACTCCAATACAATTCCACGATCATAGGAACGATATCATCACTCGTGCGTACGTACGGAATACCGTCTCCACGATGTGATGCGACTCGTTCTACATGATCTTCATTTCATAATGATTATATAAATGAATTGAATGAATGAATATGGTATATACTACACTAATACCATTCTGGAAATGAATTATCTATAACCTAAAGATAAGAATAAGAATTTATTCGACAAAACACGCATAAAAAGTTATAAAGACCCGAGTAACAAGTAACAATGAAATATTACTAAAAAGAAGCTAATAATATGACCATATATGATCTCATATCAATATGTATGATTCTGGAATAAGTCAATAACAGTATTTAAACCATTATACAGGAGCTTCGGACACGAACAAAGCAAATCGGACCTAAGGTAAGGGAAATATCACAATCTCATTTTTATCCGAGATTGTTTATTCGTAAGTATTCACTGGGGTGTATTTTATCATCCACATCCATGTTTCATCAATATGTAATATTATTTCCATCCACCTACAATTGTTTAAATCCATTTTTACCCTTCGGTGAGTTTTTAGTAAAAGAAATGAAAGGAATCTTTTGTCGTTTTTCGTACGAGGTACTTTTTGACTTTTCCGAAAAAAGAATGAGAAGAATGTTTTTTTTAACTTATACGGCATGAATGGATTTTTAAAACATTATTTACAAGAAGCTTCCTTTACAAGTTTTCAAGTTTATTTTTAATCAACTTCTTTTATTTTAAAGTTGTATGACATGTTATGAAAGGAAAATTGTTTTTGAAGAAGAAAGGATATTTTCCTCAAGAATTCAATACAAGTGTTTTATCAAAATTATTTTCCATCTAAGATAATAAAGGGTTCTGTTTCTATCCATATTTTTACATTGGTTTGACTATGTTGTGATGGAATTATGTTTATGAATTCCTTTATCATATATGAATTGATTTATGATGTCATGATGTTTCAAGAATCCCATTTTTGTTATATGTGTTATGCGATGATGTATGTTTTATGATTATGTGGCACACATAAGAAAGGATTCATTATAAGATGGGTGGGACCTATATCTCCCTCCAATGCATTGGGTAAAGATTTTATATCTCATGAGATAGGCATGGCTGGAACGGAAGGTTATTTCGGTTCAGTGATACAGGACTGAAACGAGGAGTGAACTCGGTTCAGAAAGGGACTTTGTCCACTAAGATAGTCTTGGCAATGAGTCATGACTAACAAGAAATGATTTTCCATGATTATGTGTGCATGCCACAAAGTTTCAAGTTTTATGTTATGATTATGGGGATCTCATTTTCACTTCTATGATTTATCCCATGTTATGATATTATGAGCTCTTTTGCAGGTTAAGATTTCCAAAAGCTATGTTCTTATGTATATGATGTGATTGATATTTCTTTTGTTTACCCTTACTGAGCATTTGAGCTCACCCTTTTATGTTTTCTTTTCCCCAGGATATAAAGAAAGGTTTTTAGGTAAAAAAAAGGGAAGATCTTTATGGGAGATATTGAAGATCTTTCACCACGATTAGAAGATTACGTTCCGAGTTTCCAAAGACACTAAACTATTACGATCCTTGTGTGTGTGTTTTTGTTATGTACTAAGTATTCCGCAAAAGTAATGTAATGTCCATGTACGATAAGCTTCGGGTCTCTACATCTATTATTGAAATAAGTATGTGTTCTTTAAAGTTTCACTTCATTAAATTATTTAATCCTACACATCATATAGTTAATATAAAAAAATAAGAATTGTTAATGATTCCATTTTTGGTGGAATAGATAGATTTATCTACGACAATATCTTGTCTATCATTGGTACCTAATGACATTATATGATCACATGTGTAGTAAATTATATGTGTCCCACATTAGGGACATCAATTATTAAATTATGATGAGAGCATTTTAATAGATTAATGAGCTAGTTGTTGCAATTATTGGATAGTGTTTCCCCATTTTGATTATTGGTGTATTATATATTTTAATTTCTAATAGATTCCATGAATGAATTTTTCACTTTTTGTAGATACATTCCATCATATTATTTATTTGATAATGTTTATAGCTATTTATGGAAACTTATTTCTTTGATACTAGTGCTTATATCCTCTAAATCATTGACTATTATTATTATCCTCATGTAGTTATTTCAAATTTTCACCATTGTGATTCACTCTAAGCATATGGAATAATATCTTCATGGAATAAAAAAAATTCCTACCTACTAGTAGGAAGACTCTAGGGTCTGAGGAGGTTCATTTGAGTCCTTGTTGCCAACATGGTTTGGTTAATTTGGAGTGAATCGGGTTTGGGACATCACACGCTTATGGTTAGCCCATGCATAACATGTTATCGATGTATTACTATATATCCCTGACACAAGTTTTTATATGATTACGTATATCCTAAAAATATATTCCTTATGATAATGTTATTTTCTCATGGTTAATTTTTTATTTTTTTTTAAAAGTCATGCTTACGAACTACTATGATTTATTCCATAAGATATGTTTATGATCTATGGTAAGTATGGTATGGTTTTAAAATATTATTATGATGCAGTCAGAAACATATTTTAATGAAATTTAGATATCTATAATGTTTATCATTACTATGATTTTGTTACCCCTTTAATATTTTAATTTACCTATGTTATGATGAAAGTTATTATTCCAAATATGTATATATTGGATTCAAGTTATTAATAACATAATGAGAGATGATCTATCTCACAAATGGATAAATATTTTATGTTTCTATGTTTTAATGGAACAATAACTAAATGAATGTGGTTTGTATCATTTTTTTATATATTAAATATTCACAAATCAAGAAAAAATATCTTTTTATGTGAAGTATTGGTCAATATAGTTGGTATAAAAGAATGGTTTATTTACCATTTGGAATCTAGGGAGAGAAAAAAATTAGTGAGATACATATGAATATTTCTATGGATAAGTTTTCGGATTTTTATAATGATTAGTATATAAATTAATCAAATTATACTAAAATTTACTAAAATTTGGGTAAATTATAGAGTGATTGGTTTATATAAAATTACATACATGTCTGGATACTAATAATTAAAGTAGCTCTCACACATAGGCAACTAGAGTTAATAAAATAAAATATAATTCATTGATATGTACTCAATCATTAGCTAGTACCTGAAAACATTCATTCATCTTCAACTTCAATGAAATTACATGTGGATATTCTTGGGAATTCATAATAACATTAGGAACAATCATGAATGATTTGAATAATGACCATTAATGACCTAGGTTAAGCCAAATGTTTCATAGATTTAAACTAAGGTGTCATTTTTTAGACATCAAATAAATAGTTTTCCATGCTTATTTGGGTTTAAACTATGATTTGTGTATCTCACATGATGATTTTGGGTTTAAATTATTTGATGGAACCAGAAGGAACCATTATAATGCTAAAATCAATAGATAATGTAATGATTTTAATTTTGAGAAACACAATTTTAGGAGGGATAGAACGAAAAAACACTTTTATAAGACAACACAACTATATCATTTTATGAATCATATTGAACATCAAAAAAAGAGAATGATTGAACAATATTATGTTGTTTTCTTAATATGAAAATTTATACCCTATTTTATTAGGGAATAATGATCCACTTGTAACTGAGAAATAAATCATTAACACTAAAGATATAATTTTTATTCTCTAGTGTTCTGTGAATGAAAAATTAATTTTGGATGTCTATTTTTTGGAAGGTGATGTAGGTAAGTGGATGAATCTTATTAATAATATGAGGGAATATGTGGTATTTTAATCTATATAAAGAGACGAGTTTAAGAAGATATATTCTAGAAAGTAATACCTTCATATTCTATAAACAGGGATGGAGAAAAAATTTATTTAGCTCAAAAAGTAGGATGATGAATTGATTAGTACCTATGAAGCTAATTTCACAAGACATACATTACACTATTATCTTATAATCATTATTCTAGAAATAAATATTTATTAATTTTTTTGTATTAAGAGGACATCGTCAAATTTCATTAGCTATATGATACTTCAGTAACTAAAACGAATTTGTTTAAGGTGGACTAAAGGTAGAAATGTAAATTATAGATTATGACCATTCTCATGGTCTAGATAAGAAATGGTAAATAAAATAACTGAATAATTATAATAAATAACATACAGGAATGAAATTTTAGTCACTTTCATGCCATAATTGTGGAAATAAGCACTCAAGTGAATCACTAAGAGAAAGAAGAGGGTGTTACATGATTGGGAAGAATTTACATCAAGATAATGAATATATTTGTTATGAAAAAGGACCGAAATTGATACTAATGGAGAGGGAGATAAACAAAATTAACCAACCACACTCATGTTTTTCTAGTGTAAAGAGTTTGGTAAATATGTAAATCAATTACCAAATCTAATGGATAATGTGAATGATAAGACCCCAAAACCTATAATGAATATGTATAAAGGAAAATATTATACAATCACAATGAATGAAGGGAATCCTGATGATTAAAAAATAATCCCCCATCATTATGTGAGAATTTCATGTTTTGTTTGGTTTGAATGAGGGGTATGAAATGTTTAGTGTTTATAATTTAGTGAATTTTTATTTTATTTAGAGAAATTATTATCTAATTATAAATAGATTTTAGAGTATTGTAATCACATTTTATGTTCAATAGATTCAAGGATTAACCTAATATTCTAATGAGAAAAATGACCATATAATATATGATCTGATATAAGGAATATATTGTGAATTTATATTTATAATTTATATATATCTATGTAAGATTAAAAGTAGAGTTATAGATCACATAATAAGATTATGAGTATTTGGTTAATCAGAAGTTAAAAGAAATTAACACCCCTATTTAGGTTTTATGTTTTGATATTTTATCAAGATTATGTATCATTCAAGAGAGTATTATGGAAATAAAAACCATTGGGTTTTATATGTTTTAACGAAAAAGTTATTTGAGTATTAATTACATTACACTTTTCGGACATTTTATTATATGAACAAAATAATTGAGTTGAGGGTGGCTCTGAGTTTCCACAATCAGGGGGGCTAGGACTTCTACAGTAGTTCTGCAATGACAATGGACATTGGGATGGTCTTCCATCCTCAATCAAGGGAGGGAACTTCGATGTCCTTAGAGGGAGTGGAAACCACCTTCTTCCCTTTTTATATCAGTAATATACAACACATATTCCCTCAAATCATTTTTTGTCCCATGATTTTTGATCTACATGATGAGATCCCTAATCTTCCTCCTTTGATCGTAGAGTTCAACGATGCATTGTCCCTCTTTAACCAGACTCTAATCACTCAATTTTCTCCAAGAAGCTATTTGCTGAACTCATTTTTTAGGTTTTTAATCGACTTTTGGGGCATACATGAAAGTGAAATTGTGGAGTTGATTGAAAATAATAACATCATGATCTATATTGCATCAGAAGTGGATCTGATTAATTCCTTGCCTAGAACTCCCCACTACTATAATAGTTCTTGATTTGTTTTCTTTAGATGGACGTATGACTACCACATGAGACAGGATTCTCCTTCACCTGTTATTTTTGTTACTCCTCTGAAAATAGAATTACTATTTGAAAATACCTTTATTTTTAAGATGCTTAGATACCTTGTAGGTAGGTATTTATGCTATGATAGTTGAAACAATTCTTTGTGTATTCTTGTTAACCCTCAGATATGTGTGGAAGTTGATGCCTAAAGATTCCTCCCGACTTTGTTTATATTATAGTAGGTGAGGAGTTCCATTGTAAATAGAATGATGATTATGAATCATCGGTTTATTTTTGTTCTAATTGTAAACCAATGGGTCACTCCTCGACAGCCTATAGGCGTGGCTCTAAACATACAAATAAGAAAGTTGGTGTCGGTTCAGTAGGTAGAGAAAAGGCCCCTATGACCAGTGCAGGTCTCTCATGTCAGGGGACAATGTGTGTGGAGGTTGTGACTTAGGTGGTTTGGATTGATTCCTAGGAAACAATTCTATTTAGAAGGGATATTGAAGATCCTCCAATGCCCTGGGATGTCTCTTTGAAAAAATAGGATGTGGAAAAGGGGACTGGAGCTGAGGTTACCCAGTGTAGCATCAGATATAACACTGAATATGAGTGTCTAAGAGTGGAAGATAGAGGTCTCAAGCCACCTTGAGTGCCTCACATGCTGAGGTGGTGTGCATAGGGAGTGGTACACAAAATAGTGTTCTGTTGAAGGCTCCTAATAAATCATGGGAGGGATTTTTTTTGTTTCAGAGCTAGTCCTAGTATGGAGGTTCCATTTATTGAGTTGGGAAATAATTTTTCTGGACTACCTAATGAGTATCTATTTTTAGATTTTGAGAAATAGTTGACCAGGTACACCATAGATGGGCAGAAGGACCTCGATTCTAGTGATGATAGGTATATTCAGTTTGAATGTGATGTTGAGGAAGAGGTTTAGGTTATGGGTGATAGAATATCTTGTCCAAGGAAATGTAAGAACCCGATGGGAATCCAAAAACTGATAAAGGACTAATCATTCCTTCCACTTCATATGAAGAAATATTAATCAAAGAAATAAAAAATAAGGATTATGGTCAGTGATAATCTCTTTAACCCAATATAGATTGTCAATAGTGGAAGCCATATCTCACTATTGATGAATCCTTGGAACTGATTATGAGCTCGACATATGACGTGGTTGAATATGTTTGGACACTTAGAGATTCTGATGATGAAGCATCCAGAATGAGGGGGCAGTCCTTAAGGATAAATCTCAATGAGTATCATTATACCAGAAGCAAAAAACATGATCTGATATTAGTTGTGGGGGTTCAATAGTGGGAATATCAGTCTTGAGTAATACATCCAGTCTTGGGACAAGCTGCTTTCAAGTCTGAATACCTTATAATGGATGAACGAGACATCCAAGTAAGCAACATTTCAAATAAATTATTCACTGAAACTAATTCTAGTAGGGTTAAACAGTAATTCAATGGTTCTATCATTTACTTTTATTGATGATTTCAGGGTTCAACACCTTTTTTATAAAAGTGTTTGAAAAGTAAAAAATTTAATTTTCATTGAAATTATATGTAAAAAAACATTATGGTTTCTCTTATCTTTTCTATTGAGGTAAGAATGTGTTGTATTCGACCACATTAGGACATCAACACACTTAATTGTTACCAAATAATATTCAACTCTACATATACCAGTCATAAAATACATTATGTTGTAAGGATACATGTATTACCACATTCAATTGTATCTAACTAGTATCTGAGGGTTACCTTAATTTTTTTGGATAAGACTTAATCAAGATCTTCATGCAGGTTTGCATTTCATCACAACGTATCAGCCACAAACAGATGATCAGTCTGTATGAACAATTCATACCATATAAGAAATGGTAACATATTGTTTCATGGATTTCAAAGGTGATTAGGATCAAAATCATCTTCTACATGTACTTTCATATAAAAATATATTTCACTCCATCATTCAACAGGTTCCAAATGAATCCCTTTATATATAGTAGTGTATAACTCAAACATACTAGAATGTAGTTGGAGAAAGAATGTTATTGGGGCATAACCTAGTTGGTGAAGTGGAATGAGAGGTTAGAGAAATTCAATAAAATGGAAAGGAATAACAATGTTGAATGAAATGTTATAATGAAAATATTTGATGTGATATAGAATTAGATGTTGGTGAGAAGGTGTGCATACTAATTTCTATGGGGATGAATCAAAGGAAAAGTAAACCATAGGTTTACTGGTGATTTTGAAATTATTGATCATATCATGATGGTATCCTATCAATATCATTTCATCTAATCCTATATTGGGTTCATCACGTCTTAAATGTTTTTTGATGGAGTACATACACATCTAATCCATCACATGTGCTGAACTTAGAGGTCATACCAATAAATCTGGATATATCTTATCAAGAACAACATACAGGGATTTTGGATCATACATAGAACTTTCTATGAAAAAACCACTCACATGGATAATGTTTTGAGAGCCCCCCCAGTATATAGAATCTACATGAGAAAATATGGATGTAATGATATATAATTATAGATAATTATTTGTAAAAAAAATATTAAATTCAAGGGTGAAATTCATTTTACGTGGGTTATAATTTAACATCATGATAATTTTTGATTTTTTCTTCAAATATATTTAATATTTTTGTAATCTTAATTTCATGCAACATGAGTTTATGTTATTTTAACATCAAACACTAATTTTATCATCTATTACATATGACACTTAGTTTTAAAAAACTATGATATGTTATTAATATTATATTTTAAAAGCGACCATTGTATCCTAGACATTAAAATTAAAGATATGAAAAGTAATAAATACTTTTTATAAATTATCTAAAATAGTTTTAAATAAAGAAAAACATACAGATAAAAATTATATAATTTTTAAAAAATCATTAAATGTTTTCAAAATAAAATATTCCAAAAAATATTTATTTATTTTATTTTCTGAATAAATAATTATTTTAATTTATACGAATTAAAAAAATTTACCTTTTAAGATAAAAATAATTTCTAAAATTGATATTTCCTAATTATATTTGAGTTACTTTTTTATAATGTTCTAAACAGAAAAATATTTTATTAAATAGTAAAAAAATACTATTTTTTATTAAAATTTTTGATTTCATTGAAAGATTATAAAGAGATAAAAAATATTTAGATGGTTTTAAAAATAAAAATATTTAAAAATATATATCTATCAATCCAATTTACGTAATTGGAATCGATTTTAAACTGAATTTTGAAATAATAACTTTGTAAACATTTGAGCATTTTCTGTTTTAAAACACACTTTCTCATTGTGTCTCTAAGATTAATATTAAATTAAAAATTACCACTTATATGAATGGAATTTTAAAAAATGGGTTTTATATTAGGAATAATTATAATTAATATTGTCCAATAAGTTAAATAAATTTTATTAACATAATTTATAATAAATAAAGTAAAAAAATATTTACCAATGTTAAGATAAAAATTGGTTTATCACGACATAAAACTAAAAAGATAATGTTTTAAAAAGGCAAAAAGAACTTTTATAACACCCATCTTATGAACTAATTAAAAACATACCTATTCTAGGTTTGAGAATGGAGGCTTTTGCGGCCTTTTTTCATTTTAATAATGTGGGTACACAATTTTCATCTATAAGCCAATAATTGCACCACTACCCTTTTAAAAGGAGACACCCTCTCCTATCCACTTCACAATTCTGGAAAAATTTGGGTTATCCAATACCTTCCAGAATAACTTTATTAATATAGTTATCTCATTTTATAACCCTTATTTAAGTAATTAATTATTCTTATGAATCCTTTTAATTTAGACCCTAAAAAGTTATCAGAAGAAGAGATAACATCCATAGCCAATCATTTTATTTTATTTATTTTTCAAACTATTTAACTTATAAGTAAAAATTTGCTAATATAATATCCAAAATATATTATATATATTTAAATGTATTTATTTTATTTTCACGATCAATATATATATTCTATTCCATCAAATTGTTTACAAAATCACTATTTGTGTGTACATAAGACTACCTCCTTACAAAACAATGTTATTAATTTTACATAAACACATATTTTTTATTGATATAATGTTGGATTTATTGGTAAAATATGATATTTATGAATTTAATATGCTTATATAATATTGATGTAATATATTCCTTCTTATTTTTAACTCTATTAGAATGTTATAACGTTATTAGTTTTCACAGTGGACTACAACCTCATAAAGAGATATGATTTGTTATTTACATAAAATTTACATGGAATGTGATAAGTTCATGTGTAAATAATAATATTTTATATTTATGACATAAAATCATTCATTAATTGTAAAATATTAAATTCCATTCTTTCTTTAAACCGTCGAGAAAATGGAAACTTTGGTCATGCGTAGTGACCCAAACCATCTCTATGAATGGTGAATTTCACTTTTTATATGTATATTTTATGAATTAATATAAATACATATATACTAAATATATATGGTTTCAATATAACAGTTAAATCTATAGTATTTATTTAACTATGATCAATGTAATATGACTAAAACTATGAAATGCAAACATACACAAAAAGCTACACATTTATTACTTGAAACAGGTCATTAACATGGAATTATTAATAAATTAGAAATAAATAATTATAAGTAAATCATATATTGTATGATATGTATAATTATGGGTCAATAATATTTTTCAATAAAAATATATTTATTATAGATGAGGCTTTAACATGTACAATGGAAGTCAATACTTAGGGTATAGAATTTTTGTATCAATTTTCCTACTTTGAAACATATGTTGTGTTATACACCTATATTCATTTATGAGGTGTATATAAATCCCTATTTATATGTAATATAAAGAAATTATTTATTATAAAGATATTTTATATTTAAATTAGGGTTATTTTTTCATGAATATTACAATTCAATGTAACCAAAGTGGATAGGATTTTAGGATAAAATCTCATCATTTTTTGGGATTGTTCTTGATTATGATTCAAATGTTGAAATATTAAAACATTTTTCTAAATAAATTCATGTATTTTCATCTAATCTTCTTATTTATTTCGAATACATGTTTTTCTTTCATTCTCCTCTCTCGACACATTCATCATTTAAAAATTTATTTTAAGGAAAACATGATTTTTTTCTCACTACTGTCAATAAAACATTCACTTCCATTTCCATGATTTATAAAAATGATTGGAAAAATGTTTTATTCTTCCAATATTCTTTTAGACTCAATTTTACATTTTTTTTAACTTTTTTAAAATGTTTTAAATAGAATCAATAGGTTTTTTTCTAAATATGGCCATTTTGGATTTTTTTAAAAATGTTAATTGAATCATTATTTTAATTTGTACATCGAGAATTTTTTTTTCACCATCATGGAAATTATGTTAATTGCTTCTTAATTTACATATTTTCCCTGTTATTTTCATGTAAAAGTATTTCTAAAATATTTATAATTGTTTATTTTTGAAAAAGTATGTTTTAGTGAAATGATATTTTTATTTAATAAATATTATATGGGATTTTTAAAAATGATTGTATATATTAGATGAAATACTTTGATGTTACATACACATTATTTTTGAAAATATCAAAGGATTATATTTTTATTCATTAAATGGGTGGTTTAATTTTATAATAAAAATATGATTATGAAACCCATTTCACTTCCAACAGTAATACCCTGATAATATTTGTATAACACCCACTTTATTTTCTACCTATGATACATCGATGAAATGATGAAATCATTAAAAAAATTTCAAGGGTTATAATATGATAAATTTTTATAATATCATGGAACAAGTTTATATGATTTTCATTATGCGATGGGTTGGAACTAAATATTTATATAATGCATTGGTTACTGGTTAATTATATATCATCTAAAAGGTTATAGGGGAGGTTATCTAGAACATGAAATATAATACATATGATGTTATCCCAAGCCTAAAAGAGGATACACATGAGGCTATTTCAATCCCAAAATATGCTACATTTGAGGCTATTCCATGTTCTTAAGTGGGTGTATGGGAGGTTATCCCCAAACCAAAGTTGGTACATTGGTGGTCATCCCAGGAATTACATGTTATTTTTTTTATAGTTAGCAATGATATAAGATTTTATATGATTACGTTTATACATGAAATATACGCCTTATAACATTATTATGTCCTCGGGGTTGTTGTTTTTTATTACATTATTGTAAATTTCTTATGAACTATTAATATTTAACCATTAATCTTGTTCATGATTTATAATATGATGGGTGTGGTTTTCAAATGTTATTCTCATGTTCTGGTACCTTTTTTCTCATGATATTTTTAAACATACATTTTCCCTTAAAATTTATATGAGAAAACCTATTATTATGTTTTCATTCGCAGTTTTATGAAAAAATGTGATATGAATTAAATTTATAAAAATAGTGTTGGTTATAAAGATCATAGTGGGAGATGATGGATATCACTTATGAATAAGTCGTTTATGTTTCCAAGTATCAAAATGTAGTAGACCTAAATTATTCTGGTGAAGTTCAATATTTTATGTGATTAATATTCAATTATTATGATATAATATTTATGTATGATTTTTTTAGTTCCTCACAAAAAAACCCATCCCTAACAATCAGTATTACCCTCACATGATTAATTTTGGGGGGAAATCCCATAATAATAATAAAATATATCTTCGAGTAAATAGATAAAGCCTTCACATTAAATGGTGTCGTGATTATCTTAAGGATTGCCTCTAGCTTTCCTTGATTTCCCTTCATATGTAAATTGGTAGTGAGGTAATGAAATAATACATACATATATATATATATATATTTGAATCAAAATAAGTCACACCCACACCTCTGATTCCATCACAATAACAAAACCCAATTTCATCATGTTAACATATAAATTACATAAAACCCCTCACTAGGAAATATTACATACATATAAATATAACCTATATTCTTCCAAAATAATTGGGAAATATTTGAAGGGGTTTTAATTTTCATACAAAATAAGTTGGAAGGTTCAACCTAAGGCCAATGATAATTCCTCATAAAATGAACCCATACAACATGATTCATAAACCAATTAGACCTTCAAAAATTGACTATAAATTTAAAATATCCATATAAAACTGTATGATAATAAATTATAATAATGAGTTCCAAAAATAGTCCTTACACTTTGGAAAAAGGTAATCCTCATGCGCATTTACGTAAATAAAAATAAAATTGCATCCTTATAAAATTTCACAAGTTCTATATAATATAACATTCAAAACTGTACATGAAATAGATGAAAATCAACTATAAATATTTTATAAATATGTATTTTGAAATAAAAAGGTCTATCTAACATTATTTTCACTTATTTTGAAATAATAGTGTCAATCCACTAAAAAGAAGTTATAATGATCCTTATGATACCGGGAAAAAAACCCACGATCCCAGAAATCACAAAACGAAAAAATAAAAAAAGATATATGTATAATTATAGTTCATAGAGGCATTTTTAGGTAAAATAGATGACTGTTAAAGTTAGATATGGAGTTAAAGGGAATAAAATGTGGTTACCAATAAAATTCGGCCTCATATTTTAAGTAACATCACTAATCTAACATAAAAAAGAATAAATTGAGATGGAGATTCCCTGGGGGTATCATTAAACAAATTCATGAAGAGTGGAATCAATTTTATTTAAATTAAAAGAGACTAAAAGTTATAATTTACAATTTTTTATGAATTAGTAAATTTGAATAGTTTGTCTTAATGTTTTTCCAAAAAATGTTCCATGTATATAATTTGGATATATTAAAAACTATTGTATTTTTTTCAAAGTTTCTACATGGATAATAATAACTTTTCATCAAACCATGTAACATTCAATGAATGTAAAAAATTTACAAATTTCATAAAAATTTCACATGAAAATAGAAAGAAACAAATAATACTGAAACATAAATAAAATAATTGGTCAAAACGAGACCAACATGGGATATTGAGGATTCAACATGACAACATGTGAGTATTTTTAGGAAAATATTATGTAA
This sequence comes from Viscum album, assembly GCA_963277665.1. Taxonomy (NCBI): domain Eukaryota; kingdom Viridiplantae; phylum Streptophyta; class Magnoliopsida; order Santalales; family Viscaceae; genus Viscum; species Viscum album. The sequence continues at coordinate 714,413,014 of OY728160.1, forward strand.
ACTATATTGTGTAATTGACGGTTCGTTATCACCATGGTTTTGAACCAATTTCTTTTTCAAAATCAAAAAATTATTTTCTATGACCAGATTTCTAATAACCCCTAGGGGTGTAACATGTCTTATAATGAAACAATGATGTCAATTTTTACTTAAAATATGTTTTGTTTTAGGGGGTTCTACTTATGTCATTTCATACAATCTTATTTATCCCCATGAAACCCTATAGTTAAATTTATTTTAAATCTCATCCAATATTGTGGTATTTTGAATATATGTTTCTAGGTTGATATTATGTTCATGGTATATCAAAATTTTGGATTTTTGAATTCATCTTATCTCATTATTTGGATTATGGATCAGGGAATGGATCATGTGACCTATGTAATGACCCAAACTATTATAAATAAAATTCAATTATTATTTATTGTTTTATTATATAATATAGTTATTGAAAACACATGATATTTTTTGGATTTATTATATTCAATTTGATTTAAAATACCATTATGAATCATTATCTTTGATAATATAGTAATTAAATAGTTATGTTATGATCGATATAAATATAGGGCTTTAACAAATCCAATTGACATAGACAATGGATGTGAAGACCTCATCTTAGAGGATTGTACCTTATGAAACCCATTTACCAGATCTTCTAAGGGAGGTAACATATCTAGGATTTTTTCTTAATCAATTACAAGCTGTTATCCAAAAACATAATCATGATAGAAACATCTTATGGGGGAAGTTCAACCTCATAGAGATCACAACGCTAACCATGTTCACCGAACGACTCCATGAAATTATCACTGTTTCACACCATACAACTTGGGTGTATGTTAGTGAAATAAAGGAATATTTATCAAGACCTTAATAATATGAATATTTATATTGTATATAATAATTAATTAATTTTCATTTTAATTGATATTTTTTAATAATTTTCATATTGGTTTAATTAAACATAAATTTCATTTTTATGTAAAATTCAAATTCATTTAAGGTGTTTATTTTAAATAAATAATAGATTCTATTGAAATAAATTGTTTTTAACAATTTTTTTTATTAAATAAGGTTTTTTAATTATAAATCATCATATAATTTTTATGAAGTGAATATTATTTCTATAAGTGTTTAAAAACTGTTATTTCTAAAACAATATATTTTTTTAATAACTATTGGACCTTATTTTAAAAGTGAAAATTAAAATATTAAGAAAATTATTAAGATAAAATAAGTATTATTTTTTGAATCAGAATGTTGAAATTATCCAATCGTTAATCTTTTATACTTTTCATAGAGAGTCCAATTTTCAGGTAAAAATTAAATACCGTATAAATATATGGTGTGTTGTATAACATAATAATGACCAAAATGACATAATAAATACTATAATGGATATCCATGGAAAAATATTTGTTTTACCCTTAAAATAATGTTATTTTAATTAAATTGTATTAATTTTATAAATCTTTTATTAAACATCCAAAATATATAATATATTTTGTGATTTTAAATTCATTTATTTAAAAGAGATACTCCCCTACACATAATAAATTGTAATATTTAATATGTATGTACCTTTTATAAATAAAATAATTAATACAATCCCACATTGAAAAAAAACCTGGGAAAAAACCATGGGAAGGTTTGTGGTTTTGAAGATTTTATTCTGTATAATCCAAAACATAAATATTAAAGAATTCCATCTCTTTTCCTATATAAACCAACCCCATCTCCCATTTATGTTCACTCAAAATACATGGAGCATGTCCTTATTATCATATACCCTCTCTATAATCCTCCCAATGTTCCTAAATCTCTCAATATGCCCATTTTCAATATTTTGGAGTTACACTCTCTTGTAAGGGTTCTTTCCTTTCTCATATTTATCAATGTTTCATTATCTTGTTATTTGCGTTTATTTTTAATTATTAATGACGGGTTATGTTTTTTATACTCAAACATACTTCACATATTATTTTGAAATGGAGATATACCCTTTTCACTCTCATTAATACATCCCATGTATACCTGTTACATTGATAGAATATTGTTATCATCATTTCCTTTCTCTTTTTATCAAGATTATTTATTATACTATGCCTTATTATTCAAATTTGATATTTGTTTACATGTCTATAAATGTCCATATTACTTTCCAATTAATATCCAAATAACAAGGGACCCATTTCTCTCTCATCAACACATTTTATGAATTTTTATGGGATGCTGATACACTGCAAAATTTTCACCATTATTTCTTATGCCAAACCAAATGTGTAGTGAATAGAATACCCATTTCAAATAATGGGTGTTAAATTTTATGAGCATATAGTTTTTTATTTTTTATTTAAAAGTATTTATTCCACAATACATGTTCTTGGAATAAAATAATTTGATAAATGAATCCATGTTGTATGATCTATGTAGAACACTTATGCATGAGAAAGAAATGAAAGTTATGGGTGATCCTAGAATTATATAGCCCTCCAATGCATTGGGTAATGTTTAGTATCATGATACACCATGTTGGGTCAAGGGTTTACATTATTATTTCAGGGTACTTTTTACACCATGATGTCTTTTATTTTAAGACACGATGTATATTTATGATGTAATGATTAATGTTGAGGCCACATTTCCCATGTTATGATTATCATACTATATAATGCCTTATTATTAATGTTTCTTTATTTATAATTTATATTCCCTTACTAGAATGTATTATTATCTTCATGTTATTCCATGTTTATTCCCTTACTAATCAGTATGGGTCACCAATTTATTATGTTTTTCCCCAGGATATCCAATGTTGTTTTAAGCTTATAGAGGTTAAAGAAGTTTTCAATAAAGATGTTGTAATTAATATTTAAAGTTTTAATTCAATATACGTAATTCAAAAATATACTAGACATATTGATCATTCTGGTTGTATTAATTCTTATATCATGTTATTAAATAATGTATTAATTTTCATTAAATAGAAGTGTTATAATAGTTGTGATCTGAGGATAAGTTTATTTATTTTTGGGATTATAAATATAAAACTATAGTCAAAGACTTAAGGATAAGACTAATTAAAATAATACATCCCTATATTTTGTTTATTATTGAGTTTTTTTATCAATAAAATAATCCCACATATGGATACTAAAAGTGGACGTTCTTCTGGAATAGATAAACACAGGAGTAACGAATCTGACAAGGTGTTCCTAGCCTAACTCATGGTAACATGGTATATGAAAAAAAATCTTACTATGAATATGGTTTGACACTTTTAGGTGGTAGTATTTGGTAATTTATAATCTCTTTGTCATCCATTATTAAGGGAGTAAAAAAATATGTATAATAATATATGTTATGAAATAGATCATAGATAACAAAGACTAAAGCTTAGAAATATATAAGCTAATGAAATACATATAAGTTATATGTCATCCCTTTATTTCCATTAAATTGAAATTTATGTTTTTAAATGTTTAATATACTAATACTAAATTTTATTTTTATTATTTCTAATTGACGGATATAGGAGGAATTAGGTAAAAAATCATTGTGAAGAGTAATGTGATGACTTACCAAACAAGATCACCAACCTGATGGGAGCAGGAATTGCACACTTTGTGAAAATACACTATTAGATGACTCAGGTTCTAAATTGAAATATGGATTAATGGGAGCATCCAAACCCCTATAAGAGACAACAAGCCATAATCTAGAGTTTGATGGGTTAAAGGCCTTCTACATCAATGGTTTATCTATTCCCTTAATCATATAATAGTTCATCAACTCCATTGAAAGGATATTATCCATACTTCACTATTCTAAAAAATATAGTGTCTTATAAGCTATTTATCATATAGAAGGTGAAGTTGATCAGTGGTGGACATTGTTAAAAATTAAGAAGCCAAAGGAATATATCCAATTAATGGGGTGGAAGGATTTCCAGAAAAAAATCAATAAATATTTTCCTCGCACTATCCATCTTAAAACGAAAGTGATTTCCTTGTCTTAGAGAAAAAGATGATGAATTTATTAAGGCGTATGAAAAAAAATTCATAAGAGTGTCGTAGTTTGCCTCTTTCTTTTTCATTACCCCCAAATACAAGATTTAAAAATTAATTGGTGGGATAAAATGTAGCCTACTGAAATCCCTGGAAATCATTGACTTTGATAGATATGGGGAAATTTTAAGAATCAGTGAAGATATTATCTATAGTTGATGAGGAAATTCTTAAGGTTCAGGAAAAACAAGAACCTAGGCAATGATTATAGATTAGATAAACCCCCTACTATGATGGATGAGAGTAATGATATGGTCAACCCTAAGCGTATTGTTTATTAAAAAACATCTAGTAATTAAATAACTTTTCAAACCAATACACTATTCTAAAAATTTTCAAACACAACCAACAACTTCCAAGGTAGCATGGGAATTCATTTTTCTATCACTACCGCCAAAGTGAAACTAAAAAATGAAGTGGTGAAGGGTATGTTAGTTATTCATTCAAGAATAGTGAAATTAAATTTTTATTATAGTTTTAGGCATTCCTTTATTTCACATAAGTTTTTTAAAACTAATCAAACACCACCACAAAGTATATAAGTAGAGATGTTAGTGAAAATGAAAAAATTGTGAAATTATTGCATCCTATGCATATAACTCCCCCACTATCATAGTATGTGGGATGAATTTACTAGAAATGTATTTCATAATCCCATTAGTGTGAATTTATGAAATTTTGGACATGGATTGGCTTTCCCAATATAGAGATAACATAAATTACCATAAAAAGGAAATCACTCACCATATAGTAAATCATCTTTGGATTCTCTAAAAATTCATAGAGAAGGATGGATATTCATTAGAACAACTTTCTCAAACTTTGATATTGTATTCTTATGAGAATGAATATCTATCTCAATTTATTATGTCTTAGGACAAGATCATCCTTGATGAAATTCCCATTGGGATGGAATATGCTGACGTGTTTAATGAGGAATTTTTTGTTCTCTCTTCAAGTAAAGCAGTTGTGTTTTCTATCAAACATATACCTGGGGAATTACCATTATACAAGACTCTCTATAGAATATATGTTTTGGAACTTGAGGAGATGATGAAAAAAATAGTACAATATAGATAAAGGGTGCATATATCTAAGTGTGTCACCAAGTGGTTCACTCATACTCTTCATCAAGAAAAAAGATTGGATGGTGTGTTGTTGTATCAATTATCACGATCTAAACAAGATCACAATAAAGAAAAAGTGTCCTATTTCTAGGATTAAGGACTCGATCCATCATCTCTGTAGAGATCAATACTTATCCAAGGTGGATATGAAGTTGTGATATTACCAAGGTAGAGTGAAGAGGGAGGATATACCAATAAAAAGTTTTGGTACAAGGTACATGCACTATGAGTTTATAGTGATGCCTTTCGGACTCCCTAATGATCTTGTAATCTTCATTGACTTGATTAATAGAGACTTTAAGGATTACCTTGAATTTTTTTTGGTAGTCTATATAGATGAAATTCTAATATACTTTAAAAGATAGGATGATCATGAGGAGTGTAACATCCCAAGAAAATAAAGAATATTAAAATTTATAATTTATTAATATTTTTGAATTAAATATTAATTTTATTATAAATGGGATTATCTATTCAATAGCATACCTGACACGCAACAACAGGTTTCTCTGAAATCATACGTTGCACATTAAAAGTATAATATTCTTATTTTAAATGGTAGTTAACACCTAGAATTTGTATTGGAAGGAATTAATAGAACTAAATTAATTGTGATAATACATGTTTGTTAAATGTTTATACATTCATCCAATAAAAGTTAGAGGTTTAAAATGTAAATGAATCTAATTTTATGCATAAATAATCTCGTATTTACTAAAAGGCCGATTTATCACCTTTTAATGACGAACCCTCTTTAAATATAGTTTTTTTTAAATTTTATATGGTTTATTCGATAGAATAAAATTATTTTTAGAATCCGGACATCTAAATTTACTTTGGGTAGATTTTTGGTATTTTTCTGATAACGTAAATTTTTAATGAATAATGAAAAATACAATATTTTAATTCAAAAGTACATTTTAATATAATATATTTATATGGTTAGATTATCATTTTAATTGGTTATAAAGTGTAATTATAATATTTTTTTTTGCATTTAATCCAATTTTGTACATTAGAATTAAATTCACTTTGAAATATGATATAAACAAGTGTCAATATTTTGATAGTTATTATTTCTTAAAAACACGATTTTTGTTTTGATAGTCGGAATTAATTTTAAATTAATTTCACCACTTCTATGATTTTAATTTATAAAAATAGATTTGATATTAGAAATTAGTAGGTAAAAATTGTGTAAATAGATAACATTTATTTTTAGACATTTTAAATATTTACTTCAGTAAATATTTTATTTACCATGATTAAAGGATAAATATAGTAAATAAGGGTAAAATATAATATTATAATAATATTAAATTATACTAACATGCGTCTTAATAATATTGGCTGATACATATACGTCCATGGGAATCCTTGGGTTGAATTTGAGACCCCATGAAGCCACATGGGAGTAATAATGATAATTTATATTAATTAATTTAAAGCAAAGAAAAAAATGACACAAACAAATATCTTTTAGTAAATAAAATTTTAAATGGGGTTATATAAGTTATATTTTAGACTATAAATATTCTATAGAAATATACAAATATTTCATACATTATCATATTTTTTTTAATTTTTGTACATCAAATAAATTAAATTATTTATGACATAATAATAATGCAATACTTACCTCATTAATAAATGATTTAAATAAATATGATTATAAATATTAAAACACTATACAAAACCTGTCCAATTATTATTGGATTATTTTATTTCAACCTTGATTCATCTAAAATTTGATATTAACTAATAGCTGACCTTTTGAAACCGAAAATGGGGTTATAATAAAATAATTGTTTCAAATTTTCCTAAAGATCCCCTCCTCTCCCTTATAAAAAGATCTCACTTCTTACTCAATCCTCACACTTCTCAAGCCTTTGGATCATGAAAAATATACTCCAATAAGCTCAAAAAATCCCTATCTTCATCCTAGAAGACATACCATAGGCAGGAAACACTTCAAGAAACCATTTTGGTTCAAACCAATGAGAGTTACCCAATTTAGAGGTAACATCTTCTCTTAAGTTCTTTTGTTTTATTTTACTTCTCCAACCCCTAAATAGTTTTTATATCATTATTTTATAACAAAACTAGTATCCTTAATATACCTGGATGTTTTTATGAGAATTATTTGAAATACACTTACACACACCTCCATCTAATGGATGAAGAACATACTGTTTCTCTGGGTGGAAAACTAACGCCTCATGAAGAGATGATTGTTCAATTGTCTCTTACCGCCTCTCATGGTGGCCATTATGATGAAAATGTATTTATATATGATATATATTATGTTTTTTTCTCTATGATTCTATAATTTTTATTTAAAAACATACCTTTATGCCTTCTAATATGTAAAAAATGATAATTTCATTCGAGGAAGTGCGGACTACCGCACCCTCAAGGTGATACGATTCATTCATGACATAAATAGAATGTATAAGGATGGAGTTAATGAAATTATTTAAAATATATATCATATGATATTATAACATAATTATAATATACCTATGTATCATTAAGTTTTCATTCCATTAAATATTTAATAGAAATGAAAGTAGCGTTCAGGCGTATGTACGGCTTACCGTCTCCATAAACCATGCATTTCATTTCATATCTCCAAATTTTATGTACTATTATAAATATATATATATATATAAACTAGATATATATGATATATATGATATATATGATATCTAAATAATTAATATAGTTCTGTAGAAAATGGATTTGGGACCACAAGGACAAACTGTAATTATAACAAGTTCATTTTAAACTAAAATTCTGAAAATCGACAAAATGTATGATATGAAATCAATTAATTAACTAATGATTATTTAAAGAAAATAAGTGGTATAAAAGTAATAATAAAAATTAAAAAGTTTGTTATGTAATTATATATTTAACTTAATTTTATTATTCAGGACGAACAAGGAACATAGGAGTCAAGTTAGACACAAGGTAAGTGATTTCTTATCTCACTTATAATTCCGTGAGGTTTCCATTGTTCGCCACTAATTTATTGAATGTGGTGTATTGTGTATTGGAATTTGATATATATTATCATGATTCAATTTATATTCATGTTATTCTATGATTAATTTTGTGGTTATTAACGTTTTCTCATACGACTCGATTGATTACAATGTGGTTAGAGTCTTTTTCTTCCTTCCTCATTTTTGTACAATTTTCATTAAGTTGTTATGACCTCTTAATTACAATTATAAATTTTTTGGTATGGTTTAACAACTCCCCTATACTGCCCTACTTATGTTTTAATGATGGGATACCCCTTTCACTCTCAATAAATGCATCCCATGTATACCTCTTACTATGATGAAATTCCGAAAGGAATTTCCCTCTCCTCATTTACATTCAATAAATTCATTTGTATCATGAATCTAAATTCTATTACATTTGTTGGAAAAGTATATAAATGACACACCATTACTGTAAATTTCATTTAAATATGATGGGACACCATTTCTCTATCATCAACCATTTTTATGAGTTCTTATGTCACGCCGTCATGCTACCGAAATAGCACCGCGTTTTTCCAAGCCAAAGTCATTATGTAGTGAATACCATATCCATTTCTATAACAAGGGTATTCACCTTTATGCACATTTAATTATTTTTTAAAGAGTTTAATTTATGTATTCCACATTCATTTTTCGTTGAATAAATAATTATGTTGAATGATTCAATGTTTTATGATCCATGTGGAACACTTATGCATTAAAAGAAATGTTTCAGAAGGGTGAACCCTAATATCTCTCCAATGCATTGGGTAAAGTATAGTATCATGATATGTTATGTGCAATGGATTTTTACTCATTCTAATACAAGTGAAACATGGGATTAATTGTTCTTTATATGCAATTAGGGGTTACTCATGTTCAATGTGCAATGATCCTTGAATCATGCTAATTCTATGTTAAGTGTTGTTTTCACATTTCCATGTTATGATTATCATAATTTAATCATGAATTTATGTTTATGCTTCACCTGTGCTCTATTTAGATTCATATTCTCTAACATATATTGTATTCCTCATGTTATTCCAATTTTTATCCCCTTACTGGGCTTTATAGCTCACCATTTTTTTATGCATGTCCTCCGGTTATCCCATGCATTGCTAAGTACGAGGGAATATAGTAGTCATGTAAAGGAAGTTTTCAATATAGATTTTTTTTTCATGTTTTAAGTTTTCATGTAATTATAAAAATCCCCATAGAAACTATACCTCTCGATATTCAATGTTGTATCAAATGGTGTTTATGTAATAAATTATGTTTAATTGTGTAATAAAAAGTAGGGCTGTCATAGTTTGTATCAGATGATATGTTTAGTTATTTTTGGGATTAGGATTAGAAACCCCTAGTGAATCCTTAGATACAAGAAAAAGTATAATAAAAACATCCCTACGTTTTTGTGATTATAGAGTAAGTAGATTATTAAGAAAATACATCCCTGTATGGATACGGGCAGAAATATCTTAATCTGTTGGGATGAAAATGAAATGTATAAGAAAACCTTTATTGTTAAAACTTGTTATGGTTATTTTTTTTGTTTTATAAAAAGGACAACACACAGACTGTGTGACAACCCTTCACGTCAAAAAAATTTTTGTGAATCAAATCCACAACCAAAGTGTGATTTGGTTTTATCGCCTACCACTAGCCTACGTGAAGTCCCTGGTTAGTATGACTTATTCTTTTTAGTTAAATGTTTTTATTGATCAAGAATTAGTTGATTTTGGGAACTTATGTTTTATCAAATGGATAACCTTAGTACATAAAAAGGATTTGGTGATTAAATGATAAATGTTATTTTTGGAAGATGTTTTCTCTTTAGGAATACTATATGCCTAAGGAAAATAAAATACTATAGGATTTCAATTATAGAGGAATGGTTGAAATTTATTATTTTATAAGAATCTATGTATTTATTGTGGAATTATGTTGATTTGGGATATTTCTAGAAAATTATTAACCTACCATAGAGAATATGTGATTAGGTTAATTACAGTTAAGTATGAGACTTTAATTGCAGTCGATGTTATTTAGAGATAAATGTTAAGATTTATTGTGGAAGACTATATGACTAAATCATTCTGAGTTTTGGGTTTCAATATTAGTTTGGATTATTTTGATTAATTTTGACGATGGATGTGTATTGAATGGTCTTTTTGGAACTTTGGTTACTTTTTGTTGAATTTTGGAGATGAATAGTAGTATTTCTTTTTATAATGGATTATACTTTTTGGGGATTATATGATCTCATACTAACCATTTTGGTTTTAGTTGATGTAAAAAGACAAGGGAAATATATAGTTCATCTTTATGGATTATGTGATTCTCTAGAATATGATTCTTGTGCTTTTGATGTGACCAAGTCTTTTTGAATGCTCATTGTTTGGATAAAAGATTAGTTTTTGGTAGAAACTTATTAAAGGAAGAAACACTACATGAAGGTAAGTGTATTTCCTCTTGTTTTTATTCTATGTAGTAATTGAATTCCTCAAAATTATTAAAAGGATTGTAAATCAAAAACATAGTTGGTTTACGTTTCCTACTGGTTGATCAAAGACCGTTTAACACATCATAAGTTTGTGATTTTTTTGTTGTTAACTTTCTCCCAATCATGTTTTCTATCACTCTCCATCAGAATATGATTGTTTGTTTTCTATTCCATATCCATGATATCCTAAATGGAATCCTAATATCGGTAAACATAGGTGACCTTTTTACTTCCCTTTCATTCTTATAAAGTGATAGTTTTATAGACTCTTTTTATGATGTGAGACTTTCAATGAAGTTTCCAAGACCAATTTTAAAATTTCAAGGACACAATTTTCAAAAGGGGGGAAGAATGTAACATCCCAAGAAAATATAGAATATTATATTTTATTATTTAATAATCTTTTTGAATTAAATATTAATTTTATTTTAAAGGGGGTTCTATATTCAATGGCTTTATTGACACGCAACAAAGGTTTTCTCTGAAATCTTGCGCTGCACACTAATAGTGAAATATTATTATTTTAAATGGTAGTTATCACCTAGTCATTTTGATGGATGGAATTAATAGAACTAACTTAAATATGATAATATATGATTGTTAAATGTTATTACATTCATTTAATATAATTCAGAGGTTCAAAATGTAAATGAATCTTATTTTAAGCCTAAATACTCTAAAATTTACAAAAAGGTCGATTTAACGCCTTTTAATGGAGACCCCTCAGTAAATAAGTTTTTTTCCACTTTTATGTGTTCTATATGACAAAATAAAATTATTATTTAGAACTGGGACATCAAAATTTACTTTGGGTAAATTTTTGGTATTTTTCTGATAAAGTTCATTTTTAATGAATAGTGAAAAATACTGTATTTTAATTCAAAAATACCTTTTATAATAATGTTTTATGGTTATATTATATTTTTAATTAGTTATAAAGTTTAATTATAATATATTTTTACCAGTTAATCTATTTTTGGAAATTGGAATTCATTTCACTTTGAAATTGGACATAAACAAGTGTCAATCTTTTGATAGTTATTATTTCATAAAAACACGTTTTTTGTTTTGACAGCAGGAATTAATTTTAAATTAATTTAATCCACTTCTTTGTTTTGAATTTAGAATAATGGATTATATATTTTGAATTAGTAATTCCAAATTTTATAAATATCCAAATTTTATTTTTATACATTTTAAATATTTACTTCAGTAAATATTTTATTTACCATTATTAATGGATAAATATAGTAAATAAGGGTAAAATATTATATTATAATAATATTAAATTATCCTAACATGTGTAATAATCTTATTAGATGATATATATCCGACCATGGTCATCCTTAGGTTGAATTTGGGACCCCATGGAGCCACATGGGAGTAATAATGACACTTTACATTAATTAATTTAAAGTAAAGAAAAAAATGACATAAACAAATATCTTTTAGTAAATAAATTTTTAAATGGGGTTATATAAGTTATCATTTCTAGTAAAAATATTCTTTGGAAAGATAAAATTATTTCATACATCATGGTATTTATTTTATTTGTTCTGGACATCAAATAATGAAATTATTTATGACAAAATAAGGATGAAATATTTACCTCATTGATAAATGATTTAAATAAATAAGATTATACATATTAAAAAAATATCCAAAACCAATATAATTCTTATTTTATTATTTTATTTCGAGCATGAGTCATCTTAAATTTGATATTAATGAATATTTGACCTTTTGAAACCGAAAATGTGGTTTTAATAAAATAATTGTTTCAAACATTTCTGAAGAGCCCCTCCTATCCCTTATGAAAATATCACAATTCTAACTCATTCCTCACACTTCTCAAGCTTTTTTCTCATGTAAACTCTAATCCTGTAAGCTTCCAAGATCCCTCTCTTCATCCTTGAAGACTTACCATAGGCAGAAAACACTTCAAGGAACCCTTTTGGTTCAATCCACTGGGGGTTACCCAATTTAAATGTAAAGTCTTCTCTTAAGTTCTTTTGTTTTATTTTACTTCTACAACCCCTAAACACTTTTTATTCCTTTCATTTATAACAAAACCAGTATTCTAAATATACTTTTATGTTTTTATGGGTAGTATTTGAACTAAACTTACACACACCACCATCTAATGGGTGAAGAACATACAATTTCTGTTGATGGTAAACTATCGCCCCATGAAGCGATGATTGTTCAATTATCTCTTACCGCCTCTCACGGTAGCCATTATGATGAAAATTTATTTATATATGATATATAATATGTTTTTTTTCTATATGTTTCTGTAATTTTTATTTACAAACATACCTTTATTCCATCTAATATGTGAAAACACAATAATTTCATTCGAGGAAGTGCGGACTACCGCCCCCTCAAGGTGATATGATTTGTTAATGACATACATGGAATGTATAAATATAAAGTTAATGAAATTATGTAACATATATATCATATGATAGTATAATAGAATTATAATATACCTATTTATCATAATATTTTCATTCCATTAAATATTTAATAGAAATGAAAGTAGTGTTCATCTGTATGTACGGATTACCGTCTCCATGAACAGTGCATTTCATTTCTTATCTCCAAATGTTATGTACTATTATAGATATATATATATATATAATAGATATATATGATTTATATGATATCTAAATCGTTAATATCATTATGGAGATAATGGATTTTTGACCACAAGGACAAATTGGAATTATAACAAGTTCATTTTTAACTCAAATTCTGAACGTCTACAAAATGTCCGATATGAATTCAAATAATTAACTAACTGTTATTTCAAGTTAATAAGTGGAATAAAAGTAATAATAAAAATAATTAAAATGGTTTTTAATTAATTATAATGTAACTTAATTTTATTATTCAGGAAGAACAAGGAACATACGAGTCCAGTTAGACACAAGGTAAGGGATTTCTTTTCTCACTTTTAATTTTGTGAGATTTCCATTGTTCACCACTAATTTATTGCATGTGGTGTATTTTGTACTGTCATTTAATATATATTATTATTACTCTATTAATATTCATGGTATTCTTTGATTCATTTGGTGGTTATATCTTTTTCTCATATGAATTGATTTATTACAACGTGGTAAGGGACTTTTTATTTATTTCTCATTTTTGTCGAATTTTCCTTAAGTTGTTATGACCTTTTAATTTCATTTATAAATGTTAGAGTATGGTTTCAAACCTCTCATATACTGCCCTATTTATGATTTAATGATGGAATAACCCTTTATTTCTCCTTAAATTCATCCCATGTACAACTGTTACTATGTCGAAATTTTGAAAAGAAATTCCCTCTCCCCATTTACATTCAAGGAATTATTTTGTATCATGAATCTAAATTCCATTAAATTTGTTAGAAATTTATCTAAATTAACCCCCCTTATTGTACATTTCATTTAAATATGATGATACACCACTTTATCTCTCATAAATCCTTTTTATGAGTTCTTATGTCATGCCGTTTTTCTGCCGAAATTGCACCACGTTTTTCCAAGACAAAGACATTGTGTAGTGAATACCATGTCCATTTCTATATCAAGGGTATTCACTATTATGCACATTTACGTATTGTTTAAAGAGATTCAAATATTTATTCTACATTATTTTATCGTGGAATAAATATTTATGTTGAATGGTTCAATTTTTTATAATCCATGTGGCACACTTATGCAAGAAATGAAATGTTTAAGAAGGGTGTGCCCTGATAGCGCTCCAATGCGTTGGGTAATGTGTAGTATCATGGTACGTTATCTGTAATTGGTGTTTACTAATGCTAATACAAGTGAAATTATGGTTTAATAATGCTTCATTTGAAATTAGGGTTTACTCATGCTCTATGTGTAATGAGCCTTGGCTCATGATAATTCCTTGTTAAGTGTTGTTGCCATATTTCCATGTTATGATTATCATGCTTTATCATGCATTTCTATTTATTCTTCCATTTTTTTATTGAGATTAATATTGTCTAAAATTTATTGTATTCCTTATGTTATTCCTTATTTATTCCCTTACTAAGATTTATAGTTCATCATTTTCTTATGCATGTCCTCAGGTTATCCCATGCAATGCTAAGTACGAGGGAATGTAGTGGTCACATAAAGGAAGTTTTCAATAAAGATTTTGTGTTTAATGTTTTATGTTGTTATGTAATGATATTTATCCCAAAAACACTGGACCTATCGATATTTTGTGTTGTATCAAATGATGTTTATGTAATAAATTATGTTTAATTGTGTAATAAAAAGCAGGGTTGTCATAAAGAGTATATTATCACTATTCTAAATACCTGATAAAGGAGAATCTTTTTGAAATGTAAAACAAATGTGAGTTATGGTTTAATTAAGTATCTTAAATGATACATATCATCACAAGAAATGGGATATCTATAGACCCTTAAAAGAAAAATGAAATTAAAGGATGTATAATTCCATCATCTGTGAAAGATATCCATAATTTCCTTCGGTAAGCTGGAAATTATCACTGATTTGGGAGAAATTTATGACTATTTTCAAACCGTTACACCAAGATAACTCAAATGGGAATAATTTTTTATTTGAATTATGAATGTAAAGAGTTCTTTAAGGACTTAAAATGAAGGAATGTCACTGCCTATATTATTACAATTCCCTCATATGTTGAATATTTCACAGTATTCAGCAATTATTTAAAAAAGGGTTGGGGATCTGCATTAATTTCAGATGAAAAGTTCATAGCCTATGATTCAAGGAATATAAATGTTCATTAAGAGAACTAACAAAAAAATGACATAGAGTTGAATTAAATGATATTACTTATCAAAATGTGGACTCATTATATGCTTGGGGAGAAGGGTGAAATATATATGGACCAAAAAACACTGAATTATATATTCACAAAAAATGGTTGAATATGCACCAATGAATATGGTAGTATATGATAAATGGAAAGGACTGATCAATACCATAAAATCATGGAAGGGAAAATAATGTTTAAGATGATCTAACCATAATGGATCCAACAAATTTATCATTGGTGACAATTGAGAGAGACCTAATATTCTTAGATTTGGAAAGGATAGACATGGGAATCAAAAAAGATGGAACCACATTTCACTTTTCACAAATTATATCTCAACCATATCTTATAGGGAGGTTAAAGGATTATAAAAGAGATTTTATAGAAATTCAAAATAATGTGGATGATATAAGTAAAGGGTAATTCTCAAAGTTCAATGTTAATGATGAAGGTGTTGTGAGATTGGGGTCAGGAATATGTATACCTTCATATCATGAGTTAAAGAAAAAGCTGTTGGATAATTCATGTAGCTCAACCTTCTTTATCCACCCAGGAATAACAAAGAGGTTTCAAGGTCTAGAGGAACAATATTGGTGGGACAATTTGAATAAGGATATCACAGAATATACATCTCGATGACTTATATGTTTGCAAGTGATAGAGGAAAGGAAAAAGTATAAGGGGATGATGCAACCATCACCCATACCTACATGGAAATGCTAAAACATCACCTTAGAATTTGTCACTGACCTTCCAAAGAAATATAGAAAGAATAATTATATATGTGTTTTTGTGGATCGTCTTATAATTAATGGAGTCTTCATTATGATATGAGAGGAACTTTCAATAGATCTACTTAAACATATATACACTAGGGAAGTGGTCAGGTTGCATGGATCTATACAATCGATTATATCCGACCGAGATTCATGATTCTCCTCTATGTTTTGGAAAATACTTAAGCATGCTTTAGATAATCGGTTGAACTTCATCACAACTTATCACCCTAAAACTGATGGTCAATCATATTGGACTATCCATACAATTTATTACAAATTGAGATAATACTCAATTGACATCAAATGAGAATGGGATGAACATATTTATTTGGACAAATTATCTTATTACAATAGTTTCCAATTGATAATACAAATGAATCCCTTTGAAGAACATTCAGGGAAGAGGTGTATGACACCTGCAGGATGGGATGAATTTGGGGAATAAAAAATGATTGTTCATTTAATGGTTGAGTTAATTGGGGAATTGGTTAAGACCATTCAATAGCACATCAAGGCTACTAAGAGTCAACAAATACACCTTGCCAAAAATCATTGATGGTTCATAGAGTTTGATTTTGGGGACATATTATTCCTCCACATATCACTATATAATAATGAGAAATGATTTGAGAATAAGGGAAAGAATAGTACAAGATACATCGTCTCCAATGCGATCTTTGATCACATCAAAGTTGTGGCCTATTGACTTTCAATTCCACCAAAACTATAATGTGTTCATGATGTATTTCATGTATCACTATTGAGGAAATACATATCCAACCACTCAATGTAATAAATCCTATGTTGGTACCACTGTATTATGAAAATTTCTATGAGGAACATCCGATTATGATATTATATCATAGAGAAAAATTTATATGAAATAAGACAACGCAAAATGTCAATGTTCTATGGAGAAATCACATGTTTGGAGAAGAAACATGGGAACTTATATATGTGATGAGGTAGAATTAACCTCATCAAGATTTATATGGTAAAATTTAAATTTTTAGGGTGAAATTTATCAAGAGGGGAATATTTTAACGAAACAAATTGTTATAAATAAAACTGCTTTATGATTTAATTTTTTATTAAGTCATATGGTTATAGAATATTAATGAACTTGTTTTGTTTTGTTATATTCTATTGGACTCAAAAGACCATTATGAACCTTTATCATTGATAAAATAATCATTAAACCATTATCACATTATTGGTATAAATATAGGGATTTAACAATTCCAAATGACTTAGACAAAGGAAGTGATGTCCTCATCCAGTAAAATTGTTCCCTATGAAGCCCAATTATTATAGCTTCAAAGGGAGATATAATATATGGTATTTTCCCATGACCAATACCAATATTATATCAACACCACAATCATGAGAAAGACCATTAACAGGATAAGTTGGAGCTCATCAACATTGTGGCTTAAACCATGGTCGTTGAATGTCCCCACAAAAGGATCAACGTCGCTCTACTTACTCATAGGGTATTTTTTGGGACAATAAAAGTATATAAATCGTGAAATTAATAATGTGAATATGTATAATGTATATGATAATTAAATTAATTACATTTTTTATTGTTACATTATAAATTATTTTGATTTAGATATAATTAAACACAAATTATATTTTTGGGTTGTATTAAAATTCAAGTAAGGGATTTATTTAGATAAATTAATGGATTTTGGAAATAAATAGTATTTTAATAATTTTTTTTATTAAATAAATTTTATTAATTAAAAATATCGATATAATTTTTATGAATTGAAATGTACTTTTTATAAGTGTTCAAAAACTATTGTTTTCAAAAACCCATATTTTTTCAATAAATATCGTTTTGTTTTTTAAAATAGAATATTGAAATATTTATAAAATTATTTTGATAAAATAAATATTATTATTGGAATCAGAAATTTGAAATTATCCCATGGTGGTTTTTTCATAATTTTTTTGAAATAGTAGAATTTTTTGGTAAAAATTATATACCATATAAATACATGGTGTGTTTTATGACATCATTATGACCCAAAAAATGATGTAATAAATACTATTACGGATATTATTTTCAAAATATATGTTTCCCCTTATAATAATTTTATTTTTTGTTTATTTTATTATTTTTATAATTCCTTTATGAATCCTCAAATATATATAATATATTATATGATTCTAAATTCATTTCTTTAAGAGAGTGACCCAAAAACACATAAGAAGTGGTAATATTTTAATATGTTTGACCATTTTTTGAATAATATTCTTTATACCTACACACATTGGAAAAAATATGGGATGGTTTTAGGTTTAAAATATTTTACTTTGTTTAGTCCATAACCAAAATATTAAATAAATCCCTCTCTTTTCCTATATAAATAAAAATAAGATCCAATTTATTTTCCTTAAAATTCTTTTGAGAATATAAATAAACTAAAATGATCTTTATATAATCATCTCAAGTCTCCCAAATCTCTCATGAATACCCTTTTGACCCTTTTGGAGTGACACACCCAAGCAATGGTTCTTTACTTTTTCAACATTATCCATGTTTCGTTATCTTGTAATGTCCATTTATATTAAATTTATATTAATGGGTTATGTTTTATCACCTCACACAAACTGCCCTTATTATTTATAAATGATGAGATACCACTTTCTCTCTCATAAATCCTTCCCATGTCCACCCGTTACCAATTCAAAATTACATAAGTATACTTTCCTTTCTCTTTTATTTAAGTTTATTTTTTATTATATGCATTATTTTTCTAATTCGATATGTGTGAATATGTCCTTCCTAGACTAGATAAATTCCCACTTCAATTAAAAGTTATGAGATACCCATTTATCTACCATCAACCCATTTTATGATTTTTTATGTGACACCTTTATACTATCAAATTTTCAACACAATTTTACAAGACAAACCAATTAAGTATTAAATACCATACCCAGTTCCAATCAAGTTTTTTCACTTTTATGTACATATACCTTTCGATTAGGGATTTAAATGTAATTATTCCACGCACCATGTCAGTTGAAATAAATTATATGATGAATGAATCCATGTTGTATGATCTATGTGGCACATGAAATCATTAGAATGAAATGAAAGTGATGGGTGTACCCAAAATTATACAGATCTCTAATGAATTGAGAAATTCATGGGTTTGTGATACATTATTTTAGGAAATGGGTGTACCTAGTTCCTTTAGGGGGAATTTCCCCCCATGAAGTCTTAGTAATTTATCCTTGACTTATGTGTATGATGCAGTTTTAATGTTTTTTCATTATTTCCCATGTTATGATTATCACACTATGTCAGGAATTATTATTCATGTTACCTTATACATAATTGATATGCCTTATCTAATATATATTATTACCTTCTTATTATTCCATGTTTATTTCCTTACTGGGATTCATGGATCGTGCCTTTCTTATCAACATCCCTAGTTTATTCACTGTAGTGTTAAGATCAATCATGTCAAATAAGCTTTTAATAAATATGTTTTAATTCATTTTTAATGTTTAAATGTAATGTAAAAAATTACAAAAAACACTAGAACTTAATATCTTGAAAGTTATATAAAGTGTAATTTTATGTAATTAAATCATGTATTAATGTGTTATGAAGAGATGGTTTTTTTGTAACCTATGAATTTAGGACACTAGATTAGGAATTATATTTTCATCTTTTAGTTAATTGGAGGCATTTTAATCTTAGTTATGACATTGTTAAAGTATGATTAGGGAAGTTTTTGAAATTAGGAAACTAGGATGGTGTCTTTGAACATACCTTTAAATTAAATAATTAATTTTTTTTTATTCTTGTATATTTGAATTTAATTTTTTTTGTTTATAAGAAATTGTTTTGTGAAAATGTATATATTGGTGAACTATTTGTTTTTATGATGATTTTTAATTATTAGGGATATTATGACCTGAGAATTTTTTAAAGTAATCATCAATGAAAAAATATAATTTTTGTATGTTACATTGTATTATAAAATGTCTTCGTGCTATGGATTTTTTGAAACATCTATGTCATATACCATATGGATTGGTGTCTTAGTCCGTTTTTCATGGAAATACATTTTGGTTAGTGATGTTTTAAAAAAACCATGGTTTATACCGCATGTATGGGTTTCCAAAGCATTATTACGGCCACTAGATTGGCCGAAAGGCAACAGTCTTGGAGAAAAGATTCAAAATGGGAGGGTTAGTTAGATAGAATTTGACATAGGACTAAGATATTGTATATTTGTTGAAAGGAAACATTAAAGAGAGTTAACCATTAGTGTGATTATAATTTATATAAAAGATAAGGGTTATTATGAAGGGAAACATGAATTTTCCTTTGGATCATTGTTTTTATTTTGTTTGTACTTTTAGAATTAATGAATTTATACTTGTTATTTTTTGTTTCAATTATAAATTTCTATGATTTTAGAATGATTATAATCATGATTTATTTATTGAAATATTTATTATTAGGACCAAAATGTATTCTAGTGAGATATACCTTTAGTGGGGTGAATTGGGGTATGAACCATTTCTAGTTTAACCATGTTTTCCCTAAACACTCACTGATTGAGAAGATCTTGATCTAATTATTAGCTGAGTAACCATTTCATTATTCCATTAATGCAGATTATGTTGATACATTTCTAGAAGTTCCCCATTAATCATATTTTTAAATGATTCTCTATAGATGCACACAAATTATTATATAGAGAATATAGACACCGAAACACAAAGGACAATAATATTTTTAAATTGTTTACCCATACATTTTTATTCCAAGGGAATGTTTAAGGGGTTGAAGAGAGGGGTTATCAATAACTCTTTATTCATATATAGTCTTTGAGGTGTGTTGTTCTATGATGGGGATCTTTATTTGGCATGCTTCTGTTCGATTGGGTCTTTTTGAGTAGTGGTTTTCTAGCTGGATGGTTATAGGTTCTCAGGAAACCAAAAAGTGATTTATTTAAAAATTTTAATTTTTTATTATTATTAGGATCCTTAAATACATCCCAAGGAAAATTTCCATAACGTCTATTCTTTTACCCACTATTCTATAAATGATAACAACATTGGTATGAATTTCAATACAAAAAAATATCATTTTTTTGTTTCACCATGTATTGGTTCATAGATGTTATGTCCACAGTGTTTCACCAATGTAATTCCATAAATAAAATCACGAGTAAAAACGTAATATTACCATGTGTCATTATGTAAACTACACCTTAACTATACCTTGAAATGATCATTAATGAATGTGAAGAACATTTCCTCTCCCTCATTTCATATTATGGAATAATTATATTTATTATGAAATAATTACAAGATTTTCACTTTTCTGCATAGATGTAATTTATTTCTCATATTTAATTCTTCATATATATATATATTAGAGGAATTAAATTTTACTTCCACATAATAGACTATAATATTTATGGGCTTGAATATTTCAACATTTCTCAACTTCCAGAAATACTTTTACCTATTCAAGGTGAACAATTTAAATATTTTGATCCTCACATGAATGTTATGGAAAAATATGTCTACCATTATTTTTCAATAATTTAAAAAACTCATAGATATATATTATTAATTAACATTATAAATTATTATAAAAAGAAAATAATTAAACATACAGAATCATACTCACTATTAAATGACCCCTGTATTCGTAGCGTGGTTATCAGTTATTTATAAAACAATAAAACCAAGATCCTACATCAAAGGTACATTCATAGAGTGAACGTATCATATACCATTTTCATTCCCCAATATATTTTCATTTTATTACCATTGAATAATAATTTATGATATATTCTATATTATAACATAGAACCTCCAGAAAATCAATAGTATGCAATTTTTATTCTTTATTCCATTAAATATAATGATAAATGTTAATTTAATATTGATATTATAATACAATTAATCATATCCACACACATTGAAAAAATATCATAGATAAATACATTTAAAATAATTTCTTTATCCTCCCTCAAATACTGACATCAATATTTCCATTATATATTGAAAATAATATTAATTATGTATTTTTGATTAAAAATACTGATTATAGTTTTATACAGAATACCAATGCTTCACTAAAAATAATATAGAAGGGAATGACCATTGTTTTAATGATCCATTGTGGGATATTTTTCCATTTCATGAAACCTGTATAGATATAGCTCGTGAAGAACATTTCTGATCACCATAGGTTGATGATAAGCACTAAGGGTGTTAAACTGAATATTATGGAATACATTTAGTGAAAAAATAAAATTTTAAAAACAAATACTTCCAAACAGATACCCAACATGAGGTCTCAATATATTATTTACAAATAAATAAAAAATATTAAATTGCTAAATAAGAATAAAAATATTGACGAAAAATAATAATAAATAACCGAAAACATTGCGAGAAGCAATACTACCAAAATTAATTTATTTATTACAATGTCATAAACCCGTAACTATTTCTAAAACTAGTAATTAAGGAAGACGAGGCCTATAAAATAAATATCCCAATATATCTAGGATAGATTGATACTATATCCACCATGTGACTCTATATCACTACAATGAGTCAATACCCAAAAGATTTCAAACATATAATCATAAAAATTCCCCATGGAAGTCTAGAAACTCTAACCTTCATAAATCAAGAAGTCTTCATAACCATTGATGTGAGTATGAATGATGTTAGAAAACACCCATTAGGACACTATTAAGAATCAATTTCATTTATTTCATAAGTGAAATAATGAATGATGGATATAAAATAATTTATAAAAAATTTATTTATTATCATTAAATTATATAAAAATACATAACCTCTAAATTCAATTAGAAATTAATGTTTTTATTTAAATTTTAAAATAAATCCACTACAAAAAATATATAGAGTTAGGTTTTAAATATTTTTATTGGTTTTATGATAAAAATACTAGAATTTGAAAGAAATATATCCCTCTAATTTAAATCTCTTTACACGACCCTCAATAATTTAAATAGAAAAAAGGAAACCCAAATATAAACTAATATAATGGAGAATATTTAATGAAATAAATAATACAAGAGGAAACATTATAAAAAATGATCATAAAAAAATAGAAAAATTATGTCAAAATTACAAAAAATAAGAAAAAGTATCTGACATGAAATATAAACAAATGTGGAACCCTAAAAGATGATATATATACTGGGGAATTACCATAGGGACTAATGAGATAATACATAGACATTAATAGGTGTAACCAAATACTAGTATGTTTTGCACTCCTAACATATTCAATTCAAATTGCTCTCAACTGAAATAAACCGGTGTGAACCCCCATGTTATGGTTGTAAAATAAGACGTTTGGATTCTAAACAATTCATAATATCACCTAGTCTAGAACACACCCCCCTATATCCCATTTAGTTACCTAATTTTCCCTATGAAATTGTTAATTATATTTGGGGAATATTATTCAACCATCAATAATGTAAAAGTATCATAAAAGATAGAATAAAAAAATAATATAAATTCCTGGTCTAAAAAACAACATCCTTTAAATGAATATCCCATTACCAAATGTAATAGAATCAGGTAATAGATTAATTATCATTCAATACTACAAAAAAATAACAAAAAAAAATAAGGATAAATATGGGGGTGCCTCTTATTCTTTGTAAATAATTTTTACACAGTGTTCTAAATGTTGAATTCGTTTTAAACTAGTAATCATATAATTTGAACCTTTTTTTGAAAAAAATATATTAAAAAATAAAAAATCACAAAAAAAGTAAAATGTAGTCGAAATAAAGTAATGAATTCACTAAAAAATTCTAACAGATCAAACACACCTTTATAAACATGGGAAAAATACTTAACTATGATAGACCTAACTTATAAATCATGGTAGATTAAAAGAACAAGGTATAATTAATTTTTATTGAATAAAATCCTCATTGAAATTATACCATGTATATAAATTGGCTTAGAATAAATATTAAATTAATTAAAAAAAACCTCATTTTATGTGAAAATGTAATCAGTGGAAAAAAAATGAAAATTATTGATGAAAAAACAATAGAAAAAATACAATATATTTTTTTGAATTGAAAAAAAGTCTTAAATAAAAAATCACCCACTGTACTCTAAAATAAAAGGAAGAAAATGGAGACAACTACCTCAATTAATAGAACCATATTTCCTTCAATAAATTAAAAAAGAATAGATCCAAATAGAATCTCCCTAACTCTCATAAACTAGAATCTTAACTTCAGAAAACCATAGACATGAAATTTATCCACTATGGCCACTAGGGTTAGGGAAAATGGAAGCACATGGATGAAATTAATATATCAAGAGAGGAGACGGTGACATAGATCCATTACCTGATATTTTGAAGAAAATTCACCAAAAACACAATAGAATAACCAATTATAGAGTGAATAGGTAGAAGAATGGATATAAGAGGCCCCTTCATCATCTAATTTTATAAAGATAAGTAATGTGGGAAATACATAATTAAAAAGAAAAAATCTAGAAATTTTATTTTTCTAGAATATCATATGGTTTACAGTCAGTTTTCACTAATCTATAGGGGAACTAAAAAATAACCACTATAAAGAAATATTTTTTTCAAATAAATACCCCATTCAATTTACCATATATTATTCTTATCTATGCACGTAAGAAAAGATTAATGTTTTTTATGTTTTTAGCTGAATAAACCTCACAATAAAAGGACCCAATAATATATATATATATATGTGAAATTTCGTTTCTTATAATTATACCCACTATGAAATTCTGTTCTCAAAAAAAGTCATTTAAAACATAAAATTGGAGAAACACCAAAAAGCAATTACTTATAATAATGGAATAATTTTCTATGATAATTTTTTTGAGAATAGATCCTCCATGGATAATAATTCAATCAATATTTCCTTCATAACCATTAGGAAAATCTAATGAATCCTAAGTCGTATAAAACACAAAAAAATGTGGAATATAGAACCAAAAAGAAACATTATAGAGGCCATTAATTTTGGGATGTGTTATTCCTGCCATATCATTTAATTTTTTCTTGAAACTATAAAAAAACTAAATGTTAAAAATTAAAATTATTCCTAAAACATTTGAGGGAATATGATCCAAAAAATCACCAGAAAATAGACAATAGATCACACCTAAATTGAAAAAACCACTAAGATTCGTATTTAACAGGATAACCAACTAGTAGACTATTGAGAGTTTACAAATAAAAAAATGAGTATGTAAAAAATAATAATTATACCAATATGATCAACCTCACTTGACTAATAATTGAAAGACAATAAACATTGATTTGATATAAATACCATATCAAAAATTATATTATTCCTTACATTAAAATGATATGGAATTTATGTATGGTACAAATCGTGATCAAATGAATTTTTTTTTGATGGCCCAAAATCCCAAAAACAACCTACATGCCCACTACATTGAAACAAAACTATGAAATTAAAATATATTTGATGTGGGTATGAGATAAATTCTTCCATTTACCACTAATCCTATAGAACCTATAAATGTGATCATTATAACCACAATAATGATAGGTTATTAGTGTCATTAATCAATATTTCGTAGACTACCCATGTTCCCCACACCAAAAATGTACTAATATCACTACCATAACTAAAGAAATGGACACATATGTAGTTATAAATTCTACATTATCACTACCTCCATACTTTTATTTTTCTAGATTCTATATATCACAAGATAGAAGACCCTTAGAGACATCAAATATAATTATGACATTCGTATTTATTGAATGTAATTTAAGAATTTATCTAATGAAGATATCCTAATTAACCACTCAGATATACTAATTTTGGAAAATTATGAACACCAATGATATAATATGGGTAATTTAGATTCATTAAAATAAGCTGTCCACCTTTAAATCATTAGAGTCTTGCCTAATAAAAAAAGGTACTAATCTTGAGGAATTTGTTGCGTAATCCTTTACTAACAAATCACCTCTATAAAGACTCTTTAATTTCAATAACATCATTTTTCTAACATTATAGACATAATAACAATGGATGAAATGGTTATTATTGTTTTTTATGGAAAACCATTTATTAGTTAGTCATGGCTAGTAGTCTTCCACCACTATAGAACAAACCCCTCAATCAAGACATTGATTCTATTTATCCTAGTCCTTCGAGGGTTATGAATAGAGAAGGATTCATTTAACCTTAAATAGAAAATCTATGAAATCTTATGGTCCTTGATCAATAAAAATGATAACATGTTAATTATTCATAAACTATATCACATAATATAGTAATCATGATTAACAAGTCTCTAACACTCTTTCAAGAGTCTGAGAAGAGTTAAATATATGAATGCCAAATATTGTTCATCTGAATGATTAATAGAATTGATCCATCATTGAATTGTTACTAATTATCTAGTATTCATATTAAAAAATATATTGACCAATATATTACCAAAAATAACACATTAGTTGTGTTTTTTATACTATTAGAAGTTTATAATTCCACTAAACATTCGATTGATGGTTAATAAAACCATTGTGTATTACACAGTCACTTGTCATTAAGGGGTTGTTTTTGAATGTGTTTTTTAGAGAATTTAGTGGTGGTTTGGACTCTGTTTTCCAGTACAGTTTTTTGAAAAAATTTACCAGAAATATAATAGAAAAAATAAATAGAACCACCACTACATTTATTAGTGGTGATTATATTTAATTGTGGTTAATAGAAACATCTGTGAATTTAGATTTTGAGTTATTTAATTTATAGCAGTTTATAAAAAAATATGACAAATATTTCTCTAAATTTTTTATTTTTTAATAAATTTAATAAACGATTAAAATATAAAAAATGACATATAATAAAACGAAATAAAAATAAATTGTTAACCCATCAAACATACATAATACATCATACATCCACAGTCATATACACATCCATCCACATTAACATTAATCTCTGTCACCATAAGACTAGTCAAGTGATTATCATAGTCAACCCATACTGTGGTCCTCAATATATTCATATAAAATATCTCTCATAATAACCAATGAACAATATATCCCCACCCCATGACATATGTTGTATACATATGCCTTTATAAAATATCATCAATTTAAACATTCCATATCATCTCCACAAATGTGATAAAAAAAGATATAACATAAAAATAATCACAATAATTCATTATTATAGTGTAGCCATTGATATATTTTAAACATACCTCAAAAAATAAAAACCATCACGACTTCCTAGTGAATAATTTCATAGATTTGAGTAGTCAACCTCCAATCTACATATGAATCTAGAACCTATAATAAAATATAGAAAATTTAATAATATAAATGTGAAAAAGTTGTGTCACATAATATATACAAAATATTGCACATAAAATCTATTAAAGTGTTAATCAAATTGAAGAAATTGTAATATGAAACCAATAATATATAATGATAAAACCTTTAGAAACCTAAATGTACCTATTTATGACATGATTCAACACTTGAAACTAAAAAGGGATAAGTATATAACATTCTAATTATTTTATAAATTTATGTTCGATGTGCTTGAAATTTATATAATATTTTTTAAAATGAAATTGATATAAAATGAAATATTATATTTGATTAATAGCTCAATTGTGTGTGTTTCATGATTTCACATCAATATATGTTCATTTTCTTTTATTTTGAATGTTACATGCATATTTTATTATTTTAAAACACTAAAAACAAGCTTAATATAATACCTAAAAATCTATAAATCAGAATGAAATTTATTAAGTTCATACATTTAAATAATAAATATACAATAGTTTCTGATGATTTTACGTAAATCTGGTGTTGTTTCATTGGTTTTAGCCATCTGAAACACGTTTTAAAGGCTTTAGTAACTTAAAAAACTATTTACTATGTCATTCCGACTTCACCACATGTCAGGTTGACATTTTTTCCATGTGTAAAAGTTAGAAAAACACACCAGTGGGGTTTCCCAGATTTTACATCAATCCTGGGTTTTTTCTTTGCTTCTGACTGTTAATGAACGTTGTAGTGTTTTAAAACCCAAAAAAGGTGTTTATGGGAATCATGTAAAATCCATTACTTAGAATGACATGAATTCAGATCATAAATATCAAAAATCATTGTATGGTAACATTTCTATAATTAAATGGAAATATAATGTTATTTTCTTAGTTTATACCCCATGCCAGACACTTTTATTAGAATTGAAACCCTCTAAAATTATTTACTGAGCCATTCTGACCACAAAACATATCTAATTGATGCATGGTCTAAGGATACCTGTCCAATATAACTCAACGATGGTTTTCCAATTATTTCATGTCAATATGATATTTTTTTCTATTGTTATGACCATTACACACATGGTTTAGTGTTTTAATACACAAAAAAATGCGTTTACGGGCATCTCAGAAAAACTATAACTCAAAACGATGCTCTGTTAGTTCCTACAATAAAAACTAAATATACTGCTATTTTACTCTGATTTCATAGAAATATGAAATACTTTTCCTAGTTTTGACCCCCCAAGTACATGTTTTATTGGCTTTGGTACCTTTAAAAAGTATTTACTGTTTCATTATGACCACTCAACACAATGACATGATGTGTTCTATATAATTGAACTTATAAAATAATACAAATATTCTATTAAAATGATTTCATTTTAATATGAGGGCATTTTGTATGGTTTTGAAAATTAAACTCACATTTTATTTTTGAAAAAAAAACACAAAATTTATTTATGTGCATCCAAGAAAACCATAAATCAGAATGATATATTTTTATTTAACAAATTTCAAAAATAAATTTATGGTATTTTTTCTCCGATTTCATGGAAATATGAAATCATTAACAATATTTTGATCCTAGAAACAGATTTTTAATTGATTTGGTACTTTTAAACGCTATTTACCTAGTCAATCTGACCACTCCAATTGAAATTTTGAGGTGTGGTCTATAAATACACACCATAAATAACTAGAATGTGGTTTTACAATGATACCATGTTAACATGATGTCATTTTCTAATATTTTCACCTTCACAGACACATTTTAGTGTTTTAATACAACAAAAATGTGTTTATGGGAACTAGAGGATAACCATAACATAGAATGGCATGAATTCAGTTTATATATTTTAAAAAATAAATTTATGCCTTTTCCATCTGATTTCATGAAATCCAACACTGTGTTCATAATTTTGACCACTCAACACACATTTTTAATTGATTTGGTATCTTTTAAATAAATTTACCTAGTCATTCGGACCACACCTCATATTTTATAGACAAGTTGCCTATTTGTAAATCTCTCTAATAAATAAATGGTGATTTTACCATTGTTTCCATCAATTTGAGGTCATTCTATATGGTCTTAACTATTACAATCATATTTATTTTGTGGGATACAAAACAAAAAAAAACACATTTATGGGTATCCTAAGGAAACATTATCATATAATGGTGTTTTTTCAATTTTTACATTTCAAAAACCAATAGATGCTAATTTAACTCAGATATTATCAAAATATAAAATAATTTTCTTATTTTTGACCCATAAAAACATTTTTTTAAAGTCATTGGTACCTTTAAAAACTATTTACTAAGTCATTTCCACACCACAACATCTCATATTGACGTTTTGACTTTGTTTTCATGTCAAAAAAAACTCAACGATTGATTTATCATGATTTCAGATCAATCTAATGAATATTTTAAAAGGTTTTTACATTACATAAAATATTTATTGTTTTAAAACACTAAAAATGTGTTTATGGGTTTCTTTGGAAAACTGTATCCTAGAGTGACAAAATTTTATTTCCTACATTTGAAAAATAAATCTAGTATATTTATATTATGATTTAGTTGAAATCATATATCATATTATTGGATGTAACCCCAAAACACACGTTTTTAAAGGCTTTGGTATATTTAAAAACTATTTACTGAGACATTATAACAACACCACTGGCCATATGGATATTATATCTGTGTGTACACATAAAAAAAACATAATAGTGTTTTCTCCTTATTTAATGTCAATATGATGTTTTTATAGAATTTTGACCATTACACACATGTTTTAGAGTTTTAAATCACTAAAAACATGTTTAGGGGAGTCATGGTAAAACCAGAACCCATAATGTTATGTTGTTAATTAAAAATCATTATAAATCAATCTATATTCATTTTCCTCTTATTTGCTAAGATTCCGACATTTTATTCCACATTCTGACCCCCTTACACATGTTTTTAATGGAATTGGTACCTTTAAAAACTATTTACCATGTACTTCTGACCACACTGCTTGTTTCATTGACACATTTTATGAGAGTAATTTCCATATATATATCAACAATGATTTTCCAAGAAATTTCCATCTATCTTATTAATTTTTCTACAGTTTTGACAATTATATGCATGTTTTTGTGAGTTAAAAGATGTATTTACAAGAATCTAGAGAAAACCACAACTCATTATGATAATTCTTTAGTTCTACCATTTCAGGAATAAATCTATGGCCATTTTCCTCTTATTTCAGGGAAATCTAATGACATTTTCATAATGTGAACTCTCTTAAACAATTTTTTAATGAATTTTATGAAATTAAAAACATTTTACTAAATGAAAACCATGGAAATGTGATCAAATATTTTTTAAAAAAGAAGGATAATGAACTTTATTTTATTTTGACTCGTATGATTCGACCAAAAATCAATCAGAAAGAAGGATTTATCTATAGGACTTGAAGTTCATTTTTTCAATATAAAAGGTTAATTTTAGTTTTATTTAAGGATTTTCTCTATGTTCTTTTACAAGTGAAATAATGATCTATGAAATTTTGAATTTATATATTTATGATAATGTAGATGTTTCAAAATTTTCTCATAGATTATGTCAGTCTTCTACTGGAACAAATGAACTAAATCATTTTTCATTCCTGATCTATTATGATCCTGTGTTTTCCTATAAGATTATTGTTCTTAAAATTTTTAATTCAACCATGAAATCACTCATTGTGATCTCAAATAAATTTCAAAACCTGAACCTTTACTAGGAGTATATGTTAGTGATAATGATAATCTACCAATAACAACTGATGGAGTAGGCTCATAAATCATCTCCCATACATCCCTGAGATTCTCATTCCCTAAAACGATTACAAAAACATCATTTTGGGAAACTATTTATGATTTTATAGGTTTATATCACAAAAATATCTAATTTTAACATTTTAATACCAAAATATTAACAATTATTTTCAAAATATCAAAACATCATAATATTGACATTTTTTAAATTTTCCATTACTATATTTTTTTTCTTATTTACAAAAATAGTAATGAAAATCAAATTAAAAAAATATTAATCAAAATTAAATTGGGATAGTTATATATATCAAGTGATAAACATTTGGTATTAATTAATCTATGTAGCTAGCTCGATTAATTGGGTTTAAGGATTTTTTTATCTTAATAATTTTTTCATTATTCTGTTATTATAGTAATGAAATCCCATAAAATAGTATTGTATTAAACATACTCCAATGTCATAGGAAGGGTCATTTATAAATATAATAGTATGAACCTCAAAGTCATAAAATGGAATGTTAATCATGATTCTATTTAGGTATTATACATATTCTATGTTCATATATAATCCATTTTATTGTTATCATTACCTTTTTAAAAAAGTCATTTAAAAATTAATAAAATTTATGGTTTTTTTGTATGATGACATACATAATAGTAACATTAACTCTCCCATATCCCCCAGATATAGGGGTGACCAATATCTACATCACCATAGGTGAATCAAATGGTTGGATACCAATAAAATCTTGGGAAAAGCTAGCTCAAAATTAGTCTCATGTAAAATAAAATCACTGAGAACCATCCAAGATGGTTGTTTTGGTGTTGTTCTCCAAAATTCTCAGAGGCTAGAATCTTTATTTTTTTATTCTGAACAATCCTAAAATTCAAATGGTTTAGATATAATAAATATATAAATAATTTAAAATGGAGATTTTTTTAGAGAAAAGTTTATAATATAATAATGTATATATAAAAAAACAAAACACAGGTAAAATTTAATATATTTTCAGGGCCTATTTTTAAAATCAATTTTCATCATCTTCATTGTATTCATTTTCATCATCTTGCATTATGAAAAGTGCTTCATTTTACCCTCTCTTACAAGTTCCATTGTTTTGATAGTGTCAGGAAAAAATTGTTCAATTTAATTGGTTAATGAGTTTTTCTATCACAATGTACCAATTGATCTTCATCTCCCATATCATATAATTTTTTTTTTTAATTTAAGTTTGTAAAAAACCGCAAATATTCATGGATTTCATCATCAACATAATAAACCATCCTTGATTTTGAAGCCATGAAAAATATACTTGTCTCTTTATACTCACCTACCTGAATCTAGAGAGTGAATTTTAATGATGTAAAATGTAATAAATATTTCATTATACCCATATCTATGTTGACACACATACATATGAATAAGATAACCATAGTATTACAGAAAACATTTTTTACATCGGTTATTTTTTATTTTTTACGTCGTTTTTAGCCAATGTTATTAAAGGTGACGTTATAAATATCATTTTTTTGTCAGTATTTTCAAACCGATGTAAAAATCATATATCTGAATAGTTTTTCACAATGGTTATTTAAGAACCATTGTGAAAAACCCATCGGAAGATCAATTTTTATTATCAGTTATTTAATATCCAACGTGGTATATAATTTATTCCATCAATTATTAAAAAACTGATGTAATAAACTAAGCATCTTAAGGGTTTTTCACATCGGTTATTTAAGAACCATCGTGAAAAATCCACCAGAGGCTCAATTTATCACATAGATTATTTAATAACAGACATGGTATATAGTTTATTAGGTCAATTATTTAAGAACAGATGTGAAAAACCTTTCAGAGGCTTGATTAATTATATTGGTTATTAAATAATAGATGTGGTATATAGTTTATTACATCGGTACTCCATAACCAGTGCAATATATCATGCCTCCTAATCATTTTTCATGTTATTTATACAATAACCGACATGAAAAAGAGATAAAACGTCGGTTATGTAATAAATTACATAATAATTGATTCTCCGGGCATTTATTATTTCGGTTATAAAATAACCTAGGTGAAAACCCATTCCCCATGCATTTATTACTTCAGTTATAAAATAACCGATGTAAAAAACAATTTTTTTTAAATAAAACAGTGAAACAATTACTATTCTCTGCCAAAGTAGACCTGAAACAAGCCTAAACTAGACTAAAAGAAGGGCAAAAACAGTCTAGAATCCAAACTAAAAAAACATAAGAATTAGACTAGAATGAGATAAACCTGAGAAAAATTAAACATTCACATATATAATATTCAAAACATACCATTTCAACTGAAAAAACTTAAATCCTACCAAATAAACTACCATATACACAATTACAATTCCAATTAAAATATTCAAAATAACATTTTACACTACAAACAAACTAAAAACACATTAAACATGTAAAATAATTTGACCATTCCACTTGTAAGTGTTTGACCTTCCAAGCACTATAGGGTTAGGGTCATCAAATAGATAAAAATTAAAATGAAAGTAGGTAACATGTATAATTAATAAATCAAATGAAATATAATGTCCACATTTAAAATGAAATCATACCTACTCAATGTTCATTATGGTTCCAATTATAATTCTTTAATATATAAATATGAACATATAATATATGCATTTGATGACGCCCTGTCGTTCATGAAAATTCTGTTTAAATGATTCTCAATTTCAAATATCATTTTTTTTGTAATACATAAAAAATTACAAATTATAAATGGATATTTACCATTACATTTATATATGGGATCTTCATACTCTTTTTCTTTGTGTTTTTTTCATGAGTATGACCATCACTTGTTAGAAAATAATATTAATATACTAAATTTTAAATTCATTATATTATAAAAAACTATTAAGAAATTGGAACATATATTTCTAACATATTCTTAAAACGTCCCCATACAACACCATTGACAGAGAATATCCCATAAAGTTTTTTCTCTGTTCGACAAAAAATGCATAATATCTAATGATCCCTGATATATAAAAATTATGGTTTGTGGGATTTTATGTTAAAAAAAGAAGAATACATTTCCAGATATATGTTTCACACCTATCAAAAAAAGGTATCATCCAACACTGTGTGACTATATTCTGCTCAAATCTTTCAGCAATATAAAGTGTCCTTTGCTCCTCATCTAATGCATCTGTTTCAGGAGAAATCATATATGGGTCCATGAATCCATATACATCTGTTCGTTCATTCTTCCCACACATGTTATAAATATTCCTAATTCAAAATAGACATAAGTATACATTTTTAATGCATATAACATAGGGAATGTTGTTATGACTTACACAGAAAAAACCTGCAGCACGTTGATGCCCAACTTATCTCAAAAAACTAGCTATATGATATAAGTTTTCAAAATCCCATATATATTTCACATCCACAAAAAAGATCTTCCATTATACATGAATAATGTCTCATCATTAATTTTGAATATCTTCACAATCTTTCAAGACTACTAGAATCTATATCTGATGTTATACCAATTTTTCTTTGTTGTTGTATACACATTATTACTTTACCGTTGAAGTATTCTAGTAAATAAATAGAAAAATATATTAGTTTTCCAATGTTAAAACAACATTAATAAAAAATAAAATAATTTATATAATGTACTTACCTTTATGGTAATGAGTCATAGATGTCTGGATGGAAAATCTAATTTTTTTTGATACTTTGTCAAAATATTGTGACTTCATCTATAGGTAATGTTTCTCGGTCTGATCTATCTATAATATCCATTATAGTGACCCTAGGAATCTCTACCTCTATCTTTATGATGATGAACTGTATCTCTTATACAATATACCAGCCTATATTCAACTATATGATGATGAGGATCATCAACATTCAACTCAGAATAAGTAGGAAGTTGTTGCATAGGAGTAGGATAAAAAAAGGGGTCCACCGGAAGAGGTGAATAATAGGGTTCGTAGGTGGCGGAGGGGGAGCTGATGGCAGTGGTTGAGGATAAATAGTGGGGTCTGTAGGGGGAGGTGGAGGAGTTAGAGATGTATTCTAAAATTACCCTTGCATGTATGCAAACATAGACTATACCAATGCTCTATTTTTTTCCACCATTGTCGCATTAATACATGAACTTCAGCCTCCAAGGATTCTATTTTTTATCAAACATCCTAAATATAATAATTTGAGGAATTTTGAAACACTTTTTTACCAATACACCTATTCGGTATCCGCGTACATGACTAGGGTGTTTGAGATTTCCCAATATAGTAGATAAAATATCATTCCTCACAGAAGCTATAAATACCCCTTATGTGCTCTTCCCTTCAAGAGAACCATTTCTTAATTAATTGATCATTTTGGTAATGATTCAATGTATATAAAGAATAAAATTAACTTAAATAAATAAAATAAATAGATTACAATCATCACAAATATAATTCTCGATTCTTCCAAAAGATATTTCTTCTTTTTTTCTTTCCAATATCTCTTACATTTTTCATATCTAGATGGAGGGAATAGAGGGGCAACCTCTCCAGTGCTTGAATACTCAACTATATGTTTTGGTAAAATTTCTGCCATCATTTGTTCTTCCAATAAACTATACCCTCCCCAAGATAAAATATGAGGGTATACATTTTTAGATTGAATATCATGATGATATGTACTTATTTTCTATACATTAATAATAAGATATCCTTAACAAAACATTAATAAGATCATTTATATAGGAAATCATATAGAACATTACATTTACCTTACAAAAAACAATTCATTTCTTCTATTTTAAACAATTTTTTTCCATGTGTCTTTATCTATGAAAGGATATATTTGATAGTGACTTTCCTAATTCTTATGATCAAAAATGAAATCAGATGTGAGGGTTGATTGGAAATCCCTCCATCTCCTAGCATCCGTCGATAAACATTTCCTCCTGACAGATACAATGTCGGGAATATCAAATGTCATATGACAAACAATAGGTAAAACATATTATACTATAATGATTTAAATATTAGTTAAACAGTATCAAAATATCATACCAATATTTTCTCCCATAACTGAGATATTATCACTTTGTCCACACTTCTCCAATCATTATACAAAATGATTAATTTTCTTTTACCCTTAGTTGATACCAAAATCTTAAAATATTTTTCATTTATAACTCTTAGATAATCATTCTCATCAAACTCAATGAGTATCCTTTGGTCCTAGTTACGAGAAAGTTATAATTCTGGTAAACATGTGCATCCATGTTTACCAACTCTTGAACTCTTTTTTTCACTAATGGGAGCACGCGAAAATGATTGGGGAACCTCAAGAAGAGCCTGTGAATGTTCATCCATAAATGTATGATCATGATTCTCATATCCTGATTCATGTGGTTGATTAACTGGATGATCAATCATTATCCTTCAAAAAAAAACATTAGTTCACAAATAAATCAAATTCAAATATTGTAATACTAATATAATAAAAATGAAAAATTGAACTAATTTGTGTAATAGTAAAATTGGTAAATATGGTAAGCATTTTAAAAAATGGTAATGATGGTAATAATGGTAAACATGGTTGTATAATTGTGATTCAACAAAATAAATAAATATATATGTTACGTAAAGTTAAACTACAGTAAAATAAGGTAAACATTGTAAACATTGTATAGTAATTTTCATTTCAGAAAATCAATAGATATATAAGTTATGTAATTTTAAACATCATAAACTAAAATAAACAAAATTAAATTAAACAATCGTTTCTAATTATTCGTTTTAATACCCATTTTAATAATGAAACAAATTACAATATTTATCATTTTTGAAATAAATAAATGTAAACAAGAAATAAAAAATGTTAACTGAAATATAAGTTTTGTACAATTGGATTGTTTACCCAAATTCATTCATCATGATCATTCCATATGGCACAAACCATGTCTTCAAAATGTTCATCATTATTTTATTCTAATCATTCCATGGAAGTAGGGATCTCACATAAATTAGCATTGTCATCAAGATTACCTTCACAAACATATTGTTTTATCCTTTGTAAAAAAGTAGAACAATACATATATGATTGATCAACAACATAGAAAATCTTGTTTTCTTGGTGTTTCCATTTTAAAAGAATCTAATGTGTCTTCCATTCTATTCAGATCAACAATTGTCATTCAAAATTCATCATGTCTGACACTGTTGTTACCAATAAAACATTTGTACTTAAAAACAAGAACATTAATTTGAAGGTATCAACCACCCATATTTCATCAATTACTCCATAATATGCACTTGATGAATAAATTTGGTTCTAGTCTTTAGAACTTGAAAAATTCATAGCTTCTGCAAACACCACTACATAACTATTTTGAACGGATATTCTGTTGTCCTGATCATTCTTATGAAATTTATAGCCATTAATGTCATACCCCAACTATGTTATCACACATAAACTGGTACCACCCACTAACCAACATAATTTCCCTAATACACGTGATCTACCAAGAAATTTATTCTTAAACCATGGAAAAAATGTTTTGATTTTCTTAATCAAAACCTACATTTTTTCTTCTTTGTGTGACATTGTTTCAAGTCATTATTAAGAAATTTGATAAATGGTTGACCATCAACTATGTTATTCAAGATGTATAATTGTACCTTCTTCATCTATTCACTTGAAAACAATTTGACTCTCATGCCATGATTCCCCTTTCTGTCATTATTAACTCATTCATGGCGAGATAAAAGCAAACCAATGTGCTCTTCTGCATCCAAGTAGCTCATACAAAACTCTGCAGCCTCCTCAAAAATATACTTTTCATTAATGGAGTCTTTGGGTTGATATGGATTCTTAAAATAACCCTTCAATATTATCATATAACATTCAAAAGGCTACACCAAATGAAGATATATAGGTCCACATAGAATTATTTCTTGAACCATATGAACCTATACTTTAACCACTATATCAAAAAATGATGGAGGGAAATAAATTTCAAATTTAAAAAGTATTGAAATTTCATCCTTTTAAAAATTATCAAAGCATTCACATCAATCACTTTATTAAAAATTGAACTGAAAAAATAAAACACCTTCATTATAGTATTTCTGACATAGATGGGAAATATTTCATATAGTGCAACTGGTAGAAGTTGTTGCATCATGATGTGACAATCATGAGATTTCATACCTATCATCTTTAAACCCTTAGATGAGAATTTTTTTTTACATTTGATGAATAACCTTGAGTCACTTTGATATGATGATGACACTCACAAAAGCTAATTTTCTCCTTCTTGTATAATGTAAGACAAGCTGGGGGACGAAAGTTTTGTCTTCCATTAGGAGTGGGATCTAACTCCAAACATATTCCCATTGATATTAAGTCTAATATTTAATTCAATCCATATTTCATCATTCCTTTAATATCTAACAATTTTTCAGTAAAACTATTGAGGATATTCTTCTCTCTGTGCATGAAATCAATATTATGCTTCACTTCATGATATCTCCAATATGGTTGCTCAAAAAATATTGTCATTTTCATGAAAATATGTTATCATTACCAAAATTATGTTTCTTTCCCAATGTCACATCATGGTTTTTCACCTTCTCAAAATAAATATCTAGGGGAAATTTCATTGGAGTAATATCAAATTCTTGTGATCCATTGAATTCCTTTATTAGTCTTATATGAGAGTGATCCATAGGGAAAATCATTCGATTACCCATGTATACTATTTTCCTTCGATGATGGAATTGCCAATATGATGACCGTTTTCACAAATTGGACATGATTTATGCCCCTTAACACTATATCCAAATAAATTTCCATACACTAGGAAGTAATTTATAGTGAAGATAAGTACTTCATGTAGTTGAAAATATTCCATTTTATATGAATCATACACCGTAATACCATCCTTCTATAAAAGAACCAAATCATTAATCAATGGTGAAAATAAAACATCAATATAATTTCTGGGTTGCTTCAGACTAGAGATCATTATACTTAACATGAAATATTTTAGATTCCTTCAAACATCAGTAGATAGGTTGTAAATTACCAATAAAACATGCCATGAAATATGTGTGCTACTAAGGGTTTGATATGGATTCATTCCATCCGCACACAACCCAAACATGATATTTCTAATATCATTTTCAAATTTAGGATACTACTCATCATTTTTATTTCATTGTGGAAAATTAGCTAGATGATGTATTTTTTCATCACATATCCACTCATCATCATGCCATCTTAACCTTATTGCATTATACGAATTTGGAAATAAATATTTCAATCGAAGAATTAAAAAAAGATACCAAAATACCTTGGAAGGGATCTTTAAAATCTCTAAATCAAGCTATAAGTTTTCATTCAACTTATAGTATGATGTCTCACATTTAAGACACTCTGAAAGAAATTCATATTCTGTCATATATATCTTATAGTCATTCAGAGAAGTTTGTATTTTATTTTATCCAAATCCCATCGAGCATAATATTTTCTTGGCCTTATAATGTGAATATGGAAGATCATTTTTTAGGATGAATGACTTTCAACAATTTCAGTAGCTCTGTAAAACATCTTTCACTCCATCCATGTTTCGGCTTTAGGTTAATCAATCTTAACACGGCTGAAAGAACATAATATCCATACAACCAAGATACAATGGTTTTTTTAGAATCATCATATCGATGGGCAACTGTCAGATATATCTCAATTTATTATGCTATAATATCACAAATCATTGATTTAAATCCATTGGAGTTACCATCATAAAAATCATTATCATATGTAGATCTGAAATTCTGTCCAGTTTCACCATGAAAAATCCAAGATCTATAACTTGGATAAAAAACATAAAAAATTACATGATCTTTGACCTCACTACTTTTCAACTTCTTCATATTCGAACATTTCAGGCATGAATTGAAAAAAATGTGGTTTCTTGGAACATTTCATTTATAAAAAAACAAAAAGGCATAAACACTTTCTTCATATTCATTACCCATTCGATGTACCGTAATCCAACTTCGACTCATTATTACTTATAAATAATATCAAAATTATACATCTTGTTAAGATAGCCAAGTTTATATTAATATAAAAAATATCATAATTTGAATGTAAAACAATATTGAAATATAAAACAAATATATGAGTATTAGAAAATAATATGAATGGAAATAATTTTAAAAAGAATATATAGTTAGATATAAATTTTTTATATTTATACGAAAATAATTTTAGGATTACATATCTCTCTAAAATGGATCATGATATAACAATATAAATGTAACGCCCCAAACTCAGTTACACAGAGTCGGTGCATTATTACATAACATTGGCATTATTACAAGGAATAATGTCACGAAACACTAATCATTTTAGTAGTCTTGGACACAAGATACATACATAAGATCAACATTACAACTTCACAAGAAATAAAACCCTAATTTATTCCATTAGAAACATCCAAACCTTCTAGATTATGCATGCAAGTCACTCATAGATAACTTTTTTATAT
Source organism: Viscum album (assembly GCA_963277665.1). NCBI lineage: Eukaryota > Viridiplantae > Streptophyta > Magnoliopsida > Santalales > Viscaceae > Viscum > Viscum album. The sequence continues at coordinate 714,454,093 of OY728160.1, forward strand.
CATGGGAAATTGAACCATAAGAAAGGGGTGAGCTCAAATGCTCAGTAATGGTAAGAAATACAATAGAATATAACATAAACATTAGTAATGGTGAATAATTAAAAACACATGGCTTTATAAATAATAACCATGAACACTTTATAGCCGGAATATGAGCTGAGTAAATAATTCCATAATAAAACATAGTCATGGGTATTATACTAGTCGAATAACCACATGATCCATCATTATTAATTTCTTAATGAGGGAATGTATAATGTCGGACATTCTGAAACGGCTTGTCAAGGACTCGACCAAGACGTCTAAAAATGATTTAAACCTCAGTAAAAACCACATATAAAATTGGGAAAGGCCTCATCAAATTCCACATTTAATTGTCTCATGAGACGTACCAATGCACCGAAGAGCTACAGTGGGCTCCACACGTCACATTCTAAGTCTAATACATTCCTCATATGAAAAGGATGAAACATAACATAAACATTCGTATTAAAACTCGCATATAAATTTCAATCAATTAAGCATAAAATATGTATGGTATAAAATAAAACATCCATAGTTAAACATATCACAAAATTTTTAATACAATATAGAATATTATAAATTAACTTCAATCAAGTGTAAAATTTATCAAAGGATGTTGACATAGGTGAAATCAAAACTATTTGAGAGAAATATATCTATATATTTTGAATTAATTTAAGAGTCACATAATAATACAAGAAAACATTTATTTTGAAAATATTTTTATAAGCATGTAAGGGAAGCTTTGATGATGCTATAAGGGTGGAAAATAGCTTCTCCTGCTGTATATGTTAAAAAAAACCATTCTTACATTAATTTTGTCAAAAAAGGTCATAAAATACCTTGTTTTGAAAATGACAGAACGATTCATTTCAAAACATATAATGTATAATAAGGGTAAAAATGAATTTAATCTATAGTATAGCAAATAGTGAAGATATTTTGAAATAAAGTTTTAAGAAAACATGGATGTGGATGATAAAGAGTTCCCAATAGGTAATTACGTAAAAAAAATCTCAGATAATAAAGAGATTGTGAAATTAACTATTACCTTGTAATTTTCCTTAGTCGATGGTATGTTAAACTCCTGTATAATAGATAAAACATTGTTAATAAATTATGAAATAATTATATACAAAAATATGATATCATATATGATCTTATAATATTGATTTGTTAATAATATTTTAGTTGTATCATCCTTTCGGGTGTTAACAGATTCGTTTTCCTTTATATGATTGGTTACGTAAGAAAAGTCTATTATGGAGAGGATGTATTTTATTCATATACAGAATTATATTTTGTTCATAAACATTATTTTTAATCCAAAAATTAAAATTATTCTTGAAAGATTATGATGAAGAATGAATATCATCGCGTTCATGGGGACGGTAATCCGTACGTACGCACGAGCGACAATATCATAATATTGATGGTGAAATCATATGTAATTGAATGGTATATAATATATAAAGAATCATTAAAATGTTATATTTATTATTAAATGATTTATACTCATTATTATACACACCCAAATAATGAAGTGTTTGAATAAAAAACTACACCCCGAAGTAGAAACGTTAAGCCGTACCTACTCACATGTGGTGACTTTTTATTTATAGGATGGATTGGAGAAAAAAATGGTTGAAAAATATTTATAATAATATCATTGTATGTATCTGGTACTGTATTTATTTTTTTTGGTATGGAAACAAAAAATATAGAGGATTTGGAAGAAGAAAAGAACTTGAAAGTGGTGGTGAAATTATTACCTCTACGTCGGGTGTTTCCTTTTGAGTTGATCAAAATGGCTATGTAGGATGGATTTATGATCAAAATAAGGCCTCTATATTGGATTGAGATATTTTGGGAAGATATTTTTCTGGTTTTGGCCGAGACAAAAGGCTTTGGAGGTGTGAAATTAAGAGAAGGGGAAGTTCCCTTTTATAAGATAGGTGAGGGTCACTTTAGGAAAAGCTTGATTTTTTTTTAATATTATCATTATTGGTTTCTAATGGCTCAAAAATGAATTATATAATGGATAAGGTGGGAATGTGTCGAAAACTAGTCAACCAATAGGTTTTATATTGGTTTAGGTCATCAACATAACCATATATTTTAGATTTAACTCTTAGTTAAATAGTTTGACATTTACCATGTATCTCTGTATTTTTATATTATATGGTTAATAGAATTACAACAACAAGACATGAGAATCCCAAGTGGTTAATAATTAATATATATAACCTTATATAAGTCCATTGGATAAACCGTATATTTTTAGGAATAATATATCAATTAATAATATAATATTTTTTTAAAAACATATTTATGTCAAAGGTGACACTACTTTGTGTTTTTTTTTCTAAAGTCATTAGAACATGATTATATTGAAAGAAATTAATTTAATCTACCCTAAAATTTCATAGTAACCTATAAATTTAGTGTAATTTTTCAAAAGTCTCAAATTAAAATTATTTGGATATTTATAATATTAATTATTTTAATATTTCATTAGTAAGGTTATTACTGCATCATCATTGTGTCATAAATAGATTTAATTATTTAATGTCTAAAAATTATAAATAAATTACCATTATGTAGTAAATCAATTTATATGTCTAATGAATATTTATAGTCAAATTTATCTAATGTGTAACTCTATATTTAAAATAGTTTAGTTACTAAACATTGAATTGAACACTTTTTACTCTTCTTTAAATAAAATAATAACAAATTACCTAATCAAATCCGTGTAGAAGAAATAGGGTCATATTGTATTCCTATGGTTGTTTTTGGTAGAATTACATTTATCCAAAAGAATTAGAAGATGTGTTAGGGTAATTATAATATCATATTTACCTTTAATTACCCTATTTACTTTTAACCGCGGTAAATAAAAGTCAAAAGTTACTATTCACAAAAAATTATTTTCATCTTATTGAAATAAATTTTACTTAATGATGTCAACCGTGTCTCTTGGATTTTTTAAATTCAACTCACAGAAGCGGTAAAATTATGTTTTATGTAGATTTTCTAACGTGCCTAGAAGATGGGGAAAAGAGGTTAGAAAGTTCAATAAAATTTTATACATCTAATATTATTATAAAATGACTCCAATGAATTAAATTAAACTTATATAGGTTTTATATATCTATTTTGACTTGAAATAAATTTATATAAAATAATTTATTATTTAAATAAAAAGTCGGTTTTAAATAATAACGTAGTGTTTTTGAATATTCATTAAAAATGAATGTTTTTAGAAAAAATTCCAAAAACTAACCCAAAGATAATTTTTATATTCCAAATTAAAAAATTAATTATATTTTACCAAATTAAAAACATAGAGTTTTCATTAATTAATTTAAAATTAATTCTCATTGTCAAAACCAAAAAATAGGTTTTTAGTAATTAAAAATTTTCAAAAGATTGACATGTGTTTATGTCATATTTAAAAGTGAAATTACCTATAATTACCTACATTTTATTAAATGATAAAAATATAATCTGATTATACTTCAATACCTTTCAATTGTAAAATTTAATACTATAAGTTATTTCGATCTAAAAAGCTGTTTTCAATTAAAACATAGTATTTTTCACTATTCATTAAAATATGAAAGTTATCAAAAAGTAACAAAAATTTATCCAAACTAAATTTTTATGTCCCGATTATAATTTTTTTTAATTCCATTAAATTTCAAAAATAAAAGTGTCAAATATGGGTTTTAAAAAGGGTTCTCCATTAAAAGGTAGTAAAATTGCATTCTTCGAAAAATACTTCTTTTATCTAAAAATCTATATTTTTTCTTATATTATGTCGAAAAAACACATAATATGGATGTTAAAATTATATATATTATATAAGATTCAAAATGCTACTAATACTATTCATAACCCATTTGAGAACAGCTAGTTTGTTAAGATGTGGTGCGTTTCAAACTCATTTTAGTGTGATGCACAAGCTATTGAATTACTTTAATGAGATAACATATTATGAACTATTGGGTTGTTACATTCTCCCATCCATTAATAAATTACGCCTTCACAATTTGAAATTTTCCTTTGAAAAAAAGGTTAAAAATAGAAAAATAACTTTTTGGAAAACCCACATCAGATATTGGGTTAATAAAAATTAGTCTTAATAAGAGGGAAAGGGAATGAAAAAGTCACCACTAAATTATAATCATGATTATGAGAACATTTATGTAAATTAGAGAAACATAATTAGAGGAAAACCGTAAATATTTATAGGGATTTATTGAGGTCATCAATCACAAACAAGTGTAAAATTGAGGGTCTCAAACCCATCAATCAATGATGATTTAAAATATTGTTAGTTGAAAAAAACATAAGGTATTTGGATGACACATTTTTGGTTTTTGATTCCTTTTCTAAAGTTTAAGAATGAATTTATTCATAGAATAAGAGAAAAAAAATATACTTTACAGGTGGAGTTTCATCTTTCAACTGATTTCTACCACAAAATCATATTTCAGTCCAAAAGATAATATAATTCAAAAACATTCTCTTTATCCTAATCCTATAGGGTTCCAAAAATAATGAATTTATAATTAATTTTTCAGAATATTTAAAAAAAACATTATAAAAACCTGGACATCGTGTATGCCAGTGGTAGGTGAATCACCCCTGTCACACTTCGGTTGTGGGATCAAGTCTCACGATCTTGCCGGAGATGACAGGTTGTCGCCCAAACTCTAGGTTGTCCATTTTTTGAAAATCCAAAAATAGTCACATGATTTCATTTAACCTTAACAATAATATCCAATTTCAAACTTAATAGATTCCAACATTTAGACATATCCAAAATACTTCTTTTCATACACACAGTCCAAAATTTATAAGGAAGGTAAACACAATGAAGATCCTCTTTTCCATGTAATAACATGTGAATACCTACATCATGTATTCTTTTAAAACACAATAACACCCTGAATTACCATAAAACCTTACTGATTACATTCATGCTCCCTTATTCCTTATAGAATACTGGATATACTCTTTCAATACAAAAATGTTGTAAACTCCAACAATGATGGAATGTACAGATCATTAATCAGTTTTAAGGTAGTCAATAATATCCAATATTATTTATCCAAATAAATAATATATTATTCCAAAATTCATACATCAGTATTAGAACCATATTATAGTTTATCTTTCTCTCATATATATATTTTCCACAAACATTAACCTGAAATTGACCCACTTTTCTTGGTTCCACACAATATCATGTCCATAATGAAATAGTACTGTAGTACAATCCTTTGATACTCAATAATTCTTATAACATGTACATTATTAATAAAATACTCAAATAAAAAAATTCATTAATAACAACCTAAGAAATATAATCATTCCTCTTCATTATTAGTAGTATCATAACTTGATTATTATCTAATAGTGTCATTTGGGGTATACTCTGATGATTTGGATATTGCTTCACATTGTGTCCTAACTCCTTGCAGATGAAGCACTCTATATTTGAAATCATTTTCTTACCCTTGCAGTTACATACATGGTGACCTTTTTCTCCACACTTAAAAGAAACTCACATTCCCTTTCAGTATTTACCCAGGTGATATTTTCCACAATTATAACATATGGGATAATCCTTCTCTTCCCTCTTCTCATTATCCATCATTCTCTATTCCTTCATTTTCTTTTCTTGATTCCTCTCAAATACATAAAACTCATATAAATATTTATTTATCTTATTAACACATGGTACTATTTATTTATATGACGAGAATATGTGGGAGACTATTTCACTTTTAAATATTGTCTTTATACCATGAAATATATGATCCATATTAATCTTTCGATCATGCGTATTGCGGTAATTTTCATTCCTTCTACAAAGAGCCATTTCTAAACAACGGAATGCACTGAGTTAGTTTATGAATCACAATGCATAATTGTAAACATATAAAATACCTTACATATAATGAAATGATTATACATATAATATATAATCATAAAATGTTTACTTTGAATGAAATTTAATCCTAAATCCTTCATAATGGATTATAATGAAAATGTGAATTATCCTAAGCAAATCCCCAAGAAGTGTCGTAACCAAGAGTGCAGCAAGGTCCGTTGTCATGTACCAGGATAACCCGGGTCATGCCCGGAATTCCATGACATAAATTTCACTCCTAGGTACATTTGTGCCAGAGCTACCTCTACCAGCTCGTATCCTGACCAGGATGTATTGCTTGAAAATACACAAAATCTATATATTACCAAAATTCTATAATTTTCTTTTATATTAATCCTCAATGCCTATCTTAGCGTAATGATCTATAATTAGAGTTTATCTAAATCTATTTCCAAGGTTGTTGCTGAACATCCTCTGATACCAACTGTAACACCCCGACACCAGTTACCCAGAGACGATGCATTATTTAATAACATTGGAAAGATTACAAGGAATCATGTCCCAAAAAAAGACCAGTTTAGCAGTCTTGGAAACAAGATATATACATATGTTCAACATTACAACTTGAAAATAAATACAATACTAATTTATTCCATTAGAAACATCCAAGCCTCCTATATTATGCCTGGAAGTCACTCATAACTAACTTTTTCATATCCTGGGAAAATGAAACATAAGAAAAAGGTGAGCTTAAATGCTCAGTAATGGTATGCAATACAGTAGAATATAATAGAAACATTATGCATGCTAAATAATTAAAAACAAATGCCTTTACAAATAATAAATATGAAGTCTTTATGGAAGGAATATGAGATGAATAAGTAAATACTTAATAAAACATAGTAATTGGTATTCTACTAGTCGAATAACCACATGAACCATAATTATTATTTTCATAATGAGGTAATGTATAATGCCATACATTCTGAAACATCTTTTCATGGCCTTGGCCAATGCATTTAAAATTTATTTATGCCTCACCCAAAACCATATATCAAATTTGAAAAGGCATCAGACAATTCCATGTCTAAAAGTCTCATGATACCTACCGATGCATCGAGGAGCTATTACAGGCTCCACTTGTCACATACTAAGTCCAATACATTCCTCATAAGAATAGGTAGAAACATTATATAAACATTCATTTTAAAACTAGAATAATAAATCTCAATACATTGACCATAAAACATGAATGATATAAAAATAACACATCTATAGTCAAACATAAGACAAAACAATAAATTCAATATGGAATATAATAAATCAACTTCAAAAAAGTGTAAAATTTATCAAATTTTGTTGACATTGGTGAAATGAAATCTATTTGATAGAAAATATCTTTCTATTTTGAAATCATTTAATATTCTCATAATTATAAAAGGAAAATTTTATTTTACAAATATTCTTATAATCCTATAAGGGAATAATTGATGATGTTATAACGGTAGAAAATAGATACACCCACTGTTTATGTTTAAAAAACATTCTTACTTTAATTTTGTCAAAAAAGGTCATAAAGTACCCTGTTTGGAAAACAACCGAATGATTCATTTGAAAACATATAAGGTCAAATAAGGGTATAAATTACATTAAACCATATCCTAGTAAATAGTAAAAAAATTTAAATACATTTTTATCAAAACATAGATATGGATGATAAAGAGGTCCCAGTAGATACATACATAAAAACAAACTCGGATAATAAAGACATTGTGAAATTAACCCTTAACTTGTACTTTTACATTGTCGATGGTATTTTAACATCATGTATAATAGATAAATTATTTTTATTAAATTATACAAGAATCATATGAATTAATATGATATCGTATAGGATCTTATAATATTGCTTTATTAATAATATTTTACTAGTATCATCATTTTAGTTGTTAAAAGACTCGTTTTCCTTTATACGCTTGGTTACGTAAGCCATTGTTATTATGGATAAGATATATTTGATTCATATATAAAATTATATTATGTTCAAAAAAATTATATTTAATCATTAAATAAAAATTATTCTTGAATGATTGCGATGGGAATAGAATCTCATCGCGTTCGTCGAGACTGTAATCTGTACGTACGCACGAGCGACAATATCATTATATTGATGGTGAAATCGTATGTAGTTGGATGTTATATCATATATAAAGTATCATTAACATGTTATATTTATTATTTTACATCAGTTATAATAATTATTATACCTATCCAAATAATGAAGTGTTTGAATAACAATCTACACCACGACGTGGAGAGGGTAAGCCGTACGTACGCACGTATGATGGCATTGTTATTTATAGGATGGATAGAATAACAAATATTGTTGTACCATATTTATAATAACATTAAATTTTTTAGAATATCATGGAATTATTATTTTTGGAATGGAAAAAAACATAGAATGAGGATGTGGAAGAAAAATGAACTTGAAAGAGGGTAGTAAAATTATTATATCTACTTCGGGTGTTTCCTTTTGAGTTGATCAAAATGGATCCATTGGTTGGATTTATGATCAATGTAAGGCCTCTAGGATGAAGTGATAAATTTTTTGAGGATATTTGTGTAAAGACCCGTAAATTTCAAGGAAATTTTTTTTTCTTAATTTTCTTTGGAATTTTACAAGAACGCAGTTTCTGACGGCGCCTGATTCCGAGGCCCGGTGTGCCCGGAATCATTTTCCGAAGTTTGGCTCGGGTACGTTCAGTGAACGGATGAGCGGGTTTTTCTAACTTTTGAACCGGTGCCCGAAATCGAATTCTGAGGGCACCGATGAAATCGCAGTGCCGGTATTCGCTTAGAAACGCCTCTTCCGGAGTTGCGTTTTCTCGGGTGTGGTTTTTAATTTTCGGGCTTAAAGTTAAGAAATAAAATAATTTTGCGACAACTTTATTTTATTTCACTTAAGCCGCTTGGAAGACACTTGAAGACACTTAAAGGCGGCTTGAACTGAGTTGAACTGGATAGGATGCTATCCAGAAATATCCTACCCCCTTGGTAGGATATTTGTGAGGTGGGGCCCGCACGAGCCCCGCCGTTTCTTTCCGCTAAGAAACGCACCCGTGAAAACCCGTCTTAATGAAAGTCAACTGACGCGTTTTCTAAATACTTAACAGACCATTTAATTGGGCGGTTTATTTCATGAATTAAATGAGCTGTTTCTTTCGTGAATTAAATGGGTTGTTTCTTTCGTTGAATTAATTCAACGAATTGATGGATCATTTCTTAACCAGTTTTTCAAATTCGTTGGCGTAATAATAAAATAAGGCCAATGCTCGACCTCTGGTTATTTGCGCTTGAGAAGATTTGAGAGAACCCCCGTAACTTCTTCTCCCTCGCGAAGAACGTGAAGAACGCGCAGAACGCGAAGAACGCCGAACCCGGAAATTGACGACGCTTTCGTCCGAGACGTTCTTCCGATCTCCGATCTCCGATCTCCGATCACCGACCATTTGAGGTGAGTGATTTCGGATTTCCGCTCAAGGTTCTTTCCTTTTGGTTTTAAACACAGATTTAATTAATCATAATTTAAATCTGTTGTTCTTGGTTCGTTGAGCTCGCCGACTCAACGCCGGTTTCCGCGACGACGCGACGCCTCCCCGCGACGACGCGATGATCCCTCTCTTCCGCGACGATCTTTTCCGCGGAGAACGCCCGCGCGCGACGATCGACGAGGTAGGGATTTTATATTATGAAAATTATCCCCTTTTTAATTTATTCTCGTCAATGTTTCTTAAAGAAATTAAAGAACCATTTTTATGAACAATTTTTTTAATCTTATTAATAATTGTTGTTTCCTGTGTGGAATAATTTTCTCCCGGTTGTTTATCTCTAACGCGGAGGGTGCGGGCCAAACGAACACGGCCCGACGACCCTCCGCCGTTCTTCGTTTTGTGCGGATTTGACGGACGACGACAGAACGTGCCACAACGGTTGTTTGACGATCCCGCAGTAAAGAACGGATCCCGGGAGGAGCAATGGCGCAGACGGGAAGGAAAACGGGCCACCGGAGCGACGCCGGCGGCCCGCGGAAGCTACCGGCGGCCGGAGGCGGCGGCGCCCCGGCGCGCCGCCGGACGAGGCAACCGCGGCTGAAGCCGCGGCGGCGGCCAACGGACCCGCGGCCGCGCGGTTCCGGTTCACCCAGGCGGGACGCGGCAGAGCCGCGTCCGCGGTTCACCAGCGCGGCCCGCACGCGGGCCACGATTCTCTCTTGACCGCGGGGGTTGCGCCCGCGGCTTCCACCCGCGCCGCTCGGCCGAGCCGGACCGTCCCTGGCCGGGCCGGGCCAGGCCAACCGGGTCGGACCTGGGTCGGGTCGACCCGGTTTGGGCCGACCCAGGGGGGGTCGGGCCGGGTCGGCCCGGGCCCGTACCCCCCTTCTTCGGACGTTTTCGTTCAAACGCCCGTAACTTGAGCTTCGTGCCTCCAAATGACTCGTCGTCAGTGGGAACGCGATACTTGGATCGAGACGGTCGTTTCGGTATATCACACTCAAGGTTTCGGAATACTTTGAGTTCGGCCAGGTTGGTTCGTACACGAGACCAACCGGGCCCTCGGAGCGGAAGCGCTCATATCTTGAGCTACGGACGTCCGATTGACGTGCCGTCAGCTTTGTTGAATTCCTCTAAGTGAGACGGATCTTTTGGAATACTCCGCCCGAGGTTTGGACGCAGGTGGAGTGCAGTCGGGTTGGTTTTTCCTTAAAAACCAACCGGGCCCCTGGGACGGAAATGCCAATATCTCTCAGACCGGGCGTCCGATTGACGTGCCGTCAGCGACGTTGAGTTCCTGTTGACGATACGGAACTTTTGGATTCATCAACTTCGGACTTCGTGTCAGTTGATGTATCAGCCTCTCGGCTCGTGGAGCGGACCCTCCCGAACGAGCTTGCTGTGTGCGGGAACCCTAGTGCTGGCTGCGACTGCTCCCTCGACGGCGACGACTGTGCAGAGATCCTCTGTGGACTCCGACGATGACCGTGCAGAGATCCTCAGTGGACTGCGGCGACGACTGTGCAGAGATCCTCAGCGGACTGCGACGACTACTGCACTCAGCGATCCTACGTGGATCAGTGCTACAGGTCCTGCGTGAGCCCGGTCCTGTGTGGGCCCGATCCTGTGTGGGTCCGATCCTGTGTGGGTCATCACTCAGCGGTTCTGTGTGAGCCAACTCCTACAGGTCCTGCGTGGGCCCGATCCTGTGTGGGTCACTGCGAGGTTAGTACCTATCGATCCTTCGTGGGTCCGACGACTTAGATGGTTCAGTGATCATCTTTATCGTCATCCGAAGAAGTATACCTGTGTGAGCTGAATCTTGTGTTTCTCTCCTTTGTGGATTGTGTTGAGCTATCCTGTGTGGATTTACTGTTTACTCTCCTTTGTGGATTGTGTTGTTCTATCCTGCGTGGGTATGCGTTTTGCTTTCCTGTGTGGACTGGGTTGTGCTAGGGCTCGGACGTTGGAGCCGATCGGAGAATTGATGACTTAGGTATATGTATGGGCATATACCTAAGCCGTGTCAGATGTTACTTCGTGATTGTATCTCTCCTTCGTAAATTATCCTTTGTGGATTTCGGGAGACCTTCGGGGGTCTCGGGGTCCCTACTGAGTAGGTTATACTCACCCCTGCACGGGCTATGCCCGCACTTCGTGGTGTTGGTTGCAGACGACGGACAACGCTGATCGTGGAGGAGGCGTGTGGAGCAGGACAATACCTGGAGGTGGACCACTGGGCGGGACGTACTCGGAGCGGTTAGGTGGACCCGAGGAGCAGTGGAGGCTATCTGTACCCACCCTTCAGGTGGGACTTCCAGTGGACGGCTCGACGCTGCAATTTTTCCTTTCAGTTGCTGTTTTTCCTTTCAGTTGTACTTTACAGTTGGGCTTGTATTTCCGGCCCCTTTTACTTTCAGCACAGCTTGTACAGTTTTTACTTAGTGTTTACTTTTCCGCTTGCTTGCTCTGTGATGCTTGTTTACTTTTCAAAGGCAATGCCTTCCCTTTTTGTTGGGACTTTCGCCTTGGTGCTAGTCGCCAGCCCCTGGCCTATGGAAGGAGGGCTTGGGGTAGTCACGGCACGGGCCCCGAGGACGGGTCGTGAAAAATTGGTATCAGAGGTGGTCGGTTCTACCGCAGACTCTGATCTTTCTTCTATGTGAAGCAATAGTGTTTAGTGTATTGAGTGTGGCTATCAGTCCAGGGAGTCCAGTGTTGGTGCGGCGGCCGACGTATCCACACACCAGAACCCTGACTTCTGATTCCCGACTTAATGCACGAAAACATTGATTGCATGTGTGTTTCAAGTTTTATTTGTGATTACTTGTGTCAGCTCACCAGGTATACTGTTCTGACCATGGTGCACTTGTTTCCTTTTCAGGATGGCACGATGACAGCAGCCAGCTAGGGTTCCTAGAGTAGGGCGCGACGACAGCCCGCCGAGCGACGAGGCCTCGGTACAGGGCCCGTTGACAGCAGAGGCACCGGCGGTACCTTTACCCGCTGAGCCCCCGATGCTTCCAGCACTGGCAGCCGACGACGCACGACGCCTCGGAGCTCTGCACGAGTTCCAGCGCCAGAGACCACCCAGGTTCCGTGGGGAGTCGGACCCCCAGGCAGCCGAGGACTGGCTGGAGGCGGTCGTCCGAGTTTTCAGGCTAGTGAGGACACCAGCAGACCTCATGGTGATCCTCGCGGCAAGCCTACTGCACGCAGCAGCCGGACGCTGGTGTAGCCTGATGCTCCAGGTACACGATGAGGCCACCCTCATCTGGACGGACTTCGAGAGCCTCTTCTGCTCAGAGTTCGTCCTGGCCACCCTCCGTGCGGTGTGCATCCAGGAGCTTCTTCAGCTGCGGCAGGGCAGCTTGACGGTCGCTCAGTACGCAGCGAGGTTCACCGACCTATCTCGATACTCGACAGACATGGTACGGGACCCCTTCTTCCGGGCCCGGACCTTCGAGTAGGGATTGAGACATGAGATCAGGGCATCGCTGATCTCCCTCAGCATCCCGACCCAGGCTGGAGTACTGGAGCGAGCCCTCCTGATCGAGAGCTTCCTGGATGAGTCCACAGCGAGACCTACCGCAGGGCGGCAGATAGCGGAGTCTTCGGCAGCTGGTAGCCGGCGGATGACTCAGGTTCCAGGTGGACCAGACCTTCCGGCAGGCGACCTCGGGACACTGGCTCAGCAGTGCAGGGCACCCAGCCCGGATCCAGTCTTCCGAGAGACAGGCAGTGCTACGAGTGCGGCGGGCGGGGCCACATGGCTCGTGACTGCCCGACCCGTCGTACCGAGGGTCAGCAGACGGTGGAGGGACCACCTAGGAAGAGGCAGAGGGTCGACCGTGGTGGTCTGCAGGGAGGAGACGGACGAGGCATAGGAGCTGGCCGAGCAGCCGGTGGTGGGCGACGCTTTGAGGCTCTGCCACCACCACCACCAGGAGGCCCGCCCCGACCACAGGGAGCTGGCGGGCAGAGACAGGCTCAGCTCCAGGCAGCGGAGGCCTACGACCACGGTGCGCCGGAGATGATTAGAGGTACGATCTGTGTCTATTCCACCCTTGCTGCAGTTCTGATAGACACAGGAGCGAGTCACTCTTTCATAGCCACTGCCCTTGTTCGGAGCTTGGAGATTCCGACAGAGCCGTTGGCTCGATCCTTACGGCTAGAGACTCCTACGGGAGCAGACTCGACGATTACGCACTGGTGCCGGCAGTGTGAGCTTACTCTAGGAGGCGAGAGCTTCGGCTGGGATCTTCTTGTAGCGGCGTCGAGGCCTTACGACGTCATCTTGGGCATGGATTGGTTATCTACGGTCCATGCTCAGATTGACTGCATTAGGCGCAAGGTGCGATGTGTGCGCACCGACGGGAGCAGGTTCACCTTCACCAGCGAGAAGGGAGCCTTAGCAGCACAGGATGGACTCACGCAGAGGAGAGGTCAGCCCATCACTCATCAGTTGGCTAGCCTCATCCTGGGAGCAGTTGACGTGCGGAGTCCCAGTTTTCCTGCAGTGGTGGATCAGTACGCGGACGTCTTTCCCGATGACGTTCCAGGACTACCTCCTCGCAGAGAGGTAGACTTTTATATTAACCTGTACCCTGGGACAGCCCCGATATCCACTCCAGCATATCGGATGGCCCCCGGTGAGCTTCGAGAGCTGCGGGTACAGTTGGAGGACTTGTAGGGCAAGGGGTTCATCCGACCCAGTGTTTCGCCCTGGGCTTCCCCGATTTTGTTCGCCAAGAAGGCGGACGGGAGCTTGCGACTGTGTGTCAATTATCGTCGCCTGAATCAGGTGACAGTGAGGAACAAGTATCCGCTACCCAGGATTGATGACCTCTTCGATCATCTCAAGGGAGCACGGTGGTTCTCGAAGATAGACCTCAGGTCAGGCTATCATCGGCTTAGAGTTCGAGACGAGGATGTGCAGAAGACGGCCTTCAGGTGTCGGTATGGCCACTATGAGTTCTTGGTTATGCCTTTTGGCGTGACCAACGCTCTAGCAGTGTTCATGAGCCTCATGAACAGAATCTTCCAGCCATACCTCAATCGATTTGTCGTGGTCTTCATCGACGACATTTTGGTGTACTCGACGGCGGAGGAGGAGCACGCCTACCACCTGCGTGTTTTACTAGACACAATCCGAGAGCACCAGCTTTATGGAAATCTCTCGAAGTGTCAGTTCTGGTTACGTGAGGTCCACTTCTTGGGGCACGTCATTTCTGAGGCGGGAGTTGCAGTGGATCCCGCAAAGATCGAGGCAGTGCTAGCTTGGGAGCCACCCAAGAGCGTGACAGAGGTGCGGAGTTTCTTGGGCCTAGCCGGATACTATCGGAGATTTGTGTCGGACTTCTCCAGAGTTTCGGCCCCACTCTCAGCTTTGACGAAGAAGGGGAAACCCTTCGTGTGGTCAGACAGATGTCAGCAGAGCTTCCAGGAGCTGAGGCAGAGGTTGACCAGCGCACCTATCTTGAGGTTGCCTGAGGAGGGAGTTGGTTATGTAGTCTACTGCGATGCATCAGGGACCGGACTCAGGTGTGTCCTGATGCAGGAGCGGGCTGTGATTGCCTACGGATCATGTCAGTTGAGGCCTCATGAGTAGAACTACGCTACCCATGACTTGGAGTTGGCAGCAGTGGTCTTTGCCCTGAAGACATGGCAACACTATCTGATGGGCGAGCACTTCACAGTCTTTTCTGACCACCAGAGTCTCAGGTACATCTTCTCTCAGAAGGACCTGAACCTGAGACAGCGGCGATGGCTCGAGTTCCTCCAGGACTATGACTTTGAGATAGTCTATACTCCTGGGAAGGGGAACGTGGTGGCTGATGCCCTTAGCTGGAGGACGGGCATCCAGCTACTTGAGGAGGCGACAGAGCAGCTAGCCGCTTTGCAGATATCCTTCGTGGATAGAGACGGAGCAGCCTTCCTTCAGTCTCTCACAGTCTCTCCTCCACTTCTTCAGCGGGTCAGAGAGGCATAGCGTGGGGACGTCGACTGTGAGACACGGCGTGCACAGATATCCTCGGGACAGGCACCTGATGGTTTCTCCCTTGGAGCAGAGCACGATGTCCTTTTCAGAGGACGTACCTTGGTACCAGTCGCCTTACGAGAGGAGGTGCTGAGAGTGTATCACACTTCTCCTTTGGCGGTACATCCTGGAGTGGCGAAGATATACCAGGATCTCAGACGACAGCACTGGTGGCCGGGCATGAAGAAGGCTATGGCAGAGTTCGTTTCACGGTGCCTCACCTGCCAGCAGGTGAAGGCAGAGCATCAGGTACCTGCAGGCTTGGTACAGCCCTTGGAGGTCCCGGAGTGGAAGTGGGACGGGATATCTATGGACTTCGTGACTGGACTTCCACGCACTTCCAGAGGTCACGATTCCATTTGGGTGATTGTTGACCGACTCACCAAGTCGGCACACTTCTTGCCCATCCGAGAGCCGGGCTCAGTAGAGAGCTTGGGGCATCTCTACGTTCAGGAGATTGTATGACTTCACGGTGTGCCATCGACTATCGTCTCCGATCGGGACGCTCGTTTTACTTCCCGGCTTTGGAAGGGGTTGCAGGAGGCGTTCGGGACGCGACTACGTCTGAGCACCGCCTTTCACCCTCAGACGGATGGTCAGACGGAGAGGACCATTCAGACTCTCGAGGACATGCTCCGCACATGTGTCCTCGACTTTGGTCGCAGCTGGGAGGACCACCTACCCTTGGTAGAGTTTGCGTACAACAACAGCTACCACTCCACCATCGGGATGGCACCCTACGAGGCGTTGTACGGCAGGCCTTGAAGATCCCCTTTGTGCTGGACAGACCCTGGGGAGTCAGCACTTGTGGGACCAGAGATGGTCCGGGCCACGACAGAGAAGGTCCAGGTCATCCAGGAGCGGATGAGGACAGCACAGAGCCGACAGAAGTCTTATGCTGACAGGAGGCGGAGGCCACTAGAGTTCGAGGATGGCGACCAAGTCTTCTTGCGGGTCTCACCTCGACGTGGTTTGAGGAGATTTGGCCGAGGAAGAAAGTTCTCTCCACGCTTCATCGGACCCTTCCAGGTCCTCAGAAGGGTTGGTGAGGTGGCTTATCGTCTGGCTCTGCCACCTCAGTTTCACCGGGTGCACGACGTTTTCCACGTATCCCAGCTGAGGAGATACGTGCACGACCCGACACACATCATCGACTATGGGGAGCTAGACGTGGATGATGGGTTGACTTTTGCGGAGGTCCCAGTGGAGATAGAGGATCGACAGGAGCGGGTCCTACGTGGGCGATCGATTCCTCTTGTGCGCATCAGATGGCAGCACGGGAACCTCCAGGAGAGCACCTGGGAGCGGGAGGCTCAGATGCGTGCTCAGTACCCACATTTGTTTCCCTAGTTTTTGATGTATCTTTACGGGGACGTAAAGTCCTGAGGTGGGAGTAATGTAAAGACCCGTAAATTTCAAGGAATTTTTTTTTTCTTAATTTTCTTTGGAATTTTACAAGAACGCAGTTTCTGACGGCGCCTGATTCCGAGGCCCGGTGTGCCTGGAATCATTTTCCGAAGTTTGGCTCGGGTACGTTCAGTGAACGGACGAGCGGGTTTTTCTAACTTTTGAACCGGTGCCCGGAATCGAATTCTGAGGGCACCGATGAAATCGCAGCGCCGATATTCGCTTAGAAACGCCTCTTCCGGAGTTGCGTTTGCTCGGGTGTGGTTTTTAATTTTCGGGCTTAAAGTTAAGAAATAAAATAATTTTGCGACAACTTTATTTTATTTCACTTAAGCCGCTTGGAAGCCACTTGAAGCCACTTAAAGGCGGCTTGAACTGAGTTGAACTGGATAGGATGCTATCCAGAAATATCCTACCCCATTGGTAGGATATTTGTGAGGTGGGGCCCGCATGAGCCCCGCCGTTTCTTTCCGCTAAGAAACGCACCCGTGAAAACCCGTCTTAATGAAAGTCAACTAACGCGTTTTCTAAATACTTAACAGACCATTTAATTGGGCGGTTTATTTCATGAATTAAATGGGCTGTTTCATTCGTGAATTAAATGGGTTGTTTCTTTCGTTGAATTAATTCAACGAATTGATGGATCGTTTCTTAACCAGTTTTTCAAATTCGTTGGCGTAATAATAAAATAAGTCCAACGCTCGACCTCTGGTTATTTGCACTTGAGATGATTTGAGAGAACCCTCGTAACTTCTTCTCCCTTGCGAAGAACGCGAAGAATGCGAAGAACGCGAAGAACGCCGAACCCGGAAATCGACGACGCTTTCGTCCGAGACGATCTTCTGATCTCCGATCTCCGATCTCCGATCACCGACCATTTGAGGTGAGTGATTTCGGATTTCCGCTCAAGGTTCTTTCCTTTTGGTTTTAAACACAGATTTAATTAATCATAATTTAAATCTGTTGTTCTTGGTTCATTGAGCTCACCGACTCAACGCCGGTTTCCACGACGACGCGACGCCTCCCCGCGACGACGCGACGATCCCTCTCTTCCGCGACGATCGTTTCCGCGAAGAACGCCCGCGCACGACGATCGACGAGGTAGGGATTTTATATTATGAAAATTATCCCCTTTTTAATTTATTCCCGTCAATGTTTCTTAAAGAAATTAAAGAACCATTTTATGAACAATTTTTTTAATCTTATTAAAAATTGTTGTTTCCTGTGTGGAATAATTTTCTCCCGGTTGTTTATCTCTAACGCGGAGGGTGCGGGCCAAATGAACACGGCCCGACGACCCTTCGCCGTTCTTCGTTTTGTGCGGATTTGATGGATGACGACAGAACGTGCCGCATCGGTTGTTTGATGATCCCGCAGTAAAGAACGGATCCCGGGAGGAGCAATGGCGCAGACGGGAAGGAAAACGGGCCACCGGAGTGACGCCGGCGGCCCGCAGAAGCTGCCAGCGGCGTGGGTCACCGGCGTGGCAGCACCGGCGGCGGCCAACGGACCCGCGGCCGCGCGGGTCCGGTCCGCCCAGGCGGGACGCGGCAGAGCCGCGTCCGCGGTTCACCAGCGCGGCCCGTATGCGGGCCGCGGTTCTCTCTCGACCGCGGGGGCTGCGCCCGCGGCTTCCACCCGCGCCGCTCGGCCGAGCCGGGCCAGGCCAACCGGGTCGGACCCGAGTCGGGTCGACCGGGTTCGGGCCGACCCAGGGGGGGTCGGGCTGGGTGGGCCCGGGCCCGTACCCCCCTTCTTCGGACGTTTTCGTTCAAACGCCCGTAACTTGAGATTCGTGCCTCCAAACGACTCGCCGTCAGCGGAAACACGATCCTTGGATCGAGACGGTCGTTTCGGTATATCGCACTCAAGGTTTCGGAATACTTTGAGTTTGGCCAGGTTGGTTCGTACACGAGACCAACTGGGCCCTCGGAGCGGAAGCGCTCATATCTTGAGCTACAGACGTCCGATTGACGTGCCGTCAGCTTTGTTGAATTCCTCTATGTGAGACGGATCTTTTGGCATACTCCGCCCGAGATTTGGATGCAGGTGGAGTGCGGTCGGGTTGGTTTTTCCTTAAAAACCAACTGGGCCCCTGGGACGGAAATGCCAATATCTCTCAGACCGGGCGTCCGATTGACGCGCCGTCAGCGACGTTGAGTTCCTGTTGACGATACGGAACTTTTGGATACATCAACTTCGGACTTCGTGTCAGTTGATGTATCAGCCTCTCGGCTCGTGGAGCGGACCCTCCCGAACGAGCTTGCTGTGTGCGGGAATCCTAGTGCTGGCTGCGACTGCTCCCTCGACGGCGACGACTGTGTAGAGATCCTCCGTGGACTCCGACGACGACCGTGCAGAGATCATCAGTGGACTGCGGCGACGACTGTGCAGAGATCCTCAGCGGACTGCGACGACTACTGCACTCAGCGATCCTACGTGGATCAGTGCTACAGGTCCTGCGTGGGCCCGGTCCTGTGTGGGCCCGATCCTGTGTGGGTCCGATCCTGTGTGGGTCATCACTCAGCGGTTCTGTGTGAGCCAACTCCTACAGGTCCTGCGTGGGCCCGATCCTGTGTGGGTCACTGCGAGGTTTGTACCTATCGATCCTTCGTGGGTCCGACGACTTAGATGGTTCAGTGATCATCTTTATCGTCATCCGAAGAAGTATACCTGTGTGAGCTGAATCTTGTGTTTCTCTCCTTTGTGGATTGTGTTGAGCTATCCTGTGTGGATTTACTGTTTACTCTCCTTTGTGGATTGTGTTGTTCTATCCTGCGTGGGTATGCGTTTTGCTTTCCTGTGTGGACTGGGTTGTGCTAGGGCTCAGACGTTGGAGCCGATCGGAGAATTGATGACTTAGGTATATGTATGGGCATATACCTAAGCCGTGTCAGATGTTACTTCGTGATTGTATCTCTCCTTCTTGACTTATCCTTTGTGGATTTCGGGAGACCTTCGGGGGTCTCGGGGTCCCTACTGAGTAGCTTATACTCACCCCTGCACGGGCTATGCCCGCACTTCGTGGTGTTGGTTGCAGACGACGGACAACGCTGATCGTGGAGGAGGCGTGCGGAGCAGGACAGTACCTGGAGGTGGACCACTGGGCGGGACGTACTCGGAGCGGTTAGGTGGACCCGAGGAGCAGTGGAGGCTATCTGTACCCACCATTCAGGTGGGACTTCTAGTGGACGGCTCGACGCTGCAGTTTTTCCTTTCAGTTGCTGTTTTTCCTTTCAGTTGTACTTTACAGTTGGGCTTGTATTTCCGTCCCCTTTTACTTTCAGCACAGCTTGTACAGTTTTTACTTAGTGTTTACTTTTCCGCTTGCTTTCTCTGTGATTCTTGTTTACTTTTCAAAGGCAATGCCTTCCCTTTTTGTTGGGATTTACGCCTTGGTGCTAGTCTCCAGCCCCTGGCCTTTGGAAGGCGGGCTTGGGGTAGTCACAGCACGGGCCCCGAGGACGGGTCGTGACAATTTGGGCAGGGTCTGGCCATGAAAAAAGGCATTGGGGGAGTGAAATTAAGATAAGGAGAAGTGCCCTTTTATAAGAGAGGTGATGGTCACTTTAGGAAAAGATTGAAATATTATTTTATAATAAAATAATTTCCTTTTTATAATCGATCCAAAATGAATTATTTCGAGGAAAAAGTGGGTATGGGTCGAAAAAATTTCAATTAATAGGTTTTAGATAGGTTTAGGTTACCATATTAACCTTGTCATTTAAATTTAAATCTTAGTTAAATAGTTTGACATTTACTATGTCTCTTTGTATTTATATATAATATTTTTAACAAACACACTATAACAAGCCAAAAGAACCCCAAGTGGTTAATTATTAATTATATTAAATTTTATAACTTTTTTGGTAGAACCATTGAATATTTGGAATATTATATCAATAAATAATATAATATTTGTTTTAAAAACACATTTCGGTAAATTTTGACACTATTTGGTATTTTTTTTAAAGTCATAACAGCCTGATTACTTCAAAAAAAAATTAATTTAATAAACCCTTACATGTCATAGTAACCTTGAAAATTAGTATAATTCCACAAAAGTCTAAAATAATATTTATTATGATATTTATAATATCAATTATTTTAATGTTTCATTATTAAGATAATTACTGCATCGTCATTGGGTCATTAATAAACTTAATTATTTAACATCAAAAAATTATAAATAAAATACCATTATGTTGGAAATATTTTTATATTTCTAGTGAATATTTATAGTAGAATTTATCTAAGTTGTATCCCTGTATTAAAAATGGTTTAGTTATTAAACATTGAATTCCACACTTTTAACTATTCTTTAAATAAAATAATATTAATGTCCTAATCTAATCCAAGTGGACCAAATTGGATTATATTTTATTCCTAAGGTTGTTTTGGTCGAATTACACTTATAAAATAGAATTGGGACATGTGTTAGAGTAATTATAATATCATTTTTACCCTTAATTACACAATTTACTTTCAACCATGGTTAAAAAAGTCGAAAGGTACTATTGAACAAAAATTATTTTCATCTTATTGAACTTCATTTTACCTATTAATTTAAACATTTCTCTTTTATTTTTTAAATTCCACACACAGAAGCAGAAAAATTATGTTTTATGCAAATTTTCTAACGTGCCTAGAATGTGGGTAAAAGAGGTTAAAAAGATCAATTAAATTTTATACTATTAATTTTATTATAAAATGACTCCAATGAATTATATTGAAATTATATAGGTATTATATATCTATATATCCTTATAATAAATTTAAATAAAATAAATAATTATTTATATTGAATGTTTTTTTAAATAATAACGTAGTGTTTTTCAATATTAATCCAAAATTGAATGTTTTTTGAAAAATACCAAAAATTCACCAAGAGCTAATTTTGGTATTCTGAACTAAAAAATTATTTCTATTTTACCAAATTAGAAACCTAGATATTACATTAATTAATTTAAAATTAATTCCTTTTGTCCAAACCAAAAAGCAGGTTTTTAAAAAGTAAAAGAAATCAAATGATTGACATGTGTTTATGTGAAATTACTTATAATCAATTTAATTGTAATAAATGATAAAAATATAATCTAATTATACTTCATAATCTTTCAAATTCATAATTTAACACTATAAATTATTTTGATTAAAAAAGTTATCTTTAATTAATGAATTGTGTTTTTCACTATTCATCAAAATATGAATGTTATATGAAAAGTACCAAAAATTAATCCAAACTAAACATTTATGTCCCTATTATAAACAAGAATTTAATTTCATTAAATTAAATATATAACAGTGTTGAATAATGGTTTTAAAAATGTTTCGTCATTAAAAGGCAGTAAAATTTCATTTTTTAAAAAATAATTCTTCTATCTGAAAAAATGAATTTGTTCTTATATTATGTCTAAGAAACCCATAACATGGATGTTAAAATTATATAGAGTATATTAGATTCAAAATGGAGTTAATACTATTCATAAAAAAATTTTGAACGGCTTGTTTGGAAAGTTTTCATGAGTTTTGAACTCGGTGTTGCGTGTAGAGCTAGCTATTGAATTAATTTAATGAGATAACGTATTATGAAATCTTGGGGTGTTGCAATAATTTCATCTTGGATCCTTTCTTATTAATGTACATGGAGAATACATAGTAGTGAAACTGGATACCAAATTCACCCTTCCGTAAACTTGAAATATGAAATATAAATATTAAAAGACATATACATTCACTACTGAAAATTACACATATCCAAGAGATTTCAAACTAGTGGGATTGCTCATGAAACATTTGGTATAGAATATCCCAACTGTTTCACACACCATTGGAATTATGGTTGTTGCAATAGCCATATTCAAATGATTCTACATGAACTATTGGTATAGAATGTATAAAGTTAATATATGCCAATGGTTTCAATAAAACCATCGGGATATATATTCCAACTATTCAAGAACATTTGGTATACATGATGTCTAACATATAATATATTCCAACAGTTTCAAGGAAACCGTTGGGACACATGTAAATCAACGGTTCAAAATCCATTAACATACACTCTCCAGTATATAATCAATTGAAATGGAGGGGGGGGATCTCTAGGGGGGTTCCATGGGGGTGGGGGTTTTTAGGGGGATGGGGAGGGGGTGTCCAAGGTGTGGGGTGGTGTACGGGGGGGGGGGGGGGGCTCTCTAGGGGGGTTCCATGGGGGTGGGGGTTTTTAGGGGGATGGGGAGGGGGTGTCCAAGGTGTGGGGTGGTGTACGAGGGGGGGGGGGGGGTGGTGAATAGAAGGTGGGGGTCTCCAGGGGGTTGTGGGGGGGGGGGTGTCCATGAGCGGGGGGGGGGTGTCTGGGGGTTGGGGGTTATCTGGGGGGGGGGTATATGGGTGGGGGTGTCCAGGGGGTGGGGGTTGTCCAAAGGGTGGGTGTCTAGGGGTTGAGGGGGATATCCAAGGGGGTATGGGGTGTCCAAGGTGTGAGGGTTGTCTGTGGGGGTGTCCATGGGTTGGGGGGCTATCCAGGGGGATTTTTCCAGAGCGTGGGGGGCTTTCCACATGGGTGGGGGCTGTCAAAGCGGGTGAGGGGGCTGTCTAGGGGTAGGGGGTGTCTGGGGGGGGGGGGTGTCTGGGGGGGGTGTCCAGTGTGGGGTGGGGTGTCCGTGAGGGTGGGGGTGGGGTGGAGGGGGGGGGGGGTAGTATTGTTTAGGGGGTGGATGGGGTAGTCCATGGGGGTGAGGTGTCTAGGGGGAGTCGATTGGGTGGGGGAGTCTAGAGGGTGGGGTCGTGTCGAGGGCGTGGGGGTTGTCCGGGGGGGGGGGGTGTCTATCGGGTTTGGGCTGCCCATGGGGGTGGGGGTGTCCGGTGGGGGTATGGGGGTTGCTGTCCAAGAGGGGGTGTGGGGATTTCCTAGGTGATAGGGGTGTCTAGGGGTTGGAGTGTCAAGGGGGTAGGGGGTGTCCATGGGGGTAGGGGTGTCTAGGGGGTGGTGGGAGGGGTGCCCAGGGGGTGGGGGATATCCCGGGGTGGGGGTGTCTAGGGGGTGGGAGTGTCTAAGGGGGTGGGGGATGTGTCCAACTAAGTTTATTTTTAAAGATAATTGTAGAGTATGTTGGTTTATATTTAAATACTAAATAAAGAGTTTTATCATTTAAAGATAAATAAAATATTGAATATAAATCAAATTTCAATTTCAATGTTTAAAAAAAAAATATTAATTAAAAAATGATTCAATAATTGTTGGTAAAAAAAGTATTGATTAACGTCGTTGGTTTTATGGTTATTTGAAAGAACATTCATGATAATGATTTCATGGTAGCTCACAAATGGAAGTACACACACACACACATGATGGAACACACATGATAGCAAAAAAATCATAAAACACGGATGATATCACTCCCATGGATTTTTTTTACCAGAAAAGAACATAGCATGGTATGAAAGAACACTATGACACATACCATGAGAACAAGAACAATTATATAAAAATAATATCTCAAAACATAAATTTAGGGCATAAAAACAAATAATGAATGAAGTCGAGGCCTATAAAGAATACATGAGTGTTGCGAGTCGACCTGATAGATCTGGTGATAATAAAGATGATGAATGATGTTAGAAAAACATGGTTTCAGGGAACAACTTCAAATAATCATTTATAGTTTTTCCCTGAGAGGGATGAGTCACTGGTTTCCCGATTGAAGAATATAGAATTACAGAATTCAGAGTATGATAAATCATTTAAAAGCATTATCATGACAGTTATTTAATAAATGAGGTGATAAATATTTTTTTTATGCTTATCATGCTGGTTATTTTATAATCGATTTGATAAACCAATTTTTAAAGCATTACGCGTCAGTTATATATAACCGTCTTAATAAATTCCAATGTGATAAACCAATTTTTTTAGCTTTTTCTATCAGTTATATATAACTGATTTAATACATGCTAAGGTGGTAATGGTTTTTTTCACTAGAACTAAAAAAATTATGGTAGTATAAGTTAATTTGATAATTCATATTTCTAAAGTATACCACCACTTCAAGTGATAAAACACAACCATTTTGAGTGTTCAAGACTTATTCAAGATAAATTTTATGAATCTTGAATCCGATGACATTTTTGGCATCAAATCTCATAGCCTCACATAGAGGACCTCGATCTAAAAAAATCAACTCATTTGATATTTTAGCTCCATTACATACATTAATTATTATGAAAAGATGATATATGGTAATAAAATTAATGTTAAAAAAATAAATATATTTAATTAATATGAATATGGGTATATACTTACACAAGGAGAAAACTATTCTACCATCTCCTTATAAACCGATTTGGTAAATTCTAGCTCATTTAAATTGTGACCCCTTAGTCACCTCAATTATTAAAATCACAATTATGTATTAAATAGACCTACAATAAGACTATTGATTATCAAATATCCATGGGCATATAGAAACTCAAATGCAGTCATTGTAAAATTTGAACCCTTTCTAATTTCTCATCCAATAGTTAGAAATACCGACTATTTACATTAAGAATGATAATTTGTTGAGATGAAATCAAGACAAAACACATGATACAATAATGTCTCGATCCCATCTAAATAACTATTACAAAATTCCATGCACTCTTAGAGTAAGTATCGTTGAACATTATAGAATTTTGGTTGATATTTATTCCTCCCATATGATTTCAAATGACCTATATACCTGATAGATAAAATAAAAATAATATTAAAAAAATTTAAACAGTGATATAATAAAAAACATCTCCAATGAAAATAATTTCAACATACCTCTCAATTAGATCCATCCATAATTAATTTACCAATATACCATGTTTAGCTTCATTGAAAAAACAAATAGTTAAATGAAAGATCATCTCGAAAAATAATGGGGGGAATAACATCTCCAAATGAATAATTGTCAATAAAATTGTTTTTTAATATCTATAAAGATCATTTGGAATACGTGTTTTTCATCATTTCTCTCTAAAAAATATAAAAAATATAAATTTGAAAGATAGTTGCATCTTCATGTAATGTATTACAGAATTCCAATGGAAAAAATTCTTTATCATAATATGTGGGTCATAACTATTAAATCAATGTATCTTCTTATTCTTTAAGTAAAAAAAATGATATATTACCAGAATATCCACTTTCCACTTCCACATTCTTAATGTTCGATATAATATGCCTTTCTCATGATTTTTCATTATACAAATAGATAATTAATTCATTCAATTCACATTTTCCCACCAATATAAATTATATTTATTGACACAAAAAAATTAAAAGAATTATGGAGATCGTATTATTTACCTCTATCATTAGGAAATGTAAAAATTACATTTCAACATAATTTCTTCTAAAAATGCATTACATCAAGATTTTGATGACTCAAAATAAGCTCCCATTATGGATGCAGGAAAATTATACTATTTTCCTTCCATTGTTTCGTTCTAACTATTTCAATTATTGTACATCGTACCATTTTCCCCTTCATTAAATAGATTACATTCTCCAATTTCATTAGTGATATTTAAAAATTATCCCAATATTTATAAACTACATAACACCTCCACTAGACTTATCAATTCAATATATCTATTATATTATGTATTTCTAAACCAGAATTTATGTGAAGTATATAGAAATTTATGAAGACACATAAAAAATGATTTAATACTATGAGGTATTGTCGAATTTCAAAATAAAAATTAATAACTAAAAATTATAAAATGAAATGAGTGTTTCATCTAGATATATTTATAAGTAAAAAAAGTCACTAATATTTCACATTAATGAATCATGAATTCTGAATATTTTTCTTATTGAATCATCATATTTTCTCATGATATCATCCCATAATTATAATAATTCTTTGAATAGAGGTTGATTATATACATCAATTCCATTTGCATGCATTTTATTTCTAGGAATAATAATAAAAATAGTGTCAAATATATTACACATTCATATCCATGGTGTTATACTATTGGGGATCATAAAAATTTCTAAATGAAATAATTTTTACTTAAAGTACTAAAATGGTTAAAAAACCAAAAGAAAATCCCCAGTGTAGATTACATGGGTCCAACAAAAACTATGGAAGTAATGGATCAACCATTTTCCATGATGCTAAATTTTTTTGATGTTTCATAAAGACATTGTTGCTATCCCAAGCATTCCACTTCATGCCTTAGGGAATCCTAGACGACATAAATAATACTTTCAAGCGTGGTTTTAGTGGAAACTAATGAAATACCTTTTTTAGAGTTTTCTTAACATGTTTCTTCTTGGAATTTCATTGATTTATATGATTATTTTTTTTCTTAATTTAATTCAATTTTATTGTATGAACTAATATGAATTCTTATTTATTATATTATTCTCTCCAACAAAGATTTCAATCATTTGGGAATGCATGTATATTTTTAAAATCAAGTACAATTTTCTTGATGACTTTATTCAACTTGTGGAATTGGGTATAAATCTTATATTCCCAAAATTATTCTTGATTAAATTGAAAGATCATAGAAATTAATTTTTAAATAATTAAATAGGGACACTTAATATGTTATAACATCATTAAAAAGGTAAATTTAAAATAATTGCCTCCCCCTTTATATATATCTTGTTGTCGAAATTCAACAAATTCAAAGAATTATTTTTTTTGTTCTATGATGTTATGAGAAAGAATAATATAATTAGGATCAATTGATGTTTCTATTGATATAATAATGTCTTGGTCATTGTATACTACTAATACAAATGCATAACTTATCAACTATTTAACTAAATTCTTTTCTGAGGTGTCACTTTGTATTTTTTGATAGGTTTGTTATTGTTTTTACTTTACATATCATTCAATTAACCATCTCAAATACAACATACATATTTTCCAAGAAACACTTCAATACTGGATTTGTAGACACTACATTTATATTCAACCATTTCATGAATTTACAATCAATACATCAACATTTTATTCTACCATCCACTTATCTTTTTTCAGTTTCATAATTTAATATTTGGTCCAAAACCACAACATACCGTGGTGAGTTTCAAGGTAAATTAAACTAACTATTATCCATATGTATTATATTTTCACCCCTCTCTCTAAATATTAAGGTATAAAGATATTAATTTTTAATCAAACAAGGACAATTAAAATTAAAAATCACCCAACATCATCATTTACCAGGGACGTGTATTGATTCCACATAATCATAATTGAAATTAAAAAATATTTAATCCCATAATTAAAGTTATATAACTTTTCATATTTTTATATTTTCAAATTATAATATTTTTATTAACATGATCGTCTCTGTTGATAATATATTATTCAATAATTATGAAAATAATATTTTTTGTATCTCAAAACAAGAACGTGACACAATGATATCGAGTGAAAATGACTTTTTTTGGTACACCTTGAAAATTACTACAATCATCAAACATAAAATATATTCATGGAAAATGTAAATTCATTAAAAATAGTCTATAAAAGTACTTCAACCATTAAAAATATGAAACAAATATATTTATCATAAAAATATCTAAATAGAACTATATTTAGTCAAAAAATTAAAATAAAAAATTTATGTGTTTTGATTAAAACAAAAAATATAATAACACTACAATTATAAACATACCACATATTAAAAAAATGATAAGAAAATAGTAACAATTTAACATGAATTGTGTATATTTAACAATTTAATTATAATTTAAATATATAAGAAAATTATGTTTTATTATATATTCACACATGGTATTTAATCAATGGGAAAATAAAAATAGAAAAATTTCTAAAAATATACAACATGATAGATGGCCATAATAAATAGTTCAATACTAAAATTTTTAACCCTACCAAAATATTCTCACTTAAAATATCTACGTATCTATGTACTTATATATTATCTATTTCACATAATTACATAATGTGGTCATGAATAAAAATGAAACTAAAAAGAAAAAATCATAGTCCCTTCCAATACGCAAAAAATTTATAGTATTAATAAATAATTTGAGGAAAAACTAGATTAATGATGGGAGGTTAATCTATATCCAAATTTCAGTGTATATTTTATAAATTTGATTATAAGTCTCAAATGATAATAAAAAATCATGTTTAGGTAAATCAATAAATATATTTACAATTCCAGAAAAAACAATAATAAATTAAATAGATCATTATATAATTTTGATACCCATAGAAAAATTCAACATTCATAATATAAATCCAATGCTACAGATATATGAGGATCGATGAAATGGAGGAGAGGGTCCCTTATTAGGGACCACCATCATGGGGTAGTAGGATACAATGGGGTCGATGTCGGGTGTAGAGGGTAGAGATATGGGTATTAGGGGAGCGAGAGGGATGAGGGAGTCACCATACAGGATAAATTCATCAGGTATAGGGTGGATCAGTGGCAGTTACTATCGGGGAGATAGTATTCATTGGTAGGGGAGACTCGGGTGGTTTCCATCCTAAATGGTCATCATAGAGAGGAGGAAGGGGCTATCATCATCTATTGTTAATAGGGTGGGGGAAATAGTCTAGTGGTGGGGTGATCCATGGTATTTGCGGAGGGGTGGTCATCCTATATTAGGGAAAGGGGATGAGGGATCTGGGGGTGGTGTAGATGTAGGGTGTAGGGATCGGGTTTAAAGGAAAAGGTCATAATATTTAGATATTTTAAGATTTAGAGGTATTTTAAACAAAACTATCACTAAATATTAAAATATAATATATATACCAGTGGTTTAATATATCCATCACTATAATATAAATAATATTTAATTCTATTTTCATGGACTTATATCTAAAAAAAACTTTTTTTGGAGTTAAATTTCATTTAGATATAGTGTTTTTGTTTTTCTCTAATTTGAGTGTATATATTATAAGGTTGATATGCTTTTTCCATATTTTGTGGTGTTTGAATACTCTCATGGATGGCCCCCTCACCCCATAATTTTTTCTAGTCCACCACTACTGAAAGACATCACTAGATTCCCTAGTTTTTAATCCTCAATTTCTTGGTGTCCCTAGTTTTAATTCTTCAATGGATCTCATCCATGAGTAATATTTTGATTTTATATTGAAAAAAGTAATATATTCTTATCTATTGATGTATTGTATACTCATTGGTATGTTTTCCATGCCCCAGGCAGTGTTTATTTCTTGTTAACCTTTTATGTATCGATTGAGTATGATAGTGTAAGTTAGTGGATCATTTCCCTAGATGTCCATGTTGATACTCTATATATGAATAAACATTTTATATAAATATTCTGGTTAAAGGAGATTAATATCTTATAAAATGTTTAATTACTATTTTGGAATATGGGCTAGCAATAATATATACTCTTTCCTCACATTCCAATTCACCCGTGGAAAGGATTTTATAGTTTTATGTGTTTGTATTAGTTAAGTCTTGGTCATTTATATGTATTTTTTTATCTTTTTTGTATTTAATGTTCAGTTATAGTATCTCTGGTGCTCACTTGATTCAATTAAATAAATGATGAGTTTATACTATTGTTCTCAAAAGATTTATCTAATAGGAAGCAATATATATGGTTAATGGATGTATATTAGTTTTTTAGATATTATGTTCATGGAGAGGATGATGGTGTGTAAGGTTCAGTGGTAAATGTTCCCAAAATCAACTATAATTCAAACCCAATTATCGGAATCCATTTATATGTATCAAAATCACATGTTTTATCCCAAAATATAGAAATTTTTTCCTATTTATTTTTTATTAACATTAATATTCATAAGTATAATTTTCATGAAAAATATTACAGTGTTACAAAATATATATATCTTAACAATATAAATTATTTCACATCACATTGTTGTCACTTAATTTTACATGAAAATATATGTGATTTCTCCCATTACCATAAAATCAACCAAAAATTATTTCTTCTACCCAAATTATACTCAGTTTTGATTAAAATGATTACACAAAAGTATTTCATAAAACTAAAACATAGTTTTTTTTATAAAAATAGGAAAAATATTATGTTATATAGAATCACCATTAAACATGATCAATAACCATTCACAACCCATAAATCCCACTAAATTAGTTATAAACAATGTTAAACCGTCATAATATAAATTTGACATACCAGAGTGGTGAGAAAAAATTATTACAATGGTTTACCACTATGCGTTGTTCAACCACATTGTTTGATAATACAAATGATTTCCATTCATGTGGTATAGGATGTAACAAAAAATAGATTAACATATTCTATTAAAGGTTTTATAGACTATTCACTCTAATATTTCACCAGTTGGTTTCCAAAAACTCCCCCAAAAAATGATTAATTTTCTAAAAAAACATATGATATATCTCTAAAACTACGATAAGAAGAAAAGAACATGAAAATTCAAAAAAATAATCAATTATAGAACCCGAATTTAAAGAAAATATCCAGATATACCATGGTTAATTAAATCTTAGTTTGAAAAATAGTTGACCAAGAACTTCTCCAATGTTACCTCTTGAGTTCAGACAGTCCTAGCCCCAATATATAGTTACCCCTATAATCAAGAGGGATATGATATAGTTTTTTAAAAAATAGGACCATGAAAACCTAAAACACCGCAAAACCTATCATTAACTAGGTCTCTAATTACATCCCACATCATAGTGGGTTGGAATCATACAATAACACTATCATACATAACAATATAGTATGATTTCACTTCCATAATCCATCAATTCAAAGAATAATTTCCAACAAAAAACCCGACAAGTGACCCATATACATCAGATTTCCATTAAATAAAATAATAATTTATTTATAACATACCATCAAAAAAGGCCAAAGAATAATGAATAACATGAAACTACTAAAATGAAATTACCAAAATATTTTAATTTCTTATTTCAAAGATTAAAATATATATTGAAGAAATAAACAACAAAATAAATTGAGGATGATACATAGATTATACCAATCAATTTAAAATTCACAATTATCTTATTTTCATTTTAATGATAATTAAAAACCATCAATCAACACCCACTCTCATTATAATAGATAGTAGTACCACCAATACCACATGGATGTATTAATCTACATATTAAAAGAAGATATGGAGAGTCTATACCACTGATGTGAGTATATTGGCTGTGATCAAATTCCGAGTAAGATATACCAAAGATTCTATTTTATTATTTTTTATGAGAAAACAATAATTTTAGTTTAAAAATAAAACATAGAAATTATAATTCATTTATATTTACTGATATGAAAATAAACATAACTTCATTGTTTTTAGATGAAAAGAAAAATCATGTTGCCATTTAATTTGTAATTTCTTTCATGAAAAATCATTTGTAAAGCTTTGTTGAAAGTAAATTTCAAAGGGGTTATCATAAAAATATTATAATTTAAAATAAAAATATATATTTAATTTAATATCCTTGAAAAACAACATAATATTGAGCAGAAAAAAAGTGGAAGCCATATAAATGATACAAATAAAGAAATTCATTAATGTAAAAATGATAATAATGAATAGAAAAATTTTAACATTAAGGGACCACCATAAATGAACAAATATATAAAATTTATATTTAAATCAATAAGAAAGATTATTATATTCTAAATACAGAATACCTAAAGAATAACATATGATTACTATCAAGGGGAATTACTTTTGGGACTAATGGGACAATACATAGATATTCCTAAAAGCAGCAAACTACTGTCATGTTTAATAGTCCCACAAACCACCCCTTGAATCATTCCCAATGACCGTCCTTAGTTAAATACCCCTAGATAAAATCAACACATAATTTTTTTTGCTAATATCCAGTTTATCAATGGGAAAAGGACCCATCCCAAGATTTCCCAAAAAGTTACCCATGTTTTTCTATGTTATAAATTAACCCAGCTGGGGAAAATTGATCATCCATCAATCACATTGAAATATTATAACCAAAGGAATGAATTTTTTTCAATTTCCCCTAAAACCTCTAGAAACATCTTAATTATGATACATTTTCCATATTTAAATCATCAATTAATAAATAAATCATCTCCATATACTCAGAACCACAAATAGGAAGAAAACCATGGGGATCATAAATGGCATAACTATTAGCTATTTAAATGTATCTTCCACCCAGTTCCAAATATGAATTAAATTTTAAACAAGAAAATGTATAAAATAAATCAATTTTTTATTATAAAATATTAATATATTTATATTTATATTTATATATAACATCCAAATAACTTATAAAAACATCAATTAATAATGAAAATCAATCAATAATTCCAACCAATCATTTTCTCATTCAAATTAAACATTTATACAAATTTAATACCATTTTAAACAATAAATGAAAAAATAGTATAATAATTCTAGAAAAAATATATTATATATAAATCATTATTGAAAAACCACCCTTAGAAATATATCCAAGAAAAAAGGAAACCACTTTAGGCTTTGAATAAAATTCCACATTATTTTGAAATCATAATCTTTTTGTGGGAATGAAATCAGTTGAGAGAAATGTGTATTATTAAGGAATAAATAATAGATAACATACAATTTATGTTTATAACTAATAGAAAAAGACATAAATAATGAAACATCAATAAAACTCAAAAATTAAAGGACTAAAATTGATATACCTTACTAAATTGATGAAAACATGTTTCCTTTGGAGAATACAATATTTATTGTTTATGATATATGATTCACAACATATAGAAATCAAAAACCAACAATTGAGAGAATCATAGAGAAGAAACTCATCCACCATGGACACTAGTGTTAGAAAAAATTTATAAACATCAATTAAATTATGAAAGATATGGAGGGGATGGATAAGAAGACCCCTAAAATTATATTTATTGGGGGAATCATAATGAAATAATCAATAAACCACCATAATGTCACCTAGGATGGAGTGGTGAAGGATTATAATGTCTAGGAGAGGATCGTAGGTCATTCGATTTGATGTTGGGAGGCCATGGGAGAAATTGACAAAACATTACTCAAAAATAAAACAATACCCTTTATTTAGAAGAACAAAAGGTTTGGTCGCATGAAATACCAAAAAATGCGGTAAATTTATGATCATCATTATAAAATGTTATAGTATGTATCAAGGCTATCCAAAATGGTTTACTAGTCTATATTGATAACCACATAACCATGAACAGTTTTCTGGAATCCCAATTTTTTAAATAGAAACTACTAAATCTCATATGAATAAACAATAAAATAAATATGCATATAAAATTTATATTTAGGGTCTCATGATTATGTATCCTCATTATGATCTCAATGTGATTCTCATACATTTATTTAAGTGAAAATAGGATCATTATGAACTTTAGAGATAAACCTTTTATTTCACCATTTAACATGAAATGACTCATACACATCACTAGTAATTAATATTAAACATATTGATAAATTTACACTTTTCAATCATCTCCTCCAAATAGCTCATAAGAATTTCCAAAAAATGACGCTTCCACACCAATTATAATAACATTTATGAATTGAAGGGGATTCCATTAAATCAATCCAGCCGTTGGGAGTACACCTGGGTGACTCTAATGCCTTGACAGAGTATTTATAACTATACCTCATTTATCTATCCATTTTATGAAATACTCTATGGAACATATTGAGACATAAAAAATCACATAAATATTCTCATATCTAATTTATATTAAACTCCATTAAAATATATCCAAATTAATCCATGTCTTATCCAAGGAAATGAGTAAAAATTATACTACCATTGAAAAGAACATCAATATATTCAAGTATTATATATATTCTTCATTAAAATAATATAAAACTATATGATCTTCTAAAATAATTTCCACTACCAACACATAATTGAAAACACAAATAAACTCTCAACATTCAGCCACTACCACCATCCCTATCTAGAACATTCATTTATTGTCAATAATTATAAAAAATAAATAACTATTAATTGACATAAAATACATTATTACTACATTAATTTATATTCCATGAATTAAAAAAATAAAATTCACTATTTGTATTCCATTAATCTACCCCCTTATATTTTTTATAAAAAAATTATGATTCCAAAATTCATTCACATCATCACAACTCTTCCAAATAACCATCATTCTACAAAACCTATTAAGGTAATATAGATTCATAGATACATGATTCATTATATATCCCCTATAACATTAAATTTTATGTAATATATTTTCCTAACTAAAATATGTAGAATATTTTAAATGAACTTAACCTGGGAGATAAGATTTATACCATTATTCTATGAAACCATGATCACCCTACTTTCATGATGTTAAACAACCAAAGATCATTTCCCAAACCTCTTATATGATTCATAAAAATACCACTTAAAACATTATTATAATCGACCAATTGAAAGAAGTTTATATAATGTTGAAGGGAATATATTTAACTATATTACCCACCATCCTAAAATAAAATTTATGAGAATATACTACCATTAAATAATTACACAAAAATAATCCCTCAATAGATATGTATACCATTAATCATTATCCATTTAGAATGAAGTTGATCAAATCTAGATGCGCATGTTGTGTTTATTTTAAATAATTTTTTGATGAATTGGTTAGTCATATGAAGGAAATGGTTATTTTTCCCATTTTTTACTAAATATTATGATTTAAAAACATTAGAAGAAGTTATATTATTCATATATTGAAGATGTATAAATATTGAATGGGTTATTATTATTCCTTTATACTCAAAGAGTGTTACAAAAAGTGTAGTAAATATTATTCTAGTTAATCTATGTTCGATCTAGTTTGGTCGAGCATCATGTTATGTCATAAAAATCTTGCAAGTATTATGGATTTTTATTCTAGAGTTACATGATAATTAGTTGAAATATTGTCAATATTTTTAATATTTTTAGAGGATAAGTACAAATAAGGTGTCATAGGTGATTCAATAATAAATTTCATGGAAATATATTAGTAAAGGATGTGTTAGAAAAGGGGATATGTGAATACTGCTATTACAATAGGTAGAGTGGAAAATTTTAAAAACATGTTTTGTCATAAACATATTATAGAAAATGAGTTGTTTTTTACGATCCATGGGGATGTCATTTGAGTGGAAGGAGTTGCAGAAACCCAACTTGGGTTAACTCAAAAAAGATAAAGATATGTTAGAGGAGAGTAAAAAGAATCAAATTTGTAGAAAGTGACATATGTTTGAGAAAATGTTTTGTAGTGAACTCTGAGGGACGATAATTTAAAGAATGTAAGTATTTCAATAGAGTATTACGTGTATTTATTACTGATATAGATTGATAATTTTGAGAGTCATTCTGAAATATTATTAATTTTAATTATAAATCACATGATTGATGAAAAAGTGGTGATCTTAAAGCCATTTAACGGAAGAATTCATCATTTTGGTTAATGATAAAGGTGATATGCTAGAGGTAGAGATGAATTAATGAATTATAAATAATATAAGTGGTCTTATAAAATAGTTACCATATCCAAATATTTATATCCACACGTCTATTGAATATTTGTGGATTTTGGTAGCCCAAAATAATATCATGTGTATTCTTATTAAACCATCCCACTACAGTGAACCATGTTAAAAACTTTGTGCCTCTTTATCATTCATATATTTTTATGTGAATCTAATTTTGATATGGTTAATATATTCACAAAAAAAATGTTGAACATTAGAGGTTTGAAAATGGAAAATTTCACACTCAGATTCACCCCTCCCATATCAAAGAAAAGTTTCAATAATTGTTATGAGATTTAGGTTTTTAGGTGTTGAATTTTTCACCGAATGCTAATATGGAGAAAAAATTAAATACTAAAAGAGTTTTATAAATTAACAGAATATGTTATTAGAATTGGAATAATAAAATGACATCACACTTAAGATAACAGGGGTTAGGTGTTTATATTGAAATTATATATGGGATTATGTCAGCGATTCATAAAAAATTATCTGTCTTATATATATATATGAAAATGTTTATTGATAATTTCTGAGAAACATAGGATTTTTATTTATATAAATCATTCAAAATTCTCTGAATGATAATGATATTCTATATTTCTAAATAAATGTGGGAGATGTTAGTCAATATTTATAAAGGAGATATAATGGTGTATAAGGAAAAGCATCATGTTCATCATAATTAGTTTGAGGAATTGGTACTATTGTTAGTTACATCAGGTTGATCACTACGGTTAATAGATCAATTAAAAAAATTAATGCAGAAATAATTGATGTAGACATCTTCAAAAACAAATTATGATGGTTTTATCATCTGTACAGTCCAAAAGGATTAAATATTATCTAATGAGACAAAACAAACCTATCCATGGATGAAATATATTATTATTGAATAAAAAATGGAATTTAAGTCATAAAATTTGGAATTTAAAGTCACTCATGCAAGGTGATAACATTCAAATATATAAATAAATATGTCATTATGAAGAACATTTATGATGATGAGGATGTAGATAATGAATTTTTACAATGTGAGGTTAGATAATTAAACTGTGGAAATGGTAAATTTTACATAATTTTCCTATAAGTATGGAATTATATATGGAATTTAGACACATTTTTGGAATTCTAAAAAAATTATTATATGATTATTTAGGAGATGAATAAATCTCATAGAAATAAAAAAAAATTATTCTATCTCAAAATTTATTTCTAACAGGGAAATTCATATGGAAGGAAGATTAATAGTAAGAGATAATTATTAAATAAAGAAGAATATAATGAATAACATATAAATGTGGAGGATTTAAAATTTAAATTTGAAATTTAGTATAAAATAATGTTAACTATTGGTATGGAATAACCTAAAGAGGTAAATTTAAATAAACCTAAAAGAGTGGTAAATCGATTGGTGATCTTGATCGAGTAATAAAAAATTGTTATTATAAGAAATATGAATAGAAACTTTATTGGACTACTTATTGAATATCTGGAATATGAGGATTAACTAATATGAAATATTGAATTAATTATTAAATAATTATAAAATAAATCAGTTGGATTGTATAATTCTAACCAAATATTAATCATTTGGACAGAAATCAATAAATATGCTAAAGAAAATAATGACCTTAATACAATCATAGAAGAGTGAAAAATTAATATCAATTAAATGGAAGTAGAATTGGTTATTTGAGAAGTAAGAATAAATTAAAAATAGAATCTATAATCATAAGAAGTTACATCATTTAGGAACGTTCTCAAATAGAGGAATTTTATAAGGGGAAATTATCTTTAAAGGGGTGGATACAATTCCAAGTGAATAGGGACCCAAATCATTTTGTAAAAGTGATATAATATGTTATAGTGAATCAAGAAAACTAGATACAATAATATATCTAAAAAAGAAAAGATTAAGATTGGTGATATTATTGTCATCACGAAGTCAGTAATTTCATTGATGATGAAAAATATAATAAAACGAAATTACATGTTTGAAAATAATTAAAAATCATCAAGTAATTATCAATGATTGAGGTGTTTTATGAATTCTAGGTAATTATGGTGAAACAATGGAGAAAATATATTATATCATATGAAATTTTAATTTTGTGGCTCAACTAGACACACCATGTCTTACTCTAAATAGGTTAGGAGATAACTAAAATGGGAATCACACAAATTTTAACAATTTATAGTGAGGAAATATCATTTGAATAATAGAATAAATATTATATATAGATACAAGGTCTTTTACTCACAATCTATATAAAATTCAATTGACTATTATGAAAAGTGAAATAGTGGTTACCTTCAAAAAATTATTATAAAAATACATTTACTTCAACTACGAATGATTGAATTAATAATTATATAATTTTCATTTTATAGAGATAAAGAAAATGATTATATCACCCATAATATAGAGAGAAAGAATCCATCTTATGCCTTAATTTAAATAATTATCTCATGGACGG
Source organism: Viscum album (assembly GCA_963277665.1). Lineage (NCBI taxonomy): Eukaryota > Viridiplantae > Streptophyta > Magnoliopsida > Santalales > Viscaceae > Viscum > Viscum album. The sequence goes on from OY728160.1 coordinate 714,493,056, forward strand.
AATTGAAGAAAAGTGAAAAGTGAATTCTAATTGAAATATAACTGAAATATAAAAATAATAATAACACTTTGATCCTTGATAGTGGGTTCTCATCCCAAATGAGTGGAAATAATATCATTCAAATGAATGTAAAGGGATGATTTGAAATTAAAATAGGTTTTGTAAATGATGGGAAATTGAAAATCAAAATGATTTTGAAAACCTAATTGGAAGGTTATGAGATAATGAGGGAAAAAATTTCCATGTTGATGGAATGAGATACATCTAATTGATTTTATGTTAGATCTATGACTCATGGATTTTTAAAACATTAAATCTCATGTATCCTAAACAATTGAAAAGATTTAAAATTGTGCTATCATTAGGGATGATATATTCACCAAAAGAGAATATAAAATTTATCGAAAATAATGGATAAAATAGAGATTATAATTGACAAAAAAAATTCAAAAAAAGTATTTTGAAGAATATATATTGGAGAATAATGGTTTGGAATATGTATCGAGAAAAGAGAGAAGTGAATATAAAGTCATTGATATGGTGAATACAGATGTTTATGGACTAATGATTATATTATAAATATATGGGGAATTATATTTACTTTTAATTTTTAATGATCATGATAAAATTTAACTCACATCAACAATATATTGTATGACAGATGAGACATAATACATGAAGTGGTATATGAGAATAGTGGATAATGATACTATATACACATTCAAAGTCATTTGATCTGACAACAGAATAGAATAATGAAATGAATTTATAAAAAAACTCAAAAAACATGGAATTAAACATAATGTGTCATTAATATTTACTTCAAAATATAATAGAATTATAGAAATTGAAATTAAATGGTGAAAATATTCAAAAACGGTTCTTATTGAAATTGGTACCTCTTGTAATTATTTGAATGAAATAATGCACGTTATAATGTATACAAAACATTATGAGGCTCTCAAGCTATGGTAAAAGAGTACAGAAAATTAAATGTGGAAAATAAGGAACTACGTAGTAAAAAATTCATGAATTTCAAAAAATAATATATATTTGAAAAAATATGGATATTAAGGAATGTATGGTGGAAGAACAAAAATTAATTATTTCAAGGATACTCAACATTGTGTAATACCTAAAAATTAACCTAATATATTATAAATAAAATTTTTGAGAGTAATGTTTTCAATTTTAATAATGAAATGGATGCAACAGATTTTAGGATTTCAAAATTTTAGTGTTTGTACATTGAATACGATAATATTTATATAAATCTAGCGGTTTTCAAAATATCTTCAAATGATGATGATTGTGATAATTAATAGGGTAGATGATTTTTAAAGAGTGACAACACACATTAAAATGGAAAATATGAGAACTAAATATGATCTATATAATATAACTAGAGACAAAATATCTCCTACATTGACATGAAAAATGGGGATTATTGAGTATGATCCAATACTATTAATTTTAGAAAAAAGATCATATATATAATAATTAAAGGATTTATTAGGGGTCATGACCATGATTAAAAATTTACATCAAATTAATAAACAATAATAATTATAGCTAGTTAAGAAACCAAAAAATCATAATATGATAAAAATATATAGTATCATCATAATTAAAATGATGGGTATTGAAAGGTGATATTAAATAAGTTGTTTTTGAGTTTCTACCTACTATACAAATATTTATGGTGTTGATTTTGTAGAAGCATCATCAATAGTGGATTGAAATGTGTAAATCAAAAATCATCATCGATATGGAGATTTGAAGAGTTTTCATGATTTACCATACAAATATTAAAATACAGTTCTTTTATTAGGGAAATCCATTTTTAGTCTATATTAAGAAACTAATTCATTTTTTGATAAAAAATGATTAATAAATGATGTTATTTTATATAACGACATATATGATATAATGGTGGAATGAATAAAATGATTACCTTGACATAATCTTACATAAATATGATGGAATTCAAAATGGGTTATAATAATCAATATAACTATTTGAAGACAATAGCGTATGAATAATTTATGTTGTTGGTCTATATGGATGAATTTTTATTTAGTGTAAATAATATGATATATGTGGTGTAATGTTCCATCATGATGATTCTGTATTTTGAGATGTGTATAATTTGAGAGATAACATATTTTCACTATCTGCATGTGATTTAAATGGAGGAATATAGTTTTTCTCAAACATTATTGGCATATAAATACTAATGAAACATGAAATTAATTATTTCAAAGAAAACAATATTTTTTTTTGTATTTATAAATAAAAAAGTGAATCTTTAGGATATATATTTTTTGGATCCAACCTTGTACAGATGAGTATGTTTTACCTTTCAATATTTGATTACAACATAATCATATATTGTATTTGAAACATTATTTGTTCCCCATATAAATGTTAATCTAAAAGAATTTTATATCCAAGGATGTAAAATAATCATGAAACAAATATAAGGAACTATAGATTTTAGAAAATAATTTGATTCTAGGATGAAATTTCAGCGATCATATTTTTATAATGTAGACTTATCCAGTGATGTGGTGGGAAATTTTTTAAAAAATAGTGGTTAATTACTTATTAAAAATAAATATGTGGTATAATTGTGAATGAATTTAAAAAGTACATAACTAAGCATGATATTGGTAGGATACATTACATTAATCAAATCAGGAACACAACTTCTATGGATAAGATTATTGATATTAGACATTACTAAAGATTTCATGTAACCTTCAGTGATCTTATATGATAAAAATAGATAAATTTATCTAATTAATTTTTTTAATGTATACTCATACAAAATTGAGATCACGATTCACATTATTAAAAAAATATATTGTATGTATGTTTTGTATTATAACATGATAAAACCAAAGAACATGCTACAAACATCATGAAAATGTCACTAGAAACTCATTTTTTAGAATCAATATTTGAAATAAGGCATTCAACCACCACCCTAAGATAGAGTATGATTTGAAATATGTCATATCCCCATTTTCACTTAATTATTTCTACGGTATACCTCACAATTGAATGAATATATTGGGTATATTTTCAATTCAAGAGAATGGACAAGGAAATATAATGGAGAGGAATAAAACATAAATAGTTCAACACAGTTTTGTAATAGAAAGCTTCTTACAATTATGGGTAATATTTGATATGAATGTTAAGGTGAGGTAAAATTAATTCTGAATATGGATTTTTACATCATTAAATGAGGAGTAGATGTGGAATGGTGGATGAAATGAAGAATATAATTTTATATTGGAACATTTAGTTCTGAATGGGCCATTTCTAATGTTGTATAAGATTAATATGTTAGTTTTTGATTGATTTTCTCGAGAATTATTATGTTTATCATAGTTTTATGATCACATTAAATTTTTTATAAACCCAATGTTGTAGAAGTTTTGAGTCAATTTAGCACAGTAAAATTTTAAAATATGAATATAATATTAATTTTCATATTTTACACACAACTATATGTGTATAAGTCAATGTGACATAGATAAAATTAAAATATATTTACTGTTTTAAATAAATTGAATATATGATATAGATTTCAATACACACAATAATAATTTCCAATGGTGACTTGCATTACATGAATGACCATATTTTATTGACTATTATTAATAAAAAAATTAATTTAAAATTTTATCCCATAAGATAATTTTTTTGTTATGATTGGGATTAAATAAATTATAAAAATAATAAATTTACTTATTTGGTAACAAATTTATTAAAAATTAATATAAAAACTAATTGGATACTGAGTAAATTGTTTTAGAGAACCCATTTTTATGTGCCAAAGGCCATATATAAAAAAATAATTAATATTTTTAATAATACTTATAAAATTTATATATTATATATTTGATAATTTTTTTCATTCTTTAAATATATTTTATTGGGAAATTATAAGAGAAAATACAATTATATAAAGAAAAATAGAATTTTTTTACAGGTAGTATTGGTGTCTTTTTATAGCATAATTTTTTTAATCTAAATTTTGAAAGTTTTATAAATTTAATATGAAGTAATTCAATTTATTCTTTAAATAAAAATGTCAAAATTATCTTCTTTATACATTTTATTATTTTTATGAGATATTTTGTTTTCTAATGAATATAGAAAAATAATATTTTTTTTTGAAAAATTAATTTTCATTTAAATAATTGTTTTTGTTAAATTTTTATGGTTTTAATGTAAAATATAATCATTTATACATTTGTTAATAAAAATTAATTAATTTTAATAATTTTTTAAATTGATTTTAGATAAAAATACTTATTAAAATATTGAACATTCTCATTTTAAAAACCCACATTCTCATCCCATCAACGTGATTAATTTTAAATTAATTTCTACACTTTTTATGAATTAATTTAAAAAAAGTAATTCATATTTGGAATATCTATAATTTGTAACTTCTAATCCGGTATAATTAATTTTTTATGAAATTCATTAGTGAATGATATTAATAAAAATTACAATGATTAAATAGAAGATATATTAACTTAGTGGTTAAAAATATAATACAATTTATAAAAATTAATGAACACATTTTTTCAAAAATCCCAATTGGGTCGTCTCCCTCACTTATAAAATTCTCCCACCTATCCCCCTTATTAATACCTATAAATAAATAATGATTCATAAAATAAAATACCAAATATCTCCCCATAAATATATATTCTCATCCTAGAATCCATTTCTTTGTTGAGAATCAAATATAGGACTGAATTAGTTCAAACCTAAGGATGATACCTAAAGAAAAGGTAATGATTTTATAAAATAATTATTATATTATTACCTTCTCAACCGAATACAATTTTTATTATTTTTATACAATATAATAACCAAATTTTATAAAATATAATTACATTTTTTATGGTATGGGTATGACTTACTACCACACAAACCTCCGTCAAATAAAACACAAAATCATCGTTCTTGTATACAATAGACCACTTCCTCAAGAACCGATGTCATTTGATCTTCAATTACCACCCTACATGTTTGGGAATAATAATTGGGTTATATTTTTTATAATACATATAAGTTATATATAATTTCAGTATTCTTTTGGAGTTATTATATAACATATACAATTATTCTTTCTATTTTGTGGGAATACGATAACAATGTTCATATGTACAATGCACTACCGCCTCGTGAAGTGATGTAATACATTCATACATTACATAAAATAAATTAAAAATGGTATTGAAAAAAATATGTGATATATTTGGCATAATAATTATACTATAAATATTATATATATATATATAATTTAATTTTCTTTATTCAAAATGAAAAAATGGAATCTACTTTCAATTGTTTGTATGACTTACTATCTCCATGAATGGTGTATTTCATTTCATAGCACCAATGATTGTGGACAAAATATAAATAAATATATACTGAATATATGTTATATTTAAATAATTTTTTAATTTCTAGAGAATATTATCTCATGATCTATGTAAGAAGCAAAAAATAACTACTTAAACATAATTGAAAAAGAAGTTGATTATCACCCGAAGCAAAGAAAATAATGTATGATTATTAACAAATGGGTTATAATATGTTATTATAGGATAATATTTGATATATTAATATTAATATTGGTCTATAATAAGTGAAAAATTCTTAAAACCATTATAAATTTGAATATATGGAGTTCAACCAAAAGGGATCGTATGTTAGGGTATTTCATATCAATTTACATTCCATAGTAACTTACTTATTATTATGAATAAAAACACATTTATGTATTGTATATACTCCCTTTTTTAAATTTAATTTCATAAATAATTCATTATTAAGGTATTTTTAATTTCCAACATTAATTATTTCATCTTATGGAATTTTACTTGATAATTACCATATTGTAAATGTTATTGGGAAATATCACATTATTTTATGTTTGTTAACATAAACTTAAGAAGTCACCATATGGTGAAAATTTTTCACTATAAATTAAATTCATCTTGAACATTCATATTCATTTTGATGTATTTTTTAAATAAAAAATTATATATCACATTAACATAAAATATTATATTCTAATGTTATTGTATTAAATATTGAAATATTGATAAAATTACATCATTTACTCAATAGAAATATTTGAAAAAGAACATTTTTTATAAATAAAATTGATTATTCAATATATAAAGATGATTTTGTCTTTTCTGAATTTGTTTGGGAATAATTTAATGTTATCCCATTGATTTATTATTAGTTTCATGAGATGAAAGCTGTTAAAGAAATGATATTCATTTTTAACCATTATGTTTTAAGCAATATTTTGAAAGGTATTGAGTGTAGAACTACGTTTTTCCAAACCAAATATATTTATAGAAATTATGTTTTAAACCATCTTATGAAATATATTTATGGTAATGGTATCATGTTCCATGGAAACATGATGTGTAATAAATAATAATTTTCTTATTTCAGATTCCATTATTATGATCTAGGAGATTTTCACTGTGAAAAAAATCAATAGATGAATTTCATTCTCATTTTATTGAATAAATGTAAATAAGTTTCAATTATTTACCATTTTATATTATTTAGGAAGTTTATTATTAGTTTATTGATAACATGGAATGTGTTTTTTGTTATTTACCTTGATATATTAATTATTTCTTACTTGGTTATTTAAATACATTGTATATTTCGTTATTTACCATAATTTTTATTATTATTTATCATCCATTTGTTTAAATGAAATGTGTGTTCAATAATTTACATTTCTATGTTAATTATATTCATTGATTCATTATTTATTTTGTTGTATTAAACCCATACTAATCCTTTGTGATCAACCCTATTTTGGTTTCTTTCCCAAGGATTCGACAAAGTGTACTAAGAATGATATGTTAGTATATTATATATACAATGAACTTAATTTAGGAAAGTAAATAAAAAAATCTCTTTTAAAGTTTTATTAATTTTTAATATATAACTCAAGTATGTACCTCTTTTTCCAATACTACTAAACAATTCTATCCTTTGAGGTGTTAATTCCTTGTCTGTTATTCCAATATAATGGTAGCAGCCACCGACTCTAAGAACCTAGGGTCGAGGTATCTATCTTAGGTATCAGATTATGTTTAGTAGAAACAATGGAATACAGATTTAGTAAAATAAATATTCAATTACATAACCCTATAATAGACTTTGATGATAAAAATAAAATTAAATATTAAAATAATTTAGGTAGAAGTTATGTGGATATTATTAAAAATAAAACCTTCTATGGATACTTCATGTTCATGTGGTTCAAGTATAGTTATTTTTAGGGGAAATAACCCTAAAATGGGAATTCCATGCCCAAATCAAGAATAATCTGGTATAATACAAAAATCCTTACTGTACACCTTGTTTGACAGTACTTTGGTGTATTCTTATGATAAATCATAATTTTATTACAAAACATTATGTAGGATTTAAAAAGATAATGAAAAAAATGTCATATTAAACCCTAAACCATGGAAGGACCTATGTGGTAATAAAATTTATGATGTTATTATGTATTGTGATTCCAGAAAAATACTGGGGAAGTGTTTTAGCAATAGAATTCGGTTTCAAGAATCACGAATCATCTATGGATTCCATTAAATTTTAGAATCAATTGGGTTTTCATTAGAATAAGAGTAATGAGTACCACCATGGTTTAATGATTTTATGATTTAAAATAATTCCAAAGACATAGAAACCTATTTTTAGGTTATATTTTATGAGAGGCAACAATGAATGTGGAAATATTGGAGAAATTTATTGAAGGTATATGTTTTAGTGAAATTGTTATTTGAGAAAAAAAATTTATTGAAAAATTAAGAATATAAATTTATTATTATTGATATCTTTTAGAATTAATATGATTATTAATGAAATTTAAATATTAGTAAACCAAAATTATTTGATTTTTTTATAAAAAAATTATTTTGTCTTGAAAACTCTAGATAAAATTATATTGAACGATTAGAAATTATTTTAATTATTCCCATCATATTTATGGAAAATTGGTAAGAATTATATTATTTTATCTCAAAAAAATAACAACCCATATGCTGGTTGACAGCTTGTCTCATTTATTGAGGTGATGGGGCATTTACCCATGATAGAAGGATGATAAGTGTTTTACAACTACCACTAGCCTACGTGGTTTCCATGTGAATATTTCATTGTAGTTAGATAAAACATTTTATGGAAAAATATTAATGATGAAATTGTAGAGTTAAATTTGAGGATTATATATTGATGAATTAATGGTATAGGTTTTTGAAAATATTAAAAGACATACAGAATGATGTTTCACCCTTTTATATATCTCATGATCAATTAATCGTTAATATTACTTCTTGAAGCATTTTTTTTTTGATTTTTGGATATTCATTTTTAGTAGTAAATGGAAAAATTAAAGAATTAATTGAATCCCATTCAATGGATAGATATGTTTTTATGAAATAAAAACATATCAAAAATGTATATTTCCTCATATTCATATATAGTAAGAGAATTACTAAACATTAGAAAAATGATCCTAATATTATAATGTTATTCGTTTACATTAATATTTGATGAATCATATGGTCACATAAATCAACATATATTTATCTGTTTGAGGCCCTAAATATTCCATTTATCAATCACTCACATTTTATCAGTGACCTCAGTCACTACTTATAAATATTTACGCTTTTCATCATGTTATATACCTTTACATTAAACTAATGTTATCTAATATAGAATCCTAGATTATGTTATTATAAATTTCTATTATACACCACATTTTCCATTAGAAATAGTACTATTTATTAAATCTTTTATGATGTGGGGTTTATATAAATGGTATTTCAAAATATCGATCCCTTAATTCCCAATATCATGTTTAATCTATGAGGAAGAAATTTAATTATGGTGGGTAGAATGTAACACATAAAAATTTTAAAATACAATTTTCATATTCATTTTAGTTTGGGAAAAGGACCAATAACCATAACATGGAATATAAAATCCTATGAATTTTAAATATATATACTATTTAAATTAAATTAAATCTATGATATAGCTTGCAATACATCCAAAAACGACTTTCTTCAATAACTTACATTACACCGAAGACTGAGTTTTATCAAATACTATTATTATTATTATTAAAAAAGAAAATTATTTCATTCAAATTAAATTTTTATTGATGAATAGTAATAATCAAATCATTAAATTATATGATTTAATTAATTAGTTACCGATTAATTAGAATTGATTATAAAAACAGATTGAATATAGAAGAAATGTTTATAAAAAATATATTCTTACGCCAAAAGTGTTTTTTCAAAATAATTAAAATTAATAAAACTAATAAAAATTATATAAATATATTATATATATTATATAATCTGTTTTTTAGAAATTAATACATTTTATTTTATTGGAAAAATAAAAGAAAATATCTAATTTTACTCATTAAAAACTATAATATTTAAAGGGTAGTTTTACTAACATTTAATTGAAGTTTTTTTAGATAAACTGTGACATTATTATAAATATTATTCTAATAAATGACAATAATTTTTTACACTGTAATTTTAAAAATTATTTTAGGGGGAATTCTTGGTATTTATCTAGGAAGATTAATTTTTTGAGGAATAATTAAAATACAAAATTTTAATTTAAATCTAACATTTCATCTTAATATTTTGAAATGTAAAATTATATTTTCAATTTATTTTAATATGAAATTATATCAACTACACATTTATTAATCCAATTTATTTGATTTGAAAATTTTTTTATATTGAATTTAGATATAAGGCATGGTAAACTTGTAATCATTTTCACTTTAAAAACATACTTTCTCATCCCGTAGATTATATTATTATTAAATAAATGGATTCTATTTTAGTAATATTAATTTGAATAAATGGATTTCATATTTTAAATAAGTATAATTCATATTTTTCTAATATGGACATCCTAAATTTTTTAAAAAATTATTAGTGAATGGATAAAAAATTTATTAGAGTGACTAATTGAAAAATGAGTTTACATTGTGGGGATATTTAGAATATAAGGTGTAAAAATGAACCAACATTTCCCAAAACCCAAGTGGATAGAAATATTTCTATATTTATCTTTCATGGATATATTTTGTTGTGTTATTAATACTCTTGTTAGGTAATAACATAGGTAGACATATATTCTTTTAAAAAATATCAAGTGTGTCATCTCCCTCACTTATTAATAGAAACCAACAATCCCCCATCATTACACCTAAAAAAATTATGATTTAGAAAATACATACGAAAATCTCGTCCCAACTTCCCCCCATCATCCTAGATCCCTTATCTTTTTTGAAAATATCACTTAGGATGGAATTTTCTCAAAACTAAGGAGGATACCTGAAGAAGAGGAAATGATTCTCTAAAAGTCTTTTTATTTTATTTACTACTTTAACTCTATAAAGTATTTATATATCGTGATCATATAATAAAATTAGAGGATTAAATATAAAAAGATATTTTTATATTAATTAGATGACCTAAAAACACACATACCTCCATCAAATGAGATACACAACCATCCTACGTGTGTACAACAGACTACCGCCTCACAAACTTATTAAATTCGTTCATCCATTACCAACTTCAAAGGTCGATAATAATGATTAATTTATATTTTTTATATTACATATTTTTTATTTATAATATATTTTTACATATTGAATTATAATATAGCACATAAGTTCAAACATTTCATTTTGTGGGAATATGATAATTTCATTTTTGTGTACACAGGACTACCACATCGTGAAACGATTTGATTCATTCAAGATTTAGATGAAATTTATTAAGGATGATTTTATTAAAAATATGTGATAAATTTGACATAAAATTGATAATATATATTTATATCATTTAATTTTATTTCATTCAATACGACACAAAAAAATGGTAAGAATGTTCATGCATAAATATTACTTACTATCTCTATAAGTGATGTATTTCATTTTCTCTCACAAAATAATATGGTTATCTATAAATACATAATACTGAAAATACATGATATTTAAATCATGGTTTACATTATGGATATTATGAAATGAATATCAATTTAAGAGGATAATAAAATAACATGTTATAATAGATTTGAAAAACAAGGAAATTATCATGAGAAACAATGAAAATAATTAATGATTATTAACAAATGAGTAATAAGATTATACAAAAAAGAAATATTACAAATATTAAATAATAATTTGATTTGGGTATAATTTAAAATGATGATAAAATCCATTATATAGTATATTAAAGTCTTTTCCACCAATAGGGATCATAAGGGTAGAGATTTCATCTCAATTTACTTTCTATTGATACTTATTTGTAATTATGCACCAATTCAATTTTATGTTGTTTATATATGTCACGTCTTAAATTGTATATAATGTATAATTAATTATTAATGGTATTTTATGTTCAATTTTAGTTTTTTTATCCAATGTAATTTTACTTGAAAACTACAATGTTATAAAAGTTAATATGCAATCTTTCTTTATTTTGTAATTACAAACATTTTTTAAAATAATCATTATTTGGTAGGAATTATCATGGAACATTAAATTAATATTAAATATCCATATTATTTTTTGATTCATATGTTTATTTCCTATATTTAATACCATTTTTATAGAAAATAGTTACATTAAATATCATTTTATTAACTAATGAAATAATGATAAATATGTTTTCATTGCTCAATAATGATATTTGACAAGGAACATTATTTAAATATTAAATAGATTATTAGAAATATAATTAATTTTATGTAACTGTATGAAATGGAACATTTCCATTTAAAGTACCCACATAGATGAATCAGTATTCTAATGTGATTAGATAAATTGGAAAACCCCTATGTGTTCGTAACCAGTATGTTTTAAAATGTCTTGTGAAATGACATAATAGTAGAGATATTTTTGTCCAAAATAAGTTAGTTTGTTCCCAGTATGTTTTAAATCTTAATGTAATAGTTATTAATTATAAAAGTATCGTATATCTTGGAAAAATTATGTCTTATAAATAATAATTTCCTTTATTGGGACTCAATTAATATTATCCATGATATTTTCAATGTGAAAAAATCAATAGATGATTATCATTATAACTTTATTGATTAAATGGAAATAATTTTCAGTTATATAACATGACATATTATTTATGAACTTCCATTTATGTTTTTTGATAACATAAAAATTGTTTTCTTTTATTTACATTTAATTATTGATTATCCCATATCTAGTCATCAAAATTGAAATATTATTTGGTTATATAACACATCATATTGATTATGCCTTATCATGTTGTTTAAGTTAGATGTGTGTTCAGTTATATTTTGTTATATCAGAATTATATTGATTGATTCATTATTTCTTCTACAATATTTAACCATCACAAAGAATTTGATCCCACCCTTATTTTTTTTCATTTACACAATATTTCATGAATTGTACATTGAAATACTTGAATCTAAAGTTTAGATTCAATGATTCTATTATAAGAAATCATATAAAAAAATATAATTTTTTTGGATTTTTTATTCATTTGTAATATAATACTCATCTTTGAATCATTTTTACCAAGAATACTAAACTGATCAGTCCTTTAGGATGTTAGTTATCTCAATCTTATTATGATATTATAGTACTGGAAATCCACTATGGGCTTCATGATTCGGGATCAGTATAGTTAGTATGATTGAAAAATTTGTATAAACCATATAAAATTGATTTTCGAAAATGTCGATTAGAGAATATAACATCACGATAGAATTTGAGGATAAATATTTAAGAACATAAAAAAGTTTATCAAAGGTAGAGATTATGTCAATCTTATTTCAAATAAACTCATATATTGATACTGAAAGATGATGTGGATATAGAACAAATGTTGGTAGTGGTAATAACTTTGAAAAGAGTGTGACATGATTGAATCGAGCATAAAATAGTACATGATAGTCGGGATTACTACGCACATGGATTGACAGTCCCTACAAAAATGGTGATGATACATCACATTTTCTTTACAAACTATTATGGGTGATTTACAAATATAACGACATTGAATTAAATATGTAAAAACATAAAACATGGAATTAATTTAGTAGAATTAAAATGGTAGAAGTAATTATGTATTGTTATTCAAAAAATAAATTGTTGAAGTGTTTTAAAAGAATTATTTGGTTACAATAATTGTAAAACATATAATTATTCTGTTAAATTTAAGAAGCAATTAGGTTTTTAGTAGCGTAAGAGTTACAGGTACCATAATGGATTGATTAGTTTAAGACAAAAAATAATTTCAAAGACATAAAAACCTATTCATAGTTTCATTATGATGAGAGACTACAAATATTGAGAATTATTTGGATATATTTAGGGACTATTTTTGTTTTCATGAAAATTTTATTTGAGGAAAAATTCTATTATAATTTTTAAACATAATTTTAGGGGTATTGACAACAATTAGGGTCAATATGATCATTAATTACATTTTAATAATAGTCAAATAAAATCAATTAGATTTTTTTAAAAATAAATTATGTTCTGTTGAAAAACCTAGAAAAAAAGTTTTATAATGATGAACTTCATTTCAAGGATATCCATCATATATTTTGGAATATATAAAAGTTATATTAATTGAGATCATAAATAGGATAACCCGCATGCGTGGTGACAACCTATCATATCTGTCGTAGTGGTGGGGTTGAACCCCCGATTGAAGGAAAATAAGGGTTTCATGTGTACCACTGGCCTACATGATATCATAGTTAATATGTCCTTGTTTTTAGTTAAATAATATGATAGTTAAAAATTAATGATGAACCAGTAATGTTACTTTTTAGGGTTATACAATACGAAATTAACCATATTTTTTTTAAAAATATTTAGAGACATATAAAAAGGATTTTCACTCATTTATAGATCCTACTATATGTTAACATATATTTTTAGTGACTCGTGATTAATATAAATTTATTTTTGGATATTAATTACTTGGAATAAAAGGATAAATGAAATAAAATCATATCAAGTAGTTATATTTCATTATATTCTTATAAATTAATATAATTCCTCAACAGTAGGAAATTGATCTTGATATAAAAATTCCACCCTATTACACTCATATCTGATGAATCAGATGGTCATATAAATCATACAATTTTTATGATTTTGAGGCCCGTAATTTTTCATTGATCATTTATATGGTTTTTATGAATGACCTCAATCACTCTCTATAAAGATTTATGCTATTATTTGTATTCCATAACTTCAATTTCCATTAATGTTCACCTACTTATAATCATTGTAATATGTTATTCCATATGACCATTGTACATAAAATTATCTTATATTAATATGATTTTTTATTAACCCTTTTATGATGTTTATTTGTTTAGTATTAGTATTTTTAAAAATCATACCATTGATTACTGATATCATAATAAAATTAGGAGGATGAAATCTCTTTAAGGTGGGAAAAATGAATCAACCCATGAATTTTAAAACATGAAAATAATTTTAATTTTCATATGTGAAAGAAAACAAAAATAATATAAAATAATATAATATACCAATAATATATAATATATATAATATTTTAAATAAATTAACTTTATTTTATAGCTTTCAATGCACGCAAAAATGTCTTTCTATAATGTCTTATATACCATAGAAGACATAGTTTTACATAATATTAATAATATTAATATTTAATGTAAATATTACATCCTATTAAATAATTTTTTGGATATTAATAATATTAACTAACTTATAAATATATATGATTGAATTCCATGGATTTGAAATAATTGTTATAGAATATAAAAACCCATTAAACATAAAGGAAATGTATTTGTAAAAAAATATTTATTTTGTGCCCAATGAGTTTTTATCATAAAAAAATTGATCAATTACTATTAGTGTATGATATTAATGAATTTAATATAGTAAATATTCAATATAATATTTCTAAATTCAACTTAAACACTTTATAGGTACAAGACAAAAACAAATCCAATTTTATGCATTAAAAATATGTATTTTTCTAGAGGCATGTTGTCACATTTTGTTGATACCAATGTTTAAAAACTAAACATTTACACCTGTATATATATTATGTGACACATTTTTTTTCATGTTATAAATATTAATTATAAATTTTCTTAGGTTTAATTTTTGATAAATTTTTGAGATGTTGTTTTTTGATGAATATGAAAAATTGTGGAATATTAATTAAAAAATGACATATAATATAAATTATTTTTGACTATATATTATAATAAAAAATGGTTTTAAAGGTAAAATATAACAAGTATATATATATATTAATCCAATTTATGTCATTTGAATCATTTTTATTTTTATTTTATTTTTGAAAACAAAGTAAACTTTTGAACATTTTTACTTTAATGACCAACATTTTCATCACTTCTGTAAGATTTGTTTAAAATTAATTTATGAAACTTATATTATTTGATTTTTGAAAAAAGGATATCATATTTGGAACCAGAATAATTTATAATGTATTATATGGTCAATTTAATTTTTGGTCATCTTTATTTGGGAATGAATTTTAAAATAATTACAGTGAGTATGGTCGAAACAATTTTACATAGTGCTGAAACAGGACATATAAGATTTCAAAATGATCCCAAACATATCCAAAAACTATTAAATAGAAATATTTATACCTTATAACTCCATGGATATAAATTTTTGTGTTATGGAATCGATTTTTAATAAAAAAACATTGATACACCAAACTTTTTTTAAAAAATAACTTATGTCTCTTCTCTCGTAATTGTAAAAGGCCACCACCTCCCCCCTTCATCAAACATCTCATGCCTCATTTTTCAAGAAAAACCAGAGAAAATCACATTACCTCATACCTCTAATCATCATAAAATATTTATAATTTTTAAAAATCCATCATAAAGGAGGTTACCTAAAGAAAAGGTATTGATTATCTAATATTATTTTATTTTATTTTATTTCTCAGGTCCTTAAATAATTATTATATCATTAATATATGAATAAAACAGTATATTTAATATAATTATTATTTTTTATGATAGGGGTAAAAACTAAAACCACATAAACATCCATCAAATAGGATATCCAATCGTTGTTCATGTGTGTGACTAAAAACCGCCTCACAAACTGTTGTTGTCATTTATTTCATCACCAACATTCAAGGTTGTGAATAATGATGCACTTTTATTTTATATATTATATTTATGATATTTATAATGTATTTCTGATTATTTCTTTAGTATATATCACGTAACTTCATTATTTCCATTTTGTAGGAGTACAATAACCTTGTTCATGTGTATAGGAGAATACCACCTCGAGAAGTGATGTGATTTGTTCACGCTATACATATAATATATTATGTGTGGTTTTAAATACATTATTATATATATATATGATAAAATAATGATATTTTAATAGTAATATATATATATATATATCATTTATATTCCATTATTTCAATATGATATGACAAAAGAATCAATGTTCATGCATATGTACAACCCACCATCTCCATAATGATGTATTTTATTTCCTATAACAAAATTTTATGGAGAAATATAAATATAAATAAAAATAATATATATTTTATTCAAATTATTAATATCATTGTGGATATGACTAAATCTAGATCGAATTAATTGGAACAAAACTATCATGTCAAAACATACATGAAAAATAATACAATTAACACCCCCAACAACAATAATAATATATGATTAATATCAAATGAGTAATATGATGTTTTGAATTGAAAATATATGATATTATAAATGTTATGATGGTTCGAGAATAATATATTAAAAATATTAAAACCATTATAAATGAGTTTAAAATTCTTTTAACCAAAATGGATCACAAGGTAAAGGATTTCGTATCACAATACATTCAATCGAGACTAATTTTTTATTCTTCCCCAATTGACATTTATGTTCTTTATATAAATCAATGAAAATTGATAATTTATTATTCATTTTATTATATTTTCAAATTTTATTTATTTAATATAAGTTAATTTGTAATGAAAATTACGGAGTTGTAAATGTAATTATGCAATATCACTTTCTTATATTATAATTAGCTTTATCATTAATAATCACTTTATTGTTATAATTTTATAGTATAAATGACATTTTTCATAAATATCCATTTATTTTATTATGGATATGTTTACAACCTAAACCATATATCATTTCTTACATACGTTGTTTTTTTTGAATGTTTTTGGATTACCTAGGAATATATTGATTAATAAGTATCAATTACTCAATAAGAACAATAGATAAGGAACAATGTTTAGGAAATAAATTGATTATTTGATATATGAGGAATGATTTGGACTGATATGTGATAGTTTGGGAAACAGTTAAATTAATTTCATTGATGCATTAATAGTCTAATGAGAAGAAATTAGTTGAAAACCTCTATGAATGTTTATTTATAATATTTTAACAATCACGAAAATGGTCTTGAAATTAGAGATATGGTTAGACAGACCAAATATTTTTATAAGTGGTATGTTTTAAAATTTCAATTGAAAGGTCATGATAGTAAATTAATCATATACTAGTGAAATATGACATCATATAAATCAGTATTTCCTTAATTTAGATGTAGTTATTATTGTCAACGATATTTTCACTATAATATTTTATCGATTTATTTCATTCCCATTTTATTGATTAAATTATATTAATATTCCATTATTTACCTTTAAATATTACTTATTAACATATTTTTTAGTTTATTAATATCATGTATAGTGTTTTCAATTATTTACCTTTCTATTTTAATTGTTCTATATGTTTTTTTATAAATGAAACATGTGTTAAATTATTTACCTTTATATATTTTATATTACATTTCCTGTTATTTTCATTGAATTTTTTTAGTTATTTACCATAACATATTGATTATACTCATTTACTCATTATTTATACCATTTTACTGAACATTTAATGAAATTTTTTGCTAAACATTTTTTATTTCCATATGATTCCATGAAGTGTACTATGAATGAAATCAAAGGATATTATTGATGTAATAATGTTAATAACATAAATGGAATCTAAAATAATTACGTAATAATTTTTGTATAAATTTTAAGTACTCATGTATGTATATTTTAATGTCATGTGTTAATAATTCATGTTAATATATGATTATTTTTCGATATTTTTCATTTAAATGATCAGGATAGATTAAAATCCTTGATTTGAAATGATGTTTAATGATTTGGGTTCGGTAAATGTGCTTTTATTGTGCTTGAGTAAAGGTAGAGGCATTTGCATAGGTTTCACATGGTTAGTCAAAACGTGTTTGTTAGACTTGAATGATACTCCAGGTATCCAGTAGTGGGTACATGGTAAGTGCACTGTTTTTCAGACCATGCGAGTAAAATAGTGCAGCTTAACCAATTTTTCGATTTGGGTTTAATTAATTTAATTGAATTCATCATTGAATGTAATTGAATTAAATTAGATGTTGGGGGTTTAATTTAATTAAATTAATGTTAAGGTAATTTATTTATATGATGTTTACATGGAAAATTTATTTAATTAAATTTTAGTTAATTTAATTAAATAATGTTGTTGAGTTAGAGTATTTAATTTAATTAGAAAGTGTTTAGATAATATAATTAAATAACATGAATTGAAGAAATTATTTAATTAAATTTAGTTGGAACAAATTCATTTAAAATTAGATCAATGGGGTGTTTGGGTTTTTTTAAAATTAAATCTTGAGAAATAATTTAATTAAATAATTATGAGATAGAGTCATTATTTAATTAAATTGAGATTATTGGAATTTAATTAAATGATGTCTAAATGTGGATTTATGGTTTTATTTCAATAAATTATATTTGAGGTATAGTTTAAGTAATTTATGTGAAATGTAGGATTTATTTATTTAAATTCAAGGTTATGAGGAATTTAAATAATTGTTAAGAAATGAGGGTTACTATTTAAAAATACTGAGGATGGGAAAATTTATTTTAATAATGTTGATGAGTTGGAGTTTATAATTTATTTAAATTGTCTTCAAAAAATTTATTAAATAACATGAATTGGTTGAATTATTTAATAAAATTCAGTTCGAACAAATTTATTTAAATGTTGAACAAAAAAGAGTTAGGGTTTTTTAATTAAATTGTGAGAATGAATTTAATTAAACAATGATGAGTTGGAGTCTTTATATAATTAAATTAAGATGGGAGGAATTTAATTAAATTTTGTGTAAATGAGTTGTTGGGGATGCATTTCTTTAAAAATGGGGTTTATTATTAATTAAATTTTTTCTCTAATAATTTAATTAAATAATGTTTATGAGTTGGAGTTTTTCATTGAATTAAATGGTGTTCAGAGAATTTAATTAAATAACAACAATTGGAGAAATTATTTAATTAAATGAAGATGGAATGAATTTAATTAAATGAGGATCAATAATGTGGCATAGATTTTTTAATTAAATTGTATGAATTAATTTAAATTAATAATGAGAGTGGGATTTTTTTTATTTAATTGAATTCGTTTGAAGTGAATTTAATTAAATGTTTTTTAAATGGTTTTGGTGTTTATCAAAGAGGTGTTTTAATTAATTGTTAATAATTATATAATAATGGGGATTAATAATAATATTATTCTATCATTTATAATATAATTAGAGTCTTGTTAGGTTATTTGAGGGATAAATAATGAGGGAGGCACAACACCCCTCCTCCTACATGATGAATGGAATGATCCACACATGGCCTCACCCATGAGGTGTGCCACTACCAAATCCTGGACCCCCTTCATGCAGTCGATTCCTCCTTCTCCCTTCACAAAACATGTATGTCTTGTAGGGGAAAGTCTGTCTCAGTGTGTTTCATTATTCACATCGACCATTTCATCCTACTATTTTCCATATTTGGTTTAACCAAAACCCTATCCAGGGGATTGATTTGGATTCTTAATTTCTTACAATTCTTGGATGTGAAGAAGAGGTATTAGGACATGTTGGATTGTATTCCAACAACCACCTCCAATGGTGTAAAAGTTCAACTTGATTTTGTCGACCAACGCCATATTTTGGTAGGGCTATGAAACTAATAATTGGTTTCTCAACTTTTGAATTAGATCTTTATATTTGTTTGGTGTTGTGTTTAATGATTTGGGTGTGCATTGGTCCCCATCAAACTAATTATAGGTTTTTATTAATGGTTTTTAGGTGCGACGATAAATTATGAGTGTGCATGGGATTTTGTTGAGGTCCATGTACACGAGCTGGGCATGGTTTGACTTACGAAGCTTTGTCTTAGGAAAAGTCCTCGAGAAAGGGTTATGAACTTTTACCAATTAATAAAAGATAGTGTTGTGATTTTTTTCTTTTAAAAAGGTTGACTAAAATTATGGATTAAATTTTTTAATAGAGAAATGATATGATTAATTATTAATTAGTTTTATTCTTTGACATTGTAAAATTGATAAAAAAAATTGGGAGATTAATTATGAGTAATTAATTTTTTTAGTTTAGATAATTAATTAGTTTATAATAATGTTCTTTAAGAATAAAACTAATTGATGGATTAATTATGGGTAATTAAATTGTTTAAGTAGAGATAATTAAATATTACTTTATTATGTTCTTTGATATGATGATTGATCGATTAATTAATTATGCATTACTAATTTTGTTAAGATGAAATAATTAATTATGAATTAACATTGTGATTTGAAATGATAATTAATCAAGGATTTATATATGAGATATTAACTTGGTTATGTTTTAAAAATTAAATATGAATTAATTATGTTCGTTGAAATGGGAATTAATCACAAAATTAATTTTTAGATATTAAATTTTTAAGTTGAAATAATTAATTATGAATTATATATGTGCTCTTTGATGGTAATTAATCCGAGGATAAATTATGAGATTTTAATTTTGTTAAGTTGAGATAATTAACTATGATTTAATTATGTTATTTGTGATAATAATTAACCAGGATATTAATTATGAGGTATTAATGTTGTTTTTTTTGAGATAATTAAATGTGAATTAATAATTTGTCCTGAGATAATATTATAGATAATCAATAAAGGGGTTAATTTTGAGGTATTTCTTTCGGCTAAGTTGAGATAATTAACATGTGAATTAATTATGTGATTTTTAAATGTTTTCATTAGAGATAAATAAATTGTAAATTTAATATGTGATATTTGGATGGTTTCCTTGTGATAATTATTTTGTGAATTAATTATGTAATATTGAGATGAATTCCTTTTGATTAGTTAATTGTTAAATTAATTAGAGAAATTGATGAAATTTAATATTTATTGAATTAATTTATGTTATAGTAATGATTAGTTACTTGTGGAGTTAACTAATGGAACTGCTTTGTTTAAATTTTTGTTGAGTTTTTAGTTAATGCGATGTTGGTAATTAGTTATTGAATTAACTAATGGACTTGATTAATTAATTTATGAGTTAATTAATGGATGAGATATTGGGGTTCTAGAAATTACATTCAATACCCATGATATATATATATGTATTATTGATTAAGGGGTTTTGAGATATGGATTTATTCTCCAAATACTCACAGGGTGACAAACATGGGGTTCTTTAACCAACATGCATGAAGGATTTCCATTATGGGACATATATTGATTCTCAAAATACCCAATGGTTTTAAGATAAGTACTAATGCTCCAAATACTCATTAGGGTGCAAGACATTACGTTCTACACCCATTAATTGACATTGGACTGTGGGTCCAACTTGTTTTACATGAATTAAATAAAATTGTTATTGAAAGATGATACTATTTAATGAATTTTGAAATGAAGATGGAAAATGGTTTAGACTCTAGTATGGCTGAGACAGTTATTGAAATATGGGTGTCTAGGGGAACCTAAGTATTTATGTGGTTAAATAAATAATATCAGATATTGTGTTATGAAGTTTATTAACACATTATATATATATATATATACATTTCCTATCCAGACTCTTATGTCTGGCTACGAGCGGAAGCAGGTATCTCTGTTAGGTGTCCCTTAGGAACTTGGATGGGTTATAGTATATTTATTCAACTTTTTTGTTACCTCGTTAGACCTGCACACTGTTTATTTATATTTCACTGTCTAGATTGAGCTACACACCAGTGGTCCCGACCTACTAAAATTTATATCTCACACCCTACTCAGACCTCCATTGTACTGTGGTACCCATGTAGACTTTAATTGTAAGTTGGACCATGGATCTTGATTTTTTCTATTTTCTTGTAATTAGGAGTTAGGAGAAAAGGACTAAGTAGGAGCTCATAATGCTTGTAGGGAATTACCTTGGGGCTTTTATTCTTTCCTTATTTCAGTTTTGTGATGTAAAGAATTGTATTTTTCTACTGCGTTCAAATAGGTATCCCCATGAAATGCATGCATTGTATAAACTAGCATGGACATTTTCATTATTTACTTGATTATTTCCTTACATTTGCTTCTATTATTGTCATAGTTTATTACCTATTTCCACTATACACTCTGAATATGAGGGTATAGTCTCCCCACTAACTATCTATAGAACCTTTGTGCTAGTAGGAAGCCTTGGGCCTATGGGGAGATGCGCTTGAGGTCATATGGAAACCATTCTAGCAAATAGATCGAGGGCAATCTGGGATGTGACATTATAAATAGGTATCAGATGGTTCAAGTTTTCTTTCATTTTCCACCATCTTTTTTTTGGATGGTAGACATGAGACTATGAAAGTGTCAGTGCTTAGTTAATAGTCGTTCATGGGAATGATCACCCCGCATATGGGAAATGACCATGTGGCTTGGGTAGGGAATTGAGGTTGATACTGTTTTCTATTATAGTTGATATGATTTCACATTGGGTGAGTAGTGTACATTCTGCAGTTTTTTGATTTTTAGAATTTTGGAAAATTTCCATGGTTGATACGAAAATGAAGTTGAATTACATGCATCATCTTAGGAACTATGTGATTCACATGCCATACATGTTACAAGACATGCATTTTTATTATATGGATGCCTGGTAATTTTGGTTTTGAGCCTTGGGTGTATTAACATGTTTTGAGCTTCTTTAGCATGCCTCTTTATATATCATGATATATTGATAGATTTAACAAGTAAGAGTAATTATATACAACAATTTACCAATGATTAACATGCTCTAATATTATTCCATGCTTTTATGTTGTACTATAATTTCGTGTTACTTTTTTTGATAACATGATAATGATATTTTGTGTGTGTAAATTACTGCATTGGTGAAAAATTTATTGGTTTCATTTTCAAAGGTTTCCAGTTTCAATTGTAAGGTGTATGGGAACTTTATAACTACAAAAAGGTATCCCATGTATTCAAATAATTGAAGTAGGGATGGTATTATTAACATGTTAATTGATCATTAATTTTTTTGAATGAGATCCAAATTCTAGTGGTAATGTTTATTTGTGACTTATCGATTTTTAGTTGGACACCCTTGGGTTTGAGCAATGAATAACTATAGTGTGTCTTGGAATGGTTATAAATGATTTTTTTAGTTTTTATAGAATGAATTATTGCATATTTATTTTTAAATAACCTGGGCTAGAATAAATTGGACCCCCAGAGGTCTTCTCAATTTAAAAAAGTCATTATGATGTTAAATATAATATTTAAATGAAATGAAGTTAAATGTTAATATTTTAAAGATGTAGTTTTCTTTGTTTTTGCTGTAAGAATTTTGATATAGGTACTCTTTATGTGTCGTTGTCCAAAGTAGGACTTCTGGGTTTAAAGAATGATGCCCTTCCTTGGGGGGGGGGGGGGTCTTTGTATCCTGACTCTTTGTATAGGGATTAAAAAATAATGAATTATTGGATCATCTGGTTAGAAATTCCTCAGGCATGGTTATCTATTAAAAATATTTTTGAGTTGAATCCAGAGTAGAGTGATTGGGTCATTAGGGTGAGATAATCCCACTTCTCAGGAAGACTATTTGGACAAAGGTGTTTTGACATTCTAGTTGGATTAACATTTTTTCTTTCATGAGAGATGTTGATGTTGTGATCATGGTTTTTGGAATGTCACATGTGTGTTTAAGTTGTCTCTGAAATAGCAAGCTTGAGAGAAGCTAGTATTTTCATTCCATAACATTGACACTACTAAGTTTATTGTGCCACATATGTTCCCATAAATGGGTCGATGTTTCCTTGGAAACATGACATGAAATGGTTGGAGGTGTGTGAAATTCTTTGGAAACAAAAATATTTTTTGGAAAATGTATAGTGGTAATCTTTGAATGAACAAAAAATATTTGGGGAAATTGGCATCGGGTTTTGGTTAATGACACGTCAGTAGGTAATGCCGAGATTTTCATAAGGTTTTGACTAGTGACTATTCAAATGATCTTGTTGGTGACTCGGGCCTACTCTTAGTTTGATATTTTAAATGATATGAGGATGTACCATATCCTGTCATCTTCCTGGTGACAATAAGATTTCACTGGTCTTAACCTAAGCCAATGTTTTAATAATTAGTGGGCTCTGTATGTGGTTGTTATCTAAGTTATACATGGGATGCGTGGTTCATTGGTTTATGCCATTATTCCTTCAAGAGAAAAACTTTTTTTGAAATATCCAAGTGATGTCTTGGCTTGAGATGGTCAGTGAATGTTGGGTAAAGACTTTAGTATACATATGATTCGTGTTGAAATAGTTTTAAGGGCACATCACTAGTTTTACGAGGTGTATGGGTTTCATTGATTGAAAATGACTTTCAAGGATGGAGTGGTGGAATTGGGTTCTAAAATGGTATATGGTACATTGGGAATTTGGGAATGCAATGTTATCATTAAAATAAGACTACTTTACCATGATGGGTTGGTTGGTGTTATAGTAGCTCGCGATGGCTTATCAGGGGAGAGATATTTTTAAGGTGGGTAAATTATGATGTCCCAAGTTTCTGAAATGGGTTAATATATGATTTTTGGAACATTTTAATTGAAATTCATAGTTCTATTTTAAAACCATGATTGGAGATTATGTTTCTTGAGTTATATTAATTTCAAGGGTTGATATCGAGCATTAGTAATGTCTCTACAAGTTTCCAGGAAGGATCGATGGTTTTTTGGAGCACCAAAACCCAAAACATAGTTTTAATAAGGTATGGGAAGGAATTATCTTGGGTAACACATGGTTAGTCAAACCATGCGTTTCATCCCTACATGGTACTCCATCTATCTAGTAGCGGGCGCATGGTCTACGAACTGTCTCCCAGACAATGCGAGTTAATCTAGCTTACCCAATTTTGAGTTTTGAGTTAAATTAATTTAAATAAATTCATGGCTAACAAGAATTTAATTAAATGATCTATTGGGGGTTTCATTTAATTAAATAAAATTTGAGAGAATTTAGTTAAAATGGAGAAGTTATTTAATTAATTGAGTTTAACATAATTTAAGTAAATAATGATGATGGGTTAAAGTTTTTCATTTAATTAAATTGTGTTCACAGTATTTAAAAAAATTAAATGAATTGGAGAAATTATATAATTAAATTTAGTTAGACCAAATTTAATTGAATAATGATCATTGTGGCCTCGATGTTTTTTTAATTAAATTGTTAAAAAAATTTAATTAAATAATGATTTGTTGGAGTCTAAATTTAATTAAATTGATATGAGAGGAATTTAATTAAATGATTTGTAAATGGAGAGTTAGGGTTTCGTTTAATTAAAATCAAGGTAAAGGGGAATTCAAGTAATTAATGCGAAATGGATTTTTTATTTAATTAACATCAAGGATAAGAAGAATTTAATTATTATTGAGAAATGGGGGTTATTATTTTATTAAATTTAGGTTGATATAATTTAATTGAATAATGTTGATGAGTCAGTTTTTTTAATTTAATTAAATTTTGTTTCCGAGAATTCAATTAAATAACATGAATTGGTAAAATTATTTATTTAAATTCAGTTAGAATGAAATCAATTAATTAATGATGAATGAGGTGTCATAGTTTTTTAATTAAATTTTGTGATATAATTTAATTAAATAATATGGTGTTGGGGTCTTTATTAAATTAAATTGATATAAGAGGAATTTAATTAAATTATGTGTAAATAATGAGTTGGGGTTTCATTGAATTATATTCATAGTAAAGAGAAAGTTAATTAATTAATGGAAAATAGAGGTTTTATTTAATTAAAGTCAAGGTTATGAAGAATTGAATTAGTCTTTGTGAAATGGGGGGAAATTATTTAATTAAATTACAGATGATATAATTTTATTAAATAATGCAGAAAAGTTAGAGTTTTTAATATAATAAAATTGTGTTTATAGAATTTAATTAAATAACATGAATTTGAGAAATTATCTCACAAAATTCAGTTGGAATGAATTTTATTAAATGATGATCTGTGTGGCATGAGTGTTTTTCTAAATTAAATTGTGTGAATGAATATAATAAAATAATGATGAAATGTAGTTATTATTTAATTAAATTCAGTTCATGTGAATTTAAATAAATGATGTGTAAATGGGGTAGAGGTTTATCAAAGTGGATTTATAATTAATATGTTACCATAATAATAACATCAGGATTACTAAAACTATCATTATTATATCAAATATAATATAATTATAGTTTTATTAGCTTATTTGAGGGAGAAAGAATGAGTGTGGAACACCATTCCTCCCCTTTTTTAAAGTAAGGCGTGACCCACTGAGGGCCTCACACATAAGGCGTTCCACCCCCATATCCCAACCATTCTTTATGCAATTGTTTCCTCATACTCTCTTTATAGTACATTTATGTATTGGTTAGGTGAGTATATCTCTGTGTGTTTTTTTATTTTCATTATACATTTAGGCCCTCCATCATCTAGATTCGGTTCGATTGAAACCCTAACCAAGGGATTGATTTGGTATCTTCTTTTAATATGATTCTAGATGGTGAAAAATACTTTTTGGGACCCATTGGTCCATATTCTCACAACCACCGCAAATGGTGTGGTTGATTAGATTGATTCGGTCTACCTCCTTTTTTATAAGTAAGGTTATAAACCTGATAATTTGTTTCCCAGCACTAAATTTGATTCTTATGGTTGTTTAGTATTGTAGTTAATGTTTTAGGTGTGCATTAGTCCCCAACACAATAATTATGGGTGTCTGTTAATGGTTGTTAGGTGTGATGATAAATCCCACGTTCTCATGCACTTTTGATGAGGTGTATGTATGAAAGTAAGATGAAGATTGAGTTAGGAATGATTGGCTTGACTAAATTCATTGAGATAGGCTTCTCAAATTTTCCTAATTAATAAAATGCAGTTTTGTTGATTTATTTATTTTGATAACGTTGACAAAAATTTTGGATTCAATTTTTTATTGTGGGAATGAGATGATTAATTATGATGTAATTTTATTCTTTGAGGTTGTATAAAAGAAAATTAATTATAGGTAATTAATTTTGTTAATTTGAGATAATTAATTATGAATTAATTATCTAATTTGAGATAATAATTATTTGATAGATTAATTATGAGTAATATATTTGGTTAGGATGAGATAATTAATTATGAATTAATTATTCTCTTTGAGATGATAATTAAATGAGGAATTAATTATGAGATATTAATTTTTTAAAATTAAAATATGTAATGATGTTCTTTGAAATGATTGTTAGTCATGGAATTAGTTATGATATATTAATTTGGTTAAGTTGAAATAATTAATTATAAATTAATTATGCGATTTGAAAAAAAATATCAATTAATTAATTTTGATATATTAATTTGGATAAGATAAAATAATTATGTGTGAATTAATGATGTGGTCTATGATGAAAATTAATTAGTAGATTTATTATGAGATATTAATTTGGTGATTTGGAGATAATGGACTCTGATTTAATTAAGTGCATTAAGATGTTAACTAATCGGTGGAAGAATTATGAGATATTAAACTAGTTACATTGAGATAATTAATTATGAATTAATTATGTGTTATGAGATTATATTATATATAAATAACCAGGGGTTAATAATGAGATATTGATTTGTGCTAAGTTGAGACAATTAACTGGGGAAATAATTATGTGATTTTTAAATTCTTCTTTTAGATATGATTAATTTTTGAATTAGTTATTTGATATTTAGATGGTTGCCGTGTGATAATTATATTTTAAATTAATTATGTAATATTGAGATGGTTGCCTCGCATTTTCAGAAAACATTTTTTACGTCGATTATTTTTTTTCGTCGGTTTTTTGAAGGACATTATTACAAGATACGTTATAAATATTATTTTTCACATCAGTTATTTTAAAACTGATGTAAATAACATAAATCCAAATCGTTTTTCATGTCTGTTCCACAAAAATGATGTGGGGAATGCATCAGAGTGGTAATTAATTATTTCAGTTTTAAAATAAACAAGGTGATAAATCATTTATTATATTAGTTATCTAATAAAAGATGTAATAAACCACACCTACAATGCATTTTTCGCATGAGTTATTAAAAACCCGATTTGAATTTTTTTTTATAACATTAGTTATTATCATATCCAATGTGATAAACCAGGCTGCGAAGTAGGTTTTCACGTTGATGATTTTTTAACCGAGTTGAAAACCTATATACAACGTTAGTTATGAAATAACTGACATAAAAACCCACTTACATTTAATTTTTACGTCTGTTATTTTATAGCTGATGTAAAAAACGTCCTTTGAAGAATTATTCATGTTATTTTTTGTTTAACTGAAGTGAAAACATATATACTACATCGGATAAAAAACTGCTGGTGTAAAAAATAATTTTTTTGAATGTAACCGTTCAACCATTATTATTCTCTTTCAAAGAAGACCTGAAACTAGTAGAAAACAAACCAAAACTAGACAAAAAAAACCAGAATACATACTAGAAAAACATCAAAACTAGACCAAAACAAGAGAACCAATGAAAATTTAAACATTCACATAAAAAATGATCAAAACATACGATGTCAAATAAAAAATCCAAAACCCACTCCTACAAACCTTACCCCTATAGACAGCCCTCCCACCCCACTAGACAGCCCTAACCCTTGGACACTTTCCCACCCTCGAGGATAGCCCCCACCCCCTGGACACCCCCACCCCCTAGACACCCTCCCACCATTGGATAACCCCCACCCATGGACACCCTCCTAGCCACTAGACACCACCCACCCCACTAAACACCCCACTGGACACCCCCACCCCCTAGATAGCCCCACCCCCTAGACACCCCCTAGACACCCCAACCCATGTACAACCCCCACCACCTTGACCCCCACCACCTTGACACCACCCCACCGCACTGAATAGCCCCCCCACTTTCATGCCCTGGACACCCCCACCTCATAGGCACCCTCCCACCTCCCTGGACTGCCCCCACCCACGGGGACAACCCCCACCCCCTCGGACATCCTCCCACCCCCTGGACACCCCCACCCCCTAGAAATCGCCCACCCCCTATACTGGCCCCCACCCCCTTTGACATCCTCCCACCCACCTGGATACCCCCACACCCTGAACAGCCCCCACACCCTTGGACATCACCCCATCCCGTCGATAGCCCCCACCCCCTGGATAACACCCCACCCCCTGGACACCCCCATACCATCCCCACACCCTGGACACCCTCCCACCCCCTTGATAACCCCTCATCCCCTAGACACCGACCCAACCCAATGGACAAGACCTCACCCCCTTGGACATCCTCCCACCCCTGGACACCCCCAACTCACTGGACATCCCCCTCACCCCTAGACAGGCCCCCACCCCATAGAAAACCTCCCACCCCTGGGACACCCCACCCCCATAGACAACCCCCACAACCTTGGACAACCCCCTCACCCCTGGGCAGCCCCCTCCCCCGGGACCACCACACCATTGACACCCCCCTAGACACCACCCCACCACAGATGACATCCCCCCCTCCACAACCCTGGACATCCTCTCACCCCCTTAACACCCCACCCCCTAGGCAATCTCCCACCCCTTGACATCCACCACCCCACTGGACAGGCCCCACCCCCTTAGACACGCTCCAATTCCCCTAAACACCCCCACCACCTAGACATCCCCCTACCCCATAGACAGGCCCCCACCAGGTTGGGTAACATCCCACCCCCTGGACAGCCCCCCCCACACATGGAAATCACCTACCCCCCCAGAAATTCACCCACCAACTGGATATCCCCCACCCTATAGACAATCCCCTACCCCCTTGGACATCAACACACCCCCCTGGACAACCCTCCCACCCACTGGACAACCCCAACCCCTTAGACAGCCCCCACCCACAAGATAGCCCCCACCCCTTGGAAACCCCCATGCCTTGACACCCTCCCACCCCTACACCATTGGACACCCTCCCACCCCTTGCACATCCCCCACCCCTTGGATATACCCCACCCCCTGGACACCCTCCCACCCCCTACACCCTTGGACACCCTCCAACCCCATAGACACCACCCCCACCCCCATGGACAGGCCACCCACCCCCTGGAAACCCCCACCAACTGGACATCCCCTACCCCTAAGATACCTTTACCCCTAAGACAATGACCCACCCTTGGACACCCCCACCACCAATGAAACCATTACTATTCTCTATAAAAGTACGAGACAAGCAGAAACTAGACTCAAAGTAGACCAAAACCAGACTAGAATCCATACTAGAAAAAATCAGAACTAGACCAAATCAAGAAGAACTAGAGGAAAATTAAATTTACACATATATGACATTAAAAACATACATTTTAAACTAAAAAACCTAAATCCATCCAAATAAACTACCAAATACACATTTATAATTACAATATTCAAAATTATATTTCACACTACAGACAAACTAAAATCTAACCAAATCTGAAAAATAATTTTACCATTCCACATGTAAGTGTTTGACCTATTGAGCACTAAAGGGTTGAGGGTCATCCAGTAGATAATAATAAAAAGTATATTAGTTAACATGTATAATGAATAAATCAAATGAAATATTATGTAAATTTTTATAAGGAAATCTTAGGAGTTCAAACTTCACTAGTGTTCTAGTTGTAATTATTTCATACATAAATCATCATATATAATATCTGCATTCAATGATACCTTATTTTTCATGAAAATTATTATTTAATGAGTTTCAATTCAATATATCATTTTTATGTAATACATCGAAAAGTTAAAATTATGAATGTATATTTACATTTAATTTTACATATTTGATATTGGCACTCTTTTTCATGGTGTTCTTTCGAATGTAGACCCATCCATTGTTAGAAAATAAGATGAATGGGAAAAATTTAAAATAAATTATAATATGAAATATTATGAAATTGAAAATTTCATTTCCAACATATTATTAATACATCCCAGCACATCACCATGGATAGAGAATATCCAATAATTTTTTTCTTCAAAGGACAAAAGAAATTAACATCCAATGATCACTGATATAAAAGAAAATTTAAGGTTAGTGTTTTTTATGTTAAAATATAATGAACACTTATCCGGATATATGTTTCATACCTCTCACAAATAGGCATCATCCAACACGGCGTGATTATAATCTGATCGAATCATTCTGCAATATAAAGTGTTATTTGTTCCTCATCCAATGCATGTGCTTCAGGGGAAATCAAATGTGGTCAATGAATCCATATACATCTTTCCACTCATTATTCTCACATATGTTATAATGATACCTAATTCAAAAAAAATAAGTATACATTTTTAATAAATATAATGCAGTGAATTGTTGTAAGACTTATATGGAAAAAATAAACACCACATAGATGCCCAACTTACATCTAGTGACAAGCTCCATGATATAATTTTTCACAATCCCCACATTTGGTGCACATCCAAAAACATGATATTCTTTTGGAAACTCGAAATGATCAGTCAACAAATTTGAATATCTTTACAATCTGTTAAGAATAATAGAATTTTCATCTGATGTCATAACCATTTGTCTTTTTTGTGGCCTACAATGTATTTCTTTACTTTTGATGTATTATAGTAAAAACAAAGAGAATAATATTATAGTTTTCAAATGTTAAAACAACTTTAATAACGTTTAAAATAAAAGAAATAACAAACATACCTCTATGGTAATGAGTCATAGATGTCTAAATGGCCAGAATAAAAAGTGGATGGTACTATGTCCAACTTTCATCACGTCATCTGTAGGTAATGGTACTCGAGATGACCAATATATAATATATTATACAATGACACCATGATGCTCTACCTCTATCTGTTGATGATGAACTATATCATCAATACAATATACCAGCCCATATGAAACATTATGATGGTGATGATAATCAATATACAACTCACAATAAGTAGGCAGCTGTGGTGGAGGAGTAGGGATAAAAAACGGGGTATGTAGACTAATGTGGGGGAGTGGGACCTACTGGTGGAGATGGAGGATAAATAATGGGGTCTTCAAGGGGAGGTGGAGGAGTGTCATCTGTAGTATGAAATTATCATTGAATATCTGCAAACATAGACTCTACCAACACTATAATCTTTTCCTATATATTCACATTGATATTATGAACATCAGCCTCCAAAGATTATATTTTTTTGATAAAAACCCTCAATGTATGATGTTAATGAATGTGGAAACACTTTTCTTACCGACACACCAGTTAGATATCCTCGTACATAACGTGGGTGTTTAAGCATTCCGTATATTTCAGATAAAATATCTTTCCTCCCAATAGCTGTAAATACACCCTGTGAGCTCTGCTCCTCAAGATATTATTATATTAATAATTTGAACATTAATTCAATTATTCAAATAATATTATGAATATAATAAAATTAAATAAATAAAATAAATATATTACAATCCTCCCAGCTAAGATTCTCGATTATTATGAAAGATATTTCCTCTTTTTCCCATACAATCACTCTTTCATTTTTCATGTCAATATGAAGGGGATGGACGGGTAACTTCTCTGGAGCTTGAAGACTCATCTCTCAGTTATTGTAATTTTCCACAATAATTTTTTCTTCCAATAATGTATACCCTCTATGAGATAAACTTTGACGGTATACATTTTTATATTGCATCTTCTGATGATATTTCATTATTTTCTTTAAATTAAGAATAATAAATCATTAACAAAATATTCATAAAATAATTTATATAAGAAATCATTTAAAATTTTACATTTTCCTTACTAAAAATAAATATTTTATTCTAATTTCAACAAATTGTCTCTATGTGACTTCATCTATGAAAGAATATATATGACCTGTACTTCCATAATACTTATAACAAAAAATGAAATCATATGTGAAGGTTGATTTAAAATCCCTCCATCTCCATGCAGCCATTGATAAAAATTTCCTCCAGACTCTCCCAATTTCAGGAATATCAAATTTAATTTGATAATAAAAAGGATAAACATATTATACTAGAAACATTAAAATTTTAGTCAAATAATATCCATAGATCATACCAAAATTATCTCCCACAACTGAGATATTATTTCATTGTCCACATTTATCCAATCATCATACAAAATTCATACTTTTCTTTTACCCTTAGTTTATACAAAACTATTTAAAAGTTTTTCATTTGGACCTCTAGGAATATCATCCTCATCAAATATAATGAGTATCCTCTGGTCTTGGCTATGGGCATGTGATAATTTTGGTAAATGTGTTCAGTCATGTTTACAAACTCTCAAACTCTTCTTTGTCGTTATGGGAGAAAATGAGAAATATTGGGGAACATTAAGAGGATCATGTAAATGTTTCTTCTCCATAGGTATGATAATGATTCTCATCTCTAGAATCATGTTCTTGATCAACTTTTTGATCTGTCATAATCCTTCAAATAAAAAAACCACACATTAGATCACAAATATTAAAATTCAAATATTAAAACACTATTGTAAACAATAAATGGAAAACTGAAATATGTTTTGTAATAGTAAACATAGAAAATATGATAAGCATGTCAAACAATGGTAATGATGGTAAACATGGAAAACAAGGTAGTTTAATTTTCATTCTATAAAAATAAATAAATTTATAATCTATGTAAAGGTAAACTATGGTAAACTATAGTAAACATGGTAAAAAAGATAAGCATGTTAAACAATGGTAAAGATGGTAAACTTGGTTGTGTAATTGTCATTCAAAAAAATCAGTAAATATTAAAGATACATAACGTTAAACTATGGTAAACTATGGTAATAATGTTAAACAATGGTAAAGATGGTAATCATTTTGAACATGGGAGTGTAATTTTCATTCAGAAAATCAATAAATATATATGTTACGTAATGGTAAACTATGGTATACTATGGTAAAAATGGTAAACATGGTAATCATGGTAAAGTAATTTTCATTCAACAAAATCAATAGATATATAAGTTATGTAATGGTAAACATGATAATCTAAACTAAAAAAAATAAAATAAACAAAAATTTCAATCATTTTATGAAAACAATAAATGTACACAACAAATAAACATATGATACCTGTAAAAGTATGAATTTATAAAGGTATTTTTTTTCGAACATTCATTCATTATGATCCTTCCTTATGGGAAAAACCATGACTTCAACATGCTCATCATTATTTTCTTCTAGTCTTTCCATTGAAGTAGGGATCTAACATAAATCAACATCTTCTTCAAGTTTATCTTCACCAAAATATCGTTTATTCCTTTTTAAAACAACACACCACTGCATATATAATTGATCAACTAATTTAATTTTTTTGTCCATGTGTTCCCATTTTAAAAGAATCATTTGTGTCTACTAATCTATATAGATTAACAACTGTCATTCCAAATTCATCATTTTTGACACAATTTTTATAAATAGATAATTTGAAGTTAAAAATAGGAACTATAATTTTAATGTAATCTACCTCCCATATTTCTTCAATGAATCAATAATATGTACATGATGTAGAAATTGGGTTTTTGTCTTTAGAATTCGAAAAATACATTGCCTCTGCAAACACTAATACACCACTATTCTGAACTACAATTCTATTTTCCAGATCATTCATATGAAATTTATAGCCATTAGTGTCATATCCAAACCATATTATCAAAATTAATATTATACATCCCACTAACCATCATAATGTCTCTGATACATCTAATCTACCAATAATGGCCTTCTTTAAACCATGGAAAAAATTTATTATTGTGCTCATTGAAAATCCACTTTACATTCATCTTTGGATGTCATTTTTTAAACTCATTAATGTCCAATGTTATATACGGTTGAGAATCAACTATGTTATTCAAGATGTAAAATTCAACCTTCTTCATCCGTTCAGCTGACAATGATTTGACTTTCAATCCATGAATCCCCTTTCCCTCATTATTAACACATTCATTATGAGATGAAGGAAAACTGATATGCTCCGCCGCAACCATGGAGCTTGTACAAATTTCTGTAAACTCGTCAGAACTATACTTTTCAATAATGGAAGCATCAGGTTGATGTGTATTATTAACATACCCCTTCAATATTTTCATATACCATTTGAAAGGATACATCCAATGAAGATATAGATCTCCAAAAAGCTTTATTTCTCGATCTACATGAACCATTAAATGAACCATAATATTAAAACATATAGAGAAAAATACATTTCCAATTTACAAAGTATATAAATTGAATCCTATTCCAAAATATTCAAAGCATTCACGTTAATCATGTTATTACAAATTGAATTGAAAAAATAACACAATATCATTATAGTCTTTTGGACATGGGTGGGAAATATTCCACACAATGAAACTGGTGAAGGTTATTTCATCATTACGTGACGATCATGAGATTTTATATATATCATATTCAATTCCATCAAAGAGGAAATTTTTTGATCATTTTATGAATAACCATTAGGCACTTTGATATCATGAAGACACTGATAAAAACTAATTTTCCCCATCTTGGATAATGTCTGACCAGCTAGGGGAAGAAAGGTTCATCTTCTATTATTAGTGGGAGGTAACTCAAAATGTATTCTAATTTCCAATAAGTCTAATCTTGAATTCAAACCATATTTAGTATTTCATTTAATATCTAACAATGATCTAATCAAACTATCGCAGATATTCTTCTCCACATGCATGAAATCAATATTAGGTTTCATTACATGATATCTCCAATTTGGTAGCTCAAAAAATATTGACATTTTCTTCCATATATGTCTATCGATACAATATTTATTTGTCATTCCCATTGTCACATTTTGGTTTTTCACCCTCTCAAAATACACATTAGGGGATATAGGTTTTTGAGTAATATCAAATTATTATGAGAAATTTTATCCCTTTTTTAGTCTTCTATAAGAGTGATCAATATGAAAAAACATTCGATGAACCATGTATACTATTTTCCTCTCATGATGTATTAGGGAATATTAAGTATGCTATTCCCAAATTGGACATGCTTTATTCACCTTAACACTATATACAGACAAATTTCCATACGTTGGAATGTCATTTATAATGAACATATGAACTGCAGGTAGTTGAAAATATTCCATTTTATAAGAATCACGCATCCGAAAATTGTCCTCCTATAAAATTTTCAAATCATCAATCAAAGGTGGATAGAACACATCAATATCATTTCCATGTTGCTTCAGACCAGAGATCATTATACACAACATGACATATTTGTGCTTTATGAAAACATCAGGAGGGTGGTTGTAAATTACCAATAAAACATGCCATAAACTATGTGTGATACTTAGGGTTCAGTATGAATTCATTCCATCAGTGTACAACCCACGTCTGAGATTTCTAATTTCATTTCCAAATGTAGGATACTGCTCATCAATGTTCTTCCATTGTGGACAGTTAGCTAGATTATGTAATTTTCCATGACATATACACTCATCAGCATGCCATCATGTCATTTTTTCATCATGTGAGTTAGAAAATGAACTTTTTAAAAGATGAATTATAGGAAGATACCGAAATACCTTGGTAGGGATCCACGTAATGTCAACATTAGCCCATGATTTTTTTTTCAACTTATATCGTGATGTCCCACATTTATGAAAATCTGATAGAAATTAAAATTCTATACTATATATCATAAAGTCATTTGGACAGGCATGTATTTTCTTATATCCCAATCCCATCAAGCATAATATTTTATTGGCCTTATGATGTGAATATGGAATATCATATTATTTTGGAATAATGACTTTCAACAATTGTAGAGTCTCTATAAAACATCTTTCATTCCATCTATGTTTTTCCTTTAGATTAATCAATAAAAACACCACCAAAAAAAACAAAAAATTTTATACAACAATGATACAATGGTTTTTCAGCATCACCATATAGATGTGAAACTATCAATTTTATCTCAAATTTTTCTGCTGTAATATCACGACTCATTTATTCAATTCCATCAGAGTTTCCATCTTGAAAATCAGCATCATCAAAAGATCTAACATTCATTCCAGTTTCACCATGCCAATTCAAATGGATGTAACTCATAATAAAACCAGGAAAAATCAGATGATCTTTGATCTCTCTAATTTTCATCTTCATTATATTCAAACATTTCAAGCATGCACATAAAAAATGTTGCTTCTTGGAACATTTTGTTTTCAAAATTACAAAAAGGAATCAACACATTCCTTATATTCAATACTCATTCGATGTGTCATAATCCATCTTCAAATCATTATTTCCTATCAAAAATATAATAATTATACAACTTGTTAAGATAATCCATTTTTATTTTTATATGAAAAATATCATGATTTGAATGTAAATTTTTTTTGAAAAAAAAATATATATGCATAGTTGAAAATGATATGAATGAAAATTATTTTAAAAAGAAAAATTATTTAGATATAACAGTTTTAAATTCATATTGGATACATTCTTCTTATGGTACACAATGAATACGTCCTGGTGAAACTCGATACCAAATTCACCCTTCCTTATACAAGAAATATGAAGTAAAAATATTAAAATATGTATACATTCAGTACTGAATTTTACACCCATACAAGTGATTTGAAACCATTAGAATAGCCTCTAAAACCACTGGGATTGAATATCCCAACAGTTTCACACCATGTTGGCATGATGGACGTTGCAATATCTCTATACCCAAGGTTCTACTAGAACCGTTGGTATAGACTGCCTGATGTTAATATAATCCAACGATTTCAATGAAACCATTAGGATATATATATACCAACTTTTCATGAACTTTTAGAATACATGTTGTCTAGCATATAATCTATTCCAACAGTTTCATGGAAACTGTTGGGATATATGTATTCCAATGGTTCAAGAATATTAGCCATGCACTCTCAAGTATATAATCTATTACAATGGGGGGGGGGGGGGGCTGTCCAAGGGGGTGGGGGGCTGTC
This sequence comes from Viscum album, assembly GCA_963277665.1. NCBI lineage: Eukaryota > Viridiplantae > Streptophyta > Magnoliopsida > Santalales > Viscaceae > Viscum > Viscum album. Next base: position 714,531,615 of record OY728160.1, read on the forward strand.
CATGGGGGTGGGGTTGTCCAGGGGGTGGGGGGTTGTCCAGGGGTGGAGGCTCTCTAGGGGGTGAGGTGTCTACTGGGTTGGGGGTGTCTAGGGGATTTTTTTTGGGGGGGGGGGGGTTGTATAGGTGGTGGGGTGCATTAGGGGGTTCCAATGGGGTGAGGGGGATGTACAAGTGGTTAGGGGTGTCTAGGGGGTGGGGGTGGTGTCTGAGGGGGGGGGGGAGGCCTAGTTAGTGGGGGTGTCCAGGGGGTGGGGGTTGTGACCAGGAGGGAGAGGGTCTATCCAAGGGGGTTGGGGTGTCCATGGGGTGTTTTCAAACACCCAACACCCATGGACAACCGCACCCTCCAAGACACCCCCACCCACATGGACAACCCCACTCCCTGAACATCCCCCCCCACACCACTGGAGACCCCCACCCCCTAGACACCCCTACCCCCTTGGACAACCCCCTCACACCCTAGACACCACCCCCACCCCCTGATCACCCCAACCCCTTGGGAATTCCCTTCAACCCTGGACACCACCCACACACTCTTGGACACCCATGAACACCCCCAGCCCCTTAAATATCCCCCACCACCGGGACACCTCTAAACCCAGGGACCCCCCATAGCCACCCCCACCCCTTGGACAACCCCTAGATAAACCCACTCCCATTGTATAGTCCCACACCCCCTGGACACTTCCACCCCTAGACATCCCCCACCTCCAGACATCGTCCCACCCCCTGGACAACACCACCACCATGGACAAACCCCCCGACCCCTAGATAGCCCCACCCCTCCCCCTGGACAACCCCCACCACCTTGACACCCCAACCCCATTTGAAAACCCCCTAAACTACCTAGACACCACCCCATCCCTTGGAAATCCCTACCCCCTTGGAAAGGCCACTCACCGCCTAGACTCCTCCCGCACCCCCTTGGACACCCCCTGGACAACACTAACCCCTTGGATAGCCCCTCCCCCCCTCGACGAGCCCCAACATTGGGACCCCCTAGAAATCTCCCATAGGCCTCACCCCCCTGGACACCCCCGACCCTTTGGAAAGACCCCTGACCCCCTTGGATACCACCCTCACCCCTGGACATCCCCTACCCCTTGGAAAGTTACCTAAAACCCTGGACATCACCCACACACCCTTGGACACTAGAACCCCATTGGACAACCCCCACCCACTAGACAACACCCACCCCACCCCTGGACACCCCTTGAAACCCCTGACCTCCATGGACAGACCCCTAACACCATGGACACCACCCCCACCCCTAAACACCCCTAAACCCTTGGAAAACTCCCTCACCCCAAGATTCCACCCCCTTGACACCCCTATCCCCTTGGAATGCCCCATCACTCCCATAGACACCACCCCCACCCCCTTGGACACCCCTTAACACCCCCACCCACTTGGACAACCCCCAACCCTCCCCCTTGGACAACCCCCAACCCCCCATGGACACCCCCACACACATGAAAGTAAACACACACACACATATGATAGAACACACAAATATCATAAACTTTCATTATATCACTTTCAGGGTTTATTTTACCAGAAAATAATTTAGTATGATATAAAAGAACACTGTGATAATCACCATGATATCAAGAACAAAGATAGAAAAATAACATCACAAAACATATGTTTAGGGAATTACAAAAAATAAAAAATGAAACTAAGGTGTATGATGATTACTTTAGTGATTCGAGTCTACATGATAGATATGGTGATAATATAGATGGTGAATGATGTTAGAAAAATGAGGTCGGAGGGCATGACGTCGATAAATCCTTTCAAGGTTTTCTGTGTGAGAGCGATGGGACATATGACACCCGATCTAAGAAAATATAATGAAGTAATACGGGGTGAGAGTAATCAATTAAAAGCTTTATCATTTCGGTTGTTCAATAAATTATGTGATAAAATGTTTTTTATGTTAATAATGTCGTTTTGGACAACCGACATTAAAATTCCATGATCCTGTCGGTTATAAAATAACCAATGTTATAAATCTCAGATATCTGATTTATCAGGTAGGTTATAAAATAACCAACGTGATAAAAAAAAATTTATCGCTTTCCATGCCGGTTATATAGAACCAACATGAAAAATTACGATGTGTTAAATATTTTTTGCACTAGTGCCTTTTGATTAGTAAATTTTAAATTAACTAGAGAAATTAATTTTATTAACTAATGGCAGAAATAATTAATTTTATATTGATTATTAGTTAGTTATTGAGTTCACTAATGGAATTGTAGTGTTTGACAATTTTTTGGGTTTTTAGTGAACGTGATGTTGTTAATTTGTTATATAATTATCTAATGAACTCAATTAACTAATTTATGATTTAATTACTTGATTGGATTCTGGGATTCTAGACATGAAATTATACACACATTATATATATATATATATGTATATATGTATGTATGTATGATTGATAAATGGTTTTTAGACATGGATTGATTCTCTAAATACTCATAGGGTGATAGACATGGTGTTCGATACCCAACATTCAGGAATTTTTTTTGGGATATGGGAAGATGATTCGAATATGCATGGGTTGTGAGAAAAGTACTCATCCTCCAAATACTCTCAAGGGTTCTAGAAATGATGTTCTACATGAATTAAATGACATTAGACTATGGGTCCAATTGGTCATACATGAATTAAATTAAATTGTCAATGAAATCTGAAGAGATGTAATTATTTGTAAATTGAATATGGGAAATAGATGTGACTCCCACCTGGCTAAGACAAGTATTGAGATACAGGTGTCCAGGGGAACCCAAGGATTTATGAAGTCAAATTAAAAATATCAAATAATTTGTTAAATAGTTTATTTATGCATTATATTTAGAGATCAGGTTCAGACTCTTATTTCTGGCTACGAGGAGAAGTGGGTATATCTATCAGCTGTCCCTTATGAACATGGCCAGTTTGAAGTATAATTATATAATTCTGTGGTTAATTTTTTATAGCTACACACTATTTATTTATATTTAATTTTCTATATTTACTTGGACACCAGGTTCCCAGAATAGTGATATTTTTACATCACACCCAACTTGGTCTGCCATTACATTAGTGTACCTAAGTAGACTCTATTTGTTTGCAGGACCTTAGATCTGGCATGTTGTTGTTTGCTTGTGCATGGGAGTTGGAAGAAAATGACCTAGTGGGAGCTCATGATTTTTTTTAGAAATACCTTCGGAATTTTAGTCTTTCTTTATTTCAATACAGAGATTTAAATCATGATGACATGTTTACTTCTTTTAGATATGTATCACCATGACATACATGCGTTGTATAAATTGGAATTTTCCATCTGCATTATTTAGTAGATTATTGCCTTATATTTACTTATTATGATGTCTGAGTTTATTACTTATTTCTTCTATGAACTCTGAATACAATGGTATAGTATTCTTACATACTTTATATAGACCATCGCTACTAGTTGGCTGCCTTGGGCATATGGGGAGACAAACTTGAGGTCATGTGGAGACCAGTCCAACTACTGGTTTGAGGGAAAACAGGGTCATGATGTTACATATATTGCTTACCAAGAATACTAAATGTTTTGGTCCTTTGGGAAATGATTTCTTTGTATATTATTCCATTGTAATAGGATTAGCCACTGACTCCGATTTGATAGAATTAGGTTTGTTGTAGTTGCAACCAAATAATTCTTTTAGAAATCTTGAAAACTATATCTAGGAAAACAAAGATTTGATAACATGTCCCTAGGATAAAATATGATGATAGGTATAAAAGTACATACTAATGTTTTGGTAAGTTGGAGATTATTTGGGCCTTCTTAGAAATACATCTCTATCTGGATAATGAAATTGAATGTGGTTTGAGAAAATATGTACATTGGGGTTATAATTTAAAAAAGGGAGAAATTTGATTGAATCGATCATGACCAACTACACAACAAGGGTGCTCACTATGAAACTGGTTTGACACTGCTGGGGGATATGCCTAAGATAGCTATCATTTTTGAACAAACCATTATGAAATATTTAAATAAATAATGACAATGAATGAAAAATATTAAACACAAGATCTTGGAAGGACCTAAGTGGAAATAAAATGGATTAAAAACGTATGTATTGTGATTCATGAAATAATTTTTTGAATGGTTTTACCAACAATGTTTGCATAGTAGAATCATGAAATATCCAAGTATTCTATTAATTGTTTGATGCAATTTTTTATTCATCATAAAAAAATTTATAGATATAATCAAGGGTTAACAATTTTAAGATTTAAAATAAGTTCAAATACATAAATAACTATTTCTAGATTTTATCGGATGACAGAATTCCAATATTGGTGATATTTTAGAGGACATTAGAGAAATTAAATGTTTTTAGTGGAAATTTTTATTGAGAAATAATGCCTTTAAAATTTTTAGAAATAATTTTAATGGAACTGATAACTTTTAGGGATAACATAATCGTCAAATCCAGTGTAAAAATAGTCAAATAAGATTTTTATAATTTAAATAAAATGAATTGTGTTTTATTAAAAAAACTAGAAAATAAATTGGTTAATGATTGAAATTCTTTCTATTATTTCCATAATATTTTTGGAAAAATTTTATGAAATACGTTAATGTAGTTAAAAAAGGAAAACCAGCATGCTGGGGGACAAACCACTGCATTCGTAGAGACAGTGGGGCTAGAACCGCTGACCAAACAATGTTAAGGGTTTAACACATACCACTAGACAATGTGATGTCCCATTTAGTATGTAATTTTTGTTTAAAAATATTGATGGATATATATTAATGATGAACCAATAGTGTTACTTGTGTATTTTATATATTTATTTACTAACCATACTGATTTTGGAAAATTTGAAGTGAGATATGAAAATAGTTGTAAATTATTATTATTATTATGATCTCTTAAGAGTAAATTTTACAACATCAGGATGAAAAATAATCATTTTTGGATAATCATTTCATTGAGTAAAAGGACAAATCAGAGGGTGGAAAAAGGAATTATGAATATATAAAAATGTGTTTATGAAATAAAACTGAACCAAGTAGGTACATTTTTTTATATTTTTATACAACAATTGAATTCCTTAGAATTAAGAAAATGATCTTGATATGAAAATGAAACCCTGTTACATTTAAATCTAATGAATGATATGGTAATTCAAATCATCATAGATTTATGTTTTTGAAGATATTTAAATTTCATTAATCATACAATTTTTGTGATCAATGTCCTCAATCTTTCCTGATAAATATCAATACTCTTCCTCTATTTAAATATCTTTACTTACCATCCATGTTCTCATACTTAAAAAGCATGTAATATTTTATTATATACTACCATTATAATTCCAATTTTCTCTTGTTAATATGATATTTAATTAACCCTATTATGAAGTTATTTTTTCAATATATGTGTTTTCAAATTTCAATCCATTTAATATTGATATCATGTTTAAATTTTAAGGACAAAATTTATTTGAAGTGGTTAGAATGTTTCAATAGGAAATTTAAAAATATGAACATTTGATTCATTTGAATATATAATAGACAACACTAATAATTTAATGGAATTTAACATACACTGAAATTATAATATATTTAATATTAAAAAAATTATATCTAGGATAAAGCTTCCAATACATGAAATAATGACTTTCTTCAATCGACTACATTGCACAAAAAACTCAGTTTTACAGAATACTATTAACATTATAATTTAAAAAAAATTATATTTTAATAATTAAATTAGTGGTTTTGAATATTATAAACATACATATAAAAATATTTTATTGAATTAATTGGTTACCAATTAATTATAAATAAATGTAAAACTAATTTTATATAAAGGAAATTTTTTATAAGAAACTATTTTTAATCGTTAAGGCAATATTTGATAAATAATTTAATAATTTAATATTATATAATGATCTTCATTATATTTATATATTATATATTTAATATATTTTTTACATTCATACAATATATTTTATAGTCGTATGATGAGATAAAATCTATTTTTACACAACAAAGGTAAATTTTTATAAATGGAATTTAGCAGCCTTTTAACGGTGAATATTTTTTAAAACTACATTGTGATAGTTTTATAAATTTTATTTGAAAAAATATACATTAATTCTAAGTGATGAATATAAAAACTATCTAAGGGTTATTTTTTGTAACATTTATAAGATGTTTTATTTTTCTTACGGACAGTGAAAAATAATGAATTTAAATTTCTTGGAATTTTACTTTTACATGATTTTAAAATACCTATTTATAGATTATTGAAAACATATATACTAGGAAAGATCAATATATAAATGTAACTCTAAATCACATTTAAAAACTAAAAATATTTCCAAATACCCATGGATATCTTAGAGAATTGCACACATCACCCAAATTCTAGTCACCAGTTATCACTAACATGAGTTAGCTCAATTTTAATTATCGTCCCTCACTACGTTGTCATCACCATCCAACATCCGTACCAGATACTGTAGATCATCAAAGACTATCTAAGCCTTTATAATCATCACACCAAGTCATCATCATTACCCATCCATCTAGTAACAACCAAGTCACAAAAGCCAGAAAAATAAGAGACTCCATTTAACCCACTATGTAACATCACAACCCACAAAATCTTTATCATCCCTCAGTGAACTAGAGAGAAACCAAACATCAGTATAAGGAAATCACATGAATTTTAACTAAAAACTATCTTTTCATATAAATAATTCAATATTTTAAATTATATTTTAAATATTTTTATAGTAAAATTATATCAATTACACATATATTAATCAATTTTTTTTTTCATTTGAATAATTTTTATACATAATTTTTATATAAAAACATAGAAATCTTTTGATCATTTTCACTTTAAAATAGTTTTTATCATCATTTTTTACAATTATTAGATTTTAATATAGAAAAATAGATTCCATATTTTGAATATTCATAATTTAATATTTCTTATAATTTCAATATAAAATTGTAAAATAATAATTAGCCAATGTAGTTGATATTAATTATCGCGTGTTGGGTAACCAAAAGTTTACTAAGTGGTTAAAAATAGAATATAAGTTGTGAAAATGATACATCAATTTCCCAAAAACCATGACCTTGAAATATTTATATTGTACCGATTAATGGGTCAAATTTAGTGTGTTATTGGATCTTTTTGAGAGTTAAAAATGTGGGAACATATAAATTATTTAAAAAAAATGCGCTGAGTGTCCTCTCTATCGATTATAAAAGGCCACCAACTCTCCCCCTTATTAAAACCTCTCAAACCACTTCGGATCAGATAATACCTACCATAATCAAATCAAAAATTATCTTCCCTAATCATATAAAAATTTTCATTGTTATAAATCTAACATAATAAAAATTAGTGATAAAATATAAGAGATTCCCGAAGAAGAAGAAATATTATTCTATAATAATTTTTATTTAATTTAATTATCCATATCCTTATAATATTCTTATATACTGATTATATAACAACTTAAGTGTATTAAGTTTACTTATATGATGTTATGTTAAGTTTATGGACTATAACCACACACACTTCCATAAAATTGGATACATAATCATCTTTCATGTGTACGACAAAATATAACCTCACAAATAGATTCCGTTTGTTCTAGCATTACAACCATTAAACAATGAGAATAACGATGTTTTTATAGATTATATATATATGTATTATTTATTTAATGTATTTGTTATTATATAATTATTATATATCACATAACATCATGCTTTAAATTTTGTGGGATTACAATAATGTCATTAATGTGTACAACATACTACAGTCGTGCAAAGAGATGTGATTTTTATTTATGATGGGTTTAATAAAAAATTGTTATATATAAGAAATATTAATTATAGTGTAATTATAATATATATATATATATATATATATAATTATCTTTCATTCAATACGATAATAAAATGGATACATCATTCAAGAGTACATGCGACCTACTGTCTCAATGAACAATGTATTACATTTCCTATCACAAAAATGTGTGGATAACAAAAAAAATATAACGAATATAAAAAATTCACACATAAAAGATAAATTTCATGATATTATTAAGTAATGAACAAATTAAGGTACACATAATATATCAAGTCAAAAATAAAATAAAAAATAAAGGAATTAACACCTAAAACAATGAAAATAATTAAAGACTTTTAACTAAAGGAATATAATTTGTTATTAAAGGATCATATATGATATTATAAATACTAATATGGGACTTCTATATGTAAATATCATGATTAGAACAATTATACAATAGATTATTAAGTGTTTAACCAATATGAAGAAAAGGTTAGGGATTTAATCTAAATTTAAAATCCATTGATACTTCTTTGTTATTGTGCGCCAATTCAATTTTATCTAGTGTATATAATACCAATGTGACATTTAATATCATATATTATTTACTCATCATGGTATTTCATGTTTAATTTAGAATTATTTAATCAAATATAATTTGACTTGAAAATTACCAAGTGATAAAAGTAATTGTGCAATCTCACTTTCCTTTGTGATGGTTAAATTTATCTTAAAAAATAACATTACGGTAATAATTTTTCATTGGATATTACATTCCACATAAATATCCATATTATTTTTATGTGGATTTTTTTGAATAAAACATATAAAACATTTACATGTTGTATTTACTTTGAATTAAATTCGATTAACTAAGAAAATATTAAAAAAATCCATATCCTTTACTCAATATAGTTATTTGATAAGGCATATTATTTAAGAATTAAATAAATTAGTTTATATATAAGGAATTAATTGTAACAGTATGACATGGGTTAGAGACCATGTAATGTATGACCCTCGATGCATTGGTAGTCTCAGGAGTCTAAATTAGTTGGACAAACCCTATGTGTTTGTAACCAACATGTTTTAAAATATCTTGTTAAAGGTCATGATTTTATACATAATAATTGGTCAACCAAATCGGTTTATACAAATTTTGTTATAAAGTATCTTTTGGATTCTTTTTATAGTAATGATTTCATGTACCTAGAAAACATGACGTCTGATAAATAATAATTTCCTTCATTAAAATTAAGTTATTAGTACTCATTAGATTTGTAATATAATAAAATATATTGAAGTATTTCATTCTCAGTATATTGACAAAATGTAAAGATTTTTCTATTATTCACTATTATATTTTATTTATCCACTTCCTTTTCTGTTTATTAATAACATGGAATGTATTATTGTTATTTATTTTTCTATACTGATTATTCCTTATCTAGTTGCTTAAAAGGAATTCATGATTGGCAATTTCCCATGCTATATTGATTAATCAATATTAAGTTGTTTAAATAGAATGTGTGTTGAGTTATTTATCTTTTCTATATTGATTATTTTAATTTGTTCATTATTTATTCAGATATATTTAACCCTTACTTTGCATTTGGAATTTTTTTTGTTCCCCATTATTCCATGAAGTGCACTAAAATATATATTAAATGATACGATAGATGGAGAAAAGGTATTCAAAAATAGAAATGATAAAAAAATAATTTTGTAATTTGAATATTTATCTCTAATACAAGACTCATGTATATATCTATATTAAAATAAATACTAAACTTTTCAATTCATTTAAACATGATTTTCTTGTTTCATATGCCAATGTAATGTTAATATGAACTATCACTATGATGCATGGGTTAGGTTTTGTATTTTCATGGATTTACATGTTTGACATTGATGTTGTGTCTATAGTCAATACATTTTTGGGTAATGAAAATGATTGATGTCAAAAATAATTGGATAAGTTTCCCATTTCATTTCACATTTTTAATTCGATACATCATAGGATCTATAATGACTATTCTTGAGAAAAATCATGGATTTTGGTCTAGTTGTATATGTTTCATTATATTAAAGAAGAATTGACACTAGTGGAAGGTGTTTCATGATAATCAAATTGAATTCGATCTATTTGGTTCGAGAATCACAAACTGTCATAAAATTCATGCATTATATATGCTACACTAGAATAGAGTTATCCAATCATTATTTGAAATCATGGATAGATATTTATAGTAGTCAGAGGGAAAATAAAAATAGGGTTTCATAAATGAAACACCATCAATGATGGAGCATTTAGGGTTTCTTAAAGGGTAGGATATATGTATAAAATTTACTATTACACCTACATTATTGAAAAAAATGATTATGAGTGGGATTAATAACTCTCTATCCACATAATGGTTTCCTTCAATAATTAAACATGTGAAAATTAGCTATGAAAATGAAATTTGAATATAGAGTTATAAAAATGATAGTTCTTTTAATGGGTATAATTACTATTTTTGGGAACATAGTTTTAGGAACTATGTAGAGTGATGGGGGAGTTAAAGAAAAAATTAAGTGGACTCACTTGATTAAATATTATTATGTGAAGTCTATACGTTATAACTATCCAATATAAAGGAGATTGTTTAAGGGACTTAAGAGAACCATAATTGGGTGAAGGGACTGATGTTCTAATTTCTCAATGAAACCCGTGGGAATGTAACAAGGTGAAAATAAATAATTTAATGGACTATTAAAGGTAGGTATTCTTGATATAGAGTGTGAAATTATTGAAATATAGTCATTTCATAATGATATTAGTGAAAACTGTTGTACCCCTGGTTTTCGGTATGTAACCCTTTATTGATGCTTTTAGTGGTGTTAAAGTTAAGGGTGACAAATGGGAGAGTCGGGTGAACTTGGAATGAAGTTTTGTGGAAAAAGGGGAATCCATACGGGCGACACACAGTTTGTCTAAAATGTGCTGGCAAACTATGCGTAGTTGGTCTTGGAGGCAGTAGCTTCCGCACGGGCAACACACGATTTGTCTAACAGTGTGGCCAAACTGTGCGTGAAGCGTGGCCGAGGCAGTATCTAACGCACAGTTAGCGCACGTTTTGTCAAAACGTGCAAACTAACCTTGCGACCACTTAAATGAGATCCTATAAAAGTGGATGTCACTCGTTTTTACCTCTAAGTGACTCATTTAAGCACTTAAGTAGCCCTAACACGGGATTTGGCTTCTCCTAAGGTCAAAAAAGATTCTCCCATCATTTCTGAGGCGATCCGAAGGCTTCTCTTAGCGAATTGAAGCCAGATTCTTGTGGTATGTGACCGTTCTTCGTTCTTAATCAGTTTTTTAGATCTACTTAGATCTACTTATCCTCTTCTCTCGGTTTCTTAGATCTACACTCGTTATGGGTATATCTATGTTTGTGGATACCAAATATGATGATTTTTTTTGTCATGATCTTGCTAGGAGAAAAGATATGAGGCTGGTTTTTGGAGAATCGACCCGGGGTTCTTGATAGTTCTTCGACCATTGTGGTTTTCATAAAAACCATTGAGGTAGGTGACATTACTATAGACTCCTCTTGTTAGAATTGATTGGATTAGATTCAAATTGGTTTATTTGAATGGATTTGATTGTGAAAATTATATAATTAATCTTCTTTAGTGATGATTTATGGTTTTGATGAGATTGTAAAATCTTGGTGAATTGTTGTGCAAAGTGATTTAGCCTGTTGAATTTAAAATGTAGATTTTAAATTATGGATTTTATGAAATTTTAGATGGTTTGATGAAAAATGGTTTTTTAATAAAAAAAGGTGTTTTATTGAAACGGTTTGAGATTTAAATGATGTGGATGAATTTGGTTTTCAATAAAAAGGGTGTTTTATTGAAATGATTTGGAATTAAAATGGTTAAGCATTGAAGTGGGTTGAATTGGTTGAACACACTTGGTTTTTTGACATGAAGGTTGTGTGTGTTCATAGGCATGTGGGACATATAAGGTTTAGGAGTCTCCCCCATAAATGTAGGGATGAACAAGTGTTAGGGCTCTCCCTCGTCATGCATTCATATTACATTCGGGATGGATAAGGGTTAGGGGTCTCCCCCAGCAGTGTTGGGATGGATAAGGGTTAGAGATCTCCATCACCAAGAATTTATGTGCATTTGTGTTGGATAAGGGTAAGAAGTCTCCCCCATCATGGTTGGGATGGATAAGGGTTAGATCTTCTCCCCTCTACCAAGTAGCATGCATGGTTGGTTGCATGGGTTTGTAGAAATGGATGGGTATGCCAAAAAGGAATTTTTGTGAAATAGTTCTTATGCATCATTGGTTATTTTTATGGAAAAATAACTTGCTCGAAAAATCAGTTTCAATTGCTCATTGAATTCCATTGGTTATGAATGGTTTTAAAAACATGTTTATATTTAGTTATAAACTACTTTTGAGAAAATGTTTTATATAACTATTTTTATATAAATGTGGCTAACTCTTCTATCATAGTGGCGTGAGTAGGGAAGTCATTGGGGAAATTCTACTGAGTTTTATACTCACCCCTACTTTGGCGCGTTGGTGGTTTTGCAGATGTAGTATTATGAGACATAGGTAATTGTAATGCATCTTATTGCTAGTGGCTCATGGTGATGCATGGGAGATGTTGTGGATCTTGGAGCTTGTGGTGCATGGAGTTGTAGTTTCCATTATGAGTCATCAGTTGTTCATCTGCTGTGTACATTGATGCTTAGTTTGGTCTTCTACTGTTGTGTACTTTGATGTGGTTTATTATAAATGAAGTTGTTTATTAGTCTTTCATTTGTTGATGCATCATATAGTGAATGTTTTGTTATAGTTAGTTTATGGGATTATTTTTAAAGTGTAAATTGTCCCCCACTAGTACTTGAAACCCTTTGGCATTTATTGACAGCCTTTGGAACCTTAGGAATTTCTCCTAAGGCCTAGTAATAACTCGTGGTACTCTCAAGCCAATGAGAATTGGCAGGTCATTAAAAATGCTATCTACATGTTCGGTCCTTGCCAAATAAGTGGTCATCGATGTTCTTGGTCTTGGAGTTGAAATTCATTCTGGTCTATTACTTGGGTCTAAATCATAGACAAGAGTATGATTTTCGGAAATAGAAATGTATAGCATAAATGGACGTAGCTAGCCCATTTAAACTGAACATCAAGTTCCCAGGGTGTTGGGTACATAAGTGTTTTGGATGCACTTCTTGAATGTTGTAAATATCATTGTCATGGGTTTATCCAATGAGAGGAGCATGACATGCATTGTAGAGGAATGTCTTCCCACTAGGATTCCATATCCCATTTTGAGAAATGAGTAAGGATTTTTTGCATTGTGCCAATTTTAAAAAAATGAAGAAATTGTTTTCAAGTGAAAGACTTTGAAAACATGGTATTTGGTGTATTTTGAAAAAGGGTTGATTTTCAAAATGAATGTTGAATGTTTTCAAAAATGGTTGAACATTTAAAAATTATTTTTTTTGGAAAAACAATGTTGTGATAGATGATGTGATTGATTTTTAATGTTAATTTATCAGTTGCTAGAGAGTGAGATTGAAGGAGATTGTTGTTGGTTTAGAAAATGGAACCTGGTAGCCATCGTCGAAGCCAACCTGAAGAAGCTGCAGAAAATGGGGTTGCACCAGAACCACGTGTGAACCAATAGCTAGTTAAGAGTATTGTCCAAGATTTTTATCTTGTGGATACGGGGAACTAGAGGAATGAACCAAGGAATATGTATCATACCATCCTATTCATGAAGCAGAATCCACCGAACATTTGGGGTTATGCTGAACCCGAAAAGGCGGAGGTGTGGCTAAGTAGGATGAACTATATCTTTGATTTCATTGGCACAACATTAGAGATCGAGGTCAAGTTGGAAATGTATTTTCTCGAGGATCTTGCACGCCAATGGTGGGATTTATCAGTGCCTGCTAAATTGGATGAAGGCCTTACATGAGAGGATTTTGAAGAATTATTCAACAAACAATTCTATCCTCACACGTTCAAGATCCAGAAAACGACAGACTTCTTCAGCCTGAAACAAGAGAGTCTCTCTGTCACAGAGTATGTAGCTATATTCATGAATTTAGTCTGTTATTCACTAGATTTTGTGGAAAGTGCATCATTTAAGGTACACATATTCAAATTGGGCCTAAGGTAGATGATTTGATCGAAGATTGCAGTGCTATGTATTAAGGATTATACAGAGATGGTGAATAGAGTGACTATTGATGAACGTGATATCTTGAGATCTATAGGAGGAGGAATGATGATACCTACGGGAAATGGTGGGAACTCAGCCATTGAGAACAAGAGGAAAAGGGATACCTATTTCTATGGGGCGAGTGCAAATCAGAACCATATGGCCTGATCAGTGAACCTTCCTCCACGACCCAAGAGCAAAGTAGGTTGTTTTCAATGTGGTTCTCTTGACCAAAGAAGGTGAGATTGTATGGCGCAACCTAGATAATGTAATAATTTCAAGAAGATAGGGAATCTACATTGCTATTGTAGGAATGCAATGAGGTCGGGGGCACCTGACACTCCTCAGGAGTCGCAAGCATCATATGCTTTGACTGGACGTCGACAACAGAATCAGTCTCATCAGCATAATAGATCTAGCCATGGTGATTGTCGAAATACCATGAATCCTCAACCAGGGAAATCTCAGCAAGGCAACAAGGAGAACAGCCCAGCAATGAAGAAATTGTATGGAGCTGAGCAGATGATGGTCGATGATCAGGCCATACCATCTTTGGAGAGAGGTACAATTATTTTGAATTCTATGCTTGTGAATGTGCTCTTTCATATTGGTGCACCTCATTCTTTCATTTCTTCTAGTGCTGTTGACTTTCTACGTTTAAAACTAGAAATTATGCCTTCTATTTTAAATTAAAAACTCTTCTTGGTGAAAGAGAACGTCAATCTGTTGTGTGTAGAGAATTTTCTATAACTGTAGATAGAGATGAGTTAAAATGGGACTTTTCTATGTAGGACATGGATGTATTTGATATAATCCTAGGTATGTATTGGTTGACAATGTTTAAGGCTCACATCGACTATTTTATAAGAATAGTAAGTTTCAAGAATGAGAACAACATCGACCATCTCTTTAGAGGAGAGAGGATGGTAAAGAAATATGCAAAGAGCTTGTTGGCACCAATGGTGGGAATAATATCTTACCAACTAGAAGTGTTGACTTTGGAATCAATGGAAGAGATTGAGGAAAATAGTTTTCTAGCTGTTTTGGATCAATTTCTAGATGTCTTTCCCAATAAATTCTCAGGGTTCCCACCTCTAAAGGAATTGGAGTTTAAGATTGATCTCCTTCCAGGGACCAGTCCTATTTCCCTTCCATCTTATAGGATGGAAACAACAGAGTTATGGGAATTGAAAGTGACATTAGAGGAGATGGAGAGCAAGGGTTTCATTCAACCAAGTACTTATCAATGGGTTGCACCAGTGTTGTTCTTAAAGAAGGAAGATAGAACTCTTCGGCTATGTGTTTATTATCATAATCTTAACCAAGTTACGATAAAGAATAGATATCCACTTCCACATATTGATGATATGTTCGATCAATTAAGGGGATCTCAGTGGTTCTCCATGATTGACTTGTGATCAGGATATCACCAATTTATGGTTCAGAAAGAGGATATTCCAAAGATAGCTTTCAAAAGTAGATATGACCACTATGAATATGTAGTCATGCCTTTTAGTCTAACGAATTCACCAGAGGTCTTCGTGGCTTTGATGAATCACATATTTTAGCGATATCTGGATTCTTTTGTTATGGTGTTTATGGATGATAATTTGGTCTATTAAAAAACAAGGGATGATCATGAGGTGCACCTAGAAACGGTGTTACAAATCTTGAGAGATCATCGTTTGTATGCGAAATTATCAAAGTGTGATTTTTGGATACAGGAAGTACGTTTCCTTGGCCATGTCAATTCTGAGAAAGGTGTTTCTATCGATCCTAAAATGATATAAGCTGTTATCTCTTGGAAACCACCAAAGAATGTGTTCGAGATAAGAAGTTTTCATGGTCTAGATGGTTACTACCGACACTTTTTGTGTGATTTCTCACAACTAGAATTACTAATGACAAATATGAAAAAGAAGAATGCTTTATTCCAATGGACATAATAATTTCAAAAGACTTTCCAGGAACAAGAGGTTCTTTTTACATCGGCACCATCTTGATCTTGCCTAAATCAGGACATGGGTGTGTGGTGTATTGTGATGCTTTGAGAACAGGGTTGGGTTGTGTTCTCATGGAAGGAGACCACGTGGTTGCTTATGGCTCAAGGTAGTTGAGGGTACATGAGAAAAATTACCCAACACATGATTTGGTGTTGGCTGCAGTCATCCATGCTTTGAAAACATGGAGACATTATCTCTTTGGTGAGAAATTTACTGTTTTTACATATCACAAAAGCTTGAAACACATTTTCTCATAGCAATATTTGAATATGAGTCAAAGGAGGTGGATGGAGTGTCTCCAGTTGTTTGACTTTGAATTGATTTGCACACCAGGAAAAGGGAATTCGGTGGTGGATTCATTTAGTAGAAAGTCATATGTTCTATTAGAGAAAGAATATTCAGATGAATGGATGTTGATCTCGGTCTTAGCCGACATGCAGGTGGATTATGAAAACAGATGTGATGTTGCTATTTTCTTTTCAGCTACTCTTGTTCTTGATTTAGTAAAGATGATCAATGAAGCTAAAACATCTAATGCAGAATGCCTAGTTGTATGTTCAAAACTCAATGGTGGGGAGACCATTGATGGCTGTAACTTGATGGGGGGTCAATTTTGTGCTTTAGAGATCGGATGGTTGTACCTATGGTTTTTCAGAAACAACTCCTTGTTTCTTATCACCATTCAATATGGGTTGTACACCCAGGTACACAAAATATTTATAAGGCGTTGAAGGAACAATTTTTGTGGAGAGGCTTGAAAAGGAAGGTGGCAGAGTTCGTCTCACGGTGCTTAATGTGTCTGCAGGTTAAACCAGAGCATCAAAGACCAACTGATATGTTAAAATCTATACCTATCCTAGTGCAGAAATGTGATATGTTAACAATGGATTTTGTTACAGGCCTTTCAATAATGGTCTGGAAACACGATTCCATTTGGGTGATAGTGGATCATGTAACCAAGTCAGCCCATTTCATCCCTATTCGTGAAACTCATACGGTGGAGAATTTTTTAAAAATATATATCTGAGAAGTGGTAAAGAGGCATAGTGTACCTATGTCTATAGTTCCAGATAGGGATCCGAGGTTCACATCTCATTTCTAGAAATCATTACAGCAAGCCCTCAGAACTCAGTTGACAACGAGCACACTGTATCATCCTCAGACAGATGGGTAATCCGAGATGATGATACAAACATTGGAAGATATGTTGTGGGCCTGTGTAATAGATTTTGGTTGCACCTGGGAGGAGCATATACCCTTAGTGGAGTTCCCATACAATAAGAGCTATCAAACCTCAATACGCATGGCTCCGTTTGAAGCATTGTATGGGCGTCCTTGTCGTTCTCCTCTATGATGGGTGGAAATGGGTGAGACTTCACTAGTTGGGCCAAGCCTTTTACAAGAGGAAAAAGATAAGATCCAGTTGATTATAAAGAGGATGGAGATGGCTCAGAGTCATCATAAATCTTATGCAGATCACCATCAAAGACCGTTGTCGTTCATTGTGGGTGATCATGTCTTCTCGAGGATCTCTCCAAGGCTTGGACATCATTGTTTCTGGAAGCTTGGAAAGTTATCTTATAGATACATTGGCCCTTTTGAGATAGTAGAACAGGTTGGAGAGGTGGAATATCAGTTGGAATTACCACCATGATTTAGTTCAGTGCATAATGTGTTCCATGTATCTCAGTTGAAAAAGTATCAGCCTGATCCTCACCATGTGATCAGATGGGATCACATTGACCTAGAGTCGGATGCTTCGTTGATACATATCCTGGTACGTATTGTGGATAGGAAATAGAATGTCTTGTGTGAAAAAACAATCGGTCTAGTGTTGGTTTTATGGCAGCACAGTTAGATTTTGGAAGAGACTTGGGAACATGAAAGGGAAATGAAAGAGGAGTGGAAGGAACTCTTTCAGCTAGCTGATGGTTTTCTAATTTCCGAGGACGGAAAGACCAATGGTGGGTAGAATATAGTACCCCCAGTTTCTGGAATGTAACCATTTCTTGATTCTTTTAATGGTTTTAATGTTAAGGGTGATTAATGGGAGAGTAGGGAGAACTTGTGATGATGTTTTGTGGTAAAAGGGAAAGCCGCACGGGTGGCGCACAGTTTGTTTAAACCGTGCGGCCAAACCGTGCGCAGTTGGTCTTGGAGGCAGTAACTTCTGCACAGGTGGCACATAGTTTGTCTAATCGTGCGGCCAAACCATGTGAGAAGGGTGGCCAAGGCAGTAGCGAACGCACGGTTAGCGCATGGTTTTTCAAACCGTGTGAAATAACAGTGTGACCACTTAAATGAGATCCTATAAAAGTGGATCTCACTTGTTTTTTCTTTTAAGTGCCTCATTTAAGATCATAAGTGGCCCTAACTCGGGATTTTTCTTCTCCTAAGGTAAAATTGGGTTTTCCCATTGTTCTGGACATGATCCGATGGCTTTTCATGGATAATCGAAGTCGATTTCTTGAGGAATGTGACCGTTCTTCTTCATTCTTGATCTATTTCATAGATCAATATAGATCTAATTCTTCTCTTCTTTCGGTTTCATAGATCTATTCCAGTTTTGGGTAGATATAAGTGTGTGGATTCCAAATATGATGATATTTGGTCTCGATCTTGCTAGAAGAAGAGATCTGACACAGGTTTTTTGAGAATCGACCCGGGTTTCTTGAGCGTTCTTCGAAAGTTGTGGTTTTCCACAAAACCATTGAAGTAAGTGGATTCACTCTGGACTCCTCTTGTTAAAATTGATTGCCTTAGATTCAAATTGGTTTATTTGAATAGATTTTATTTTGAAAATCATAGAATAAATCTTCTTTATTGATGATTTATGGTTTTGATGAGATTGTAAAATCTCAGTGAATTGTTGTGAAAAGTTATTTGGCTCGTTGAATTTAAAATGTTTATTTTAAATTATGGATTTGCTAAAATTGTAGATGGTTTGATAAAAAATGGGTTTTCAATAAAAAAGGACTTTTATTTAAATGGTTTGAGATTGAAAAGACGTGGATGAAATTGGTTTTCAATAAAAATGGAGTTTTATTGAAATGATTTGGAATTGAAATGGTTATGCATTAAAATGGTTTGAATTGGTTGAACACACTTGGTTTTGGACATGATGGATGTGTGTGTTAATGGGAATGTGGGACAGATAAGGGTTAGGAGTCTCCCCCATCAGTTTTGGGATGGATAAGGGTTAGGGATCTCCCCTGTCAAACATTCATATTGCATTCGGGACGGATAAGGGTTAGGGGTCTCCCCCATCAGTGTTGGGATGGATAAGGGTTAGGGATCTACCTCTTCAAGCATTCATGTGCATTTGGTTTGGATAATGGTATGAATTATCCCCCATCATGGTTGACACAGATAAGGGTTATGGCTTCTCCCCTCTACCTGGAAGTATGCATGGTTGGTTGCATGGGTTTGTGGAAATGGTTGGGTATGACAAAAAAAATGTTTGTGAAATTGTTCTTATGCATGTTTGGTTATTTTTCTATAAAAAAACTTACTCTAAAAATCTGTTTCAATTTCTCTTGGAATGCCTTTGGTTATGAATGGTATTGGAAACTTGTTTATATTTAGTTATAAAATGCTTTTGAATTTTTTATATAACTGTTTTTATATAAATGTGGCTAACTCTTCTATCCTAGTGGCGTGAGTAGGGAAGTCATTGGGAAAACTTACTGAGTTTTATACTCACCCCTGATTTGGCATGTTGGTGCTTTTGCAGATGTCGTATTCCCGGTCATAGGAAAAGGTAAAGAATATTATTCCTAGTTGCTCATGGTGATTCTTGGGAGATGTTGTGGAGGTTGGAGCATGTGGTGCATGGAGTTTTAGTGTATTTTTAGAGTCTTGAGTTGTTCATATGTTGTGTACTTTGATGATTAGTTTTGTCTTCCATTGTTTTTTACTTTGATGTGGTTTATTATAAATGGAGTTGTTTATTGGTATTTCATTTTTTCATGCATCTTATAGTGAATGTTTGGTTATGGTTGGTTTATGGGTTTATTTCTTAAAGGGTAAATTGTCCCCCACTTGTACTTGAAACCCTTCGACATTTATTTCCAGCCTTTGGTGCTTTGGGATGTCTCTTAAGTCCCAGTAATGACTCGTAGTACTCTGAATCTAATGAGAATTGGCAGGTTATTACAAAAACACACATTCTTTATGATATATATGTTACATTCTTGTCACTAAACCTCGAAACATATCATTTAAAGTAGTTATATTAGATATTATGATGATGGTGATATGTGGGAGGTAATTTTCCATACTGGAATTTTTTGTAGTGGTAGTGATCCTAAAATCGATTTACTATAGTTAAAGAATTATGAACCCTAAACTAGTGAATAATAGTGAATTATAGTACTCCTACACAATATCATTTGTATTAATCTTCTACTAGATGTATGTAGTGTCTTATGTAATATCAATGTGGTTTTTTTAATTTCAATTTCATTTTTTTGGTGAATGTGTATTTAATTTTTATAGGTCTATCTTCTTCCTAAAAAAGTGAAAATAATATCCAAGGATTCAAAAATAAAATTTCCACAACATGATTTACTCCTCCAATGTAAAAGTGTTGTGGGTTAAAACACCAAAGTAATTTCATATTTGACTTTAATCCTTGGGAAACTCTTATTAATATATCTGCATTGTGAAATATTTTCTAATTGTGATAATATTAAATATGTTTTGATCCCTTAAAAACCGTAAAGTTAAATGAGTTAGAACTCTGTCTAAAAAAATTGGTTAACATAATAACACCAAATTTTTCTATTTCACCCAACTACAAACAAATGATTGTGTACATTGAAATATTATTCTTCCTCCTAGGAACTCATTATATGAACTCTACAACACATTCACACAACTATTTTCAAATAAAAATTAATTACAATGTTTCTATGGACTTTAATATATTTTATTATAATTCTAAAAAAGAAAATATATTTTGATATAAATGTTTTAAATTGATAATAATTATAAAAATATATTTTGTACTTTATTAATTTTATTTATTTTCATGGTTGATGGGGAAACCATATTATGATATATATCTCAAACTCCCCTTGAAAACCTTAAATTCATAAATTAATATTGAATAAAATTTTCTAATTATAGTATCCAACCTTTATGGATTTTAAATCCTAAAATGAGTCTGATGTCTTCACATTATTACATTAGTTAAATAAGTGAGAAATCTTATTTAATTAATTATTAACTCATATTGGTATATTTTTATATCATCAATGTATAATATAATGATATAATATATTATTTTCAAACAAAACATTAAATTATCCTTGATAATTATTGTTAACCTAATTATAACCACTTTGATTCTTTTTATTTCACATATGTACTAGTCATTATATATTCCAAAAGATCTCTTATTCACTACTCTAATAATCAATTAGAGATTCAAATTAATTTACAATATCAATTATATAGTTTTATGCTATATCACCATGGATCATAAATGTCATAAAATATGTATAACTGAAATTATAATTAAAAATAATAAAATTAATAGGGAGGGAAGAATTTGATCTTTTTTTTTCATGTCAATAATAATGGTTAGTCACTATGGACCATTAATTTTTATTTATAATTTAATATAAAATCCACATTACTATATGAATATGTTTTGATAAAATATTTTTTTCAAAATTATTCAGTATTTTTTTTCATGGACCAAATATGAAAATTCCATTTATTTGGAAGTCATATTATAATGGATCTCATGAGACATAATACTAATATATAATTACTTCCTAAAAGTATTCATACTTTTTTCTATCCCTATGTAAATAATTAGTCATAAAAAATACTCTACTTGGGATACATCCTACACATGGTATTTAGAAACATGAGAACTTATATATATATTTAATATTTCATTATTGTATTTTGAAGAAACATTTTTTTGATAATTATATTTGGTGTTGTTCATAACACCAAATTATTCATGATGATTTTTTAAATAAGGCCATGAAATATATTTCTAAATGGAAATTACATATATTTAAAACCAAAATTATTTTTATTATGAACTAAGATAGAGTTTTATCCAACATGATAGCAAAACCAGTACATGACATGGCCAAAATGGTGTTCCCAATCCCCATTTGAAGAAAAATAGTGCATGGGTATCAAAAATATTCTTTGGGAATGATTTCACACATTATTATAACTATAATAATACCTGAATAATAGAAATGACATAAATGAATAATCACAACCAAACATAGTACACTGGTTTTCATAATAATGGATTACAACAAAAAAAACATAAAAGTACAAAAATGGATAGAATAAATAAAAAATATACCGAAAAACACCATGTAAAAAAATAATGACACCATCTCAGTGAACCACCATCACAACCTACAAGAAGTTGAGCTCTTGTAACCATATCCATCGTTACCTCGAGACATATGTCCTTCACCTGGGTAATACATAACAATGTCCAATTAAACCCAAATGTGTATGTAGGGTGTGAGCCAAAACCTTGTACGATCCCACAAAAAAGAAAATATTACATGGTTTAACAATAAGAGACCAATTAACATGAATAACTATTTAAAATTCATAAAAAAATTTCTGAAAACATCTTACAAAAAAAATGTTTGAATGAAACACTTTGAATGAAAACCATTTTTTTCCACAAGCATTATTCAATATCTAATATGCATAAGGTTCTCTGTATATTGATATATGGAAAAACATAAAATAAGAATCATGTCACAAGAGAGCACCATTTGCAAATCCCTAAGGGTAACTAGAACATGTGAGACCCTAAAACCTTTTTACTCATTTAAACATGTTATAGTAACCATAACCCATAATGTTCTAAGGAACGAGCCACGATTGACGATTATAAAATGGGTCTTGTGTTATAAAATCATCATAATAGTTTATTTAATGTTGTATTAATCAATAATTATAAGAGAATCTGGGACATTCGACTTCAGAGTCAACTAGTTTTAGTCCACTAGATGAATCTGGGATAGCCACTTCAAAATCACTAGCGTAATAGTTCTAGTTTCTCACCTAGATAGACAGGGTTCCATTTGTGATAAATTTTTAATTTCAAATGTCACACATGTCATCAAATTCACACACACATTAAAAACATTATAAATACATTGAGGAAACATTTCTTTTACAAATCATCACATTGAAACCACTGTTTTTCATAAATTAGAAGCTTTCCATTTTTTACAAACAACAAAACCATCTAAAAATTCACATTCCAACACATTCAAAAATTATGAAACTAATTTGAAAGAATTATTATAAAAGTAAATAATTAATCTATTCATTTTCATGGGGAAAACCCTTTCAAATTAACAGATAAACCATAATCACTTCACATCATTCTTCACAAGCTTTACACAATATCACAAATCACATTTCAAAGGTTCAAAATAAAAACCAACATTATAAAATGGTCTATTAAACCTTAAAAACTAAATTTCAACAAAAAATCACCCCAAGATCCCTTAAAAACATTCTTAACCTTTTTAATAATTAG
Organism: Viscum album; assembly: GCA_963277665.1. Lineage (NCBI taxonomy): Eukaryota > Viridiplantae > Streptophyta > Magnoliopsida > Santalales > Viscaceae > Viscum > Viscum album. The sequence continues at coordinate 714,555,281 of OY728160.1, forward strand.
AAAAACACTACCAAGAATCAGCACAACAAAATACACACAACCCATACCCATTTACTTTTTAAAATCCAATTTCAAGATCATATGCTTGTAATATAAATTTTAAAATGAATTACTCATAAAAAATAAATTGATATAACACTTTTCTAAATATTATAAATCATATAAAAAATCATACAAACAAGTTAGGGCATGGATCAACCTACCATGAACATAGAAATTTCAAGAAAGTAGTATGAAACCACAAACACACCACCAAAGGAACTTAAAAAGGACTGAATGAACAATAAAAAAATATATCCCTCATAAAAACATGATTTGAATAAAATTATAACATTATACCCACTATAAAATATGAACCCAAATAGAGAGAAAGAGAACCCCAAAAATAAGGAGGAAGTAAGGGATTAAACACTTACATGGGGATTACTTGAAGTTAAAACACCACAATTTCCCATGGAATGGTTCCTAATAGGTTAAAAGAATAATGGAGAAGAATATCATGGACGGAAATCCTATATGTGTTTAATAGGAGGGGATTTAAGGCTAAATCAAGATATTAGACATGATGAATTTTTAAATTATTAATGACCAAAAATAGTAACACAGTTTGGACAAATGGTTTGATAAACCATCCAGATACTGTGAAGCCCTGATAATCAAATATGAAATGGATACGTGGCTATTTGAAAGGGTTTAAAAAATGTGTTCTAGCAATTAATTATCCACTATACCATAATGTTATGTGGTTTCACGTTTCTTGTGTATGGGTGGTCAATTTCCCTGATCATGAACCAATAGAGAACCACCTTCTATTAATAAAAAAATATAAATTTTCATCAAAAAATGAATAATACAAGAGATAATAATTTGAATTTAAATATACAAAGGAAATACCTCAAAATTTAATCCTATCACAATTATATATCAAGAGAAAAACATAGATCTGAAAAATAAATCATGAAAAATTAAGAAAAGAAATTTATGTGTGTAAATTCTCTCCATCAAAATGCATTTCTCCACAAAAAATCCTTTTCAAGGTTTGATCTGAAATGAAAAATAGATAGTAATCCAAAAATAAATAAAAAATCACACAAACATCCAAATGAGGAATATTCAAGAACACCCCAAACCACATATCAAAAATTATAATCAAACTAACTTTTTTCAAAAAAAAAACCCACTAGGGTACTCATATCCTAATGTTTACTCAAGAAACTCAAAAATAGATAACTCCAAATAAGACTACACACTTTCAATCCATCACCACAAACTAAATAGGATTATTAGAATTGGGAGCCTAGAATGGAATCCCCACTATTTTAAATTAGCTATAACCAATTCACTTTATAATAAATCTTAACGATACCCACATCGGGCTTCCCAACCATTATATCCAACCTTTTTTACCAACAAGAACATAATAACAACCATAGGCCAACAAACCTATACATGAGGATAAAAACACGATGAGGGAAACATTCACCCACCAAACACTCTATGATCTAAACTTACTCAATAATTCTGATTATAAAAGAGAAATAAAATAGGGATCCTTATCCAGAATGTTAAATCATTAGGAAATCCTGGAAATGAGACTACCTTTCCTTCATACCAAAAATTAATAATGATCCAAATTTAAGGGTTAGAATATATAAATCAGGCATAAATTCTCTTTCTACAATTTGAAATATTCCACAATGTACTAACAAATGGAAATTAAACATTTCTTAATCTAGAACTATAGAAAAATCCAGGCCAGCCACCACACATATTACTACACATGAGCATCCCTCTGAGGACAGTAGATAGATCCCTGATGAATGAAGCATCTACTACGTCACATTCAAGAGCTAAAACCCAGTTGTAAGAACTCATAATTTCCCAAAAAATAGGGATTAATAACATACACACTCCACAACCTCTTTCACAATGACAAATAATATGATAGAAAAGGCACTGTATGATAACACCCTACATTTAAAATAGAATGATTTATAATCATCCAAAATAAAGACACACTCCCATTGAACCAAAAGGATTGAAGATATCCACAATATGAACCTATATAATTTATAGGGAAAAATGATGCCAGACACCAATGGATAAAATTACCACCAAACAAGCACACATACAATGGGACAAAAAACTGAGCCTAAATATCACACTACTCCAATGAACTGGATCCATGTAGATTCCAAACAACACCTAAAGAATTCCATTATACGTGTGCTAGCTTCCATCGGCATAGAAGGCTTTTGAGAAATCAAACATGATGGATCTTTATGATCAGACATGACACATTTATTGAACAACATGAACCTATGCCTGAAAGGAGTTGATAAAATATCCAAAGGCCTTTCTTATACCACAACTATAACTAATAAATTCAGGCCAATTTTTATCACTCAAATTTGTATTCACTACTTATAGTATTGAACATCAAGTATAAAAATGTAAAAATTTCACCTTTAATGACTGCTAAAACTCATGGTAACAATGAATTTTGTCAATTTTCCACATCCCCTCTTCCTCATTGAGAATATCATCTTAATCAGATAAGTGAGGAATATTTAACATCCAAAACTCAATAACAAAGTCTTTAGGTTGATTAAATGGAGAGTAGACCAATTTTGAACTACCTATGGTCGAACATTTAATATACATCGAATATTATGGGGGAATACACAAGATAATTAAGAAAACCATGAATCTATGAAAACACATCCCTCAACCAAAGTAACCACAAACAAACAGTGAACACACAAATTGAGACCACCTCAAGAACATCCAAAATACCTTTTCAATAGAACCCACTAACCATTATTTCAGAACCAAATCATCTACATGAACTCAAACATGATACAAAAATCTAAAAATAAGAGTTCTCAAACTAAAGAAAACATAGAAGAAACATTCTCAAATCCCAAATAGACACACCCCACAACCATTGGTTATCAAGACATCACATATTCTCAATAATATCACTCTTGAAAAAGAAATGATCATTGTGGTTTTTTCACTCTCCAATGGTATTAGATGAAACCCCAAAGTTCATATTCCCATTCCAAACAAGGCACTCATCAACTTTTAAAAACATAACAATTCATGTGGTCACTCACGAGAATACAACATGTCAATAAAAAACATTTCCACTTTCCTTGACAAATTATTCAACTTGTAATTTAATATTCTCAACCCATATTCCACTTAAAAATTCATAAAAACATTCAAAAAATAATCAATAAAAATATATAAAAATAATTTTCATGCTCTAAGACATAAATCTGTATCATTATTATAAAAAAAATCCCTTGGATTCTATTAAAAAAAATATCATTCAATACATTTTTTGAAATCACAAAAAATATCATTCCAATTTAATCATTTGGTTAAAACTCAAATCTTGTTATTAAAAACAAGGGTAAAAAAATGTAAGAAAATAAATTACATTTTCCCAAAAATCAAGTTTGATAAACATTGGGATTCAATTATATAAATTTAGTCTTAGTAAACCTATCCTCACTTTTCCCCAAAAATTATTTTACTAAAAATAAATAAAATTTCTAAGGATTCAATAAAAATATGCATAGAAATATGTTTTCTGCTGTCCAAAAATAAGACTATTAGCTATTTAAGTCCAATTTTAACAATTAAAATAAAGAGTTATAAAGAAAAATTTCAGAATCATGAATTATCCAAAACAACACATAATGGAAATTACTATCGACGGGTAACATGGGTATTTGGTTGATAGAAACATGCAAATCATGACACCTTCATGAAGAGTATTATTAGACTATATACCTAGATAAAAATTTTCTACCATACCATATGATCTCACAGAGACCATTTCCCCATATCCTAATTCATTTCACAAATATCAAAAAAACCAAAAAAACCAAAAAACGCAAATAATATCTAAATTCACATGAAATCCTGAGCACCATCATGTGGTATGTGGGACATGTAACCTTATTATAAGCATATAATCAACCTTTGATAGTCCTAGATTTTTTATATGTTGGATAGTCCCAAAATAATGTGAACCACAAGAGTGTTACCTTCCCTAATACCATTAATTCATGAATGAAGTTGGAGTTCCATCCAACCTCACACCCAAACCAGTTTTTGGCCTGGCCCGAAGGGCATGCCGGATACCCAAAGACTGGAAATTAGGTCATGGATATCAATAATATAATGTGGAAACAATTTATCCCATTATTATAACAATAATAAAACCACTATAATAGGTAATAGATAACTGGGTAATCATAAGCAAACATAGTACATCAATTTTCAGAATAAAGGTTTATGACTACGAAAAACTCCCAAAAATACAAATAATGGAAAGAAAAAAATCCCAAAAACATTCATGTGACAAGAATGACATCACCCTCAATACACTACCATCACCACCTAAATGAAGTGTAACTCAAGCAACTGGATCCATCCTTACCTAGGGAAATCATGGCTTTAACTAGGTAAAACATATCAATGTCTATAAACACCCCAAGGTGTAGGCACTGTGTGATCCAAATCCTAGTAGGATTCCAATGAAAATAAAATATTCCATTTTATAATATTTAGAGAAAAAAATAACATTCACATTTATAGAAAATAATTTAAATAATTTTCAATATACAATTATTAAAAAACAATTCTCAAAGATACACTTTTATGGAAAACAATTTTTTGTAACAACAATTCATTAAAATGAAATATAAAAAAAGTTCCACCATATACTGCAGGATTTAACCACATTATATAAAAATTATGTCCCTTGATAAAACCATGGGTAAATCTTTAAGGGTATATATCACTACTGTGACATGAGAAGTGTCATACCTCAGTGAAACATGGTACAACAACCATAACCCTCAATGTTGTCAGTTATGAGCCACTAGGAGTGGTCAGCCCAACGGCCTAGGGGTCTCCAATCATAAGAAAAATTTATTTGGTGTTTTAATAATCAATCATGATAAGTGAATCCAATAAATTCCACTTATAAGTCAACTAATTTCAATCAATGAGTTGAATCTAAGCTTTCAACATTCATGTCACTAGAATAATAGTTCTTGTTCCAACATAGTTAATCAGGATTCTATTTCTTCTCAATTTATCATTTCATATATCAAAGTAGTCATCAATTTCACATACATATTACAATCATTATAAAAACATTATAAAAACACATCTTTTACACTCATCACATGGAAAACATCATTTTCCATAAACAAGACACTTTTTATTTTTACAGAAACCAAAACCACTTCAAAATATAGTATACAAAACATTAAATATTTATGAAACCCATTAGAAGAAATTAAAATAAAATCACAAAATTAATCCAATCATATTAATGGTTAAATCCCCATTAAAATTAAAAAATAAACCATGTTCACTTTATAAATTTCTTGACAAGGTTTAGATATATCATAAATAATATTTCAAATTCAGAAAACAAAAACCAGCATGTCCAAATAATGACTTTTACATTTCTACCAAAGTTTCAACACATTCTAACATCAATATCCCATAAAAACACATATCTCACCTTTCACATAATAATAAAAACTCTTCCAAGTGTCACTACCATAAAGCATATAAAAATAATACAAATTTATGTTTGAAAATCCAATTTATATCTTATATGTATGCCATAATCCTTCCAAAATAGATTCCCCTCCACGTAAGAAAGTAATAAAACACATATATAAATCAATGTAGGTAGATCAAAATCATATAAAATTACTTGATCATGGAACCACCTACCTCAAGATTATAAATTTATAGAACTCAGTGTGAAACCACAACCGCACCCCTCACCCAAAAGAGCATAAAAAGAAAATATTGAACCTAAAACATCATGATGTTTCTCAAAAGAAAAATATTTTACCACAGTTAGGGAATTATACCCTATGAAAAAAATTAAACAAAGATGAAGGAAAGGAAACCCTAAAAAGATGGAGAAACTAAGGGAGAAAACACTTACATGATGATTTCTTGTAGTTTCTATGCCATAATCTCCCAAATAATGGTTACCAATAGGTTAAAGAATTATTAGAGAAGGCACCCATTGATGAAAATCCCATATGGGTTGAATGGGATATGATTTAGGGTTAAATACTGAGAGGACACAATAATGAACTTTTAATGAACTCGACAAGTCCCATGTTTTTCACACTTGATTTGATAGGCATTGTGAAAACCATGTTCCCCTCACTCTCTATGAGGAATATCATACACTATAACCCCACATGGTTTACAAACCATAATTTAAACATGCATTATCCATTTCCCCAATATTTCACATGGTCATAGGATTTCTTAGGTAAGGGTGTATAGTTACACTAATCGTTCTCCAATGGTGAACCACATGCTGTTAATCCAACAAAGTTTATTCTTCATCAAAAATAAATGGAAAACCCCATGAATAATAAGTAGAGAGAAAATAAAAAAATGAAATACTTTAGAATTTAAACCCGTTAGACCCAAAAATCAAGTGAAAAACTCAGATCCAAAAATGAATTGAGACAAATAACAAAAACAAAAATCCACTTGTGTCAATTTAAAAACCTCATTATAATTGAAATTATCATACGATTTTATTTATATATTTTATTTCCATGGTAAGAATGATTCAATGTTAATCCATAACCTGATGGTTTCATTAGGATACTACCTTAATAAAACTATCAATAACCATCACATCAAGATGTAGATATTCAAAAAATTTCATTTCAAAAACAAGTAATATGAACACTCATTCGTATATAATGGAACATGTTTCCAAACATAAACATTGATATAATTCTTTTATCCTTAAATTTTTTGAATCCTTCTTGTGTATGTTTCCAATAATTCACACTCTTTCCATTTTTTAGTAATATTTATATTTATCTTATTCTAATCCTTAATTTTTGTTTCATTATGGATTGGGATATGATTTCCAATAGTATATGTCCTCTTTAAAATAGGAATTAATTCATGATTCACAGTTCATTTATATACCTTAATCTCTATTTCATTTTAATATTCTGATCTATATTTAAATAATAAGTGTTCAAAAAATTGTATAATTTCATTACCACTGGAACATGATAGTTTCATTTTATTCATGAATGATACTAACTTATCATTAAGATACTATATTTTTTTTTCATTATTTCATGATTACCATTAATATATCATTTAAATTATTCCCATTGGATATTTTATCCACTAATTGCTGGAATTTTTTATCCATAATGTAAATTTTCTCTTTCAACTTAGTGGTTTCAGAGTAATGTTATTTTCATGTATTATATTATCTTGTTGAAGCCATTTTTTTCTCATCAAATAATTGTATTTTATATATATTAAGTTTTTCCTATTTATCTAATATGTATTGAATAAATTTTTAGTTTAATACATTCCCCGTGGAATCTATATTGAGATACCCCACTTTTTTGGACACATAAACTTTCTCTCCCTCCTGGATGTCATTATAATCCCATAGATCTATAGCCATCTCAATCAATATATTATTTTATACATTAAATTAATCCAATATAATTCATATAAATTAATCATGATACTATGAATCCAGTTATATTCATTAAAAATGATATTTTATTCTTATATCCTTTGATATATAACCTTCATAAAATGTAGATAAAAAACATTCAACTCTTTACATTCCCCACAACATTGTATGATAAAACATATCATGGGATATGTACCTCGTAAACTAATCATGTATCTTTATAGATTTAATTGATAAATTCATAATTATAATTATTTATACATTCTAGTTGATTTTAAAAAGACCCATCCATCCAAATCACATTTTCCATAAAAATATTGAAAATACGGTTTTACATTTAATTCCAAATTCTTCTTAAAATTTATTCACTTCACTATGAAATGAGAATAATGTAATGGTAATATATAAATTATTTAAAAATTCAAATTGGATAAACTCATAACACTATAATTAAAATAAAAGGAATGAAATATTTGATACCAATTGTTAGTCCCATATGGGAAACAAGGGGGTGATATACAAAGGGGGTGATTGTAAATAAGAGATTGAAACTGTTTCTATGTAATAACTTTTTTACTTTAATAGTCACTAACATAGATTATATAAACCTCTTTATAATTACACTAGTGAAAAAAACGTTTTTTACGTCAGTTATTTTTCTTTTTTTACATTGGTCTTTAGCCAACGTTAATACAGAACGCGTTATAAATATTGTTTTTTACGTCAGTTATTTAAAAACCGACATAAAAAACATAACATCGTGGTGTTTATCACGTCAGTTATTTAATAACCGATGTGAAAAACCAGTGGTGGAGTGTTTATCACTCCGGTTATTAAATAACCGATGTGATAAACCATTTCACAGGTGTTATCACATCGGTTATTCAAATAACAAACGTTATAAACCCTTCCCAGTCCTTTATCATTTCAGTTATTTACTAACCAAGATGAAAAACCAGGGGGGTTTATCATGTCAGTTATTAAATAACCGACATGAAAAACTATTACACTGATGTTTATCAGGTCAGTTATTCAAATAACCGATGTGATAAACCCTTCCCCATTCTTTTATCATGTCAGTTATAAAATAACCGAGGTGGAAAACCATTTTTTTGAATAAAAATAAGTCCTATGCTCTCCCCAAAAACAACCAGAAACCAAACCAAGAATTCGTACTAGAAAAACAGAAGTAGACCAAAATAATAACCAAATAAAAATTAAGCATTTACATTGATTACATTTAAAACTTACCCCACTGGACAACCCCCTCCACCCCCTGGATAGCCCCTCTCACCCCACTGGACAGCCCCCCCACCCTCATGTATCCCCCACCCCCTAGACTGCCCCCTAACCCTCTGGATATCCCCAAACACCCCTGGACATCCCCACAAAACTTTGGAAATCCCCCACACCCCTATACAACACCCAACCTCTTGTATACCCACACCCCTTAGACAGCACTCCCACACCCCTAGACAACCCTCTCAACCCCTGAAACAGGACCAAAAAGTTACCAAAAACAGACCAGAACCCCCTCACCCCACTGGACTTCCCCCACCACACACCTGGACACCCCACACCCCTGGACATCACCACCACCCCTGGACATCCCCCAACCTCTTGTATACACTCCACCCCCAAGACAACACTCCCACACCCATGGACAACCCTCCAACACCCCTGAAACAGACCAAAAAGTTACAAAAAATAGACCAGACCCCCCTCACCCCATTGGACAACCCCCGCCACACCCCTAGACACCCCCACACCCATGTACTTCCCCCAACCCATAGAAAACCTCCAACACCCCTGGACAACCCCCACACCCTCCTGGACACCCCCACCCCTAGACTTCCCCACCACCCCTGGAAAGCCCCCCACACCCCTGGACATCCCCACGCCCCTGGACTACCCACCCACCTCCTGGATATCCCCCAACACCCGTGGACAACCCCCCTCCCCCCACCATCCTGGACTGCCCCACCACCCCCTGGACAACCACCCTCACCCCACTGGACATCCCCCAACACCCCTGGACAACCCCAACCTCTTGGACACCCCCATCCCTAGACTTCCCCACCACCCCTGGACAACCCCCCCACACCACTGGACACCCCCACACCCCTGGACTACCCCCACCCCATGGACAACCCCCGACACCCCTGGACAAGCCCCCCACCCTTGTGGAATACACCACCACCCCCTGAACAACCACCCTCACCCCACTGGACAACCCCCACCACACCCATGGACACCCCCATCCCCACACGCCTGGACTACCCCCCGACCCCCTAGACAACCCCCACACCAGGACATCCAACCACCCCCGGAAATCCCCCCAAACCCCAAGACAACCGACAACCCTCTTGTATAACCCCACCCATAGACTGTAATCCCACACTGCTGGACAACCCTCCCACACCCCTAAAACAGACCAAAAAGTTACCAAAAATAGACCAGAACCCCCTAACACCACTGGACTGCCCCCACCACACCCCTGGACACCCCCACACCCCTGGACATCCCCACCATACCCTAGACATCCCCCACCATCCTGTATACCCCCACCCCCTGGACAACACTCCCACACCCCTGTACATCCCTCCCACACCCCTGAAACAGACAAAACAGTTACCAAAAATAGACCAGAACCCCCTCACCCCACTGGACAGCCCCCACCATACCCCTTGACACCCCCACACCCCTGGATTTCCCCCACCCCCGGGATAGCCCCCAACACCCCTGGACAACCCCCACCCTCCTGGACACCCCCACCCCTGGACTTCCCCACCACCCCCTCGAAAGCTCCCCACTCCCCTGGATAAACCCCACCCTCCTGGACACCCCCCAACCCTGGACTTCCTCCCCACGCCCGGGACTTCCCCCAACCTCCTGGACACCCCCACACCCCTAGACTGCCCCCACCCCCTGGCAGCCCCCCACACCCCTGGACAAACCCCCCACCCTTCTGGACACCCCTAGACACCCCCAACCCTCCTGGACACCCCCTCGGAGGGCATGCCGCTGGAAGGTACTCATCACTCCCACATGTGAAGCTTGATCTCTCAAAAATGTTTCACATGTGGGAGTGATGAGTAACTTCCAGTGACGTTCAGCCCCCCAAGGGATGGCGTTGCCTCCTCTCCCACCCCCTAGACTGCCCCCACCCCACAGGACAGCCCCCCACCCCCTGGATAGCCCTCCCACACTCCTGAAACCCCCTCACCTCACAAGACACCCCCACACCCCTAGACTCCCCCTGGACAGCCTCCCACTCCCCTGGGAAGCCCTTCCACCCTCTTAGAAACACTCTCACCCCCTGGAATACCCCCCACTCTCATGGACACCAAGGACCCCCCACCCTACCAGACATCCCTCTCACACCCCTGGAAACCCCCAACCCACTGAACACCCTCCCCACACCCTTGGAACCCTTCCCCCTAGACCAGAATGCATACCAGAAAAACCATCATAAGCAGACCAAAACAAGAATTAGAGAAAAATTAAACATTCACATATATAACATTCAAAAATTATGCTCTCAACTTAAAAAAAACTAAATCCAACCTAAACAACTAACAGATACACAATTAAAATGTCAATATTCAAAATTACATTTTACACTACAAACAACTAAAATTCAATCAATCCTATAAAATAATTTGACCATTCCACTTGTAAGTGTTTGATGTCTTGGACAGTATAGGGTTGGGGGTCATCAAATAGCTACAAATTAAAAGGATAGTAGTTAATGTGTATAATGAATAAATCAAATTGAAATATTATGCTAATTTTTTTAAAAAATTCATACCAGGTCAATATTCACAACAGTACGAGTTGTTATTATTTCATACAGAAATCTTAACATATAATATCTGCATTCGATGATGCATTGTTGTTCATGAAAATTCTTTTTGAATGATTGTAAATTCAATATATTATTTTTATGTAATAAATAATAAAGTAAAAATTATAAATGGATATTTACCTTCACATTTACATATTTGATCTTCACACTCCTTTTCTCTGTGTTTTTTCGAAAGTAGACCCTTACCCTATTAGAAAATAATACGAATGTGGTAAATTTAAAATTCATTATAATATATAAAACAATTGAGAAATTTAAACTTAATTTTCCAACATTTTCTTACAAATTTCCCGCACATCTCTATGGACAGAGTATATCCAATAAAGTATATTCTCCCATGGGAAAAAACCCCAAACATCTAATGATCATTGATAAAGGAAAATTTAAGGTTAGTGGTTTTTTATGTAAAAATATAAGAACTCTTTGAGAGATATGTGTTTCATACCTCTCACAAAAAGGCATCATCTAACATTGTCTAACTATATTCTGTTCAAGTCTTTCAGTAATGTAAACAATTCTTTGTTCCTCATCCAATACACATGCTTCAGGGGAAATCCATTGCAGGTCCATGAATCCATATACATCTGTATGATAATTATTCCCACAAATGTTATAAACATACCTAATAAAAAATAGAGATAAGAATACATTTTTAATAAAACTAATGCAGGGAAAAGGTGTTAAGACTTAAATGGAAAAAATTTGCCCCATGTTGATGCCCAACTTATCTCCAGTAACAAGCTCCATGATATCAGTTTTCACAATCCCCATAGTTATTGAATGTCCACAAACATGATATTCCATTGGAAACTCATAATGACCCACCAACAAATTTGAATATCTTGACAATTTGTCAAGACTACTAGAATCTGTATTTGATGTCATAACCATTTGTCTTTGTTGTTGTCTATAAAATATTTCTTTACCTTTGATGTATTCCTTTAAAAATAAATAGAAAAATATATTAATTTTCAAATGATAAAACAAAATTAATAAAAAATAAAATAGAATATATAATATACATACCTCTATGGTAATGAGTCTAAAAGTCTAGATGGACAAATTAAAAAATGTCTGATACTATGTCTAACTGTCGTCACCTCATCTGCTGGTAATGGTACTCGAGTTGATCCATCTATAATATCCTATACAGTGACCCTCTGATTCTATACCTCTAATTTTTGATGATGAACTATATCTCCTATAAAATATACAAACCCATATGCAACTATATGATGTTGAGGATCATCAACATACAACTCGCAATAAATAGGATGCTTCGGCAGAGGAGTAGGATAGAACATGGGGTCCACATACTGAGGTGGGGGAGTGGGAGATACTAGCGGAGGTGGAGGATACATAATGGGGTCTGCAGGGGGAGGTGGAGGAGTGGGAGCTACAGTCTGAAATTATATTTGCATGTCTGGAAACATAGACTGTATCGACATTCTAATATTTTCCTCCATCATTGCATTAATATTATGAACTTAAGCCTCCAAGGATTCTATTTTTTTTTATAAACACCCTCAACGTTAGAAGTTGAAGAATGTGACAACACTTTTCTTACCAATACACCTGCCGGAGATCCTCGTACATGACCTGGATGTTCATGCTTACCCAATACTATAGATAAAATATCTTTCCTCCCAGCAGTTGTAAATAACCCCTATGAGCTATGCTCCTCAATAGAGTCATGTAATAATTAATTGAACATTTCTGTAATGATTGACATTATATGAAGAAAATAGTTAACTTAAATAAATAAAATAGATATCTTACAATCCTATCAGATATGATTCTCGATATTCCGAAAGATATTTCCCATTTTTCCCCATCCGATCTCTCTTCCATTTTTTGTGTCTAGATGGAGGGGATGGAGGGGAAACCTCTCCAGAGCTTGAAGACTCGGCTCTTAGTTTTTGTAATTTTTCCGCCATCATTTTTTCTTCCAAAAATGAATACCCTCCCTGAGATAAACTATGAGGGTATACATTTTAGATTAGATCACTTGATGAGATTTCCTTGTTTTCTATAAATTAAGAATAAGAAATCATTAAAAAAACATTAATAAGATCATTTATATAAGAATGCTTATAAAATTTTACATTGCCCTTACCAAAAATGACTCTTTTCTTCTACTTTCAACAAAATGTATCCATGTGTCTTCATCTATAAAAGGATATATACAACATGGATTGTCATGAATCCTATGACTAAAAATGAAATCAGATGAGAGGGTTGATTTGAAATCCCTCCATCTCTTGGCAGCCATCTATAAGCATTTCTTCCTGACTTCTCCAGTTTCAGGAATATCAAATGTCATCTGATAAAGAAGAGGTTAAACATATTATATATACTAGAAACATTTAAAGAATAGGAAAATAATATCAAAATATCTTACCAAAATTGTCTCCCACAACTGAGAGATTATCGCTTTATACACACTTCTCCAGTCATCATACAAAATGCTTACTTTACTCTTACCCTAAGTTGATACAAAACTCTTCAAATATTCTTTATTTGGACCTCTTGGAATATAATCCTCATCAAAATCAACGAGTATCCTCTAATCCTATGTATGGGAAAGTGATAATTTTGGTAAATGTGTGCACCCACTTTTACCAACTCATGAACTCTTTTTCGTAATAAGAGCACATGGGGAAGATTGGGGAACATCAAGAGGAGCATGTGAATGTTCCTCCCTAGAGGTATGAATAATATGATCATCTCCAGAATCATGTGGTTGATAAACTAATTGATTTTCCATTATCCTTTAAATCAAAAAAAACCAAAATTAGATCACAAATATACAAATTCAAATATATTAATACTACTATGATCAGAAAATAGAAAATTGTACTAAGTTATGTAATAGTAAACATGGTTAATATGGTAAGCATGTTAAAAAATGGTAAAGATGGTAAAGATGGTAAAGATGGTAAACATGGTAAACATGGTAAACTTGGTAAACCTGGTAAACATGGAAAAGTAATTGTCACTGAAAAAAAATAATAGATATATAATTTTTGTAATGGTAAACATGATAAAGTAAACTAAACAAACATAAAACAAACAAAAACTTATATTTATTTTGTTTTAATACGTGTTTTAATAAAAAAAACTTACAATATCTAACATTTTATGAAAAAAATAAATTTAAACAAAAAAGAAACAAATGTTACCTGTAATTTTAGGAACGTAAAAATGGATTGTTTTCCCAAAATCCTTTGTCGTGATCATTCCTTATGGAACAAACCATGTATTCAACATGCTCATCGTTATGTTTTGTTAATTTTTCCATGGATGTAGGGATCTCACATAAATCAAAATCTTCATCAAGTTCATCAGCAACAACATATTGTTTTTTCCCTTGTAAAACAGAAGGGCACTACATATATGATTGATCTACTACATAGAATTTTTTTTTCATGTGTTGCCATTATAAATGAATCATATGTGTCTTGAAATGTATTCAAATTAACAAGTGTCATTCCAAATTCATCGTGTCTGACACTGTTGTTACTGATAAACCATTTATAGTTAAAAACAAGAAAATTAATTTTAAAGTAATCAACCTCCCATATGTATTCAATCACTCCATAATATGCACTTAATGAAGAAATTGGGATTTTTTCCTTAGCACTCGAAAAATAAATTGCTTCTGCAAACACCAATACACCAGTATTCTAAACTGCACTTCTATTGACTTGAGTTTTTGTATGAAATGTATATCCATTAATGTAATAACAGGACCATGTTATCACATTTAAACATGGACCACCCACTATCCATTTTAATGTGTTTGATACATTTGATAGACCAAGAAAGGTCTTTTTAAACCATGAAAAAAATGTTTTGTTGTTCTAATTAAAAATACATATTTCTTTATTCTTTGGATTACATTGTTTCAACTCATTAATATGGAATGTGATATACGGTTCAACATCAGCTATGTTATTCAAGATGTATGATTATAACTACTTTATCTGTTCAACTGAAAATGATTTGAATTTCATGACACAAATCCCCTTTCCCTCATTATTAACTCGTTCATGGTGAGATGCAGGAAAACCTATGTGCTGTGTCGCTGCCAAGTAGCTCATAAAAAAATCTGCAACCTCCTTAGAAATATACTTTTCAATAATGGAGGCTTCATGTCGATATGGATTCTTAACATACCCCTTCAATATTCTCATATACCTTTCAAAAGGATACATCCAAAAAAGATATAAAGGTCCATAAAGAATTATTTCTTTAACCATATGCATCATTAAATGCACCATTATATCAAAAAACGTTGGAGGAAAATACATTTTTAATTGACAAAGTATAAAAATTGCATCCTTTTCCAAAATTTTCAAAGCATTCACATCAATCACCTTATTAAAAATTGAATTGAAAAAATAATAGAACTTAATTATAGTCTTTCTCACACAAATGGAGAATATTCCACGCAATGCAACTGGTAGAAGTTATTGCATCATGATGTGACAATCATGAGATTTCATACCTATCAACTTCAAGTCCATCAATGAGACAAAATTTTTTACATTTGAAGAATAAACTTGAGGCACTTTGATATCATGAAGACACTAACAAAAGCTAATTTTCTCCCTCTTCGATAATGTATGACAAGCTGGGGGAATAAATGTTCCTCTTCCATTAGGATTGGGAGCTAACTCCAAATGTATTCCCATTGATAGTATGTCTAATATTGCACTAAACCCATATTTTGTATTTCCTTTAATATCTAACAATGTTCCAATCAAAAAATCACATATATTCTTCTCCAAATGCATGAAATAAATATTATGTTTAACTTCATGATATATCCAATATGGTATCTCAAAAAATATTGACCTTTTCTTCCAAATATGTCTATCATTACCAGATTTCTGCGTCTTTCCCAATGTCACATCATGGTTTTTCACCCTCTCAAAATACATATCAAGGGATAACGGTTTTGGAGAAATATCAAATTCTTGTGATCCATTGAATGATTTTTTTAGTATTCTATAAGAGTAATCCATAGGCAAAAACTTTTGATAACCCATGTACACTATTTTCATCCCATGATGAAATTGACAATATGACATCTATTGTTCGCAAATTGGACATGCTTTATTCCCTTTACCACTATATCCAGAGAAATTTACATATGTTGGGAAGTCATTTATAGTGAACAAAAGCACTTCGTGCAATTGAAAATATTCCATTTTATAAGAATCATTCACCCTAATACCATCCACCCATAAAAGTTTCAAATCATTAATTAACGGTAACAAGTAAACATCAATATCATTTCTAGGTTTCTTCGGACCAGAGATCATTATACTCAACATTACATATTTTCACTTTATTCAAAATTCAGGAGAGACGTTGTAAATTACCAATAAAACACTCCATGAACTATGTGTGCTACTGAGGGTTCTGTATGGATTCATTCCATCTTTACAGAAACCTACTCTGAGATTTCTAATTTCATTTCCAAATGTAGAATAATGCTCATCAATTTTCTTCCAGTGTGGGCAATCAGCCGGATGACGTATTTTTCCATCACATAACTGCTCATTAGCATGCCATCTTAACCTTTTTTCATCATGTGAATTAGCAAATAAACGTTTAAAAAGTTGAATTATAGAAAGACACCAAAATACCTTTGAAGGGATCTTTGTAATCTTTACATCAGCTTGTGATTTTTCTTTCACCTTATACTGTGATGTCCCACATTTAGGACACTCCGACAGAAATTCATATTCCTTCCTATAAATCATACAGTCATTCAGAAAGGAAAGTATTTTATGATATCCCAATCCCATTGAGCATAATATTTTCTTGGCCTTATAATGTGAATATGGAAGATTATTATCTTTTAGAAGAATGTCTCTTATAAATTTTAGCAGCACTGTAAAACTTTTGTCACTCCATCCATGCTTTGCCTTTAGGTTAATCAATCTTAACTCCACCGAAATAACTATAAAATCATTACAACCATAATATAATGGTTTTTCAGCATCACCATATAGATGTGCAACTGTCGGTTCTATCTCAATTTGTTCTGTTGCAATATCACGAATCATTTCATCAATTCTATTAGAGTTACCATCATGAAAATCATCATCATCAGTGAAATTCCATCCAGTTTCACCATGCCAAATCCATGGTCTGTAACTCAAATTAAAACCATGACAAATCAGATGATCGTTTATCTCTCTACTTTTCAACTTCTTCATATTCAAACATTTCAGGCATGGACAAAAAAAATGTCACTACTTGGAAAATTTCGTTTAGGAAATTCCCAAAAGGCATCAATACCTTCCTCATATTCATTGCTCATTCGATTTTCCGTAATCTAACTTCGACTCATTATTACCTATAAAAAATATCAAAATTATACATCTTTTTAAGATAAGACAAATATATGTTTATATGAAAGAAATCATAATTTTAATGTAAAACAACTTTGAAATATAAACCAAATCTATGCGTATTTACAAAAATATTATTGAATATGATTTTAAAAAGAAAATATAGTTATATATAACATTTTTAAATTCCATATAATCAATGAAAACCATGGGGCCTCCAATGGTTGATAGAAAATTTGAGAAAATGGAGAAAACCTGAGAATCATATAAAATTTAAAATAAAAACTCTGATAGAGAAAATCACAACGTAAAGTCAATCATCAAGGCAAAATGGGGTCCGGATAACTATGCTTATTTGAAAACCACGACATGGTCTCCCCCATAACCAATAATTTTGTCAAAGTTGATCATTTGTTAAAATATATATAACCAAATAGAATCATATTGAAACACTAATATCTATGAAACAATACAATCATCATGTCATAATCTCACAATCCACGATGCAATTTTCAATCCCAACTGACACTTATTCCCCACCCCCTTGGACACCCCCTAGACACCACCACCCCCTTGGATAGCCCCAACCCCCTGGACACTACCCCCACCCCCTTGGACACCCCCTGGACACCACCAACCCCTTGGACAGCCCCCACCCCTTGGACACCACCCCCACCCCCATGGACACCCCCTAGACACCACCACCCCCTTGAACAACCCCCACCCCTGGACACAACCCCCACCCCCTGGACACCACCCCCACCCCCTGGACACCCCCTAGACACCACCACACCTTTGGAAAGCCCCCACCCCACCCCTCAAGACACCACCCCCACCCCTTGGATAGCCCCCACCCCCATGGACTCCCCCAACCCTCTTGGACACCCCACCCCTTCTGGACACCCCCACCCACCTCCTACACCCTGGACACCCCCAACCCCTTGAACAGCCCCCATGACATCCCCCAAACCCTCTGGATAGGCCCCCACCCCCTTGGAAAGCCCCCACCCCCTTGGACAGCCTCGCCCCACCCCCTTGGAGACCCCCACCCCCTTGGACCCCCCACATCCCTGGACTGCCCCCACCCACCCCCACCTCTATGGACACCCTGGACACCCCCAACCCTCTAGACAGCCGCCTGAACCCTCTGGACACCACCCCCACCCCATTGGACACCCCCTGGACACCACCACCCCCTTGGACATCTCCTCGCCCCTCTAGAAAGCCACCCACCCCTAGACAACCCCCATCCCTCTAGACAGCACCCCCACCCCCTTGGACACCCCACCCCTACTGAACACCACCCCACCCACCACCCCCTTAGACACCCCCTGGATACCCCCAACCCTCTGGACAACCCCCACCCCCAAGAAGAACCCCCCAAACCCTCTGGATGGACCCAACCCTTGGAAATCCCCCCCACCCACCCACACCCTGGGACTGCCCCCACCCCCTTCAACACCCCACCCCCTTGGACCCCCCCCCCCACAACCCTGGACTCCCCCCCCACCTCCATGGACACCCTGGATAGCCCTCAACCCTCTAGATAGCCCCCAACCCTCTAGACAGCCCCTAACCCCCTGGACAGCCCCCAACCCTATGGACAACCCCATATAACCAAGGGATTTTAACCTCAAGGTACTAGTTTTGACATATCTATGGATTTTAACCTCAAGATAATAGTTTTGGTATCCTGCCATTATTTAAAATGAGAACCATGAACTGTATCCCCTACTAGTCTAAAATTATTTATTGTATAATGAATCCAGTTTTAATAGCATATGAAGACTTATAATAGTCCACGAAAATAAGCGACATAAAAAGATTATTGAACAATAAAAAGTGATACCCAAAATAGAAACAACCAAGGATCTAAAACAAACATTCCACCATGAAAACCCATATATAATTATAAAATAAATCACACTGGTACACAGAATGGGTGTATCACAATGGTTTATATATAAATTGCAGTAATATAGGTTAATGAGATCCTTAGTTGTCAATGACAACAAATAAAACCATTAATGTAGGGAATCCGCGAAACAAAAACAAATGAAATAGAAGTAGTTGGGTCTTACTTGAATATTGTGAGTCAATATAATAGATATGATGATAATAAATAAGATAATGATAGTCAAATGAGGTAACATGGTTCTAAATTGAAGAATCATACATAGTTTAAACAAATAAAATCACAAAATGTAAATATAAAATATCTGGGAAAAAATGAACGAAATAAAATCGTGGGAGGCTTACCTGAGTGTTGCGAGTGGAGATGATAGATCCGGGGAGAGTAAATATGATAAAAGATGATGGAAAAAAGAGTTTAACGAAATGAGATCGAAGAGTCGATTCTAGGTTTTCCACACGAGAGAGATGAGTTGCAGGTCTGTCGATCGAAAAATTAGAAATGACAATCCACGTGGCGTGATAAATTTTTTAAATGTTTTATAACATCAGTTATTTAATAAATGACCTTATAAAATATTTTTTATTACATTTATAACATCATTTATTATAATAACTGATGTTATAAATTTATCAGATATCACATTTTTTACATCGGTTATTTTATATCTGACATAAAAAAATCCACGTGTTGGTTTTTTACATTTTTTATTCTATAACCGACGTAAAATAAACATTAGAAACCATAGTCTTTAAGTCAGTTATTTTATAACCGACGTAAAAACTACAGTGTGTTGGTTTTTTTACGATTGTTATATTTTAACAGACGTACAAAATTCTGTGGGTTGGGTTTTTATGTCGGTTATCAAATAACAGACGTCAAAAAGGCCTTAGATGCTGCCTTTTTTATGTCAGTTTTTTTAAACTATGTAAAAAATTTGTTAGATACCTCATTTTTACATCGGTCTCTTAGTATTTTTTATGTCGGTTATAAAATAACTAACGTAAAAAGCCACATATCATAGATTTTCATGTCTGTTATATATAACCGACGTAAAAAATGGTTACGTTAATTTTTTTTGCACTAGTGTTACTGTCACCATTAATTGTTCCATTTATGATGATCTGATTACAAAAATCTAGTCATTATCCCTTATATCCAATTTTCAAATGATGTTTTAAAAATCCACATAATTATGTAATGAAAAATATAAAATCCAAATAAAATCTAATGATGTTTTAATAAATTACTATTTTTATAAAACATCAATTATGACAATTAGTACACAATTCATTATATTGAATTTAAATAAAATCTAAATTGATAGATAACTTCAAAAAACCACATAATAGTATTATTACACAAAAAATTCACTAATAATAATCATGGATGACATAAATTTTGTCATATATTATTTATTTTAATATTTCTAATATCATTTATTTGATTCCTTTATTAATAGGTCTATTATTCCATCATGATTGAGTCATAATTATATTTAATTATTTACAATATAAAAATTATAAATAAAATAACATGAAATATGTAATAGTTTTTTCTTTCAAATCATTTTATAGTCATAATTATCACTATATAATCCCCTATTAAAATTTATTTAGTTTTATGATATATGCTTACAACATATTTTCCTTTATGTTAAATTAAAAGTTATAAGTGTCATAATCATAACCATGTGGATTTAAAATGATTTTACCACGGGTTATAATGGTCATCCATATATCATATAATAGGATTTGGACTAGTTTTTGGGTAGTTTTATATTTTTATAATATTATTTTTAACCTTTTTTCTTATTTACCCAATAACCATGGTAAATAATAATAATTAATAATGTTAAAATTCATAATGTCCAAAAATTAATGGTCCCTATTTAAATAATTTGGAACATTGGATTCCAAATATGTAATTAATTTTTTGAAATTAAAAACACAACATTTTCATTTATTAATTTAAAATTAAATCATGTTGTCAAAATGATAAAATGAGTTTTTTTAAAGTTAAAACCTTGAAAATATTGTCACATGTTTATTAAAAATTTCAATGTAAAATTACATCAAAATGGCTATAATTTAATAAAATTATGAAAATAATAATCCAATTACACTTTAAATCCAATTAAAAAGGTAATCTAAATATTTATATAATGTAGATGAAAAATCATTTTTTAAACAAAATGTATTATTTTCCCTTATTCATTAAAATATGAATTTGATCTAAAAATTACCAAATATTAAATGAAAGGAAAATTTTATGTCTTGATTTATAAGAATAATATTATTTAATAAAAACATATAAATGTGTCAAAAACTATATTTAAATGGGTTCTTCATCAATTGGTGGTAAAACTATATTTTTTGAAAAATAATTATTTTATTCGAAAAATTGAATATGTTATTATATTAGGTATATAAAACATATATGAATAATGTTAAATATTATATTGAAAATATTATATATATATATATATATATTGTTAATAAAAAAAATCAATATTGATTTTATTATTTTATAAACACAATTACTTTCATTTAATTTTTTTTTCATAAAACTATTTCCATTAAAAAAAGGGTATTATTTTCATTTATAAATAATTGTTCATAATTAAATAAAATATATATAATAATAAAAAATATCTTCATAAATCAATTAATATTATTGATTCCTTCCATTTTATCATCTAGGTTATAAGGTATCATAATAATGTTTACTTGTTTGATTATGTTTGATTTGGCATATGATGTACATTATCGAACATATTATCTCCATTTAAAAACATAGTATGGTACAAATTTCCTTGTAACCAACATTTATTATATATATATATATATGAAAATAAAATCCATACACCAAATTACCTTAAATTATACTAAATGGAGTATGACAACATTCACTGGAATGTTCATAATTATTTTTGATATGAGAGGAGTTATCTACATTGGATGTAATGAGTTTACCATTTTATAATTCACTAAAAACTCATATTCAATGCATTGTGGAGATGTATGAAAATTTATAAGAAACGTTAATGATACAAAGGATTTATTTGAAATATGTAAAATAACCATTTGTTTCAATTTTAGATTCTTATTCTAAAAATTTAATTTATTGAAAATAGACTTAGGGATGATAATTATGAACCTATTAAACACGTAAATGGGATTCCAATAACATTAATAAGAAAACTTATAAATGAAATTTATTTCCTCAACTTTTGAATTTGTAGGAATAATTCTATTAGAAATCATAGACTCTTATGATAATTTTCCGCTTAATAATGGTTTTTATTGAGAATGTGATTTTATCGAAACATATTCACTGAGTGTGTTATAGTATATATTTAGGAAGGCCCTTGGTTTTGAACCAGTTCCTAAGAGAGTCTAGATCTGTGTGGTGTTTTTTTGTGTTACCACAAATTACTTCTATACGAGATCCACATCCACATGTTGTATCTGGAAAAGGATGTATTATATCTAAAACAACTTACTCGGTATTGTACTAAAATTTATGTATGTATTATTATGTTTTTTACAATATCGAAGAATTTCACAGTAGTTTTATATTCCAAATCTCAAAAATAACTACATTTTTCTTTGATACCAACTATGAAAACCATTATTTTTATGACACATTAATTCAAGATTTATTACTTACTAGTGTATATAATATAACCTATAATTTCAATATGTTTGTTTTGTTTCGGTAATTAGATAAAACACATTATAACATAAAAAAGTTGGTTTATCATTTTATTTAAAACATCTTTAAAATGATCCATTTGTTCTTAAAATTTCATGGGATAATGTAGAGACATACATAAGAATTGAGTGAGGTATATGTCTTAATAATTGATTAACAAAACAATAATATGATGAATGTTTTAAGTGTAAAACTATATTATTTTAAATGGAATCTAAAATGGGTGAGAATCATTAAAATGAACAATGAGTCATGATATATAATGATAACATTAAAGAAATATTATAATGTGGAACCACATTTTAACATGACATCACAAAAAATGGTCCTAGAAAACTTCCAAGATATCATAATTTTTTTTGAAAAAGTCACATGATAGATTAGGATCACAATATATTCCAATTAATGATTTTTCATGAGAACCAATCATTACCAAATGCATTGGAGCACTATATAATTCTAGGCGAACCCATCAATTTCATATCATATACATTCATAACTGCACCACCTAGAATATTTAATATCAGATCACTTTACATCACTCTTTAGTCCATGATTATATATTATTGAATTAATACATATATTTCTCCAATAATTGGTGTATAGGTTTGTATAAGTGAATAAACATGAATGGAAATAGTGATGGTATTCATAATAAAAAAAATTCCATGGAAAAGTATCACTGTGAAATTTTGATAGCATAACAATAATACATTAAGATTTATAAAATGGTTTAATAAGAGAATAATGAGTATATCACAGTTTGGAAATAAAATTTAAAGTAATAGGGACATGAAAAAACATATCCAAACATTAAGAATTTAAAAATAATAGACATTCAATGATGATGATGTTATAAAAAAATATGAGAGGGAGAGGATCCATTACATTGATAGGGTTACTCCAAATTCGTGGGTGGATCATCATGAAAACATGAGGAATAATTAGGAATAATACATGGATATGATGAAATAGATATTAAATGGTCTAAAAAAATTTATTGAAGAGGATTGGTAGATAGGTTGGGTTTTTATAAGAAAATAGACAGGAGTTCGTTTATATTTTCCAAACATTTATTTTGGACTCTATATAATAATTTAATGAAAACCATAAACCATCCCAAGGTTTTATCAAATGGGTTTTTAAAAAAAGAAGTAGTTTTTAATTTTTTATTAGTAAAGGAGCCAAAAAAATTAAAATATAACCCCTGGTTATGTGTAAGTGAGTATTGTTCTTAAAGAAATGATATTAAAACCTTGAAATATAATATTTGTTCTGTAGGATTCAGAAAGGCTATATAATTTTTATAAAATAACTACAAAAACACATTATATTAATTAATAAAAATAAATTTAGTCTTGGATAAATTTTATAGAATTTATTACACCACCTTTTAGTCATTATGATGTCATAATACACAATTTATATTTGTACCGTATTTAATTTTTACTTGAAAATTCAACTATCTCAAAAAATATTTATAAATTCACTATAATAAAATTTTAATGTTTTTTATTTCAAAAATATTGTTTATTTATCAACATTTCTTTCTTAATACATAATTGTTTTATAAAAAATTATTGACATTTATTGATAAATTCTATGATTTTTTTACAAATAATATATTTTGAATCCTTATAAAAATATTTATGGCTTCAAAAAATTATATTATCAACTATAATTAATAAAAATTATTTAACATATTATTTTTTAAAAATATTTTTTTAATAATTAATTAATTTATCAAAATAAATGTCTTAATTGAAATTACCCATTACTGAAAAATACAATTTATGTTTTATTAAATAAAAATCAAAATCCTTTTTAAATTTAAAATAATAAAAATTATATATAAAAATTATTATTTTCTCAATAAAATATACATATTATTATTATTTGGTTCTTGAATCATATCAATTTATTTCATAGGAATATGCCCAAGGGTGATTTTTGTGACTATGAGATTTTCACGGGGTTTAACATACATAGTTTGTGTCATGATATCTGTGAGCTTGACATTCTCCCATAAATGGTCTCTCTCGTACTTTTATTATTGAATGTTATCATTGGATTGGTTTGGTAACATACCTATGATTCTATCTCCATTAGAATCTATAATAAAGAGTTTCATATGGTACTATTCTACTATTGGAGTCCATCACATCATTTTTCTGTGTCAATTGGATTTATGATAACCCAATAATAATTATAATCATATATTCACTATTAATCATCTCTATTATCAATAGTTATGATTATTAACTATCATTCAAATTTTATTTTATATAATAAACCCAAATAAGTATACATTTTTCTATTATATAATACATAAAAAGGAATTTCATTCATCCATAAAGGGAATTTGTTTTAAAATAGTTTGGATACTTATATAATTTAAATTTATAAAGACCTTTATATATATATATAATATAAATCATTTTATACTATTCATATTAAAAAATTCAACGACCAAGTTATAATGGTAATATATTTTTTCTGAAATTTATGGTTTGCATGATATTTTATATATATTATCAAACATTATTTTCTTGTTTTAATATATCTATGGTGTTAAATGGATATTCCACCATGGTTCATGTATGGAAATATCTCAACCCATTTTCATAAAATTGGTTTAAAAACAACGTTCATCCTTGGTAAAGGATGATTTGATTCAAACCATCAAAAAAAATTCTATTTTACCCCTATAGGATATATGGTCATATAGAACATCACAATCAATGCCTTCTAAATTTTTCTCACTCCAATGATGGGGAAGTTGTGGAGTTAGCACCATCAGTTAAAGATATTGTTCCTTATCTTCTATACTAGGATTATATAAAAAATGAAAACTATTCAAACACAACCTCTACTAAGAAAGGCTAGGATTTTTTTTTTCTATCGGAATCTTACAGCATGATTAAAATCACTAGACTATTTACTCCAATAAATTAATACTCCTACATGATTTACATCCACCATTTTAAATTCATGTTAAGATATATGTAACATCTCAACCCTAGAATCCTGGAGTTGGTGCATTATTTTAATACATTGGAATGATTACAAGGAATCAAGATCCGAAGAACCGATCAGTTTAGCAGTCTTGGAAAATAGAATACATACTTGAACATAACATTACACATTCAAAAATAAAACACAACATATATGATCATTTGAGAACACCATTATTCCCATAGCTTAAACCTTTACATTAATCATCATACACATCCTGGAATCTTGGGAATATAAAATTTAAGAAAGGGGTGTGCTCAAATGCTCAGTAAGGGTAAGAAATACGACAAGAGATAACATAAACATTAGTATGGTGAATAATTTAAAACACATTCCTTTAGAAAAAAATGAATACTTAATGCAAGGAATATGAACTGAGTAAATAATGACATTATAAAACATAGTCATGGGTATTCTACTAGTCGAATAACCACATGAACCATCAATAATATTTTCATAATGAGGGAATGTATAATATGGGAAATTCTGAAATACTTGGTGATGGACTCGACCAAGACGTCTAAAAATGATTACGACCTCAGAAAAAACCATATACCAAAATTGGGAAAGGCCTTGGCCAATTCCACATCTAAATGTCTCGCGAGACCTACTGATGCATCAAGGAGCTATTTTTGTCTGCACCAGTCACTTACTAAGTCCAATACATTCCTCATATGAAAAGGTTGAAACGTAACATAAAGAATGGAAATAAAGAATAGCATATGAAATTTCTATACTTTCACCATAAACCATGAATGGTATAAAAAAAACACATCAATAGTCCAACATATCAAAAAACCTCCAATAAAATATGGAAGTTTTGTATCATTATAATACAACCTCGTTCAATAATAATATCCTGTAGAAGATGTTGACATAGTTGAAAATGTTCTTTTAAAATCATTGATAGAAATATTACTTTTTCATGAAATCATTTAAAGGTTACATAATTTATGAAGGAAGTAATTTAAATGATAGTTTGGAATAAAAGTTTCACATACAACTTTTATTCTTTTTACAGGAATTAACATTTTAAAAAATTCTCGTCTATATAAATAAATCCACAAAACTGTTTTGAAAACATGGACATTAATGAAAATGGTTTAGAAGAATAAATCATTAAAACATTTAAAATTATGTTTTAGTAAAAGAGTCCCTTAAAAATAACCTCTTTAAAAATTATTTTATTAAACATGGACACGGAAAATAAATATGTCCCTAAAAATACATAAACATAAACAATCTCGAATAATAATGAGATTGAGGAATTAACACTTACCATGCAATTTCCGTTGGTCGAGGGTACGTTTAACATCATGTATAATGACCATAGTATGTTATTATGTTATAACAGAACCATATTCATATTTATTATATAATACATGATTCATTTATGACTTTATATTTCCCATTTAATAATGATTTTCATGTTAAATTAACATTTTGGGTAATAGTTTCTTTCTTTATCGTACGTGTTTTATCTTCTTATTCGTTATCGTATCATTTTGATAACGATTTAAAAACATCCAGAAAATAAACCTTGATTTATATATTATATATATTTTTAATATAAATATTTATAATTGATAGATATATGAAATGGAAGACACTGTTTATGGAGACGGTAGGCCATACGTATGCATAAACGATGTTTCCATTTTAATATCATATTAAACGGAAGTAAGTTAATAAGATATATATATGTACATGTATATATATATATATATAGTATCATTATTATTTCTTATATTACATACTTATTAATAACATATATTTTTATAATTATCGATGAATGGTG
The DNA here is from genome assembly GCA_963277665.1 of Viscum album. Lineage (NCBI taxonomy): Eukaryota > Viridiplantae > Streptophyta > Magnoliopsida > Santalales > Viscaceae > Viscum > Viscum album. The sequence continues at coordinate 714,583,484 of OY728160.1, forward strand.
AACATGGGAATGAATCAAATCGTGTCGTGGAGACGGTAATCCCTACGTATGCATGAGGGACAATATTAATATATTAATGGTGAAATAGTATGTAATTGGATGGTATATCATATATAAGTAATCATTAACATGTTATATTTTTTTATTTAATTTAGTTATACTCATTATTATAACCATCCAAATAATGAAGTGTTTGAATAACAAACTAAACCACGATGTGGAGACGGTATGTTGTACGTACGCATGTATGGTGACATTGTAATTTATTGGATGGATAGAATAAATAATATGGTTGTACCATATTTATAATAACATAAAATTATGTAAGAGGTATTGGAGTTATTATTTTGGTATGGAAACCATAATTAAAGGGGAAGTGGAAGAAGAAAAGAACTCTAAAGAGGGTGGTGAAATTATTAACTCTTATTCGGGTGTTTCTTTTTGAGTTGATCAAAATGGATACTTAGGATGTCTTTCGAATCAAATTAGGGCCTCTGAGTTGATGTGAGATAATTTTCGAGGATATTTGGGAAGGATTTTTCTGAGTAAAATTATTTTGGTGGTGTGATTTTGAGAGAAGGGGAAGTGCACTTTTATAAGAGGGGTGAGGGTCACATTTGGAATAGATTAAAATATTAATATATTATAAAATCATATTTGGTTTAAAATGTTTCCAAATAAATTTATTTCGTGCTTTAAGTGGTCATGGGTCAAAATACACTCATCCAAAAGGTTTTAGAAAAGTTTAGGTTAACATTTTAACCATATCATTTAGATTTATCTCTTAGTTAAACAATTTAACTTTTATAATGTCTTCTTGTATTCTAACACAATATGGTTAATAATCTTATTATAAACAACCAAGTTAACCTCAAGTGGTTCATTAAGAACATATATAATATTATATAACCACTTAATATGAACCATATATTTTTAGAAATATTATATCATCAATAATATAGTATTTTTTTTAACAAATAACTAATGTCATGTTTGACACTATTTGTTATTTTGTTTTTCTGAAAGACATAAAAACATTATCACATTGAAAATAGTTTATCTAATATATAATAACATGTCATATTAACCTATAAAATTAGTATAATTCTTCATAAGTATCAATTTAAATTTATATTGATATTTATAATATCAATTATTTTAATATTTCATTAATAAGGTAATTACTACATAATCATTATGTCATAAATAAATTAAATTACCTACTGTCTAAATATTATAAATAAAATACCATTATTTATGAAATATTATTACCTTTCTAATGAATATTTATTGTTAAATCTATATTTTGTGAATCCTTATATTAAAAATGGTTTAGTTATTAAAGATTGAATTTTACACTTTTAACACCTCTTTAAAAAAAATAATAACAAATCTTCTAATCTAATCCAAGTGGACCAAAGATGATCATATTTTATTCTGAATTTTTTAGTTTAATGAAACTATTCCAATACAATTAGGACATGTGTTATGGAAATTATAATATCATTTTTACCCTTAATCACCATATTTACTTTTAGTTGTGGTAAATAAATGTCAAAAGATACTATTCACCAAAAATTATCTTCTTCTTATTGAACCACATTTTACTTACTGATATTAACCGTGTCACTTGGATTTTTGTAATTCAACTCACAGATGAGGAAAATTTATGTTTTATTCAAATTTTCAAATGCTCCTAGAAGGTGGGTAAAAAATGTTAAATAGTTCAATAAAATTTTATAAATCTAGTTTTATTATAAAATTATTCCATTTAATTAAATTGAAAATATATAGGTATTATATATCTATTTTGACTTATAATTAATTTAAATAAATTAAATAATAATTTAAATATAAAGTTTATTTTAAATAATATCATAGTGTTTTTCACTATTCATAAAAAATTGTATGTTTTTAGAAAAATAACTAAAATTATCTCTATTCTAGTTTTGATATTTTGAATTCATAAATGAAGTTTATTTAACCAAATTCAAAACAAAGATGTTTCATTTATTAATTTAAAATAAATTTTCATAATCAAAACCCAAAAGCAAGTATTTCAAAATGTAAAAACTATCAAAATAATAGCTTGTGTTTTTGTAAAAATTTAAATTTGAAATTTATTTTAATGACCTAAATTGTATTAAATGATAAAAATATAATCTAATTATAATTAAAAAATATTCAAATACATAATTTACTACTATAAATTATTTCTATTAAAAAAGATGTCTTCAATTAAAAGATAGTATTTTCACTATTCATCATAATATGAAAGGTATTAAAAAAGTACAAAAAATTTATCCAAACGAAATTATTATGTCCCACATTTAATGAAGAATTGAATTTTACTCAACTGAAAAATATAAAATAAACAAAATTTTGATTAAAAAAGGGTTCTCCTTTAAAAGGCGGTAAAATTTTATTTTTTGAAAAATACATATTTTATCTAAAAAATGAAATTATTCTTATATTATGTATAAAAAACATATAATATTTATTCTAAAATTATATGGATTATATAAAATTAAAAATTCAGTTAATACTATTCGTATCTGCTTTTGAACGGCTAGTTTGATAAGTTATGGTGTGCTCGAACATGGTGTTGCCTGATGCGCATGTTATTGAATTACTTTGAAGATATAATGTAATATGAAATCCTGGGGTGTTAAATTCTCCCCTCTATCAGTAAATTGCGTCCTCACAGTTAGAAATTGTTTTTCAAAAATAAGAGGTTAAAAATAGAAAAATACCCTTTTGGAAAACCCACATCAGAAATTGGGTTAATAAAATATAGTCTTAATAAGAGGGAAAGGGAAATTGAAATGTTTCCACAAAATTATAATCTCTATTAGAAGAACATTGGTGGAAATTATAGAAACATAATTGGAGGAAAAACATAAATATTTATATGGAGTTATTGAGGTCATCGATCCCAAAGCACTATCAAATTGAGGGCCTCGAAGCCATCAATCTATGATGATTGAAAATATCATCGGTTCAACAATACATAATGTATTAGAAAAACACATTTTTAGTTTTTATATCCCATAAAAAATGTTTAAGAATGAATTTATTCATAGAATAAGGGAAAAATATAATTCACATGTAGAGTTTCATCCTTCAACTAATTCCTACAAGAAACTCATATTTCACTCCAAAAGATAATAGAATTCAAAAATATTCTATTTTTCCTAATCGTATAGGGTTCCAAAAAAAATTGAATTTATAATTTATCTATCATACCCTTTAAAATAACTACATTATAAAAAGTAGGACATCCCAATGTCTAGTGGTATGTGATACACCCTTGTCGTTCTGCGGTAGCGAGGTCATGTCTCACGACATTGCCGAATGCGACGGGTTGTCGCCTAACCTCTGGGTTTCCATATTTATAACAATCCAATAATAATCATAAGAAATGTTTTAACTTTAAAAATAGTATCCAATGTTAATATTATTCCATTCTATCATTTTGACTTATGAAAAATATTTCTGTCCAATCCCACATTCCAAAATTTATAATGAAGGTAAACCAAATGAAGATCTTTCTCACCACATAAAAACATGTCAATACCTTCATCATGTATTATTTTGAAATATAGTAACACCCTAAATTACCATAATACTAAATTGATTACACTCATTCTCTTTTATTCCTTATAGAATACTGGATATACTCCTTATATCTAATAATTTTATAAACTATAAAAATTATGGAATAAACAAACCATTAATCAGTTCCAAGGATGTCAATAATATCCCATATAGTTTATACAAACCAATCATCTCTTATTCCAAAATAAATACATCTATTTCAAGACCGTATTAAAATTTTATCTTTCCTTCAACCATGAATTTTACAAAATGTTTTACTTGCTATTGAGTCACTTTTCTTGGTACCACACAATCTCAAATCCTTAACAGAATATTACTACCATAAAATCCTTATATATGCCATAATTATTATAACAAGTAAATGATTGATACAATACACAAATGACATAATTTATTAATATCAACATAATAACACTAGTCATTACTCTTAATATGTGGTAATATCGTAACTTGATTATTATCTAACAACATCATTTGTGGTATAATTTGATGATTTGGACGTTGATTCGCATAGTGTCCCAACTCATTGCAGATGAAACATTGTAAATTTGAAACCTTTTTCTTACCCTTGAAATCATGTACTCAGTGTCCTTTTTCTCCACACAAATAAAAAACTCCCATTCCCTTCAATCATTTTCCAACGTGATTTTCTCTACAGTTATCACATATGGGAAAATTATTCTTTCCCTTATTCAATTTATCCATCTTTCTCTCTATCATCCTTTTATTCTATGGATTCCCTTCAAAGCCAAGGGTCTTAGAAAATTATTTAAATATCATATTAAAACACGAAACTATATCTTGATATGACGAGAATACGTGGGAGACTATTTCCCTTTTTAATATTGGCTTAATACCCAGAAAGATTTGACCCTTCTTAATATTTTAATCATGCGTATTACTAAAATTATCATTCCTTTTACTAGGAACCATTTCTAATCAATGGAATACACTATGTTAGTTTATGAATCATAATGAATAATTCCAAACTTGTAAAATACTTATTTTAAATTGAAAATATTATCCATATAATCTATAATCATAAAAAATGTTTTCTTTGAGAAATTATTTACTCCTAAATCCTTCATAATGGATTGTAAAGAAAATGTGAATTATCCTAATCATATCTTGAGAGAGTGTCGTAACCAAGAGTGTAGTAAGGCCTATTGTCGTGTACCAAGATACCCTAGGTCCAGCCCAAAACACCTTGTCAGAGTTTTCACTCCGAGGTACATCTGTGCTAGAGCCGTCTCTACTTGCCTATATCTAGACAGGGATGCATTTCTTTGAAAAATAAAAAAATATATACATTACCAAAATTCTAGTATGTTCTTACATTATAATACTCAAAATATATCTTAGGATAATGTTCTCCAATCATTGTTTATCAAAATCTATTTCCAAGGTTGTTGCTAAACTTCCTCTAATACCAAATGTATTGCCCCAACCAATGAATCCCACAGATTGTGCATTATTTTAATATATTTTCATGATTACAAGGAATCAATTCCCGAATGACCGATCATTTTATCATTCTTATAAAATTGATTACATACATGAACATTTCACTACAGGTTAAAAATTTAAACACAAAATAAATGATCCTTTGAGAATTCCATTATTCCACTTTATTAACCTCGCATATCAATCATAATACACTTCCTGGAATCCTGGTAAAATAAAACATAAGAAATGGGTGAGCTCAAATGCTCAGTAAGTATAATTAATACAACGGAAGATTACAAAAACATTAGGCATGGTGAATAATTGAAAACAGAAGCCTTTAAAAATAATAAACATGACAACTTTATGGTAGGAATATTATCTGAGTAAATTATTCCATAATAAAACATAGTCATGGGTATTCTACTCATCGAATAACCTCATGAACCATCAATAATATTTTCATAATGAGGGAATATATAATGCGGGACATTCTGAAACATTATTTCAAGGCCTCAACCAAGACGTTTAAAAATGATTATGTCCTCAGCCAAAACCATATATCATAATTGGGAAAGGCCCCAACCAATTCCATGTATAATTGTCTCATGAGACCTACTGATTCGTCGAGGAGGTATATCAGGCTCCACTCATCACTTACTATTTCCAATACATTACTAATATGAAAAGGTTCAAACATAACACAAACATTAAAATTACAACTAACACAAGAAGTGTCAATACATTAACTATAAACCATGAATGGTATAAAAACAACACATCCACATTCAAAAATTTCAGAAAACCTTCAATAAAATATATAAGATTAGTATCATAATAAATCTACCTCAATCAAGAATAATATCCTGTAAAGGATGTTGACATATTTGAAAGTGATCTGTAAAAAATCATTGAGAGAAATATCCATTTTTCATGAAATCATTTGAAAGTCACATAGTTTATAAAGGAATTAATTTAGAAGATCGTTATGAATCAAAGTGTCCCATACCACTTTGAAACATTTTGAAAAGAATTAACATTTTAAAACATTCATTCCCATATAAATAAATCTTTAAAACCATTTTGAAAATATGGACATTAATGAGGAAGGTTTAGAAGAATAAAGCATTAAAACATTAAAAATAATTTTTTTGTAAAAGATTACCTTAATAATAATCCATTTTAAAGTTATTTTATGTTATAAGGTCTTGGATACTGAATATGTCCTTGTAAAAACATACACATAAACAATCTCAAATAATAATAAGATTGAGGATTTAACCCCTACCTTGCACTTTCATTTGGTCGAGCGTACGTTTAAAATCCTTTATAATGACTATAATATGTAATTAAATTATTGAAGAACCATATTCATGTTTTTTATATCATACATGACTCATTTATGACTTTATACTGCCTATTTAATAAAGATATCAATGTCAAATTAACATTTTGTGTAATAATCTCTTTCTTTATCTTACATGTTTTCACTTGTTATTCTTGATCATATCATTTAGATAATGATTTAAATACTTCCAAAATATAAACCTTGATTTATATATCATATATATTTATAATATAAATATTTATAATATATTGATATATGAAATGGAAGGCACCGTTTATGCAGACGGTAGGCCGTACGTACGTATAAATGTTGTTTCCGTTTTCTTATCATATTTAACAGAGGTAAGTGAATAAGATAAATGTATGTACATATATATATATCTATATATATATATATCAAGTAGAACTATTATGTCAAATATTACATACTTTCTAATAATATATATTTTTATAATCATCAATGAATTGTGAACGTGGGATTGAATCTCATCACGTCATGGAGACGGTAATCCATATGTACGGACGAGTGACAATATCATTATATTGATTGTGAAATCATATGTCATTATCTGGTATATAATATATAAATAATCATTAATATTTATATTTATTATTTACATTAGACATACTCATTATTATACCCATCCAAAAAATGAAGTGTTTGAATAACAAACTACACCACAATGTAGAGACGGTAAGTCGTGTGTATGCACGTATGCAGACTTAGTAATTTATAGGATGGATATAATAATTAATATGGTTTTAAAATATTTATATGAACATAATTGTATTAATGATGTACTGTAGTTATTATATAGTTATGTAAACAACAAATAAAGAGATAGTTGAAGAAGAAAAGAACATGAAAGAGGGTGGTGAAATTATTCTCTCTTCTTAGAGTGTTTTCTTTTGAGTTGATAAAAAGGGATTCAAAGGTTGGATTTATGATCAATGTAATGACTCTAGGTTCAATTGAGAGAATTTGGGTGGATATTCGGGTAGGGTTTGGATGAGTCAAATGGATTTGAAGGAGTAATTTTGAGAGAAGGGTAAGTGCCCTTTTATAAGAGGGGTGATGGTCACATTAAGAAATGATTAAAATATTAATTTATTATACAATGAAATTCGGTTTATAATGGCTCTAAATGAATTTATTTCAATATTTAGGTGGTTATGGGTAGAAATACTATCATCCAATAGGTTTTAGACAAGTTTATGTTAATATTTCAACCTTATCTTATCGATTTAACTCATAGTTAAAGAGTGTAACTTTTAAGGTTTCTTCTTGTATTCTAACACTATATGGTTGATAAAATTACTCTAAACATCTACGAGATCCTCAATTGATTCATTAGTGACATATATAATATTATTTAAGCCCTTTTTCTGAACCTTATATTTTTAGAAATATTATATCAATCAATAATATCGTATTTGTTTTAAAACTTAATTTATGTCAATTTTGACAATATTTGGTATTTTTTTTGGGGAAATTCATAACAACATTATAACTTTGATAAAAATTTACCAAATCAACCCTAACATTTCATATTAACCTAAAAACTTAGTGTAATTAATTATAAGCCTAGAAGCCCCAATATACATTTATTTGGATTTTTATAATATCATTTATTTTTACATTTCATTAATAAGGGAATTACTGCATTATCATTGTGTCATAAATAAATTATATTATCTAATGTCTAAAAATTATAAATAAAATACCATTATATAGGAATTTTTTTTATTTTTCTAACAAATATTTATAGTTGAATTTATATTTCCAATAATCCTTTATTAAAAATGACTTAGTTATTAGATAATGAATTTAACACTTTTAACTCTTCTATAAATGAAATAATAATAAAAGACCTAATAAAATCCTAGTGGAATAAAGAGGATCATATGTTATTTATAAGGTTTTTTTGGTCTAATTACACTTATACAATAGAATTAGGACACATGCTAGGGTAATTATTAAATCATTTTTACCCTTAATTACCCTATTAACTTATAACTCTGGTAAATAAAAGTCAAAAGATACTATTCACCAAAAATTATTTTAAACTTATTGAAACAAATTTTACTTACTAATATTAACCATGTCTCTGATATTTTTGAAATTAAACTCATAGAAGTGGTAGAATTATGTTTTATGAAAATTTCAAATACTCCTAGAATGCGGGTAAAAAATGTTAAAAGGTTCAATAAAAGTTTATACATCTAATTTTATTATAAAATGACAAAATTTAATTGCATTTAACTTATATAAGTATTATATATTTATTTTTAATTAAAATAAATTTAAATGAACTAAATAATTATTTAAATAAAATGTAAGTTTTAAATAATATCATAGTGTTTTTCATTATTCATCAAAAATTGAATGTATTTAGAAAAATACCAAAAATTAACCCTATTATAATTTTGATATTTTGAACTCACAAAAGAAGCCCATTTTATGAAATTAAAACCATATATGTTGCATTTATTAATTTAAAATTAATTATCATTGATATAACCAATAATCTGGTTTCATAAAAAGTAAAAACAGTCAAAAGATTGACATGTGTTTACGTCACATTTAAATGTAAAATTACATATAATGACCTAAATTGTATTAAATGATAAAAATATAACCTAATTATACTTTCAAACCATTTAAATGAAAAATTTACCACTATAAATTATTTCTATTAAAAAATTTGTCTTCAATTAAAACATAGTATTTTTCACCATACATCAAAATATGATAGTTATTATAAAAGTACAAAAAGTTAATCCAAACATAATATTTATGTCGCACTTATAAAGAAGAATTTAATTTTACTCAATTAAAAATATAAATGTATCATATATTTTATTTAAAAAGGGTTATCCATTAAAAGTCTATAAAATTGGATTTTTTGAAAAATACTACTTTTATCTTAAAAAATGAATTTGTTCTTATATTATGTCTATGAAACACATAAAATGGATTCTAAAATTATATGGAGTATATAAAATTAAACAATCAGTTAATACCATTCATAAAATCATTTTAAATGATAGTTTGGTATGTTTTGGTGTGTTACAACTTGGTGTTTCGTGTAGCGCATGTTATTGAATTACTTATACATAATCAATCTCAAATAAAAATGAGATTGAAGAATTAATCCTTACCTTGCACTTTCCATTGGTCGAGAGTACATTTAACATAATGTATAATGAACATATTTTGTTATTAAATTATACCACAACCATATTCTAATTTATTATATCATACATGATTCATTTATGACTTTATACCACCCATTTAATAATTATTTCCATGTTAAATTAACATTTAGGGTAATAATCGCTTTCTTTATCGTACGTGTTTTAACTTGTTATTCGTGATCATATAATTTAGATCATGATTTAAATAAATCAATAATATAATCCTTGATTTATATATCATATATATTTATAATATAAATATTTTTAATAGATAGATATATGAAACAGAAGGCACACTTTTTGGAGACGGTAGGTCGTACGTATGCATAAATGTTGTTTCCATTTTCATATCGTATTGAACAGAGGTACATGAATAAGATACATGTAATTATATATATATATATATATATATCTCATATAGAATTATTATGTCATATATTACCTACTTATTAATAATATATATTTTTTTAATCATCGATGAATGGTGAATGTGGGAATGAATCTCATCGCGTCGTGGAGACGGTAATCCATACGTACGAATGAGAGAAAATATCATTATTTTGATGGTGAAATAGTATGTAATTGGATGATATATCATATATAAAAAATCATTAACATGTTATATTTATTATTTACATTAATTATACTCTTTATTATACCCATCCAAATAATGAAGTGTTTCAATAACAAACAACACTATGACGTGGAGATGCTAAGATGTACGTATACACGTATGGTGACTTTTTCATTTATAGGATGGATAGAATAAGTAATATAATTGTACTATATTTATAACAATATCACAGTATTTTGGAGGTGCGTTAGTTATTATTTTTGTATGGAAACAACTAAGAAATAGAATGTGGAAGAAGAAAAAAACATGAAAGAGGGTGGTGAAATTATTCTCTTATTCGGGTGTTTCCTTTTTAGTTGATCAAAAGGGCCCCATTTGATTGAATTTTGATCTAAGTAATTCTTATAGGTTTTAGTGAAATTTTTTTGGAGGATATATGGGTAGGTTTGGCTGATACAAATGGATTTGGATGTGTGATTTTGAGAGAAGGGGTGGTGCCCTTTTATAAGAGGGGTGAGGGTCACTTTTGGAAATGATTAAAGTAATAATTTATTATACAATTATATTATGTTTATAATGTCTCCAAATAAATTTATTTTGAGTTTTATGTGGTTATGGGTCGAAATAATCTCAACCAATAGGTTTTAGGCATGTTTAGGACAACATTTTAACATTATCTTTTATATTTAACTCCTAGTTAAATAGTTTAACTTTTACCGTGTCTTATTGTATTCTTAAACCATATGGTTAATAAACATACTATATGATTTCAAAAGAACCTCAAGTGGTTGATCAATAACATATATAATATTATTTAATCTATTTTGCCGAACCGTTGATTTTTAGGAATATTATATCAACCAATAATATAGTATTTGTTTTAAAAACTAATTTATGTCAATTTTGACACTATTTAGTATTTTGTTTTTTTAAAGACACAACAACCTTATAACATAGAAAAAAATTATCTAATCAACCCTAAAATTTTATATTAACCTTGAAAATTATTGGAAGTCATCATAGGTCTCAAATTACATTTATATGGATATTTATAATATCAATTAATTTAATATTTCAATAGTAATGTAATTACTACATCATCATTCGGTCATAAATAAATTCAATAATTTAATGTCTAAAAACTAAAAATAATATACCATTATGTAGAAAATACTTTTATATTTCTATTGAATGTTTATAGTTTAATTTTCTTATAACCCTATATTAAAAATGGTTAAGTTATTAAACATTGAATTAAACACTTTAACCTCTTCCTTCAATAAAATAATAATAAATGTCCTAATATAATACAAGTAGACCGAAGGGGATCATAATTCATTCCTAAGGTTTTTTTTGGTCTAATTACACTTATCCAATTGAATTTTGACATGTGTTAGGGTAATTATAATAACATTTTTACCCTTAATTACCCTATTTATTTTCAACTGTGGTAAATAATAGTCAAAAATCACTATTCACTAAAAATTATTTTCATCTTATTGAACCAAATATTACTTAATAAATTAAATGAGTATCTCAGATTTTTGGAATTCAACTCACAAAAGTGGTAAAATTAAGTTTTATGCAAATTTGCAATTGCTCCTAGAAGGTGGGTAAAAAAATTAAAAATTTCAATTAAATATTATACGTAGAATATTATTATAAAATGATTAAATTTAATTACAATGTAAATATATATGAAATATATATCTATTTTGACTTAAATTAAATTTAAATAAAATAAATAATTTTTCAAATACAAAATCTGTTTTAAATTGTATCACAATGTTTTTCACTATTCATCAAAATCTGAATGTTTTCATAAAAATACCAAAAATTCTTTGTAATATAATTTTGATATTTTGAATTCAAAAATGAAGTCTATTTTAACAAATTCAAAACATAAGAGATTCATTTATTAATTTAAAGTTAATTCCCATTGTCAAAACCAAAAAAGCGGGTTTTTGAAAAAGTAAAAACTTTCAAAATATTGGCTTGTGTTTATAAGAAATTTAATTGAGAAATTTCTTATAATAACCTATATTGTATTAAATGATAAGATAAAAATCAAATTATACTTACAAACCATTCAAATTCATAATTTAAAAATATAAATTATTTCAATTAAAAATGTTATTTTCAATTAAAACATAATATTTTTCACTAATCATGAAAATAAGAAAGTTATCAGAAAAGTACCCAAAATTTATCCATATTATATTTTTAATTCCCGCTTCTAAATTAGAATTTAATTTTACTCAATTTAAATTATAAAATTTTAAAAATATTGGATTTAAAATGGGTTCTCCATTGGAAGTTGTTAAAATTACATTTTTGAAAAATAATTCTTTTATCTAAAAAAATGAATTTGTTATTATATTATGTATAAGAAATACATAATATGGATTCTAAAATTATATGGAGTATATAAAATTCAAAATTCAGTTAATACTATTCATAACCGCTTTTTAACGACTAGTTTGGTAAGTCGTGGTGCGCTCGAACTCAGTGTTGCGTGTAGCGCAAGTTGTTGAATTATGTTGAAAAAATAACGTACTATGAAATCATATGGTGTTATAGTATATCTAGGAAAATATCTTCCTTGGACTCTAGTGGTATGTGTAAACCAAAAACCACTCAATGATAAGATAATTCCTCCATTTATTTTTGTTGATAACCACTGATGTGATATCAAAGATTTTGGTCATGTAGTTTTACTCATGGATTCACTAAAACATAGAGTTGTATTCTATCATATTCAACCTATTCCTAAAAAATTCATGTGATCCCTTCTTAAGAGACATCATATTACACCATGAATTAAACAATATCCTATAGCTAGTTAAAAATAAGAGAATTGGTAAATATATACCTCAACAAATTAATTGAACTCTAATATTGATTGGTCTTAGTGAAACATATCCCTTAGCATATCAAATTTGTCTAGTGGGATATAATTATATTTAATTATACCAAAATCCATTGATTGTACACTTCCAACTCGTGGAAACTACGCTACTCAGATACATTCCCTGATGCATTCCTAGAAAACATTACCAATATCATCCCTGAGTCCAAAGACTCACTAAAAATAAAAATAACATGCACCAAAAAGTAAACATAGCTTATATATAACTAAATATTTAAATATTTCCATATAATTGCTGCTCCCAGAGTAATTCAAGTACATTCCATAAATTCCCAATATGATACTCCTTTTAGGTTGAGTAAATGATAACTGGATCAATAAAAAATAGTTTACCAATCAACAAAAGGATAATGTATTTGATTAATAACTCCCATTAATATAGTATGGGATTTCATCAATGAAAAGTGAATCCAAAGTAACTCATAGCACCTATATTGATATCAATATTCTATATTTGAAATATTATCCATGTAAACTATCAAATAGAGGTAAGTAAATATCTAATTCAATGTATTCCAATAGTTTTAGCCCCAAAACATCATTAAAGAATATATCCATGTACCCATACACTACCTCTTGAAGAGAAAAGCATGAAGTGATTACATGCCAAAGGGATAAAATAACCAATTGATGGGATACCAGTTATAGATGTTTACTCATCAGTACCTCTCAATATAATAACACACCCATTGTAAATTTTAATGATAATGTAACCCCTTATATCAATAAAAATCCAAATATCCTATGATATAATTTTATCTAGTCACATTACATGGATGGATAATCCATACATTAGATGAAATTATACAGCTTCATTGAAATCAATAAGATGGTTGGCATGAAGAACTCCAAAGTGAGCTTCATATAATGATTTTGTAAAAATAGTGATGTATTAGAGTCCCCCCTCTCGGATTCTCCATGAATAACTATCATGATACAGTATCCAAAAAAATATAAATATCCTGAAAAATGTATATGATGATGAAATATTGATTTGTTCCTTTTTTCTACCAGTACCAGGTGTATTTTTTAGAAGAAACAAGTAAAACCACGAATCATCTCTAACAAAAACTCATCATATCCCTCTATACATTGCTAGTAACTATCCACCCAAATACAAGCTAGTAGATCCTAACACCATCCACCTGGTGGTGGTGGGGTATTTAGGTTATATCATTATCCTCCACTTTCATCCCTTCCTCCTAGAACTCTTCCAATTCCATTATTAGTACAACAACCATGTGGTATGCAAAAAACTACCCCTAAGAGAAATTTTATACTGATGTTTCCTTTATCATGATTTGTTGACACTAAATTTAACCTATATATAGTTCTTTAGGACTGGTAATCATGCACCATGCGACCCTGACCATCAAAATCATATTATAATATACCTTTAGTTTGATTGGATTCCATGTGTGATACATGTTCTATAAACCCCAACATATATGTTCCGGAATGCGTATGCCTCTAACATTGATATCATGAAGTTTCACATATTCCAAATAAACCAAGAGACTATATATTGTGATGTACACTTCTAGATAAGCCTGACCAAATACAATTTTCCTGGAATAAGATTATCTTTAATGCAGGTTATATCATCTCGATATAAGGGGGAATTCATAATGAGACTATGGTAACATAGACTTACATATGAACGTCCTAATCAAACATATATGACTTTATGTATCTATATATCACCACATATAGATAGTATCTCATGAGGTTATTAAACATTTTTGACTACTCTAGAACACGCATATCACCATTCTATTACTATACAACCAATGAAATCCATACAATGAACAAGGTCAAAGTATAGTTCTCATCTCATAATAAGTGTGGATAATCCAATAATAAGTGTGTTTCCTCAGTATGGGTCTTAGTTACAATAATCTACTAGCGCCCTATAACATTATGTTGAGTAATGGTTACATGTTCATCCATCTGGTCATTTAGGGTCTATATAGACCATATAATTCAGTTCATTGACATAGACAAAGACACTCCATACTATGGGTCTAGATCTTCAGAAAACACATGTTTTATCTATCACTGAAACACTCAAGTATTATTCATCATTTGTTTTTTTCATCATTTTCTAATTAAATAATCAACCACTTGACATAACGATGAAAATTATGTTAAAATGATATAGGTAGTTCCAAAAACCTTTTATCAGGTAGAAGATATACTCTATACTCATCTTGAGGGGTCTCTACATGTATAGTTCACTTCATTAAAGCCACATCACTCAACTAGTCATTTTTCGAACACTTACATATTGTCTGTTATATCTGTCATCATGAAGGAAAAAAAATTATGTTTATGATATATACCAATGTCTTATGTGAATATCATGAGAGTTTTATCAGTATGATCACGGTATTGAAATAGTAATTATTATATTATTAATGTTCTATTGGTTTACTTATAACTGATATCTCAACATGATAACTAGAAATGTAGGTTATTATTATCTCTATGTAATGATTCATTAGCCACCAAACCATCACGAGTTTATTTATCCTGATATTTAAACTCAAAAATTCATAGCACCATTTATCTATGATTGCAAACCAATCTTCCCAACAAATGTATATCTAAAAAAACATCCCTAATATAGACCTTATCAGATACTACCATATCATGAAATGTCCTATAAATTTCCCACATAAAATATAGGTAATCCACATGTGACACCCCATTACTGCCTCTAATAGGCTCCGGGGTTATGAGTTGCACCGTGTAAGCTTATTCCACAAATGCGAGGTGATATTCAAATGATCTTGTACACACACACCTTCAATTATGTCACAACAATTCATACTTTTTTTACTATCATAAGAGGAAAATTATTCATTTATAAACATATAAAACCACCAGAGTGTTGTAATATGAATATAAATGTGGTATGAAATTGGAAAAAAAAAATACATCCCTAAAATGAAACAATATGGATCCCATCTTAAAAACTTATTAAGAGGGAGGTTCATCTCTCCATATCTAATACCAAACACTAACCTATATTCAATGTAACTGATTACTTCTAAGATATAGCTATAATAGGATTTCTAATATCACTATATCACTATTCATTATTTTCATAAGAAATGACATGTGTGTAAAAATCAAATAAAGAGGTGTGTATATACCCAACTAGTGAGAATCCACAAAAAAACACAAATGAAATAGAATAAAATAGTTTCTCATTCAACAAGACAAGGATGGGAAATAAAACCCAAAAATAGATATACTTAAAAAGAAATCCCAATCAAAGATGAAGTAATATCAATATTCAGGGCTAACAAATAATGATCACTTTATTATCAGGCGAATGTTCTAATTTTTTCCAAATGTTTAAAGCCCATACAAAAACCTCAAGGGAATTAGAACCTACACTTCACAGATGGGAAATATTGCTGAGAGAGTATATACATTATTAGAGAAAAATTACCCTACCAAATCATGTTGAATGGTGTACGGACCCCATATATTGATGTCCTAATACCTAGTAATGTCAGGGAGTACATGATCTATATGTTCATATGTTTCGAGGGCTTGTTCTTGAGAAAAACAAACTAATGGGGGAGTAATGAATCCAAAATCACTATAATGACCACTCATGTGATAATTAACAATCCATGAATTCCTAAAAGTACCATCCTAATGATATAACCATGAATCATATCTCATGAGTTGAAAAAAGTCCATTACTACATCCTATTTGGAATTTTCCTTGGAATAAACTAGATATATGCCAAAATTTTTGTCCTGAAATGTTATATGAGTGGTATATTAGTATAACAAAATAATATGGTTAGTCTATTAGTGTACTTGTATTTTAAACTCAAATTCAATCTTTTACACATCACGTTACACCACTCGGTGAGTCAATGTTCATGTATATGACATGTGACTCAAGTCTCACAATATGTGGGGCCACTCGGGGTACAAGGAAAGTAAATCTTGTACCTGGATCGACTCTCTAGGTAGGGTCACCTAGATTCCCAGTCCACCCTATGGATATGGGATATTTAACTCATCCAATAAAAATATATTCAAATGAATGAGGACTCTAATACATGGGTTATTTAGTGGGACATCCTGTACAGTCATGAATTTCTAAGGATTTAATGTTTATCTTCATGGATAAACAAACATTTTTCAATCTCACTGAAAATAACATGGATGATTCCCCATGATATGTTGATCAAAAATATACCACCACTTGAAGTTTATTTCTACCCTTAATATATAAAAAATAAAAATCATCATTGAAAAATATCAGTATATCAATCCAAAATAAGGTATAACCTAACATCTTTTATCCTTCAATTTCATTTCCACAATAATTTATTGAATATTAAGGCACTATAACCATGAAATTTTTTATTTGAAAAAATAATATAAATATGTGGGAGCATATGTGATTCAAACTATGCTGATAAACAAGATTACTGTTGATAGATGTGACAAATAGGTGGATAAAACCACATATTAATTACTAATAAGAACCATCTATGGTAGATATAGATCTTACGAATAGACATTATAGTGAAAAATAAATGACATATAATAATTCAACCTCAGTAAGAAAACTAAAATTTTTAAACTAACCATGCCATTATACTATGAGGTGATTTTAGGATCCATAGAATATAAATGAATCCTTATTAGAAATCCAGAATAGTAGGTTGAGATTCAATAAAAAACAAATCCCTAATTTTTTAATAGATCAATCACTAATTAAGAAAGATTCATTATCATCATTTTTATGATATCCAAGAACTATTTTATCAATAATTAATCATGGTGAAATCCAATCATGAATCCTTGATAATATTTTCATTAAATCACTGATGGTAACCCACGATGACATCTCCAATAGCTCTAAATCTCACAAGGCTTTGGAGATAATCATGAGCAACAGAAATAATGGTGTTTAAATATATTCCCATCCTTGGTTATTCTATATATAAATTAAATAAATTATTTATTTAATTTACTTATTGTAGCTACCCATGGATGCATATCAACTCAAAAGCCAATGTGTACAAAACATATATTTCAAATAGGGTATATATAGTATTATAAAAGTAATGGTTGTATCATATATTTCATATGTGACTCCAATCAATAGGATATTAATGATTTCAAAAAAATATACACAAATATGGTTTAATATATTTAACTTTTTTTATATATTAGTTATGGTATATTATGAAATTCTCAACAATGATCCCACCCAATAAAAAATCCTAGACATATATATATATATACAAATATATTAAATTTCTAAACCCAAAAACTGTATTAATTAACCTTCATTTCATTTTCATAGAGTAAACAAGTGAGATATAGAACATATTAAAATATTGAATCCCCATAAATCTAGTACTCTGATTCTTTTCATTAATCTCTGAATAAACATTAATAATAAACATTGAGAAAATAAATATTTATTTTAGAAAAAATGAAGATCAATAGAAATAAAAAAATATCATATATAAATATATAAATATCATTTCATGATCCTCCATTAAATCGTGATAAGACTTTTTCAATCACACGTTTCCAAAAATAATTGTTTTTTTATGATTAAAAATTGTGGTCATAATTTCATACTGTGTGATGACCCTTTACATCAAAAATAAATAAGCGAACTAGCTATAAACGTTACATATAATTTCATGAGGTTACTCTCAAGTATTACATTGTTACATGGAAATTATTCTTAATAAAATTATAAATAAATCATGCATGTCACCCTATTTTTAGAAATGACGCATATACATAACTATAAATGGATATCATGCATAGTAGTATATTAACAATTATTTATATTTTGTTATAGATTAATGTTACACTTAACTGTAAATGAATGTTATGCACCACATCGGTTAATCATTAAAAACACATGGGTATTCAATTATTATTTATTATTCCTTGAGAGTATAGATTGATGTTTGTTATACATTAAGAGATACCCTTTTAATTTTTATCATTTTTCTTCCTCTTCAATGAAATTATAATAAACACATATATATTTATATAAACTCAAAAAATATGAAAAAAATGTATTTTCCTTAATTAATCATAGAAAAATCAATATGTAACTTTGTGGGATTCAAGGATGTGAAAAAAGATATTATATCCATTGACTAACACTTATTCATCATATTATATACTCATTCCTTCTCACTAATGTAATTCAAAACACAATGAAACACTTAATGAATTTATAGTAACACTTCATAGATAAAAACATAAGGAAATGATTAATGATTAAATAATACTAACTTTTAAATACAACCCATTCTATAATGGTTGAAAATAAATATGACAATCGTAATCACCATTAGTTTAAAAATATAAATCACCACATCATTGAATTGGTGTCGAGTAAATCAAAACACTTCAATATCAATATTGGGATGTAATAATTTGTGCATGAATATGCTTATATATTGGGTTTATCATAATATGAACTTTACAAAACCCTTATATGTGACCATCGATGGACACATATGTTTGGTTGGTGAAAATCTTGGATAATGATGGTTTCATATTTACTAGTGGTGTAGATTTATTTTTTTGGGATAGAGTAATGTCTATGAAACTGTGGGTTAATGGATGAGATTAAGGAATTGTAGTGGATGGAATTTGTGGATTTTTTTGTTTAATTTTCTTATATGTTTCAAATATAACAGATAAATATTCCTTTTTACATCATTATACTTCAATGGTTTTTATCAAATGGGTTTTGATTTAACTAATTTTTCCAAAGAATTCATAAGTAGTGTGACGTTTTAAAAATTATATTAAAAAAATATTTATTGTACATTGGGTTCCATTATGATTTTAATCAATCACTATTGATCATGGTTTACTATTAAGTCCATGTAGATCCTTGACAACTCTAATGGGATTGGAGTATTGGTGTTGGGTGATAAAAATTAGAATTCGACTGGCGTTCATCTAAGTGAGTCTAGGAAAGTATAGAAAACATAAATAATAGGGTTATTTTCAACAATAAGATATCCTTGAATAGTTGTAAATATCTGAATTATGGTGAGCTCCATGTCTTTGTGGATTTCTGGTAATGTAATGAATTCCAAAATAATCTTTAAATGTTTTCAATAATTATTCACTATAAAAAATATTAGATGGATGTGTTTTATTGCATCATGATAGACCCATTTCATGAATCATTTTGGCTAGCATGATATGGGATTTATTTAAAGGAATAGTTATAGAATTAAAATATTTCTCATGTGAAAACACATTTTGAATGAATCACTATTTAGATGTTAATTTTTTTATTAAATAGTGTATATTTTCAATTTAATTAAACCTTAATTATGTGGACAAAGGATGGTATGAAATTATTAGAAGCCTTATTTCCCTCTTAAGGTAGGGGGGTGAATTAAATTTGTTGTGCAGTTTTAATGGATTTAGTTCTATATGGTAGTATATTATTATGAATGATAAATTATAAATCATAATCAATTAATAGATGCCTATATTCATATGAAACATTAGTTATTTGGGCAAACTAATAAGGCGATATAAGGATGAGATATGGGTGAGGATTATGGTAGATCATTGGATTAGGAAAAGTATTTTCGGACCACGATACATAACCCATAATGGTAAGAGGAAAATTTGAACCAGATCAATGTGAGGGGTAGGTGTAGAATATTGATTAAATGAATATATTTTTATCACCATCTAATATTGGTATGTACATGACCAATTTTGTTTTTATAGAAGTGATTAAAAATACAATCAGAATACATTAATGATTCTTGAATGTGAATTCACCATTACTAGAATGGATTCTAAAATATCTTCAGGGAGAAATATTATCCTGAGGAGACAAATATTTTTAGGTTTCAAATGTTTTTAAAACTAATGAAATGAAAAATGTCAGTGATGAAATATTACCCATTGTTTTCTATGGTCATAAATCCTATTCTTTGATTAGTGATGAATTATATATTGGAGGAACAGAGTTTCAATATGTGTTTGTGAGTAATGTTGTGATTGTGGATTATTTTGTTGAAGAAACTATCAAATGTGGGGTTGATATTTGAAACATTTTTTATAGCTCTTTATGGTTAATGGGAAGAAATAGAACTCATTAAACTTTAAATAAAATGATGTTAATGGAAAAGTTATTGTAAATATATGGATGTGGGGAATCAATTGGATGTTTGGTGGAGTTTTATATAGATGGGATCAATATAGTGCTTATTGGGAAGTGAGGTAGGGTAACAAAAGATTATGTTCTTGAATCTACCGAATATTTTTAAAAAATGTGGTAGATTTTTCCTTGTGATGATGTTTTTTGGTTAAATCATTCTTATTGGGAAAAAATATTCACGCAACTACATTCACAAATTTGTTGTTAAAAGTGAAATAACCATATAAGAAGACTGTATAAATAATTGAAAGGTGATAAAGACTCAATAGGAATGATATTTTGGTCAAAAAAGGATTTGGGAATGCACATTTATATAGAGTAAGTTAGGGGACAGAATAAGGATAATGGAATGTCTGTTAATGTGGGAAGTACCATTATTATATGCTACAATATTTTTTATTGATTTTTTAATTTTCTGTCTTATCATTCTATTATATACTCATAATGGGTTTATTTTTTATAAAAGTACATAATGTTCATGAAATAATCCATTAATAATATCACTATACTAAGTAAAACATTTGGGTATTAGTTAGTTTGTGTTATTTAAATATTAAAAAAAGGTGACATTGGGAACTCAAAAGACATATGATTTATTTAGAGGTAGATGTAAAATATAATCATAATGGGTGATGAGGTGATCTAGTTTAGATCATTTATCAATCAATACAACAAAATTTCTCTATTTTTATTCCATGATGAGGTTATATATATATTTTTAATGATTTTTCATCAAATTATAATGTAAAGACCCGTAAATTTCATGGAATGTTTTTTCATTAATACATGGGATTTTTACGAGTCCGTGAAAAATTACAGCACATGATTCCGAGGCCCGGTGTTCCCAGAATAAATTTCTGAAGTTTTGTTCGGGTACGTTTAGTAAACATATGAGTGGGATTTTATAACATTTGAACCGGTGCTTGGAATTGAAATCTGAGGGCACTATTGAACTTACAACACCGATATTCGCTTAAGAAGACTTTCACCTTGACGATAGTTGGTCGAGAATGAATGTTAGTTTTTCAGTTTTTTTAATTTTAATTAAAATAAAAATAAAGTGTGACTTTATTTATATTCATGGTGGTTAAAACATTAAAGAAGAGGTTAGAGGTGGGGTGTAACACACCATAACCTCCCATGAAAGGTCATGGTTGTGGGCTCAACCCAAACATAACCTCCCTTGGGAGGATGATATTTGGTGGGGACCACCCGGGCTTGTAACCCCTTGGAACCCCCCGACCCTCTTCACTTAATTGAGCCAGTTACAACCCATTAATAAAATGAGTTTTCTCATTTAATTAAACTCAAAAATTTGAATTGGTGTGCCAAAAAATAATAGACAACTCTTTCCTCTATTATTTTCCCGTGGCATTTTGATGGAGCATATGGAGGAGAAGAACTCTTCAACGAATAATGACCAACTAAAAACAAGGAACTCTTTACTGATGAAGAAAGTCGATGAGGGACGCCTTCAACTACGAAGAACGACCCCCTACGACCTTCTTCCTCAGACTTTTTCAACGTGGGATGCGTTCGTCTACCACTGATCGACGAACATATTTCCTTAACGTCAACGAACGATGACCGGGGAATCAAATGTATGGGGTTTATTTCTTGTTGAATCTATACCCTTTTCTTATCTTCTTCATCAGATAAAAATAGATTATTGAGGATGTGTTATCGATCATCTACCTTTCTTGATGAGCCAAATGATACCTCCCTAAACGCGGAGGCTACGGGCCAACCTAACATGGTCTGACACACTTCGTTGGTTTTCTTCCTTGTGGTGACATTCTACAGCATGGCGATGTGGAAATGACGAAAAAGGATACAATGACAAAGAATGCACTACCCGCAGCCTCCACAAATCGTGCCACCCCCTGCGATGCCCCAATGCTACCAGCCGAACACCTCCAACCCAAGCGGCGCCCGGCCCTCCTACCCGTGGCCTCCCGGCGCCAGGCCTGTTCCATGCCCCCCCTGCCCGCGGCATCCCGAAACCCTGATCAGTGCACAGCCCGCCAGCCAGTGGCCTCTCGGTGCCCTGCTCGGTGCATGGTCCGCCTTCCTACGGCCTCCTGATGCCCTTCCCGGTGCGCAACCCTCCCTTTCGGCACCCTCGCAGTGTTCTCAGCCCCTACCGTGCCCTACACGACGTAGCCGCTGCCTTCCTGGAATCCAGCCGGCCTGCCCGAGCCCCGAGCGCTCTACCTGTTGGCCTCCCGGCTAACCGGACTTTGGCGGCTGAGTCCCCTGAGCCGTTCCCCTCACGGCGCTGGATGAACTGGCCCCAGCCTTTGGGCCGAGCCGCCTACATTGCGACATCCGGGCCTAATCGCCCTCGCAGTCCGCTGGTCTAGGCCCAGAAGACTGGGCCCAACATAGCGGGCTAACCCACACAACGATCCGGGTCAGACCAAGTGAGTTTGACTGGGTCAAACCAGACTAGGTTGGCCCAGACTGGGATGGGATGAGTCGGTCCGACTGGGTCGGATCAGACCCGGTCCCACTACTAACCCCATTACCTTGTTGGGAAATATCTTTGGCACCAGAAATCTATTTGACGAACTGTCAGTGGTGCTGGATTTCTTGGAGCGAAGCTGTCCCTTTGAGAAATCTTCACTGGATTTCGGGGTATAGATGAGATACGGCCAGGTTGGGTCGTACACGAATCCAACCAGGACCCTGATACAAAAAGGCTTATAACTAACAGACCCAACATTCGATTGACGTGTTGTCTATTTCATTGAGACCCCAATTACGCGGTGAACCTTTGAGATACTTCTACGTGGGACTTTTTGACAGTTGGAGTATCAACTAGTTGCTTGTGGAGTTGATCTTCCAGATAAGAGAATACATTTGTGCGGGAAACTAGTAGTTGGATGAGACTTGATTCCTGAAGATCGATTCGACTCGGAGTGATTTGAGTAGTCCATTGGTTAGCGCCTCTGTGTGTGCATGGAGGACCTAGGATGGGGAGTGCCTCTATGTGAGCGCGACAGTCCCACGGTACTCGACACGTGGAGTACCTCAGCAGGCTACCAGGGGGAGCGCCTATGTGTGAGCGTAGTAGACCCACGGTGGGGAGAACCCCTATGTGAGCGTGGAAGACCCACGGTACTCGACATGAGGAGTACCTCAGCTGTCCGAGTTAGTGGGAAGTGCCTCTAGGTGAAACAGCATGACCACTGTACTCTATAGAGAAGGATTTTTCCAACAGTTGAGGGTTCATATTGAATCTTCCCCTAGAATAAAATCCTGGATGAGCTGAGTCAATGACTTTTGTTTTTTCCTCAGGATTTAGATGGGTTAATAGATAACTTTGTTATATTTATGGGCATATACCTAAGAAATGTTTATCCTTTTATTTCATACTTTGTGGTTTATCCTAGTTGGATTTTGCGAGACCTTGAGGGTCTCAGGTTCCCTATTGAGTATCGATATACTCAACCCTACACGGGCTATGCCCACACCTCGTTGTGTTGGTTGCAGATGACAGACAGCGTTGACTGAGGCATAGAGTAGCAGAACTGGATAGTAACCAGAGGTGGACTACACAGTGTGACGATACACGGAGGAGACGGATAGACCCGAGTGCTAAGGAGACCATATGTACCTACCCTTCAGGTAGGAACCCCAGAGGATGACCGAATAGCTTCTTTACTTTTATTCAGTTGTACTTTCTTTCAGTTGTACTTGTACATTCCGGTCGGGCTTGTATTTCCATCCCCTTTTACTTTCCATTACATATTTTGTCTATAGTTTTACAGAGTTTTTTTCTTCCAGTTGTGTACATTGATGTGTTTGTTTATATTTATAAAGACAATGCATTCCCAGTTTAAGGATGGACACCTTTGGTACTAGTTTCCAGGCCCTGGCCTATGGAAGGCAGGCTTGGGGTAGTCACGATAAGGGCCTCGAGGGACGGGTCGTGACAGATAGTTCAAAGGATCAATATTGTAAATTGATTTGATTATTGTGTTTAATATTTGTGAATATGGTGAATGGATCTCTAGATTTAAAATTTAGAACTCTCTTATAATGTATTCTCTGATTTTATATAGATTCTATTACTTAGAAATTGTGTGGATTAACGTCATTATGTAAATATGTTTTCGCAATTTATTGTCTGATTAAATTAAATTCTTTTTTACTACCTTATTATAAAATATCTAGAATTATGTTATAGAATATAATTCCACAAAAAGATTTAATGATCTATCAGAGTTCATTAGTTTCTGTTTCTATAATGGATGATTGAAATTATTTTTTAAGAGTGATTTGGTGAATTTAAGGTTAGGTATTGAAAATAAAAGGATAATACATATTACCATAATGAATAATTATCCTATACATAAAATTGATGATTTGATCAACAAAATGAATTTGGTTTTCATTATTTTCCATAATATTCATTCTGATCGGTTATCGACAAAAATGTGTATTGGATCTAGATATTCTACTAATATAATTTCATTTTTTAAATTTTAATCATTTTTTCATTATCAGGTAGTTATAAGTTACAAGCATGTTCATGGTCATCGGGGAAATTATGAACAATGTATTCCACCATTATCTGGACTTGTTTGCAGTGGTGTCTGTGGATAACGTTTTTTATTCACTATAATATCTGTGAGGATAAAGAGGGGATCCTATATATTTTTCTATATACATTACATGATCATCGATTATAAAGTATGTTTTTGAAGATCCAATTATTGATCAATGGGGTGAAATTTTTGTTCAATGAATTTTAAATGGATGAATATCTATTGACCATAAAATGGTGAGGGCATTGAATTCATTAGATAATCCAAGAAATATTTTTTGAGGTGTGATTATTAGTATGTTTTGATATATATTATCTCATATTATTTAAATATTTTTTTACGAATGCTTCACCCATGATGGATTTTATAGAGAAGGAATCAATTTTTTAGTAGAGTGGGAATTTTCAAGAGGCATTTGATGAGTTTAAGAGGAAGTTGAATTCAGAAGTAGTTTTAATTCTTCTAGATTTAGTATTTTTATATGAGGTTTATTGACAAACACTTTTTTATGGTTTGGGATTCATCTTAATATATAATGTTAAATTTATGGAATGTGGGACACGAATGTTTTGGCCCCATGATAGGAACTACCATACCCATGACATGGTTTTAGTATAATTTTGGTATTATTAAAAACATTTTAGGCAATATATATTTTATAAATGTTTCAGGGTATTATTAGATCATTTGGGTTATATATATATCATATCTCACTATCATCAAATATGGGGATGTTTACATTGGTGGTGTATCTCTAGAATTCTTTTTTTACTTTTATGCTTTCCATGGAATTGAATATTATGACTAAACCATGAATATTGGAATATATATCCCATCCTATGATGGTGTTTGTAGATTAGTGGCTATTAATGATCTTGCTAGAACTATTTCACTTTTAGTTTACAGATAACCATGTGATATAGACAATTATACAATGAAATTGTTATATGAGATAGTAGAGTCTTTCAAACAAGTGAAATTAGTTGATTGAATCTATAAGAATATAATGGAAATTCTTATTGTTGTGGGCATTGTTGATGTTGTGTTTAGAAAATCAGACTCATTTATTCTTTTAATACGGAAAATGGTTTTACTCAATAGTATCACATGTATCATCCAAAATGATATTTACCACTTTGGTTTAATAGTAAATATGAGAGATACTAAAATTTACTATAATGTTGACAATCTGTTTTTATGGTAGGGGATTTTGTAGGATATAACTTTTTTGGTTACCTAATGATTTGAATGTCAATCGGTAAAGGGAGATTTCCAACAACAAATGAGTTTATTACATACCTTATCAGTACCAGCCGGTAAATAAAGGGATACCATGATAGGCATTCTGTTTTGGCCAACAAGAGATTCCTATATGAATAATAGTGTTTGGGTTGTTTTTCACCATCTCATGAATTTATTTTTTTACAATCCTACGTGAGAGATATTAAATTTTGATGATCTTATGAGGTTGTATATATGATAGAAAATTCAGCATCACTGGGTGCCAAAGTCTATTGTTTATAATCAATGAAATTAATTCAAATAGAGTTTCTCAATAAGAATAAATTTTTTTATATTAATCAAGATGAGTATGTGAATAATACACTAGCATCAGATTAATGATATTTTAAAAAAAATCTAGATTTTAGAGGCTATGATATTTTCATTCATGCTCCAATTTATTATATTTTTTAAGTAAAATGTATTATTAGATGAATTATTTATATCATTATTTATCAGTAAATTATTATGAACCAATTAAATAAATTTTATAGGCAACCATGTTTGTAACGTTTGTGATAGTACAAAGTTTTTAATAGTTCTGTTTGGGTTTGGAAATGTTAGAAGGGATGTTTGTGTGAGTTATATTTATCCAAATGTGTTTGAAAATTAATCAAAATAAAAAATTATATACATTAGATAGTTATCATAAACTAAAAAATTGAGGTTGGGTACAATGTTTTAGTAAATATATTACTAATGCTACAGAAATATTGACTCAACAGATAAAAGAAACAAATGAACCATTTCACAGGATCATTTGAGATTTTGGAGTGGACTTTTGAAGTGATTTATCTATTTTACATTCCATTAATTCATAATGTTCCACATAGAATAAATGATCTCTCATAGTTTTTGAAGTATCATGTTGTCCTTGACCATGTTTTGATATTGGGTAAAGTAGATTTTGAATAATATGATTCATAATTATAAAAGGATGTTTAGAGAACTGATATTATACTGAAGATCCATTAGAGAATTAGGGTTCCATTGGATGGATTTTATTTTAGAGTGGATTTGATTAGGAAGAGACATTTTAATTAGAATATATGAAATGAATGTAGTGGAAAGATTATTTACTAGAGAGGACACCCATTGAATTTGTAGGGATGAAAAGTGTGATAGTGAGGAGAAACGCAACACTCTAGTTTTTTAGTTAATTTTGGTATTATTCTTTCTAGGGTTTTGGTCATGATGTTGATGATTATAGAAAGAAATGTGATATTTGATAGTGTCATTTTTTCATTCATATAATTTTGTGACCAAGAAAAGGATGTTTTTTATGGCATACTACTACATATGTGAAGTGATATTGGGTTTCATTACATAACGAATGCCACTTTAGGATAGATAATGAATAATAATAGAGGGGTTTCTTTATAAACATAAACTCTTTTAGCAATGGTAAAACATCCCAATATCTATTGAATAGAGGAGAAATAATGTGATTTTGGTGTCTCTTTATGAGTAAGGATAAGGAAGATTATATTATGATAGGATAATGTTGCAACATGACTGACCTTATGTTTATATTACACATGGGTGATGTAATAATATAGAGGGTGTCATGTTTTGCGGGTTTGATGTTTTTTAATTATTAGTATTTCCAATGTTAATCTTACTTAAGGAATATCAGGGTGTGGATTATTTTGTTACACCATCTCCTTATATATATATTTTTAAAAAGTAAGATCCCATTTTTTAGTTGGAGGATGTTAAGATATCCCATTTTTATATAATATTTTCATTTATATGTTCGATAATTATTGTAGATAATTCCATGTATATATTCTTTTAATATAAAAAAAATTCATCATGGTGTTTTGGGATAATATCACATTTGTATAGTGAATGTCACACATTGGGGATTATTTTAAGTGTAAAAGAAATATATACATCATATACGGATGATGTACACAACATGTGAATTTAGAGAGAGAAAAAATTGACACCTATAGAAAGTGACCATGATTGTATTTTGGATGAAAATGACAATTCATATTATGTATTGTGTCAAAAAATGTAGTGTGTAAATGGTTTACCAGGGAAATATTAATCAGTGACTACCTTTTGTTACCATTTTTTTTTGAAATCATCAAAATGGTACTACATGAAATGAACATTCTTAGATTCCATATAGATTCAAATTTCCAAAAAAATCATAAGTTCATAAAGAGTTTAATAGGTTTCACAAAATTGTCAGGGTACAACACATTTCCAATTTTTCCATATTCTTATTACCCATTTCCTTCACCTCTCCTAAATTTAATCAGTTTTAATTTATTTGGTTTGTAATAATATTTTAACTGTTATATAGTTTATATTATTAATATATATTAAATTTTTTTTAGATATTAGGATTTTAGTACTCTAAATAATTTTTAGATCATTATTTTAATTTATTTCTTTCATCATCCAACAATTTTATTCGACCATAATGATGACTGGGTAAATCCACATCCTAATGTGGTTTCAATAATATTATTGTAGTAATTGTGTTTATTATATATATTTTTAACAGTTTTATCAATGTGATGTGTTTTATATTATGAATTTTATGGATTATTGTAATAATTTATGAAATATATATAATTCATGTTTTATTAGAGAACCTAGAAACATGGGGGGTTAATTGGGTATTGAACTAGTATTTATTGTATAAGGTATTAGATGTAATATTTTTATGTTGTTATATCCAATTGACGGTGGAAATATAATAAAAACATATATACTATAGTGGATGATGGTATAAAATGAATGTATTAATGATCTATAAAATTTATGCTTCATTCCTTTTTCATAACATCATTAAAATTCAAAAACATTTTTTTCCCAAATTTCATTTACAACTAAATTTTTTAAAACAATGTCACAAAAATTTCCATTTAAATGTTATTTTTAAAAAGAATATATAAATTTCTTATAAAAAAATCAATATTCATAAATATTTGTTCATGGTTTACTTTAACATTGTAGTTATTTTTTTTATAAGAATCAATCAATTGATTGTGTGAGAATAACATTTGTTTGTTGGCCAAAAACATGTCACGACAAGATGTGGCTCACCACAATTAAATGATGTTGTTTTTTTACATTGAAATTAGGTGGGTTGTTGTGATCCATTATTATTTTATACTACATGAACTCCCTCTGTGCCACATGAAAAAAATATTGAATTCCGAACATTTCTCATCCTATTATTGGTGATCAATGTTATAAGATTATTGTGTCATTATCACATGTTGTCAAGCCTCAAATTTAGCAAGTTGAATTCATTGTGTATTTATTTTACAAATTATCTAATCATGGATATTTTTTTTTATATATCTAGGCTATTTCTTTGATTTTCCCTTGATATGTATTTTTTTGAATATGGGACATTGTTATTGCATTATCATAATGGTATCTAGGAATTTTTGTCTATATCATACATAGGTAGGTGGATTCAAAATTTAACATGAAATGGATAATTTTAAGATTTTTTTGACCATTTTATTTTTTAATTAGAAATTTTCTATAAGAATTGTGTTTTGTGAAAATTAACTCTTTAAAAAACATTGTTTTTTATTGATGATTTATAATTTAATCATTTAGTATAGAATATAGATTTATTAAGGGGTTTTCAAAAATAAATGTGTATTTTCTTATGATCTATGGTTTCTTGGTGTGTGCAAGATTAAAATGTTTATAATATCTTAGTTTTATACCATATATTTTAGTGGATTAGAGGTATTATTATTTAAAATATTTTTTAAAATATACTGGGATAGTATATATGTTTCAAACCATTGGGATTGGTGTCCTAACATCGTGGATGCTTGAAAATAGTAGTAATAAATTTTTTTTGATGATTACAAGATGAAAAAATGTAAATAGTCAAGAAGAGAAGGTTTATATTTAGTGGGGAAATGAACTAACATTGGGAAAAGAAACAATGTATTGTATATTTCCAAAAAGTGTATTGTGAATATATGTTATGCATTTATTGTTTGTAATTAATTCACATTTTAGAGGTTTTTTAAGAAGTAAAACATGTATTTTTATTGGGAAAATTTATATATATCTTTTTAATTTTAGAATAAATAATTAACATAATTTATAATGTACTTATTTCATAAAACATTCAATTATGAATTAAATTGGTCCAAAAAGCATATATTGTCATGATTTATTTCTCATTTCAAGTATATAATTATTCATAGGTGTGTTTAGAGTCCCTAATTATTTTTATTGGACTTTTTTACTCAATCAATGTGTCTAAAACATGGTGGGAATGTAGGTCTGGTTATCCATGATGTAGAAAATGGGATGTTATCACTTTTTTTTACTGTTGTGTTGATGTAGTTCTATGTAAATCAGTATCAGATAACATGTAGAAAAATAATAATATTATGATAATATAATAGGGGATAAATTCATAATCTTGTAAAAAAAATCATTATATAACCTAATAACATAATGAAAAAATGTGAACGGGGAAAAAATATAAATCATTACATAAACATATGTTGTGGATAAACTCCAAGACAATATCCCATGTAAGACATTGTCCCATAATTCATTAGTTTTTCTCCTCAATACCATACGTGGAATGTATTGACATAAAAAACAACCTAATGCATTGGGGAACTTTCTATATGCACCTAGAATAATCCGTACACCCTTATGTCTATCCCATAAATAATTCAACATAAATTAATATTTCCAAAAATTTAATACCAGGATTCAGGAGTGTGGGTGACATACATATAATTACATAGTAAGTGAACTATAGTTACATCTACGTAAATACCCTTTAGTGGAATATTGTATTGGTATTCAATATGGAAATGTTTTTCACCAAAAGTTGGAAGATAATTTCAATAGCATAACCAGGGAACATAATAATTTATTATAGGTGTTAATCATAGTGAAATGGGTATATCATCACATGTAAATTAGAAGAAACGTGATTGGAATTTTGTATAATATATAGAAAATTAAAAAATTTGAAAACAAAAGGCAAAACATAAAGGCGGTTCTTGAATAAAAACGTGAAGGAGAGAATCCATTATCTTGATAGATAGTTTTTTAAATCATCGTTGGAGATTCTGGAGTGAATTTGGGAACCTTGGGAGTGTTCTAGAGAGGTTATAGTATATTATATTAATTCTCAAATAGTATTTATAGAATAAAAATTGTAGGATGGATGGGGTTATAATGAAAAGTATACAAGAGTTATTTATTATTTTCCAATCATTGGTTTTGGACACTATTTGATAATGAATGAAAAAAATAAAAATATACCATTTTTATAACAATTTTTTTAATTCTAGAGTACAAGATTTAGTTATTATAAATGTTTAATAACATAAATCATTAAAATAATATCCTTTCAGATGTGTATGTGAGTAATGTTTAGAATGAATTAGATACAAAACTTAAAACATAATATTGGTTTTAGAGGATTCAATAATGTTTTTTAAAATTAATAAAATAATATAAAAATAAATTATTTTAATGTTTAAGTATATTTTTGGTCATGGATACCTTTTATGTCATATATTACTTCAATTATTATTATTTATGATGTTTTAATACAAAACCTATTTAATTTTTACATATAAATCTACTATTTCTCAAAATATTGAGAAATTTTTTTTAGATAATTTAAACTAAATTGATTAAGATATAATATTAAATTTATGCATATAAATCACTATGCATGGTAATTCAATCTTTTAAATAAAAAATATTAATTTAAAGAAACATACTATGTTTTTCTAAATTACAATTTTCTGACAATTATTCAAATTAATATTTATATTGTAAAATTATATTTTCATATTAATATTTTTGTAAATGACATTTATTTTAATAAAAGTAAATCCATTAAAATTTATAAATTTATTAAAACTATACAATTACCAAAAATAAAATTTATTTTTCATTGCATTGAAGACAAATTTTATCAAAACTATTAAATAATCATTTTAATGTAATAATAAAAGGATACTTATAATTGATATTTTTTTTAAAAATATATAAAAATTCTAACTATATTGGTCTAGAAAAATAACCCCTTATTATTCCTATAGAATCTATATGGCTTTGGTTTGAGAAGAAGATATTTTCTTTGGGTGAATTGGGGTACATGGTTTGCACTATAATTATGTTGAGCATTAACTTTTCTCATAAAATTTTCATTCATTATTTATTTATTGAATATTCTCATTAGATTGTTCATGTAAAAATACTAATAATGTTTTATCCCTCAGATGATCAGTTGAATTGGTTTCATAGGGTATGATCCAACTGGTCAATTCCATCACTTCTTCAATCATTCACAATTTCACTTCCTCATACCCCTTAATATATATTAGTCATATCAGGGTTTAATAGCTATATTATCAAATACTATGATTCTTAATAATATTCTAAATTTAATAAAACATATAACTATTAGATATATCCAATTTAGTTCATGTGTTTTTAATTAGTCATTAGTTAACAATTCATCACTTTATTCAAAATAGGGAATTTAATTTATAAAAGTTCATGCCATTATATTATCCCCCCTTAAAATAATTATCCTTTGAAATTTTCATTCAATACATTAAAATATATGAGGGTTTTTCTCATTTCAACTATTGGTTACCATGAAGTTTCCTATTACTTCTGGTTCTACCACAATACATTGACAATGCGAGTTGTCTAGTTTGATATATCTTTTCATATGTGATATAAGACATTAAACAGATAATCCATGTTGGAAATATTATTTTTCAATGGAACCACCATAGTATTTAACATATTTGAGTGCTTTGGTATGTATTTTCTCAAGAGGGATTCATTTAAAACATCAATTACGTGAGATAGGTTAGGTGGGAGTGAATTTTGATAGTCTACCATGCGAATGAAATCAATGATCTCCAAATAGATGGACCATCCTTGACTATTTATTCCTATTTTCCCAAACCACATGAAATTATTCCACAATTGTATACAATGGAACAATTTGAATAAGACCTCAAACCACATGTCACATCAAATATTGAATGCATATATTTTCTATTAATTATTTTAGGATTTCATAAGTTTTTAAAATGTTTGACCCTTCATGATAATCTATTGGATTAGATTAGGTTACATCATCAAACACCCTCAACCATAATCACAACATGTCATTGTTAAATAACTCTTCTTATTTAGTGTTTGATAAGGTTCCATTTGAATTCATGAAGGGAAACTATTGTTATATGAAAACACCACTAAATAATGTATCCTTCCCAATATCCTTTGAAATACATTGTACATGATAAAATAATACACTCTTTTGATTGAATGATTATTCTAGAATAAAAATATATATAAGGGTGATAGGAAGTTACAATTTTTAATTATCTTTCCAATTCTTACTAGGTGATTCTACAAAACCTCAAGGTAATCCTATTATTTTAGTAAAATATAATAGATTATTATTCTCCATGCATCATTAAAACAACTGTAACATACATCATGGTGTGTTTTTAAGAGATAAGTCTTCCTTCAAATTAATGAAATATGCTAACTTTTTAAGATAACTGATAACCACCATGATGGTGTTATTTTTATTAGGTTTACTGGGGATTCATATGATGAAATACATCATATATATATTCCCTATTGCATTATTTTATAGGTATTGATTGCATCATTCCCTTAGGCTTTCAAAATTTCACCATTACTGGATTTCACACCAAGAATTGAGAAAAACAATTCATTATATCTCTCATAATGTTATCTCAATATGTTTTTAAAATATATATACATATTAGTGATACCTATAATTATAGAAAAGGTGAGAGATGTTAATTATCCAGAAATAAAATATTCAAATATATTTATATGGGACACATATCAACATTCCAAAACATACAACACCATATTGAGAAAATTTGATCTCTTGAATATTAATTTCATAATACTTTTGATACTCATTATCTATATAGACCTCCATAACCCTCTCATGAATAGATTTTTTAGCTTTAATTTTATCAAGAAAATATGAGGATGTTTTTATTAATCCCATTTCCATTATTTATATTTCTATAAGGATTGGATTTCCTGAAATCCAAATCATGGATGGGGTTATTGGATCCATCTAACTTATAGCATCTACTACATTGTTTGCCTTCCCAATATGGTAATGGTTTGAAAAATTATAATTATTGATCATCTCTGACCACAATAATTGGAATTCATTAATCCTTATTTCTGTGAATACATACTTCATTCATTTATGATCCTGATACAAGTCACACTTCTCCCCGTAGAGACAATGGAAAAAAATAATTAATGATAAGATCATTGTTTCAACTTCTAGATCCAAATATAGGTAGTTTATCTCATGGATATTTTGTTTGTTAGAGAAATGTCATATCACTTTTTCATCTGGCACAAGTACACAACCCATGACCTTTAGGATGAACCATTGTATATTTACAATATATCCTCATTAGTTGTTAATGTTTGTATATATATAGTTATTATCCTTCTATTAATATCCTTAAAATTTTTCCCACATTAATTATTCCAAAAACATTACCCCCTTCCATGTTAGCATTGTTAATAGGGTTCATATTTATGATATATTTCTCAAAATTCAATTGAACTACAAGAATAATCGAAGGAATGTCTGGATTATTGTTACAGATGCTAGTCAAAGCCATCCATTAATGACCTTTATTTATTAAGCTTCCATAGATATACCTTCTTGGGTGATAATATTCTCCAATAATGATACATGATCTAAAAAAAGTTAAAATTTGTTATACTTTTCATGTAACATTTTATTTTACAAGGTCTTCAGTCATGTATTTTAAATCATATTATTTTTATATTTCTAGTTAGAGTGGAGATGAATATCATCTTTATGGAATAAATTTTTTTTATTATCATAACACCTAAATACTCCATTTATCAGGTTCTTGATGTTACTATAGAATTAGTGAGTCAAAATGGATTCACAGTGAGACTGTAGTTTCAATCGATTATACTAAAATAAGAAATGTTAATATCCTCTTTATTTACATTTACAAGATGATATCCCAATAAGAGATCCAATATAGAGAAGTATTGGTTCTATTTATCTTATCAATCAACTAACCAATAATTTTTAGGGGAAATGTTTTCATTATTTTAGTCTTTTTGATCACATTATAATCAATGAATAGTGTAATTAACCCATCATTCTTGATGAGGAAGAATACTATTTCACCCCATGGTAAAGAACATGGGTTGTAAACACTTTATATCGATTCTACAATTATTTTATTTTTATAAACTCACTTTCAAAAATGGATATTTTTTTATAGATTATTAGATATTTTTACATATTTAGGTACAATCATGATTGGAGATTAAGCCTTTCACATAGGAAGTATAATATGAAATTTTATGGGAATCACATCAGTGCATTACCTAAAAATGGGCATCTCATCGAAGATTGTTTTTTATTTAGTACCTTTAATTTTTTTAGATATAATTTTTTATTGGGAAATAATATCCAATCTAGATATAATGACACTTAATAAGTTTCAACATCCTCTTTGATCATATATAGAATTATATGATGATTTGGGAAATAGAGGGAAATTTCATTTTCTAAATAATTTATGTTGTATCTGTATAAGGGAAAAATTCCATATCTATAATTTTATAAAACTCTTATAAGGTAGAATCACAAAGGTCACTTATAAGTTCACGATACAAATTTTTACTGAGGAGAGTTATATACATAGGTGAAAAAATTTCACTATTTTCTATTTTCACTGATAGCATTACATCAACGGTTTTTGGTGGGGTTTGAATAGTTCCACTAAACATGTGTGGTATGAAATAATTCGAAAAACAAATGAAGGTAGGATTCCCATTCACTATTTGATAATAGTTCTTATGAGTTACTTAATCTAAATTAGTCATAGATATGATAATGTTCAAACTAGTTAATAGATAAAAGGGAAACTATAAACATTGAGGAGATATATCTTTATTACCCTATATTCTCTAACCTATGAATTTAAATGTTTCAATATATTTTATAAGTGATATTTTTCCTTAAATAAAATTCTATGAATTTTTTTACCTTAATTATGGTAATTAGGAAAAATGTGAATTTACCAAATCTAATCCACTAGAAGTGTCAATCCATTCGTGAAACAAGGCCTATTGTCATTAAATATGTGATCATGAAGTCTGGATCAATGTTACCTTTTCATATTTATTCAACCTAGGTAACTCAATAAAAGATCTACATCCACCTATAATACCCATAAAATGTTTATTTATCCTGGAAACCAAAAAATTATATATTTTA
This sequence comes from Viscum album, assembly GCA_963277665.1. Classification (NCBI taxonomy): domain Eukaryota; kingdom Viridiplantae; phylum Streptophyta; class Magnoliopsida; order Santalales; family Viscaceae; genus Viscum; species Viscum album. The sequence goes on from OY728160.1 coordinate 714,620,975, forward strand.
AAAAAAAACTAAGGATTTTTTTCCAAATTTTAGTCATATTCAATAGTCTTTTACTTCTGTTTTCTAATCCTAATACCATAATAACAATATTTTTCTTTGATACCAACTAAAAAAAAATTTAATATAATTTAAGTCTTGATTTATTATATAAAGGTACACATAATATCTGACTATAAGATAATGATGTCTAGTGTAGTTAGAAAAATAGGTATATAAAATAACAACTTGAAACTGAAATATATTGACATTACTGAAACATCTATAATATTCTACTAAAATTCTACAATTCCTCTAAAACTGCACTAGATAACTAAGGGATGTACATGAGAATGTGCTAAGATATAAAGACATGTAAGTGAATATGAAAATAATAGGATATTATAATGAAATATATATGATCTAATAGGTATAAAGAAGAAATTATAGAGGGGTGAGAATCCTAATCATGAAAAACGATGCATGTTATAACATGATAGCATAAAGGCAACAGAAGAATGTGGTAACAATTCAAATAATTTCATGAAAAAAAAGTTAAGGATAAATACCAAGACAACATCCTAGGGTGGACATAGTCCCATAATAGATTAGGTTTACTCTATAATCCCATAAATTATGTTTAATGTGACTAAAACACTGCCCAATGAATTTTAACACTATCTCAGACAACCTATCATAATATGTAAATGTTCAGGTGTTCCACATAGATGATTTTAGAAAATTAAATATTTCACCACATATAATAATATATTATAGAGTGTTAGTAAAATACAAAGAATTACATAATTAATTATTTATAGGTTCATCAAGGCGAATACGATTTAGTGAAATGGTTAAGGGTATTTAGTACAGAAATGTTTGGTAAGAAAAATCATATGATAATTTTGAAAGCATTTTTGGTGTATAAAAAGTCCCCTATGAGGTATTAATGAGAGATAAAGGGTTATATAATCCCTTGAAAAGAAAAAGGTAGTGAAATGTTTGTGTGATATCATATCCCAACATTATCAAATGGAAAACAAAAGGCATAATATAAAGGATTTTCCATTATAAAGTATAGAAGGAAATGCTCCCTTACCTTGATAAGATGATACTTAAATTATTGGGAGGATATTCATTATATATTGAGATAACCATGGGAGTGATCTAGTGTAGGAATAAATATGTATTATCTAAATAAAAATTTGGTTCGTGTAGATAAATGGGAGTTGGCTTGTTTTATATAGAAAAATAGTTGAGAATTCTTTATTAAATTTCAAAATATTATTTTTGACTCAATATGGTAATGTAATAAAACCCCCACACATACCAGGTCCTTTCCTATGGTTTCTATATTTGTGAATTTTTTTAATTGTTATTACTTTTGTTGAATCAATATCATTTAAATAATACCATTGGTTATGTGGAATTTGTATGGTTTACAAAGAATTGACTTTAAAACATTAAAATATAATATAGCTTTCAGTGGATTCAATAAAGGATTATAAAATTAATAAAATAACCCTAAAACACATTATTTTAATAGTGAAATATATATTATTTGCGGATACCATTTATGTTATATAATAAATCGCTTCTAGCATATAATTATGTCATTATTCACACCTTATATTTATATTGTATATAATTTTTATGCTAAAATTGAACTAGACCAAAAAATTATTAAAACGAAAAAATTAGATAAATATGATTTAATAAAGTTAAAAATAATATTTATTTTTATCAAAATATTTACCTATGAATGATAATTTATGCTTCTTACCCCAAAATCACCATTTACTGAAAACTACTGGTTTTATAATAGTAAAAGCTTTATTACATAAAATAAAAACTATTTATGACATCATAAAATTATATTACCATAATAATATTTTATTGATATAAAATGTAAATTTTTTTTGGTTTTCATTAAATCATTTTTCTAGATTGAGACTGTACATTACAGATAAAACCAATTTCTGTTTTATCACATTAGAAATAAATTATATTAAACTTATTATTTAATAATTTCATTATAATTTCAAATGGATAAATAAAAAAATAATTAATAATAAATAAAATAATAATAGTAAAAATTTCAATATTAGGGTCATGATACATAACCCATTATTAGACAAGCGAACACACAAAGGGTAAGGTAAGTGATGGTGCGATTATCATGGGGTTGTTTGATGTACATGGTTTGGGTTGGCATATCTGTATGTTTTAAGTTCTATCATAAAAGGTTCGATTAATGATTTATATTTTTATTTTGGAATTGGTATTTCTCTTTTTAAAAGTACAATGATTCTCTATCCCTAAAATACTCGAATGAATTTTCTTAATATGGTATGATTGTACTGGTCATGGCCATTGCTTATTCAATACATGTAAATTTAGTGTTATCATAATATTTTTATGTACAAGTTATATGATAATTATTCAATGGATAAATTATCAAATTTTATGATTCTTAATGTTATATTAAATTTTATAGACTATATAACTATTAAAAATATACAAAGTAGTGAATGTGTTTTTAATAACTTCAGAAAAATATTAAAATTCATTTATTTATTCAAAATTATGGAATTTAATTTCTAAATGTTTTGGTAATTAAAATTTTGATGTGATGTTCATTTTGGAAAGTTTTGGTACACATGATCAACTATTTCATTATCCCATTTATGGAAGTGGGGATGAATATATTTTATTACATTATAATAATAAATTTGAAGTATTTTGGATGTATTTTTGTATTTATTCCATAATAACTGAATAATTTTTTTATGAGTTAGAATAAGAAATAAAATGAAAACAAAAAGTCATGAACTATACATATTTGTTGAACAACCAATTTATGTTTATATATAAAACCTTTATAGGATGGTATTTTGGTCAAAATAGGGGCTAATTGTCATGAGTTGGGATGTAACTAATGTTTTTAGTAATGTAATGGAAGTTAAAAAATGGTATTGAAATGTAGAGAGGAGTGGATATAATGTATCCTCCAATAAGGGTTGGAGTGAACCCACATTGAAATTTTATAAAATAATAGAAAATTATAAATTCATTCGCAAGAAAAATTCTTCCAAATTTTTATATATTAATTTATGGTATGGTATATGGTGTAAATTTGACCATAAAATTATATTTAAAAATGTTCATTTTGCAAATATACCTTTATCTCTTGGTTTATCCCCCTTATAAACTCATTTTATCCTTATCCTTGATAATTTTTATTATTTATTTTAACATTATTTATGAAAAAATTATGACAAAATAATATCCTAATATTAATTATGAATATTATAAAAATGGATTCCATGTTATTTAATTCAATTAACTGGTGAAGAAGAATATAATTCAAAATTAAACCTGCATGGCGGACAAAAATTTATTCTATGAAAACTGTATGTTTTAAAGAACAGATGATTTTTTCCAAACTCATTGAATAATAATATAAATTATATGTATTTAAATTCATATAGATAGACATTTAATCTATAAATATCTATTAAATAATTCCCCATTAGGGTTTATATTTATTAATAAAAATGGAAAAACATTATTCATAATTAAATCTTTCTTAGACATTTTTTAAATGCATAAATATATATTAATAATATAAAAAATGAAATTTATTATTCAATTTAAATTATATAAATTATTATAAAGAAAATATAATATAATAATCTTTTATAAAAAATCCCAAATATCAATAGATTTTTAGTTACCTGATTTTATGAAAACAAATAATAGTTTTACAAAAACAGTGGTTTTGACTATTAACAAGAAATCTATATTGTCATAAAAGTATTAAAATTTGAATGAAATTTATTTTTTGAATGAAGAATAATAAAATGATTATTTATTTGAATATAATTTCAAAATGTGGGAAAAATAATTTTAAAATAAGTATTGAAAAAACAAAATTGCTATTTAGAAAAATATAGTTTATACGAATAAAACATGATTTATTAATATCCCATGTATAGAAAATATATTTTATTAATGATAAGAAATTTTATCACATAATATTTATTAAAATTTAATTAAAATAACACGATAATAGATTTTAAATTAAATTATTAATCTAAAAACACATTACACGTAGAGAATAAGTGTTTTAAAATAAATTCATTATGATTTATATGATTTTTACTTTCATTTACATTAAATTGATAACTAATTAATTTATTTTATAAATTTATAAAATAATTAATCTAATAATATATGTTTTATTATTCTAGTTTTCCTATTGAGAAACAATGTTATAATAGTCACTTTTTATTATAATATTTTTTTGTTGAGTTTTGTTAAAATTCAGTGTTTCGTGTTACACAAGCTATTCGAGAAATTAAATTCATATGAAAATAAAAAAATTTATAAAATTTTAGGATCTTATGTTCTTCCAAAACCTTTAATTAATATCATCCTTATAATTTAATATTATTCTTGGAAATTATGTGTTGTATAATTGAATTTTCCATTTTGGAAAACCCTCAATATGAAAAAATTATTAGTAATACTTTGTCCTGGAAAGAGGGAATGGAAAATATGAAGGTTATTTGAATAATAGATAACTAGGATTCTATATAGGAGTAAATTAGTGGTAATTAAAATTTTTTACTTTATGTAAAAATAATTTTCTTAGATCATTGATCCTAAAAAGAGAATGATCTCGATAACTCTAAGGACGAGAATAAAATAAAATTGTTATGGGAGAAAATAATGTTGGTTTATTGGAAATGAAAGTAAATATTAAACCTATTAATTTGAAGATAATTTCCTCATGTTTGATTAATTTTCATGATAAAATAAAAAAATGTTATTTCATTCCATTTCCAGTGTAAAATCTCATTCATTTTTTTCTCTTCATTGAATGTATACATTACCTCATCCACTGTGGAATGCAAACTAAAGATGTAATTTTCATGAAAAAAGAAAAAAATAATCATTTAATTAATGATATGATATATACATGGATGTAAATTTATTCCTCCTATCTATGGATACTTACAAATAAAAAATGGTCAACATAATTATTCTAATATGGAAAATGACCCTATATTAATTTATAAACTACAAACAATTACACCTAAAATTCATTTTATGAAATTCCATATTTATATGTACATAAGGCTCTGAAAAAATATGTTTGATAAACACCGAATCCTAATGAAAATAATAAATTGACCTCAACTAATTCAAGATCAAATTATCAATTATCTTAAAATTATTTTAATCACTCAAAATGTTTCATACAAAATTTTTTATAAGATAATATTTTTTCAAAATAATGAAACCATTAAATCATATATTATCCTAATATTTAAATCATTCTATATTACATTAATTATCTACTATCACAGAATAAAATGTTTCCATTGGGAGATAGGGTTGATCCATCCAATGATGGATTATAATAGATTTATTTTGAGTATAAAATGTGATTTTATTATTACAATATCTATATAAGATAGATATAATCAATGATCATAATAATTTAAAATTTCTCAAAAGGAAGGAAATTAATATACTCATAGGTCCCAGTTAGAAAACCTTAATCATGTAATTTATAACTATATATTGGATGATAAGTGTATCATAATTATTATTATACACTTTATATTTTGAGATTTCATAAGAAGTACATATATAGATTTTATTTGGAAGTTTTTATGGGTTATTATAATAATTATCCCCTAGAATACTGCATTTATTTTCATAATTTCTAAACTAGTTTCATCTATAAGAATGTTGTGTGGGTGTCATATTCCAATGAACCACTTATTTATTCCATTCATTACCATAATTCTTCATATTAATATGATATTATTTTTCATGATGGAATGGTTTCCAAACATGAAATATCTTCCTATTCTATTTAGTCATTCACTAGTGTGTTCCTTCTATCATTTTAGTAAAATAGTATATTAAACCATTTTCTCAACACAATGTGATATTCCAATGGATAATGAATTTAACCCCATCTTAAATTTATTATCACCTTATACAAGAGTTTATCTATCTTATACATCAATATCGATTCAAAATAAAATGATATTTTTGTAGATAAAACATTCCCTTATAGATAATGAATTTCCAAACCTTGGATTCATAATACTAAATAATTGATAAATATTTATTTTAGGGCTGATAAATAAACCACAAACATACCTTCCAAGTATTTTAAAATTTTCCTCAATTGCACTAATAGTTTTTTTTATTTTCATTTAAATAAAGGAAATACTTATATATTTTTTTTCCAATATATATGGGAAGTACGTAATGAAAAATATCAATATAAACTATAGGATTCTGCTTGGACGATTTGAAATTAATTAATTTAATTCATATAAATCATCCACCATTGATATAAATCTTCTTACAAAATAAAAATTATTTGGTAATGTATTTCCTGGTTTGAACACTAATGAATGGAAAATATATTTTCCATCAAATTGATTAATTTCTCCGAAACCGGTTGTTGAGATATCCCATATATAGAGGGCTAACATTGTCCTAAATATCAAATGAAATTTTTTATATCTATTTGATAAATTTATATGTACAATATTACCTATGTTATAACTAATTTTAGTACATAGGTGAGTGAGTATTGTCATAAAATATTTCATTTTCATATCTGATCCATTGGTTTTCCCATGAGGTTGGTTATTTTATTGGCCATAAAATTAGGGGTTTACATGATTCCTTTGTCTTTTATTAGTTTTCTTTACCAGCAAATAAAATAATTTAATCATGATTTTAAAATTAGATTGGAAAATAAAATAGTCATAAAATTAATTCCCATGATGACAATATTTATGAATCATAGGATACTTATGGACTCTATACAATTAAATTTATAATGATGGTTCATAAAGAAACTTTTATTTTGATCATGAAGATCCCCTAGGACTCTAAAAAAAATATGTACAGTAAATAGATACTCATCCTGCACCAGAATGATATTTGAGATATACTCATCCTACCATTCTTGTGGTTATCACTTATATATGAATCTACACCAAACCACATCCACTGGTATTATTCATAAAGGGTTGAATTTCCATAAAAAACAAATAGTCTATTTCTAATCCAAAAATTAAGATACAAACCTATATTTGGTCATTTCCCCAAGGTGTTCTACATTTTTGTATACAAGTACATTCAAATAGTTTTTTAGTTGTATACTCTGTGTCTAAATATTGCGACCCATAATTTTCATACGTAGATATTAATTCATAATATATGAATAATAATTTCATTTTATTAAAATATGCATCATAACCATAATGTTTCAGTTTCTTTTGAAACATGGGTACATTATATGTCCCCTGCCTGAAACCTTACTTAATCTTGATTTATTACAAGATTACACATTGATGATCTTTTCAGGTTTAGAGTTTTAGAGAATTAGACCATAAAACTTTCATTACATTCCACATTTAAACAAAGTGGTTACATAAAAGATAGTATTCATTTTTCCTATCAATAGAAACATATTTAAAATAAAACATGGTTTCTTTCTTGACACTTCCTTGACACTATCATCATAGCATGTACCCTTCCATTGACTAGTGAAAAACATTTCAAAAACATGGGATGAGCATAAAAAGCTCAGTAAGGGATATAAAAATATGGAAAGGAAACATGAGTACATGTATACATAAGAATGAAATCATACTTTACCCATAAAACATAAGCACTTTATCATACCTCATAAAAATCATGAATAAATCATAGAAATCATAAGACATAAAGGTAACCTGAGGCATTCATAACATTCTTACGTAGGGAGTAAACCTCTTGGTTACGTTTGGTATACCCATCACAGTATATTCCCTAAATCTCTTCAGAGAAAGCTTAACGTTTCACTCCTTCGCATTACCCAATGCATTGGAGAGCTATATCGGGCACACCTGCCCTTAGTTTATCACGGAACAACCCGTCTTCATAATAATTCCCAATAACCATAACATATTCGTATCACATAAAACATATATAAAGGAAACATAAAATTTCCACATTTCAATCACAAGATATCAATAAAACACATTGATATAATAAAAACATTATGAAAACCATTTTTAATACCAAAATAAAATAAAACTAAAACAGGGTATTTATTTTTCTTTTAAAAAAATGGTATGGCTTGTAGAGGAAGCTGAAACTCAAATAATGGTCACGGCGGCGGAGAAGTCGTTGTCGCCGCATACGTACGACAAAAAACATTCCCTTTTGTCGTTTAGTAAACGCTTCGTATAAAAAAGATTCCTTTTGAATAAATGTAAAAGTCAAAGGGGTTTATACACCGTATAAAAGAAGGTTGTGTATAAAACAAAATATGCCTCAATGAAAGGATATTGAGCTGAAGTCCCAAACAAAGACGATATCCTTGGATTAAGGATAAATCAATTACATAATTATGTGTGAAAAACTAATACAAAAAATATAAGTGGATATTAAGTGTAAAACAATCAAAGGTTATTCAAACATATTAATAGAACAACATATTCAAGGAGTACAAGTTTATCCCAAAGAATCAAAATTGGGTTGAGAAGTTCCCTTGCAAAAATTTGACAGCCTAACGACGTCACAAAAAAATTCAGGAAATGAGTTGATGAGAGATAAAAAGGGTATCTCATCACTTGGACATAAAATTTAAATCAATAAGGATATAGAAGAACATATCCCAACATAATTTTATGTGAATTAAATGACATAACAAAATAAGTCTTTAAAAAATAGGAGGGTGAAAGGTTCCCTTACCGACATGGGTATCTTTCGAAACATACACCCCGTGAAAGAAGGACAATACAACTTTGATGTAAATACTCATAAATGAAATTATATTACACAATGAGTAAAATAATGGTCATTACATACACCACTCAAAGGAAATTGTGGCAAATGTAGCATAAATCTCACGGGAATAAAAGTGAGATGAAAAATCCCTTACGAAAACTCGGCAGCCTAACAGTGCCACTTAAAACTTCCAAAAATGGATTGATGAGATCAAATATGGTCTCTCATCATATTACAATAAAATAAAAAGAGGAAAATAAAAGAACATCCCCCATAATAACAAATAGGTGCTTAAAAGAAGTGACATAAAGGAGAGTACTAAAAAAGAAAGAGAGAGGTTAGATCTCTTACGAAAATTCAGCAGCCTAACGGCGCCCCTCAAAACTTCCAAAATGGATTGATGAGAGAGGATAGGTTCTCTCATCATATGAAAATAAAAATTACAGTAATATTAATACAAACAAACATCCCAATCACAATAATGATGAGCTTAAAAGGAATGACATAAAAGAGTGTACTTAAAAAGAACGAGAGGAGTAGGATCCCTTACCTCGGGTCCGACTTGACTCGATCATTCTATAACATCCTGAATAATAAACTTGAGTTAATTTAAACTTTCTTAAGAACCTTTTTTAAGTTCATTATTCCTTTTATATCACTTATTTCCATTTTATAAGAATTATGTAATCATTTAAGTTAATAATGTTTGTTTTTTCGATATTTGTTTCTTAAGTCGAAAGTGGAATTCTTACAATTACATGTTGTTCATGTGGTCAAAGGTTCATTATATCCAGAATTATATTCATTATTTGGATATCATATATATCATATATATCCATAATATACATGTATTTATAATATTACATAATCATTTAGAGGTAAGAAATGAAATGCACCGTTCATAGAGACGGTAAGCCGTACGCACGCATGAACGCTACTTTCATTTCTATGTCATATTAATGTAATTAAAACTAAATGAGAGGTTTGTATATTTTAATTACAGAATTATATTCATAATTTATATGTAACATAAATCATATATAATAACTTTAAATCCATCCTTTATACATCCCACATATGGCATTAACGATTCAAATCACTTTGAGGGGGCGGTAGTCCGCACTTCCTAAGATGAAATTATCGTGTTTACCCACAATGGAAACCAAAAAGAAAACTACAGAAGCTTAAGTAAAACATAAACATATTATATATCATATATAAGTATAGTGACATCTTAATGGCCACCTTGTAAGGTGTTATATGAGTGTTGAACAATCATCGTTTTGTGAGGCAGAAATTCGCCATCCACAGAAACAGTATGTTCTTTAACCATTTGATGTAGGTGTGTGTAAGTGTAGATAGAATGCTTATTATAACAACATCCTAGTATATTTAAGATACTGGATTTGTTACAAAAGAAATTAATAAAAAGATTTTAGGGTGTTGGAGATGCAAAATGAAACAAAAGAACACAAGTGAAGACATTACCTTAAAATTGGGTAAGTCTTTTTGATTTGAGCTCAAAAGCTTCCTTGGGAAGAGTTCTTCCAAAAGTGAGGCTTCTATGAGTAATACAGGGATGTGGAGAGGAAAAGGGAGTAGTGTTTGGCTGAGACAAAGGCTTGAGAGGTGTGGATAATGTGGTAGAGGTGGGGGCCTTTTATAAGAGGAGAGGAGGGGTACTCTTGTAAAGTTACAAAATGTTAGTTTATTTTCAAATGAGTTTCGGATTTTAAAGGTCCCAAATTGATGTATTTCGAGGATAAGGTGGTAAGGGTTCGAAATATACTCATCCAATAGGTTTTTGACAAGTTTATGTTATAGTTTTAACATTATCTTTTCATTTTATTTAAATCCTTTATTAATGAGGTAATCGCTGCTTCATCATGATGTCATAAATAATTTAATTTATTTAATGCCTAAAAATTATAAAAAAAATATAATGATGTAAGAAATATTTTTATATTTCTAATTAATATTTATATTAAAAAAATAAGACTTGAATAAACACATTTAAAAATTGTTTTAGTGAAACATCTCATGCGAGTGACATTTTTATTTTAACTTCAAATAAAAAGTTATTTATGTCCTTTTCCAACCAAAGTGGCTCCATGGGGTCCCCAAGTTGACCCATGGATTTTTTGGGTCGGAGATGACACATTCAATGAGGGTAGGACATGTGTCTAGGTCATTTCACATTATTAAAACAATATTTTTACCTTAAATTACACTAATTACCTCTAATCGCGATTAAGAACATAAAAACTACTATTCACCAAAAATTTATTTTAATCCCATTGAACCATATTTTACTTCCTAATGACAACCATTTATGTCGGATTTTTGAAATTCAAAACACAGAGGTGGAAAAGTTTCATTTAAATGAAAAATCGGTTTCTTGAAGTACCACTTAGTGGTTTCACTATTCATCAAAAATTGAAGTTTTTCAGAAAAATACCAAAAATTCACCCTAATCTATATTTGATATTCCAAACTCAAAATTGATTTATATTTTATAAAATTCAAAAAATATAAGTTGCATTAATTAATTTAATAATTAATTCCCGCTGTCAAAACAAATAGCGTGTTTTAATGAAACAATAACTATTAAAATATTGACACTAGTTTAAGTCCAATTTCAAAGAGAAATTAATTCCAATGACCACTATTGAATTAATTAGTTAAAATATAATATAATTTTACTTTAAAAACGATTCAAAAGATAATCTAATCATATAAATAAATTATATTAAAGATAGGTTTTGAATTAAAATACAGCATTTTTCACTATTCATTAAAAAAATGAACTTTATTTGAAAGATACCAAAAATTTACACAAAGTAAATTTTGATGTCTCTATTCTAAAGAAGAATTTTATTTTGTCAAATATAACACATAAATTTTTCAAAAAGTGGATTTAAAATAGGTTCTCCATCAAAATGCGGTTAATCGACCTTCTAAAGAACATTAGAATGTTTACGCATAAAAATTGAATTCATTCACATTTTTAATCCTCTAAAATTTATTGTAAAAAGTAAAAATATTTGACAAACATATATAATCATTTTTTAGTTAGTTATATTCATTATCATCATTACAACGGCTAGGCGTTAACAACCATTTAAAGTAATATTATTTTATTATTAGAGTGCAACGTAAGATTACCAAGAAACTCGTTGTTGTGTATTGGGTACGCCATCGAGCATAGAATCCCCTTTAAAGTAATATTAATATTTTATTCAAAAAAATGTATAAATATAAAAATTTTATATTCTTTATTTACCTGGGGTGTTACATCCTTCCCCCATTTTGGGAATTGCGTCCTCGCAATTTTAAAATTGGGCTCGGAAACATCCTTGAAAGTCCAACATCGAAACAAGAGTCGGTAAAACAATCACTTTAAAATAAATAATGAGAAGTACAGAGGTCACCCGAGTTAACCCATACTAGGATTCCATGTAGGAAAACATGGACATGGAGGAGAAAACATAGGGTCATGTTCTGATGGAGAGTGATAGAAAATATGTTTAGGAGAATGTTAACCACAAGGAAATCACAAACATGTGATGGGTTAAAAGGTATTCAATTCCCCATTAGGAAAAGTTAATAGGCAACATTTTTGTTTTTTTTATTGAGGAAATTATTCATAAGGAAGCATAATTAATTATCATGTTGACTTTCAACTTTTATTATATTTCTTACAAAAAATCATATTTTCTCCAAAAGACAAGTATTTAGGAATACTTTTTCATATAATCAACTTCAAGAGAATCACATAATCCATAAAAGATAACTATATACATCCCATGTCTTTAGACTTTAACCAAAACCAAAACCAAAATGGTTAGTATAAGATCAGATAATCCAGAAAAGGATAAACCTTTATAAAAATAAAATCTATTCTTAATCTCCAAAATTTGTCCAACAAAACCCAAAGTTAAACAAGGACCATTTGATAAAAAATTTGTCCATAAAATTCTTCAAGGTAAACCAAACTAATATTGAAACCCAAATATTTGAATGATTTAGTAACATAGTATTCCATGGTACAAATTAACTTTTATCTCCAAATAACATCAGTTGCTCTTAAATTCTCATATTGAAAAGTAATTAACCTAATCACATATCCTCGATGATAGGTTAATCATTTACATAGATAACCCAAAATAAACATACTCTTGATTCCTAAAATCATCTAACTAAAAAGAATTAGTCAAACTAACCCGGGACTTCACGTAGTCCAGTAGTAGGCGATAAATACCAGTCGCACTTTGGTTGTGGGTTCGATTCCCACATCTTTGTCCAACGTGATGGGTTGTCACACGATCTGGTGTTGTCCTTTTTCCAAAACTATATAATTCTTAAAAAATTCCCCAAAACAAGATAAAATCTTCAAAAATTATCATAAAATATTTTAACCTCAAGTTTATTTCATGCCTTTCATTTTCCATCATAACATATAATAACCCATAATTACCTCAAAAGTAAGGATCATATAAACTGTAATGGTTACCTTTATAATTATTACCTGAACTTCCACATCGATTAGTCATCTCGTACAAGATGCATTACAGATCATACCAAGGTTCAAGTGGTTTATAATGACTCATTTATAGTTTGTTTAGAACAACCATGAGTTTACTCATTGAATCACCCATTTTATCTAGTATCTTAATCAGAGAACCACCACAGTTTCCTTCAAAATTGTTGTCTCTTTGGTGCCTGCTAGATCCATCCATTCACTAAAAATAGAAATGTCAGTGTGAGTATATCAACAAAACCATCATGTACTAATGAGGAAGGTAAACACTAAGATATACTTACTCATTCACTTTATCTAAAACTAGGACTCTTTCTGAAATCCTAACCATTATGGTAATGTCACTTGTTCTTAGAGAATACCCTAACCTCTAAAGTTTTGTAAACCTACCTTTGATACCAACTATAAGGCCCCAGCCTTAAACCTTACTTAATCTTGAGTTATTACAAGATTACACATTGAGGATCTTTTCAAGTTTAGAGTTTTAGATCATAAAACTTCCATTACATTCCACATTTAAATAAAGTGGTTACATAAAAGATAGTATTAATTTTTTCTATCAATGGAAACATATTTAAAATAAAACATGTATTCTTTCATGACACTTCCAAGAAACTATCATCATATCATGTACCCTTCCCTTGACCTGTGAAAAAACATTTCAAAAACTTGGGATGAGCATAAAAAGCTCAGTAAGGGATATACAAATATGGAAATGAAACATGAGTACATGTATACATAATAATGAAATCATACTTTACCCATAAAACATAAGCACTTTAACATACCTCATAAAAATCATGAATAAATCATAGAAATCATAAGACATAAAGGTAACTTGACGCATTCATAACATTCTTACGTAGGGAGTAACCCTCTTGGTTACGTTTGGAATACCCATCACAGTATATTCCCTAAATCTCTTCGGAGAAACCTTAACATTTCACTCCTTTGTGTTAACCAATGCATTAGAGAGAAATATCGGGCTCACCTGCCCTTAGTTTATCACAAAACCACCCGTCTTCATAATAATTCCCAAGAACCATAACATATTCATATCACATAAAACATACATAAAGGAAACATAACATTTCCACATTTCAATCACAAGATATCAATAAAACACATTGATATAATAAAAAATTATGAAAACCATTTTCAATAACAAAATAAAAGAAAAGTAAAACAGGTTATTTAATTTTCATTTAAAAAAACGGTATGGCTTGTAGAGGAAGCTGAAACTCAAATAATGGTCACGGAGGCGGAGAAGTCGTTGTCGCCGCATACATATGACAAAAAAACATTCCCTTTTGTTGTTTAGTAAATGATTCATATAAAAAAGATTCCTTTTGAATAAACGTAAAAGTCAAAGAAGTTTATAAACTGTATAAAAGAAGGCTGTGTATAAAACAAAATATGCCTCAATGAAAGGAGATTGAGACGAAGTCCCATACAAAGACGGTATCCTTGGATTAAGGATAAATCAATTACATAATTATGTGTGACAAAATAATACACAAAATATAAGTGGATATTAAGTGTAAAAAAATCATAGGCTATTCAAACATATTCATAGAACGAAATATTCAAGGAGTACAAGCTTATCCCAAAGAATCAAAATTGGGTTAAGAAGTTCCCTTGCAAAAATTTGACAGCCTAACAGCATCACTACAAAATTTAGAAAATGAGTTGATGAGAGATAATAAGGGTATCTAATCACTTGGAAATAAAATTTAAATCACTAAGGATATAGAAGAACATATAACAACATAATGTTATGTGAATTAAATGACATAACAAAAGAAGTCTTTTAAAAATAAGAGGGTGAAAGGTTCCCTTACCGACATGGGTATCTTTCGAAACATACACCCCGTGAAAGAAGGACAATAAAACATTGATGTAAATACTCATAAATGAAAGTATATTACACAATGAGTAATATAATGGTTAGTACATAAACCACTCAAAGGAAATTGTAGAAAATGTAGCATAAATCTCACGGGAATAAAAGTGAGATGAAAAATCCCTTACGAAAACTCGGCAGCCTAACGGTGCCACTTAAAACATCCAAAAATGGATTGATGAGATAAAATAGGGTCTCTCATCATATTAAAATAAAATAAAAAGAGGAATATAAAAGAACATCCCCCATCATAACAAAGAGAAGCTTAAAAGAAGTGACATAAAGGAGAGTACTTAAAAAGAAATAGAGAGGTTAGATCTGTTACGAAAATTCGGTAGCCTAACTGCGCCACTCAAAACTTCCAAAATGGATTGATGAGAGAGAATATGGTCTCTCATATTATGAACATAAAAATTACAGTAAGTTTAATATAAAAGAACATCCCAATCACAAGAAAGATGAGCTTAAAAGTAATTACATAAAAGAGTGTACTTAAAAAGAAAGAGAGTGGGATCCCTTACCTCGGGTCCGACTTGACTCGATCGTTCTTTAAAGTCCTGAATAATAAACATGAGTTAATTTATACTTTCTTAAAAAAAAAATTTAAGTTAATTATTCCTTTTATATCACTTATTGACATGTTATAAACATTATGTAATCATTTAAGTTAATAATGATTATTTTGTCGATATTTGGTTCTTAAGTCGAAAGTGGACTTCTTACAATTACATGTTGTTAGTGTGGTCAAAGGTTCATTATATCCAGAATGATATTCATGATTTGGATATAATATATATTATATATATCCAGAACATACATGTATTTATAATATTACATAATCATTTAGAGGTAAGAAATGAAATGCACCGTTCATGGAGACGGTAAGCCGTACGTACGCATGAACGCTACTTTCATTTCTATGTCATATTAATGGAATTAAAACTAAATGAGAGGTATGTATATTTTAATTACAGAATTAGATTCATAATTTATATGTAATGTAAATCATATATAATAACTTTAAATCCATCCTTTATTCATCCCACATATGGCATTAACGAATCAAATCACATTGAGGGGGCGGTAGTCCGCACTTCCTAAAATGAAATTATTATGTTTACCCACAATGGAAACCACAAAGGTATGCCACAAAAGAAAACTACATAAGCTTAAGTAAAACATAAACATATTATATATTATATATAAGTATAGTGACATCTTAATGGACACCTTTTAAGGTGTTATATGAGTGTTGAAAAATCATCATTCCGTGAGGCAGAAATTCACCATCCACAAAAACAGTATGTTCTTTAACCATTTTATGTAGGTGTGTGTAAGTGTAGCTCGAATGATTCTTATAAAAACATAATATTATATTTAATATACTGTATTTTTAACAAAAGAAATGAATAAAAAGAGTTTAGGGGGTTGGAGAAGCAAAATAAAAAAAAATAACACAAGTGAAGACATTACCTTAAAATCGGGTAACTCTTTTTGAATTGAGCTCAAAGGCTTCCTTGGGAAGACTTCTGATAAATGTGAGGCTTCTAGGAGTAATATAGGGATGTGGAGAGGAAAAAGGATTAGGGGTTGGTCGAGAAAAGGCTTGAGAGGTGTGGTTAAGGTGGTAGAGGTGGGTCCCTTTTATAAGAGGAGAGGAGGGGCACTCATGTAAAGTTACAAAATGTTACTTTATTTTCAAATGCGTTTCGGATTTTAAAGGTCCAAAATTGATGTATTTCGAGTATAAGGTGGTAAGGGTTCGAAATATACTCATCCAATAGGTTTTTGACAAGTTTATGTTATATTTTTAACATTATCATTTCATTTTATTTAAATCCTTTATTAATGAGGTAATCACTGCATCATCATGATGTCATAAATAATTAAATTTATTTAATGTCTAAAAATTATAAAACAAATATCATGATGTATAAAATCTTTATATCTTTCTAATGAATATTTATATTCAAAAAATATGACTTTTATAACCCCATTTAAAAATTGTTTTAGTGAAACATATCATGCTTGTGACATTTTTATTTTAACTTTAAATAAAAAGTTATTTATGTCCTTTTCCAACCAATGTGGCTCCATGGGGTCCCCAAGTTGAAACATGGATTGTATTGGTCAGAAATGACACATAAAATTAGGGCAGGACATGTGTATAGGTCATTTCACATTATTAAAACAATATTTTTACCTTAAATTACACTAATGACCTCTAATCGCGATTAAGAACATAAAAGTTACTATTCACCAAAAAATTATTTTAATCCCATTGAACCCCATTTTACTTCTTAATGACAAAAATGTATGTCAGATTTTTGAAATTAAAAACATAGAGGTGGAAAAGTTTCATTTAAATGAAAAATCAGTTTCTTTAACTACCACTTATTGGTTTCGCTATTCATAAAAAATTGATGTTTTTCAGAAAAATACCAAAAATTCACCCTAATATATATTTGATATTCCGAACTCAAAAATGATGTCTATTTTACAAAATTAAAAACATATAAGTTTCATTAATTAATTTAATAATTAATTCCCGCTGTCAAAACAAATAACATGTTTTTATGAAACAATATCTATTAAAAGATTGACACTAGTTTAAGTCCAATTTCAAAGTGAAATTAATTCCAATGACCACTATTGGATTAAATGGTAAAAATATATTATAATTTTACATTAAAAACAATTCAAAAGATAATATAATCATATAAATAAATTATTTTAAAGAGAGTTTTTGAATTAAAATACAACATTTTTCACTATTCTTTAAAAAAATGAACTTTATCGAAAAGATACAAAAAATTTACACAAAGTAAATTTTGATGTCTCTATTCTAAAGAAGATATTTATTTTGTCAAATATAACACATAAAATTGTCAAAAAGTGGATTTAAAAGAGGTTCTCCATCAAAAGGCGGTTATTCGACCTTCTAAAGAACATTAGAATGTTTACGCTTAAAAATTGAATTCATTCAAATTTTTAATCCTCTAACATTTATTGTAAAAAGTAAAAATATTTGAAAAACATATATAATAATTTTGTAGTTAGTTCTATTCATTCCCACCATTACAACGGCTAGGCATTAACTACCATTTAAAATAA
Source organism: Viscum album (assembly GCA_963277665.1). Taxonomy (NCBI): domain Eukaryota; kingdom Viridiplantae; phylum Streptophyta; class Magnoliopsida; order Santalales; family Viscaceae; genus Viscum; species Viscum album. The sequence goes on from OY728160.1 coordinate 714,639,325, forward strand.
TATTATTTTATTATTAGAGTGCAACGTAAGATTACCCAAAAACTCGTTGTTGTGTATTGGGTACGCCATCGAGCATAGCGTCCCCTTTAAAGTAATATTAGTATTTTATTCACAAAAATGGATAAATATAAAAATTTTATATTCTTTATTTACCTAGGGTGTTACATACATGAACAATAAGATCATATGTGAACTACAATATATCTCTAAATATTCTTTATAACCAGAACCTCTCATAAAAATTTCATACTTAATACCATTCATCATAACCTTGGTATTGTAAATTAGAGAAATTGTGATTTAAAATTCTTTGTATAGGTAAAATAAGACATATCAGTGATCATATAATCATAACACGAGTGTGAGGGAATGTGAATATTATATCAACATTTGAAAAATATACCCTCACTTTAATATACCAAAATCTAGAGTCATAAAATAAATGATATTATTTCCTAAGACATTAATCGCAATGGAATCACAGATCATAAGACATGATAATATAACATTGGAAAGAGACATATATGTTTAGATTACATATTTTTATAGAAAATAATTTCTTTACTAGTAATTAACCATTTATAAGGAAATCATAGTTGAATGAGTTCACTCCTAAAAACAAACTTATATTCCTGGTTCACTTATAAGACAATTATAGTGGAAAAAGCCCCTTACTTATCTGGGTTCAACAGACATTCTAGTCCTCCTTATCTCAAGATACTATAATCATTACAAAATTCATTTTAGGGATATGTTATTCTGGTCCACCCATCACATATATAAAATCATACTTAGGTGTGTCATAATATCAAAAGTCATTAATCACAAAAATAACTATATAATAGAAGTGGGTTTCTTCAATATTTTATAATGAATAACCTATAATATAGATAATAGTTTTTAAGAATAACTTTTTGAAAAGAAACTTGTTTCCAAAAAATCTGATCATAATAATCATAAACCATCTAGATAATGAAATATGATTGTATTATTGAGAATATACATATTATATAATACATGAAATCAAGGTTTGTTGTCATCGATGAATATAAATACAATTAAAATCCCATTAAAAAAATTAGTGAAGAAAAAAAACATTCAACTATAATTTCTTTTTAAATATTAAAAAATCACAAATATTAATGATAGAATTTAATTTTATATATACTTTTTTACATATTAAATAATCTCTAAATTATTAAATAATAAATATAGTTGGAAATTTATTTCATTCTATACATATTAAACCAAAGATTAATTTTGCAAATTTTTATAAAAATCAAACGTTCTTATTTTAAAAAATGAATACATATTTTTTTATAAAATTTAAATAAATAAAAAAGAGGATAAAATTGACTATATAAATAATATGTGAAAACAATGATTAAAAAAAAACATTTTTATAAAACATTGACTAAGAAGGAGACATATTTTTGATCTAGGAGACAAATAATATCGATTTGTTTAAGATCCTATTTTTGAAAATGTAGTTCATAAACAGAAAAATGACATAAAAAAATATTCAACAAAAATAACGATAGGATAACAATATTAAATAATTTATTGAGTGTTAGATCATAATATATCATTATCAGAAAACTGATAATGTAAAATCACATTGGAGAATTAGATTTTAACATATAACCCATAACACTTTGGTAACATGGGAATCCTAAGTGCCACATAATAAAAAACAATTGATTTATATTTGAATCCCAAAAAATCACCTATGAAGCATCATACATGTTTTTTAATTATATAATCTATATAAAATTAGCATGCTGTGAATATTTTTTTGTCTTACAGAAATTGAAATGAGAATAAATTCCCTTAACTTAAGTTTAATTTCATTCGTTCATGTACCAGAATTCATTATAATTTATATAAAATTATTAAAATCATTAATTGAACAATAATCATAAATATCATACATATATTATTTACATTTAATATTTTATCACCCATTTATTGAATATTCTTGGTTAAAATTACTATTTTAAGTAATATATACATAATTTTTCATTTATGTTTTGGTTCCGTAGTTTCAAACATAGTAAATTGATATGGTCCCATAATCTATAGAATTACAATCATGATACAAAAATCATATATATTATTTATATATTTATTTAGAGTCAAAAAAAAATTAATATATAGAGAAACAATTATATCGTTTATAGAGATGGTTTGTCATCCATACATGTGGAGGATATTTTTATTTTTCAATATTTGGAACAAAATAATGATAAATAATGTCTCACCTATCATTGTTAATTTTTTATATAATAAATAGCGTATATATTATTTAAATCAATATTTATTTCTATCCATGTTAAAAATAATGTATAAAATGATGAACATTGCATTGTGATGTTATTAGTATACACATATTTTTTAGAGATGTTATTTTTTGAAGGATTAGAATTTAAAAAGTTAGTAATGATATTAAAACTATTAGAGCTGAATTAAATAAATAAATATATTATATAATGATTAAATTCCTAATTATTTATAGTTTTGATTGGTGGTGGTGGGAAAAAATTAAACTGGTTCATGAGGTGGTAGTCCAACGTATAGACAATTGATAGTTTATTTTCCCGTAAGATGAAAACTATAAAAATCACAACATAGTATATGTTAAATAATTTTGCTTTTATATCATAATATTTGATTATTATTTTATATATTTAGAATAATAAGAAACATGATAACAAATCATTAAGAACTATACCTCTTCATTGGGAAACCACATTGGATTTGTACATAAAGCCTTAATAAGATGATTTTATAATAAAACAATAGAATCAAGATCATGTTAAATAGTAATATGAATTTTATTTGAAAATTAATGGAAAATCTGAAATGTTTTATATGTTAAGAAAAAAGAGGAGTGTAAGTGTACTTTTACAAGTGGTGGATGGAACCTGCTTTGAAATTTTCAAAAAGACATCAAAATGATAAAGTTATTTCCATGAAAAATGTTTCCAAATGGAAATAGATTATAATTTGGGATATTATAATGACTATGTATGGAAATTAAATACTGTATAAAAATATTAACTTCTAAAAAAACATTATCATTTGGTTAAGCCCTATAGTAAACCTATTTTTAACCCCAAATGAGTTAATTAATTTTAACTATTTTTATTATTCATTATAAAGAAAAAATTATGATTAATTATTTAAATAATATTAAATAATTTTATTTAAAATATTTAATGCATTTTTTCAAATTAAATTCATATAAGTGTATAAATTAAAATTAAAATTATTCTTACAAGGATGATGGAAATATATTTTCTAAAAAATTATTTTTTCATGTAAATGATGGTTTTACATTAACTAATTTAATAATAATCTTTTATTATCTGAATTTTAACTTATTGTTATAGTGTTTAATTTTTAAATTAAATTTAAATAATTTATCATTATGGGTTATTTTTATTAATTATAATGTATATTTATTATGAACATAAAAGGATTTTTGTGAAAATATTGTTTTTCTAGTATAGAAATATATTTATAGAAAAATCATATGATTTTATTATTAAAATAAAACTAATAAGATTATTCTAAATAAGATATATAATATTTCAATTTAATATGAAATCCAAAATTTAATCATTCTTGAAATTTCTTGATGTAATAAAAATAAATGAAAATTTAAAAAGAATCAGTAAATTTTCAATATTATCTATATAATAAACATATTCAAAAGAATAAAAATATTTCACCATAAGTTAATTTTTACCTAGTTATTTAAAAAATTTAATTAATATTTTTTAAATGAAATTCTATAGGTGGGAATAATTATTTTTAAAATGATTTATTAAAAGGAAAAAACAACTTTTTAGATAAATACATTTTAAACCTAAGACATCATTTAGTCGACTCCCATTTTTAGAAAATGTAATTTATTAATTATAATATATATGATTGAGTAAATATTATATAAATTCAAATAGTATCATTCAACAATACTAATTTATTTTATTTTTAAAATGATGAACTTTGGAAAAAGAAAAGTATCTTTTACATAATAACAATTCTTTTAGTTTGAAATGATTTTTATATTCAATTTTAATAAATTAGTAACAATTTATTTTATTTTATACACGTGTTATCCAATTATTGTAATAATTTATTCAGTTCTTTTTTATACCATTTAATTTCAGAGCTAGTTTTTAATGGTCTTGTTTAAATCATAATATTTTTATTCTTTATTGTGGTTCATTTAATCTCATTGATGTGTGATACAAAAGTTAAAATAAAAATTAAATAAATTTGAAAAGATATATTTCCTCAAATCACAGGTTATAACATTCCATGTTGATGTTCATGTTTACAATGATCATTACATCTGGTTAACCTTAATTATTATAAAATAAAAACACCTAATATATACAAATGAGAGTAAGCCTTCATTATTGACTTCATTATTAAAAATAATTTATAATTTTTGTGGGGAGAGAATATGTTATAGATAACATGTAGTGGATAATAAGTATTTTATGCATATTAGAGGAAGTGACTTTATCATTTTAAATTATAGTACACCAAAATTAATAATATAAGACATTATATGTTATACTATTAAATAAGAATTAAATATTTAACTGAATATTTATAAAAATTTTCATGTGATATTATAACATTCTCTATTGAGAAATTATTACCCCATATTGTTAATGGATTTTGGGAATATTTCTTAAAAATTTAGTATAACAAAACAAAAAACCATTCTAGGATTTATCTATATTTTATAGTTTTGGGAAACATTTTCTCAAAGTTAACTGCATAAACATTATCATGGGTTTCTATATAAATTAGTTTATGAATAAATTTGAATTACGAAAATAACAAAAACATACTATTTTTCTTTCTCTCTATGTCATGGTATTTCAAGGAAATAAAATTTTTATGAACAATTATCATTATTCATTAAATTTTTTTATTGAAATTGTAATGCCCCAGTTCCGGAAGCAACCTAGTGGTTCCACGAACCAGGTTGGTCACATAACCTCAAGAGCACTTCCCCAAATACCAGTGGCTGCCGACTAGCAGCAAGGGTCATGGATGTGATAGTGGGGAAACTATGACCTAATTGGGAGAGTATCACAGCAGAAGGGAATCAAATACACAACAGGGGAATTAGTAAATATACCAATAATAGTAATAGCGGAAAACTGGAATAACAAACAACTAAAGCACATATATAAATAATGCAGGGTAACATGTGTCTAGGAAAGTATCCAAACCAATCACAATGTTGGAATAAAAGCTGCTCTAAATAGAAGTATAAAATAAACATATGATAAACTCCTCAGTATCGCAAGCCTAAGCTTGGTCCCATGCTCTATAGCTCCATAGAAAGTCAAGTACCTGAAGTATAAGGGAATTTTCCTTTGTCTATACCTAAAACAATATAATCTTTTGGGCCCAATAGAATGTCCTAAACTATGTGTGTGAAAAAATCCCAGTAGGAAACAACCCAATGATTTATGCCTAATAGTTAGAAAATATACGACATGTAAAAGTAAAAAAGTAGTAAACTATAAAGTACTCTGCCGAAATAATTCCACATATCAAAAATAACTAATCAACTGAAGTAAGCCTCTAAAAAGTTCACACAGCTTATTCCCTCTAGTTCAGTTATAATAATACATAAAAACTCTCTGAGGAAGCGCTCATAGTCAAATTTTCTTATATTCAAAGGTAAATCAAGACTCTATGAGGAATCTCACACGGTCAATTCCCCTTATAGTATAATGTATGTCAAGGAATCTCTAAGGAAGGTCCCATGGTCAATTCACCTTATAGACCCAAGTTCAAGGAATCTCTTAGAAAGCTCACTCGGTCAATTACCCTTATAACCACATGTAGTTCAATGTCTCTCAAAGGATGCTCACACATCAATTCCCCTTATAGTCTAAGGTGTTAAAAGACTCTCTAAAGAAGCAGACACGGTCAATCCCTATATAGTATATATTGGTCAAAGACTCTCTGAGGAAGCTCACAAGTTCAATCCCCATATAGTCTAAAGGTCTCATAGACTCTTAGAGAAAGATCACTCGGTCAATCCCCATACAGTCTAAAGTGCTCAAAGTCTCTCTGAGGAATCTCAATCGATCAATTCCCCTTATAGTCTCCTATAACACGTTCTCAAAGCCCTGTGTAAGCCAACGAGCATAGAAATGAAAAATTTCCAAAGTAAACCTAATGAAATACTTGGATAAACAGTCTCCAACATCTCAAGAATGTCAGATAAAATAATCACCCCATCCTACAATACTAGGCATGGAAACATCAAGGAATCCTAATGGCTAAACAAGACCAAATAGACATAAACAAAACATGCATGGGAAAACACATCTGAGTCATAGAAAATAAACATATTCACATTCAATTAGACTTTATTTACACATACCATCCTAGAAGGCAATAAACATTGGTAAAACGGTAAAGGCACAATACCCCGTTTAAGGGAATTAGGCATAATTACACATAATACACAAAGAAATTCAATAGAAAGGCACAAACCACCTACCTCAGTGTTGAGAGATCAATAAAATCCAGAATCAGCCCTTGGATCGACCTAGAACACGGTAGATCAACAAAAAGGTCTAAAATTTTCTACCCCCGATATCTCATGAGAGGGTAGAATTCAACAGGCGGTGCTCTAGGAGAAGAGATAACTCACAGATGAAATTCCAATGCAATGGATGGTTTTCGATTCGGAGGACGAACGCTGGGTCAGGGGTTCTTCAAAGATCCATGGCCGTACAGAGCTCTCGGTTGAACATGACCAAAAAGAAGAGCATTTGGGCGATTAGACGTGACCCTGGTGTGTTTGATAAAAAAATAAAGTACACAACGTGTAATTTTGAACTACACGAAGTGTAGTCGCCGATTCCATACTCCGTATTAGGTGGCCTCAAAGTCACCCCACATGGCTGTGTGCATGGATGCTACATATCCAACACCTAGCTACCTTCGGTAAACAAGTACACGGCGAGTACTTATAAAGTACACGACATTTACATCGAAAATTTATAGAATTTCCTATTTTTCTCAAAAATGACTAGAAAATGAAAACATACGTAAAAGAAGTTACGGGTTCTTACAAACTTCCCCCCTTATGGAAATTTGTCCTCAAATTTTTCTAGCATGGAATAGAAGAAAAAACCTTGAATAGTTCCGACCACAATGCTCGTACATCGGCCTCCCTCTCCCAAGTCTCGACCTGCACCCGCTCGTACTGCCATAACACTCATACTAGAAGAATAGACTAGACACGATGAACATTTATACTGAAACCAAAAATCCTAATAGAATGCTACTCAAATGATGCATCCAATTCGATCTCAACCTCCTCGGGTTGAAAGACATGAGAAGAGTCTGAAAAGTAGCGTCAAAGATGAGAAACATGAAAAATGTCATGTCAAGCCTGGTACTATGGTTTAACTATAACCAATAGTCAACCGACACAACTCATTCCACAACCTGGAAGGGTCCGAAAATCCCCGCTGAAAGCTTACACTTTCTCCTAATCCTCCTGTGTTCCATCCTTGGTGTGACACATACAAAAACCTGATACCCGACCTTGAACTCTAGAGGTCGTCTCCGCTGATCAGCATAAGACTTCAGTCGAGAATGCGCAGTAACTATCCTCTTTTGAATCAACTATATCGTCTCTGTGGTCTCCTGAATAAGACGAGGTCTCAGAAAAGTTTCATCTCCTACCACCAGCCAACATAAGGTTGATCGGCCTGGCCTATCATACAAAGCCTTATAAGGTTCCATCTGAATAGTTGTTTTAAAAAAATTATTGTAAGAAAAAACGACGAGATGTATGTGCTTCTCCAAAGAACCACCAAAATTTAGGATGTATGCTCCGAGCATGTCCTCAATCACCTGAATCGTATGCCCGGACTAGCCATTTGCCTGGGGGTGGTAAGGTGTACTCACAAGCACATGAATACCAATATCCTTCTGGAGCCCCTGCCAGAACCGATAAGTAAAAGAGTCATCCCTTTCTGAAACAATGGATTATGGGACTTCATACAGACGTAAAATCTCACAGATGTACAACCATGCCATCTCATGAACACTGAATGTATCTTTGATCGTCAAGAAGTGGGAAACCATTGTGAATTTTTCAATGAAAACACAAATTACATCATTCCCTAGAGGTGACCTTGACATCCCTGTTACGAAATCCATCGTGACATCATTCAAATTCCTCTCGGAAATGGGTAACTACTGTAAAATCCCTCATAGATGTTGCTGCTCCCCCTCCACCTTTTTATTGGTGGAACACCTCATGATGAAACAAGAAACATATCTCTTCATACCTGGCCTCCAATACTGATGGTGCAGATCACGATACATCATTGTGACACCAGGATGAACTGCCTAAACTGAGGAATGAAAACCTTGCGTCAGCTCCCCACGTATATCTTCTGGCACCCATATGCACCCCTAGAAACACATGATCTTATCCCCACCTACTATCCATCCAGGAATAGGGTCGTCTCCTGAAACACTCTCCTTTATGACTAGGACTTCTGAATCTAATAGCTTCCTTATTCGCACTCGACCAAGAAGAGTAGAGGTAACATCTACAGAAGAAAGAAACATCTTCCCTAGACTGTCACGCACTTCCAAATAAATCTCAGAGAACTGGTCCATAAGCTTTTAATCACTAATGGCCCTCTAAATTGCATGTATTTGAGTCTTTCTGCTCAACGCATCAGCCATTTCATTTCCATTCCCTGGTTTATAGGCAAGCTCAAAGTCAAAGGACTGAAGGTACTCAACCAACCTCCACTATCTCAAATACATATCACGATGAGTGAAAATGTACTTGAGAATTTTGGGGTCAGTGAAAACCACAAAATTATCTCCCATAAGATAATATCTACAATAGCGTATGGTATGAACAACTGTCGCAAACTCAAGATCGTGCGTCAGGTAATTCCTCTCATGCATCCTTAACTACTGAGACCCATATGCAACGACTCCTTCTCCCTGTATAAGCACATCTTCCACCCCGATACCTGATGCATCACAATAAATAGTATAGCTCTTTACCGACTCTATAAACACTATTATCAATTCTGAAGTCAACCTTCCTTTCACCTCGTGGGAGGATAACTCACAAGAATCTGACCACATTAACGTCACTCCCATTATATTCAGACCTTTTAACGGTGCTTCTTAGCATGAAAAGTCCTATATGAAACATCTGTAGTATCCATCCAACCCTAGAAAACTCTGAACCTCAAAGATGTTCTTCAGCTTCTCCCTAGAAACTATTTCTCTCACTTTATCTTTGTCTACTGGTACACCTATCTTTGAGATAACATGACCCAAGAAGTGAATCTGATCCATCCAAAAGTGGCATGTTGAGATCTTAGCATATAATTGATGCTATCTCAGTTTACTCAGAATGAACTCAAGATGGGTGGCATGGTTGTGTGGAGTGTCTGCGTACACTAAGATATCATCCACAAAAACCACCACGAAGGAATCCAAATATGGATAGAACACTTGTTTCACCAGTTCCATGAAAACTGTAGGTGTGTTCGTGTGACTAAATGGCTTACACATATACTCGTATAGACCATACCTACTCCGTAATGTTGTAATAGGTATATCTGATGGTCCAACGTGAAATTGATGGTAACTAGACCTTAATTAAATCATTGAAAACACATGTTTTCTCAAAATCTGATCAAATAGATCATCAATCCTAGGAAAGGGATATTGGTTCCTGACCGTCAACTGGTTCTACTTCTGATAGTCCACACAAAGACGGAGGGTACCGTCTGCCTTCATTGGAAATAGGATAGGCGAACCCCAAGGAGAAGTACTGGGTCTGATTAAACCCTTTTCCTGTAACTCCTCCAACTTCTTCATGATATCCTGAAATTCATGTGTTTCCAACCTATGAGGATAAATGGACACCGGTGTTTCTTCTAGGACAATCTCAAAAGAAAATTCTACCTCACACTCTGGAGAAAAACCTGAAAAGTCTTCTAGAAAGACATCTATGAAAATATCAACCACTATAAGAAATTATAACTGTGAAGTCCCCTGGTCATCCAGATATAGACTAGAAATATGTGATGTAACTCTCCCCAACCCATGGTGCTCGGGTCCTTCTCTACTCACCTGGACATCCCATTCACCCTTATGAAGAATATATTCACCTTTTGGTGACGTGAAACTCACCATGTGGCGATAATAATCGACGACTACCTAGAATGGAACTAACCAGTCCATCATGAGAATGACACCATTGCATGTCATCTCAAGGACATAGAGGCCCCAGAAGAAGTGACACCCACTAACTTGTATAGGTAACTCCCTGAACTAACATACACTAGCCATTCTAATCCCCAATGGGGGGGGGGGGGGTCTCGAATCAATATATAAGTAGAAGGAAATATGCAGAGACCAAGGATCTCCACAAAAGTAATAGATATAATGCTATGGAAAGCCCCTGTATTGAAAAGGGAAAATTCCATAACTGAGGCTACTATGATCATACCTCGAATGGTAGATGGTCCGGGATCCTACCCCTGCTAGGTCTACTCCAATGCAAAAGTATGTCCTGTACCGCGGTCCTGTGACCCTACCAGACCACTCTGAGCTGATCCACCATGATGTCATTAAATACTAGGTGATTGGATTCCACGACCATGACCTCCACCTCGGCCTGATCGGCTAGAATAACATTAGTTCCCAGACTGGTGAGAAACTGGTGGTGCAGCCCCAGAACGAGGATTCATAGAAGAACCCCAGTTACCAGTGGCTGGTGAGAAGAACAGATAGAATCACTAAAGGTGACCCATATTTATATAAGATCAGAACTCCACTGGGTCCCTTGGGAAATTTGGCCTTGTATGTCTGCTCTTCCCGATCTAGTAGTACACCACCTTGCTACCAAAAAATGCATCCCACATACTCTAATCTCATTGAGTAGTCTCCCTACGGTGCTTCCTGCTATCAGTAGAAGGAATATAAACTCTGGATGCCGAACCACCCTGGTTCATAGCATCATAATCCCTCCAATTACGCTCTATTATCAGATCCTGGTTGATGATAGAATATATAGAAGTCAACATGAAGACCTTCACCTGAGATCATATGTTGTGCCTCAGCCCATCCTAAAACTTCCAAGTAAAACACAAATCATCACCTCATAGAATTGGTGTGAAAATCTATTGCTCTATGAAGTGAGATTAATACTCCATAACAGTAAGAGAACCCTGCTCTATACTCATGAACTCTAAGGCATGATCGGCCCTCAAGGTCCTCAGATAGAAGAAATTGTAAAAGATGAACCGAAATTCAACCCAAGCCATATTCTGCTGGTGTCCCACCTGTGAGATCACATCCCACCACCTCATTCAGGAGTCTTGAAGTATGTTGTTAGAGAGCTTCACCCTCCTCTCTAGAGGTATCTCTAGATGCTTGAAAATCATTAGTGTGGCTTCTATCCATGAGTCTACAGCCTGGGGTCCTCCATCCCCTCAGAAAGTAGGAGGATGATGTTGTAGAATGACCCGGGTCAATTATGCCATCGATGGGGAAGGAGGCGGTGGTCCTTGAAAGGTCTACATAATCCTCAAAAATTCATCTCTGAACTATGCATCAACGCCTATGTTTGGTATAGCGACTGGTGCCAAGACTGGCATGAAAGGAGGATCTGTAGGTAGTCCCTGATCAACGGTGTCTGGTGTCTGATCACCGCCTGGAAACTGGGGTACAATGGGAGGACGTCTTGGTGGGATGACTCTGTAAGGTCAAACACACACATTAGAAAAATATTATCATGGACTGAAAACTAGAAGTGTAATAAGGGAATAGGAGAAAGAAATCACTCAAGTTTTACCAAACATGACTACACGGCGTGTGCAATTCCTACACGGCATGTTCCCTTATGTCCTTTACATAGGATTTTACTCCTGCCTAAACTAGTCGTGTAACACCCCAAAAACACGACATGTTTCTTTGACACATACTGTGTACGGGAATCCTCCTTACCTACCTGAGTCCTTATACACGGTTAATCTACATGAATCACCTAAGACTAGACTACAAGGAATGTTAACAGTAGACACAACATGTACTAAAAATGATTCACCTGACCTGTGTTCTCTGTGACACGGCCTGACACATGGATCACACTACACGACGTGTTCAAGGAGGAAATGACATGTACGTGAAAGGAAAACACTGACCCATGTTGTTAGTGACATGGCCAGGTACCTGGGTCAGATTACATGGCATGTTATACCATCAAATATCGTGTGTAGCTTAAGGTTTATCCATATGTGTTTTTTGTTACCTGAGCGGACAAAATGTCACACTACACGGTGTGTTCAAATGGTACACAACGTGTTCCCACAAGTAATTTCCTATCTCGTGGCTCTTCCCATAGGCATATGGCATGGTTAGAGTCTACATGTTGTGTATATAGAGTACAAGATGTGTACTTAAGAAAAATAGTTTCTTCCCTAACAGATGAATACATGGCATGTACATAACATTACAAGATGTGTATTCTGGGTTTTTTCAGACAGTAAGCCTTAAAAACAACTCCGGAACCTAGAAAAACACTACTATAATCGTTGAAAGTTCCACATTCCAATTCAAGAGGGCCCATATTCCCCACGAATCAATGTTTGGACTCTTATGCGTGTTATAACATGGAAAAAAAGGCAATGATCCACCAAATTCAGCTCCTTGAGGGCCCATAACACCTCATGAACCAAAGTTTCATATTTATTCAAACAAAACCTTACACAAAAATTCCCTATCAAATAGATGGTATTTTTATCAAGGCATCTATCACAATAGAATTCACATTCTACACAACATCAATCACAACAACATGCAATCGCTAATGCATCCTCGATGGTATGGAAAGAATTAATGACATGTGATTTATAATAACTGCCTATATGATGCATGAGATGGTAAACCCTCATATCATTAGGTTTCGACCAAAATAGAACATCAAAGACATTAACGGTAACAACACAAAACATGTGAATCACCAAACAATGAAAATAAAATCAACTGTAAAGTAGAAAAACTAGTAAAATTGCATTAAACAAGGTAGATTGGCTTTTCCCGGTACATGGGTTAGCAACTCCCAGGCACAGCTTAATACCATGTACCCATTCTGCCCTATCCCTGGAAAAAGGATCCAAATAGTAAGTCAATAGAAAATAATTCATCTGGTACCTCATTGTAATGTCTCGGTTGTGGAAGACACCCAGAGGTGCCCCATACCCGATTGGTCACATAGAATCAAGTAATTTTCCCTAAACGCCAGAGGCTGACGACTAGCAGAGAGGGCCTTGGGTGTGATAGTGTGGAAAATATTCCCTCATTATCAGAGTAACACAATGAAAGGGAAACAAATAAACAATAGAGAATTAGTAAATATACCAATAATAGTAACAGGGAAAGACTATAATAACAAACAACTGCAGAACATATATAAATTATTCATGATAACATGTGTCTAGGAAAGCAGCCAAACAATTCCCAATGCTTGAATACAAGTATCACTAAACCAAATTACAAAAGAAACATAAGAAAAACTTCTCAGCATCGAAAGCCTAAGCATGGTCCCATGACCTCCAGATCTAAAAAAAGTGAAGTACTTGAAGTAGAAGGGCTCTTTCCCTTGTCTATACCTCCAGAAATACAATCAGTTTGGGCTCAAAAGCATGGACCAAATAGGGTGAGAGACAAAATCCTAGTAGGAAACATCTTAATGATCTGTGCCTAATAGTCAGGGAATATATGGAACATAAAAGTACAGAAGCAGTAAAAAAGAAAGTACTCAACAGAAACAATTCCACATATCAAAAACAACTTATCAAGCATAGTAACCATCTAGGAAGTGCACAAAGCCTATCCCCTTATGTTCAGTTATAATAATATATAATGATTCCCTAAGGAAGCGCTCACATTCAATTACCCTTATAGTCAAAGGTAAATCAAGACACTCTAAGGAATCTCACACGGTCAATTCCCCTTATAGTCTAAGGTAAGTCAAGGACTCTCTGAGGAAGCTCACATGGTCAATTCCCCTTATAGCCCCATGGTCAAAGACTCTCTAAGGAAGATCACTCAATCAATTCCACTTATAGCCCCATGTGGTTGAAATACTCTATGGGGAATCTCACACATCAATTCCCTTTTTAGTATAAGGTGCCAAATGACTTCCTAAGGAAGCACACAGTGTTAATTCCCATATAGTCTAGAATGCTCACAGTAAATCCACTATATTGTATACAGTCCTCTATGTCTCTCTGAGGAAACTCACACGGTCAATCCACATATAGTCTGAAGTGCTCAAAGACTCTCTGAGGAAGCTCACTCAGTCAATCCCCATATAGTCTAAAGTGCTGAAAGACTCTTTGAGGAAGCTCACTCTATCAAATTCCCCTAATAGTCTCCTACACCAAGTTCTCACAGCTCTGTGTATGTCAACGAGCATAGAAATGCAATATGGAAAAAGTAAACCTAAAGAACTACTTGGCTAAATATTCTACAACATCTCTAGCATGTCAGATTAAAAAATCACTCCATCCTGCAGTACTATGCATGGAAACATCAAGGAAGCCTAACAGGTAAATAGGACCAAACATCCATAAAAAGAACATGCCTTGGAAAAACCAACTGAGGCATAGAAAACAACCATATTCACATCTAATTTGCATTTATTTAAACATACCAGCATAGTAGGTATTTAATAGGGGTAAAACAGTAAACACACAAGACCCCGTTCAATGGTACTAGGTATAATTGAACAAAATACTCAAATAATTTCAATTGGAAGGCACAAACCACCTACCTTGGAATTGGGAGAACAATATACTCTGGTTATGGCCCTTGGATCGACCTTGAAAGCGGTAGATATAAAAAACGTCTAAAACATTCAACCCACGATATCTCCTGAGAGAGGATAAATCAATAGGTGGTGCTCTAAGACAAAAGAGAAATCCCCGATGAGATACCAATGCAACCGACATTGATCGATTCAGAGGACAGACACTCGCTCAGGGGATGGTCGAAGATCCATGGCCGTACGGATCTCTCGGACGAATGAGACAAGAAGAAGAGTGTTCTGGCGATTAGAAACTGCCTCGATGTGTTTAATGAAAAAAAGAAAGTACACAACATGTACTTTTGAAGTACACGACATAAGCTCTTCGTTTCCATACTCCGCTTTAGGTGGAATCTAGGTCACCCCACAGGACCATGTGCATGGCCGCTACATGTCCAGCACCTAGCTTCCTATAGTAACTATGTACCTGGTGTTTACTCATAAATTACACGACATGTACATTGGAAATTTCTAGAATTTCCTTTTTTTTGAAAAACGACCAAAAATGAAAAACATACCTAAAAGGATGGTCTGTGTTCTTGCAGAAAACCTAATTATATGATCCTCTATTTTGGGATATGAAACATGTTTTCATAACCACATAACTTTTTTATGAAATTTCAGAAAACCGCAACATGATTATATATAACACATTTTGGAGATTTAATACTATTACATACAACTACGTATTCTATTTATATATTTATAATTCTTAGTAAAATATTTTATGAAATTATAGAATAGTTATAATGAAATTAATATTTAAAAAAATAAAATAAAAGACATCATAAAATACAAACACAAGACCATCTCAGTTTGTAGAAAATAAAAAGAAATAAAAAATTAATCATGTGTAACTCACCACCAGTCATTATTATTTACAAACATGTATAGTTATTAAATAAGTCTAATTATTTTCTATAATTTACTCAACATTATAGGTATTAAAATATAAAATTAAATCATTACTCATTTTAGTATGAATTTGTAACCATTAAATGTTATGTTACTACCTCTTTAGAGGTTAATAATGAGAATATAATAAGATAAATAGTTAGATTGTTTTATATTTATCTACTTAAATGAAATGATTTAACATTAAATTTTTTTTATGAATACCCAAATATAATATTTATTGAATTTAAATAATTTTATAAATGTACACATATTAACCCGAGATAGAAATACACAACGAGAACCCAAAGTTTTACTGAACATAGATTCTATAAAATAAATTATCCTATATTATAAACAATATGAATTTTATCATAATATCTACAAACATTGAATCCATCCATGATATGTAATTATAATATAAATCCTATAAAAATAAATAAATATATAACGGGCAATTAATAACCTAGTAAAGGGAAAATGACCATTATAGATATATAAATGAACATAATATATGATAATATAGAATATTCCTATCCAAAAACTATATATATAGAATTAATAAGTAAGATACATTTTATAAGATTTTGAAAATTAAACTATAATTATAATAGTCACTAAAATCATCAACATAACAATGAAATGTTGAACATGAATAACTGAATGTCATCATGGCCAATTCTTACCATAGTAGAAATAATAATTAATTAGATTAGGGTCATAACTTATATTCTATTTCTAAATATATCATGACATAAAAATATAAATAGAATGAATTAGAATGTGATATAAATCATGATTTCAATATACAATTATGAATTCTTTATGTGAGTGATCCATATAAAAGTTTATAATAATCTTGAAATATTGTAGAACTAACTCAGGAAAGTGAGGGTTTTTTTATGAAAAATAAATATAAATATACATGATCTAAAGAATGAGAGTTGATAAACCAAAAAAATTAATTTATTTACAATCATATAAGAGGTAACATAAAATATACTAAAACTGTTAAATATATATTTTTATTTATATAGATGAAATATCCTATAATAAATGATAAATTATATTAAAATAATTAAAAAGGAGATTTATATATTTTTATATAACATTTTAAAATTCAAAATTACATAAAATAATGGTCTAAAACACATTTTCAAGAAATTAAATACTAATGTTAACCAAAAAATTATTTTTTATTAAACAAAAAATTAATATAACACATAAATTCATAAAAATCATTAGAGATCATACATAAAGAGGAGGTGGAAAATTTTATTTATTTGGAATAAATATGCATTTCATTAGTATTGTACGAAAAATAAATAAGAAAAAAATTAATATAAATGAATGATTATGGATATATTATAATGTGGGAGGAATTTATTTAAATACATTCCAAATGTGTAAACAAAAAATATGAACAAATATTGACATGGATGAAAAATAACATATTAAAAGGGTGATATAGAGAAGCTTTCCACCTACCATATGTCCAATGTTCCTAAAATATTACTTATTTTTTTATATTTGTCATTTGATTATTAGTTTACTATAATCGAACCTCAATGAAATTTAGATAATTTATTATTAACAACATTAGTTTATATATTAACAATGTCTCAATCATTATATAATACATTGATCAATATTTGTTATTAGTATGAATTGTTTTATTCTTATGTTGTTATGGTTATTTAAATAATTATTTTTCATTCATGATTCATTCATACGTTGAGTAGTCGTGGTACATAAATCATAATTCTATATTTAATTATAAAATTCCAAGATAATTTCATAGACGCTAGGATTTTAGATCACATAGAAATGAAAAATAATTAATTAATTTTAAGAAAAATTATAAACCATGAAGAGTTACTTAATAATAAACTTAGAAAATATAATTTAAATTTAATATATATAAAAATAAATTTAATTCTCTTTGAATACAATATATATATTTCATCTATTTTTTAAATAAAATCAAATTAAAATGAAAAAATAGAGTTACAACATTCACCATGTTGGATGAACTGATATTTATATGATTAATCTATTTGAGAAATAATGACTATGAATCAATTAATATAAAAATATAAAAATATTATTATAGAATTATATTTCAATTAATTTTTTATTATTGAAGTAATTAGTTAGATTTAATAATATAACGAATTAATAGATAAAACAAATTAACAATAAATAAGGCAATACCTACTTTTAAAATGGGTCATAACTAATGTAAAATTTTCCTATAAAAAATAATATAATGTCACATTTAATATAATAATGACAATAAAATTCTGTTATTATGATTCTAGGGAACTGAAATAATATATTTTATTTATTAATGGTTTTGTGGAAGTATAATAGTAGTCTACCTACTGATTGTTTTTTAAAATTTTCAATAGAAATAATGGTTCTATAATTTTAGTTCATCAATGTGAAATATTGTATTAAAAAATAACCATAATTAAAAAGCTACCCCAACTAATTCTTGTTACCTTGACCTAATCTCCGACAACGACCTCTAAATATACCACAGAAATCGGTACCTTTTTCCTGCAAATATATTCTCATATTTTTTCTCTACTATCACGACGTCATCGAGGATCATTCTTTCCATCATCATCAAATCCGACCATTGACCCTCCAATTGAATATTCCTATTATAGACTAGAATCTTCCATTCATCATTTAATATTAGTTCAATGGCATGTAAATATTTTTATATTTTTAGAAAAATTATATTTCTTGTAATTCAGCTGTTAGTTACTATTTTATATATTTTTAATGATGTTATGTTATAAAACATAGATTAATAATAAATTTTTCATAGAAATTAATGGTGTTGGGGGCTGTAAATTAGGGTATTTATTTTTTTACAATGCACATTAACACTTTTATGAAAAATTGAATATTAGTATGTATAAATATAAAATATTAAAATTAAACATTATATATATATATATATTTATAAATTACATACTATATCAAATTTCAATTACCTAATACATATATATGATTTTATAATTTTTATATTTTCTTATAAAATTATATATTATAAATTTATATTATTTTATAACCATATATACACCTATAACTTATAATTATATACCTATATAATGATGAAAATTTATAAATTGGAATTTCATTTATACTACCAAGAAGTTTAAATGTATAAATTTGAATTTTATAATTTTATAAAACTATATACATTTCTAAATAAATTTATATTTTTATGTAGTTTATAAATTTTGAATAAAATATAATATTATAAATTAATAAAACTCTATAAAATTATATTCATTTAATAATATTTTATACTTTTGAAGAATATATTTGATTTTATATATTATATATACTCTTATAATTACATAAATTATTATGAAATTTTATAATATAATTGAATTATAATATGTAGTATTATACATGTGTATATTATTTAATTTATAATGATTTCAATACTTCTAAAAATTATGATATATTATTGTATTAATTATACTTTTAATCCATTGTAATTTTATAAAGAAATATTATATTATAAATTGTGAAAACATTAGTACATTATATATTAGCTAAAAAATTATACATATTGTGGTACATAACATATTATTTTTATAATTTAATAAATTATTTTGTGCACACTTTTATGAATTTATAAAATATATATTATCTTAATTATATTTTAAATTTATATAATCTTAAAAACTATATTTTATACAGATTTGTAAATAAATAATTTTTAAAATTTATATAATTTAAGTAATATTTTTTAAATAAATTTAATTGACTAATTTTGATTTGTTTTATTTTAATAAGAATTATAATTTTGAAATCATAATGAAGATAAATTATATTATTGAACTTTACAAAATGTAAAATTAGTTTAGAGAAACTGCATTGAATATATCTCCGATTTGACCTAAAAAATGCATCAAAAGTTGAACTTATATGATTCCATTAATATAATTTCATGTGTAGTCCAATGATCATTTGGGAAAATGTAATGCGTCACATCACTCACGACTTTTACTAAACCTGATGTATTCTATAACACCATAACAATGATATGGTTTAAAAACTAGTAATTATTGAATTACATGATAGGTATACTGTTAAAATATATCTTATTTGATTGATTTCCAATTCTTTTTCAAATTAAGGAATCACACCTGATATATTAAAATGTTATAAATATAAATTTAAGTTCATTTTTTATAAAAAATAAATATAATTATTTAATAAAAAAATTTATGAATATTATGTAATCCTCTAGGATATTAGTGTATCATAGTTTTTTCATGGTAAAAAATATTGATTTTCAAAGGCATTGATTTTATGGTAAACTGATGCATAGATATTTATATTGTGATATTAAGTGATTTTGTTGAGTTTTCATAAAGTCTAATTTCGTGATTTTTTGAACATTATAAAAGATTTAAATGTTATTTGAATCTCAAATATTATCATTCAATAAATTACATGATTTTCACAATTACTATATATTATATTTTGAAGAAAATTCTTATTTAATTGACTATAAGTATTATGTTACTTTAATGTAGAGAAAAAAATATATAAAAAAACTGTCACTCCCATGATAATTATGTGGATCTCATAATTGAAACATATGATATAAATACTATTTATATTAGAAATAATGATATAAAATTTATAAATTCCAAAAAAAATAATGAAAACAATGAAAATTTGATGCAGCCAAAAAATGAATAATAATGAGAAGTGTTTATTAAGTTACATATTTATTTTTTCATAAGGTGTATAATATTATGGTAATCAAGAAATAGTGTTCATCAATTTGGAAAGAAATATACAACCCAAATCACAAGACTAGGTGTTATTAATATATACAATGTTTCGACATGATTATCCATAAAGAATCTCTATAGTCATGACAATACTTATTTCTCTGTGGAATGTTATTTTGAATGACATATATGTCTATCTATAACCAATTATATAATTCTTTAATCATTTTTTATTGTATGTGTGATTATGTATAATGATTTATTAAAGGAATACATTAAATTGAATATTACCCCAATATGGACAATAAATGATTTTATTGCCTATAGAATGACATATATTTGGAGCATGAAATAGAAATTAGCTCTAATATGTGAAAAAAAGTCAATCAAGATGAAAGAGAAAAATTTCAGATGATATATATATCTTTAATAATAAATTTTATAAAAATTATACTCCTATATCATATGTACATTTACTTTTTAAGAATTTCTATTTTCAACGGTAAATAAAATTTATTTATAATTAAAATGTTTTCATAATATATAAACTCATTTAAAAATTATTAATAGAAATGTAATATTAAATAATTTGGTTAATCATTAATATATACAATTTCATAAAATTTCATTATGCTATATGAATTATTTTAATAAAATTCATTTATATCAAATTTATAAACTTTGACTAAAAAATATTTTATCTTTTTTATCAATATATCTATATTTTTTAAAAAAATTATTTTTTTCATAAAAACATGTCACTGATGTAAATATTATATACCATAGAAAATAAACTATTTTTGAATTTTTTATAAATGTTATTTTGTATTTAAATTAATAATTATATATATTTTAATAAATACATTGTTATTTTAAAATTTTAACAATAACAGTAATTTAATTTGAAATTTATATGAAATATGATTGTAAAAATTTAATTTAAAAAATTAAATTATATTAAAATTAGTTCTCCCACTTTTTATAAGTGTAAGATTAAAAGTTATATATATAATACTTAGAAATTGAAATATTGTAATTCAAATATTAGTTCAGATTCATCATGTTTATATTTGTCAATATGAGTTAAATCATATTAATAAAATTACATTGTCAATAAAAAAATTATATTTATAAGAATAATAATAGGTGACACCATTTGGCCCATATTTTATTAATTTTTTTGAAAACTTAGACCTTCTAGAATATCTATTATTTATTTGAAAATCATACCCAAATTTCTATCGAACCATTCCAAATTTAACTCACCTAACTCTCACATGATCCCATATTTTCTCTTCATTTAACATTAATTTCCCCTGAATAGAGTCTAATTTAACCTATAAATGATGAAAAACATATACTAACATTAATCCACATGTATTATTAAATATTTCCCCACCACAAGGTAAATTTTACATCCCATATATCCTTCATCAACATTTTCAATCATAGTTTATATTTATGTGAGCGTTGTCCTGTATTTTAGTTAGATCCATTAAAAGAAGAATAAACCTCTCCACTAGAGTATTATCCACTATTGAATTTTTTTCCAACCATTTTTATTCAAAATATAAAAAATATTATAATCATTACAATATAATTAAATATGTATCATTATTATACATAAATTTTATTATATTTATCAAATAACCGTGATCAATCTCCATCTCATCCAAATAGAAATGTATATTAGACATATGTTATGTGAGGATTATTTCATTCATTTACAATATATTTCATTTTTTAATACCACTATATATGGATTTTTATAAGATGGTATTTTATAATTAAAAATTTCATTGGTTACATGATTAGGTTTTTAAAAGTAATTTTTTATATTTAAACTAGTTATTAATAAATTATATTTTTCCATTTAAAAAATATTGAACTAAGAACATTAAAATTTTAATCTGGATTATTATTAAATAAAATACTAATTTAATGTCATTATAAATTTTTATATCATTGTTATTAATATGTTCAAATACCTTAAATAATTTTGAAATGGTGAACATTGTATAAATTCATTGGGATCCACAATAACATTCAAAAGTGTGAAAAAAAGAATGACTGTCACAACCATCTGATGATGGTAATTGAAAATGACTGTCAAATAATTGTATATATCAATTGAAGGTAATTATGGAATATAAAAGGTAATATATATAAATTAGTTTTTTAAATATGTTATTAAATATTTTTTTTATTAAATAACAGGTAGTATCACTTTGTTGGATGTTAAGAGTAATAGTAATGGTTTTATCAGCTGTACCTCCATTTTATTTAGTTATAATTAGTTTCCCTTAACTATAAACGTATAATTTTTTTTATTGTTGAATTTAATAAATTTTTATTGAAATTTCCTTAATTATCTACTGAAATTTCATATTTATTACAAAAATATTTTTATATGATTGATTTAATTATCCATAAAAACATAACGCTGATAAGAATAATTAGTATCCACCATAATGGATATTCACTATCCTTATCAATATTAATTTTTCCAAAAATATTCCATTATTATTATTATAATGAAAAAATTATTATCTCACATGACCATCATAATTAATTTTAGTGCATTTCAAAAGTATGATTTTTTAAAATTCTAAATGATGTGGCACTCAATATAGGTATTTTTTTAATATTTAAAGGCAATTTATTTCACGATAATATCATTAATATTACAATAAAATTTTTTTGACTAAAAATTTAATTATTTCCAATAAATAAACATAGGTTTTTAATTTAATATTGTTCTCTATGAATATTTTGTTTACCGTATGAAAAATGGGTTATAAAAGTGACATGAATCATTATATATTTATAAAAACGTTTAGAATGGTTTCATAATGACTATTTTTATTTTTTTACTTATATTTTACATTTTTAATACACATTATTAACATACTATGAAGTTATGATTTATTTATAACCCTCAATATTCCATTACAAATAACTCTATTAGGTGAAATAATATATTATATCAACTCATCCAATTCATGAAAAAATTTTATGTGTAACCATTTTCAAGTGATAAAAATTCCATATTTATCTATTAATTTTCATTAAATGGTATATAATTGATTATATATGACACATATATGTATGTATATTTATGGGTGAGGTGATATATCACTCCATAATTCATTGGAAAAATCATTAAATCTCATAATGTTGAGGAATCAGACATGATTCTGTTTTTACAATATTAATTGGTGGGAACGATTGGGTTTCCTCACAACCTAATGGCTGGCCTATGTAGGGTTTTCTAATAATTTGTTGATTCAATTTATTTTTTTAACCATATTTCCTTGTTATACAACATTTTAATGAAATAAAACATTTTTATGTTATATTCCTCTAATTATGAACCATGGATGATGTTTTTCTCTTATGTTTATAAACTCTTATTTCATAATACTTGTTTTATCATATAATAATACACCTCCATATATCATGAATTATGGAAAATAATTACTAATTCATGATCTTTTTTATCTTTTATTTCAATAAATTTCTTGTTATTTCATATTGTTATGATCTTACGATTCAATGGTTAATTATATCAATCTTATAATATGATTTTAATCTTACCCCTTCTTATGTTTCTCTTTACCCATAAAAATTATATGTATGATTATTATTATATGGACATATTAAGTAGAAATATATTTATACATGAATATAAAATTTTGAATTATCAGATCCTTATATTGAAAAACACCAAAGACACTGATCTTCTTTTTGAAAAATTGTGATCGTATTTCTAAGATGTAATGTTAAATAAATGGAATTATTTAAAAATATATTCTTTCATAGAATGGGTCATCTCACATGTTATTAAATATCCTATATAGTGTTTTTATTTATAGAATTGGGTAATAGATTGTTTTTATGGAATATTAGTTGGTACATAATGTATTGTAGATATAATTGGGGATTGGTTTTTTAATTTGAGAGATTAAGACTAATAAACATTAGGGAAACCCTTAATGAAAAGTTTAAATATGTAAAAATATATAAAATTTAATAATGTATAAAACATATTGATTCCTAATAATTCTATGTATATTTCCATACAACCATGTGGATATCGTCTATTTCATTTATTTTACAAGGGGAAATATCCAAAAAAAGTTTTTTTGATTATTAACTAAATCTTCACTAGGATTACTCCATGTCAGCCAACTTCACACCTAGTTTGAAATTCAAGGAGAATGTTATTATCTTTATTTACTAGAATATTTTATATTATTATGAAATATTTTAATTGAATTTGAGGATGTAATACATAATTAGAGAGGTTTGTGAACCTAATTAGAATATTTACATAGAGAACATATGTTTATTCCTTGAATTTTATAAGGTATATTATATTCTCAATTGATATGAAACAATAATATTATTTTTCATTGAATTTATGAGTGATTATTTTTCCTATTTTGGTTTTGATATTTTTTCAGATAATGTTTTATGGAAATTAAACTATAAAATGTTTATCACTATAAAATCCTATGAATTATATATATAATTAAGAAAATATTGACACAAATTGAATCACTCTATGAAATTTTATTATGAAATATTAGCTTTATTATTTTCCCTAATATATATATGTTGATATTTTTAAATGATTTATGTTTTTATTATAGATAACCTAATTTATTTTCAATAAAGTGTGAAAAAAATTGTGATCAGTTTATTGTGGGGAGAAAGTAACACCCATATATTTTAATATTAATATTCATTTAAATTATTATTAGTTTGATTAATTTTCTCAAAAGAAGAAAATAGAAAAAACCACAATAAATATGATATTGATAAAATATTAAAATTTAGGTGAACACTAATACCTTTTAAGAGTAAAATTAGAAAAATAATTTAAAAAAATAGTAGATAAAAATGTCTATTTATATATAAAATTACTATAAATAAAAAATAATTATCCTTAGGGTTTTTGAGTAATATTATAACCCTAAATCCTACTGTAGAAATAAGATATATAATTATACAACTAATATAAATTATATCATATTGGAATATAAGATGATCAATTTTAGGTTATATATATAAATATAACATTCTTGTTACATAATTTTGTTTATTAATTATAGATACTGGGATTATATTGTGGGTTCCACACAAATATTTATTTTTTCTATAAAAATGACTAACCATATAATGATATCAATTGATAAAATAAAATAAAAATCAATTGATTCAATTTATTATTCCTTAATAAGTTGAATTTCTATGGTATGAAAAAAGATTAAAATTTTAGTGATTTCAAAAGACCAAGTCCAAGATGAACATCAACACTTGTGGATTGAGTGAAATAAATTACATGAGAAGTTTAATATTCTCAAATCATTATAAGGTCCTTGTTATCTTGTTGGACTCCCAATGTAATTGCAACAATATATATTATTCTTAGGCTATAGGAGTAGATTTTTAGTGGATATATATAACAATTTAATGTTGATATAAGAATGTAATTATCATTGTAATAAATATTATATACATATAATACATGTATTGTTATAAATTTTATTTTATAATTTTAATGAAAAATAAATCTTATTTTTAAAATTTTTTATTAATAATATATAAACTCATTCAGTTATAATGATAGTGAATTTAATTGGAATATATTCATTTTTTTAATTTTAATTTCATTTTATAAAAAACATTTAATATGATATGCATGCTTATAACACAATATATTTGTATGAAATATATATATTATTCATAATAAAATGTATTTAAAATTTAATGATAGAATGATCAAAATTTTTAATAAGGTCAGTTTTTATTTTAAAATAAAAATATGTTACTTATGTAAACATTTGACACAATGGAAATTAAAATTATATTTACGTAATTTATTTTTGAAAATTTCATATAAGAAATAAAAATATTAAACTTATCTATATTTATATATATATTATGATTTTCAAATTTATAGATTAATAATAATTTCTTTTTTAATTTTTTGGAAATATGAATGAATGACATTTAATATAAAAATGATAATTTTCAAGGAATAAATGTTTTCTATATATTATGTATTTTAATTTATAATTAATTATTTTTATATTTAAATACAATTTGATTAAACTGTCTCCAAATTTTCAATAATCATTTCATAATGGGTTATGATGACATATCTTTTTTAGTGTAAAAAATGATTACCATTGTAAATATAAAATCAAAGAGGATAAGGGTAAATATTTTTATGTTAATTTGGTTGGAATATTTTCTTTTTCATATGGATCATAATAAATTTAAAAGTCATTAGTGGGTTTCTAAATTAAATCACATATTTCATAGTATCCTTTACAGACCTAACTCACCCTACTATCATCAGTTATCATCATTACATTTCTCATACCATTAATTTTTCAACAAAAGTCCCTCTTTTTCACCAATAAAAGGATATCATTTCCATGCACTAAAACTCCAAATTATCATTTTATATTTTTTGTAACATATTTCCATTTTACATCCCATATACCATATACCATATTTTTAATCACTTTTATATACGAAAATGAACCTTTCCCTCTATTTTTAAATGATACTCAATGGGAAGATTCGAACTCTGAACATGAGTTTAATACACTCCCAAAACATTTCTTATATATTTTCACCATCCACACATAACTAAAACTACTAAAAACATGAATATGTCATAAAATCAGTATCATTGTCATATAGAAGTATTAATATTTTAATTAAACTATCATTATTTAACATTTCCCATTTTATGGGAAATGAAAACATTACTCATGCTATGTTTCGGAAACTAACTCTATCAACAAAAAATTTCATTTTTCATATTAATCTTATACAGATAGTTAATTAATAATGTATAATATATAAAAATTAGCTTTATGAAATTTTTATGAATCCAATTGGTTAATATTTATATTGATACTCGTTATTAATAAATATTATATTTTTCAAAAAACTCACCAAAATAAAAAAAATGGAATTTTTTATCTTCATCAATTATACATAAGAATAAAATTTATTGGAATTAACAGTTCATAAAACAATATGAAAAATATTTTTAAGTGCCATAAATAATATAATAATGATTACATTAAATCGAATCATTTGAATTTACATCAACAATGAATGACATGATTGAAAAAAATGGAAATAACTGTCATTTGATGATGAGAATAACTATAAAAAAATTAATAAATATAATTTTTTTTTATTTTAAAATTATAAATGGTTAATATAAAGTTCTGGTCTCAAATGTTAAATAATCGATTAAATTATTTTCGATTTAAATTCTTTATATTCCAAAAGATATTTTCGGTTTAGAGTTTTAGAAAACTAGGAAATAATTCATATATATAAAACCATAATAATACTAATTGAGGTACTACTAAACATGTATCAATTTCTTATACAATACAAATGTTTTTAATTAAAACATGAAATCTTTACTCAAAAAGTCACCACTACATTGATCAATGCTTCTACTTTTCTCTTACTCATCCTTAATCCATGTGAATGTTTTTAAAACAAGGGTTGAGAACAAATATATTAGTAAGGGACATTAAAATAAGGATAGAAATCATTAGTCCATGAATTATTATAAACATATGATATCATTTTCACAGACATACTTCTCACC
Source organism: Viscum album (assembly GCA_963277665.1). Classification (NCBI taxonomy): domain Eukaryota; kingdom Viridiplantae; phylum Streptophyta; class Magnoliopsida; order Santalales; family Viscaceae; genus Viscum; species Viscum album. The sequence continues at coordinate 714,667,562 of OY728160.1, forward strand.
AAATAAGTAGCACATTGTTATTTTGTGAATACATGAGATTTTCCATAAAACATAGAAAACCTAAATAATACTATAAAGGTAACATGGGGAAATAAAAACATAATATTATTTCACAAATTGATATTATATGATTTAGAACTCTAATTTCATCATTAAAATGTGTCCTTCATAGCAACCATACAATGTAACCCTCAATAATACCTTATGGTGTAACCATTGTAGTTACACATGGAGTATCAATATGGCCAACCTCCAACATTAACATACCCAATGAATTTTAAGGGGATACAAGTCCCACCCCTAATTATAGAAAATTATCATGAACAATAAAATAATCATTAAATAAGAATACATCAATCAAAAACATACCTTTTGAATTTGGTAAAAATATAAATTAAAAATAATATTTTTATGAAAAACTACCATACAAATGTTATACAATTAAATATAGAATTGGTAAAATGAATAAAATATATATATATACCCTGTAAATAAACATAATACAACATAATATAATGAAAATTAATTCCAAAAACAATCTTAGTACCCCATAATCAATGAAGTAAAAGGATAACCCAAATAATGGATATTAGGTTAAGAATTCTCATACCTTGGGTTCGTCTAATATCGGACATGTTCAAAACTAATATAAAATGGTTTTAATAGTGTTATTAATCTATTAAAAACATATTAATATTTATAATTAATTATATGATATTCTTATATTATATTTCCATCCATTTATTAATTACATATTGTTATTTTTGTTGTTTCCAGTGCTTTATTGCATTGTTTCCATGGTGTGTACATTTTGGACATTTGTATTGAATGAATGAAAAACTATATACTTTGAATGATAATTTGTTAATATGTTTTCTAAATTTTTAAAGATTCCATATAACTATTTTTATTTTATTTGGATGAATCATTTCATAAAATATTAATAAAAATGATTTAATTTATTTTGTTGGGTTTTAAGATCATCAAGAACCAATATCATTTTTATTATAATGTTTATATATTGGTTCTAGGTCATTAAATAATTTTTGCTATGTATAATATAATATGATTTTATAATTATAATATTTTTATTACAATTCATTAAAGTTTTAATGAAAAATGAGAATGTATCATGCACGATAGTTATAAATCAACACATTATTGATGATGTTTTCATTTTTAGTATAAAAGGGAGAAGAGAATAATTTTATTAGCATTTTTCCCTAAAAATTAAAATATTATAGTTTCTGTAATATACAATAGTATTTATTTCACTTGTACAAGGGAGATGGAGAAATTATAGTAAATGAAACACAATCAAAAAAGAAAATGAAAGAAAATTAAGGAGTATTTTACATTTTAAATTATTATCCTTGAGATCCTCCTTAAGGTCCATGGTTTCAGACTCTTAGTGAGACCAGAATATCTTGGATGAGGGGAAGGGGATTGGAATGGGAATTCATTAGAAATTAAACAATCTATAGGGACTTTTTGTGGAAGGATTGGAGATAGTGAGGGGTTGTATTTATAGTGGATAGGGGTTTTATCTAAATATAATATCTATTAGATTATTATTTTGGCTTAAGAATGTGAATATTTTGAGAATTATCAATATTTATATTAAAATTACGAAGCATCGTTAGAGATTTTGGGCTTAAATCGGACATACATAATCAATTACCTTTTCAAAAATAGATGAGACCTCGCCCACAAAGTCATGGCCACTTTGTTGATCCAAAATAACCGCCTTACATAAGTCTGAACATGGGAGTCTTATCAAAATCCCCCTTAAGAAGAGGTAATAACCCGTCTGGAAGCTGAGCATGCTAGATAAAATCAACACCATGACACCCTTCATTGCAAAGACATCCAACACTAATTATATTCCCTATAAGTGTGAGTGATAATATAGTTCGAAGAATAAAGAGATTATAATAAGTTGATCCAATGATTGTTGAGCTTCCAAGATTAGTAAAAAGATCGAAAACTAATAGCAGACACAATGGTAGTAGAATCATTTTAAAACCAATGTTATTACACCCATGAAAATTAATGTTCTCCACCAAACCAATAATGTCAAGCACCACAGGCTCATGTTAGGTGGAGAAACCACAAGAATAATGGAAACAACCAAGAACTTTTCCTTGATGATCCCTAAAGATGGATCTATAGCCGTAGGGACTTGTATTACCTCTAGAATCTCATGTGCAATGGTATTTAATCCATCAGAGATGTGGTTGCTTCCGAAACACATCCAGTGTGTCGTATAGTGGCATAAACGAACCAATTACTCCAATTCATGTTAGAATAGTATGATCATATATTGAGTAAGAGGAAAAAAACTTTCGTTGAATAAATTCCTCATGAACAGAGAAAAAGACTCGAGATAAATAATTACAGACTGAGAAAGACTCACTTACATGAATTCCCTGATTTATGGCATACGAGGTATAATGAATCGATCATAAAGAAATATAACAAATAAATGGATAGGTAAAGGGACCCCCAGCTCTGCATGAAGTCACATACGTTGATCATCTATGGAAGATAAACTTCAAACAGGTCTCCTATGGCATTCCATACTAATGTTTCAATGAAACAACTTAGAAAAAGTTGATTTGAATCATCCCTATGTTGGTGGTAAAGAGAACATGTATAGCATATGGTTATGAAATAAGATTAAAGATAAAAATCTGTTGGAATTTTTTATATAGAAACTCTCCAAGACAATATGGATTAAGAGGGTCTGAAATACTTCATGTTAGATCATTACATCAATTGAGAATCCATGTTGAAATGGAAAGAAATCCTGTAAAATATCATTGTGAAAATAAAACCATTTGTATCAGGTATCTACACACATAAATAATCTCTATTATAAAAACAGTAGTTGTTAACTATGTAAACAATTTTATTTTGATGGCCCTCCATGTTACCAAGATATTACTTGATAGAAAAGTGAAAATCCAAGAAAATGTCTTCACCCACCATCAAATCAGTAGGATGAGTACCATTCCAATTTTCTCTCTAAAAGTCTAGAGATGAATCCTATAAGACTAACCATCTTGAGTGATAATAAATTGAGGAATATAAGGATTTGAATGTCGGCCACACTGAGGAGTCAAGATGAAAAAATGAACACTATTTAGCATATTCATAAATTTATACCAAAGGAATGAATGATCCTTAGATTTTCTATTGAAGTCTCCACATAAAATAATCATGAAAAAAATTAATAAAGAGATGAATATTTTTTATCACTAAACCCCCTACATCATATGGTTTACAATAATTATTCCAAGAAACTGTAGAATATTTCCATTTATGAATGTGTACGCTTAAGTTGAGGTTACTAAGAGAAACATTGATATTATTTTTGAGAGAAATATTCCATTTGTACACCATAACAGAATAAAAAACATAAAGAGAATAATTTTTTTAACCAAGAAAAGCCTTCTAGCCATGGAGAGAGTATTACCCTTTCATGTACAAAGTCTCCATATAACTGTTCTAAGGATCTATGAGAAACAACAATCTTTAGGGCTTCCCCAGAAATAAAGGTAACTATATATAGTTGAAAGGAAGTATCCCCTCATGAATTCACAACTATCAAACAATGTAATTATTCCTGGGAGTATAAATATTCTTTCCTAAGAAAAAAAATATTTTTCCCAACATATATATATTTACTAGAGATATATGATGAATGAGAAAGTGCCACTTTGATATTCCTGTTACCTCTCTCATCACCCTATGTGAAAATGATAATGTCATCAACATACTACAAGTGGGTAAGAACTACCAAATCTCTATCATCATTAAGAACCTTAATTTTCCCATTGTCTTCCATGATGGAGAGACATCTCATAAGTTAATATTCTATGACTCAATAATTCATGATTTTGATAACTACCAAAAATTACCATATTTCACTATTCATAAAAAATTCAACTATTTTAGAAAAATTATAAAAATTAACCCCAACTATTTTAATATGTTTAGAATTAAAAAAATAAATCCAATATATGAAAATAATTTTATAAATATTATAAATAATTTTTTTATGCAAAATCATTATTTATTCAAAAAATTCCAATTTTCAAATTATAACTTATTTTATAACACATTGAAAAATTTATTAAGGTCAAATAATAGTATATTATAATCATAATACGTAAAATATATTAATTTATTTTTCTTTCTTATGAATATCATTTTTATTTAAAATATTTAATTTCATTATAAAATTATAATGAAACATTTTTTGTTTACAAAAATTCTATCAATTAATTTATCATTTAGAAAATACTTATTCAATTATTCCATGATATAATATAAAGTTTTCACTTGTAAGATACATTAATTATATTTATACTCTCTTTAGTGAGGTTTATATTATATTAGTGTAGATTCATTAATTTATATAAATATCAATATTCTCATTATACATTTATAATGAGATTAACTATATAATTTTAGAATGAAGACAAATTATTTTATATGTACATAAATTGTAAATATAATAGTTATAAATATAGTTGTTAAATAATTAATAATTTTTTTATATTTATTATACAATATGTAAAAATGATTCTATTTAAGCATTGAATATGTGAATGCCTTTTTTCGGCATATAATTTTTTTTTCTGATGAGTCATTTTTAGTCATTATTGACTATAAAATTATAAGATTCTAATTATTCAAATTTATTAATTTCATTTGGAACATTACCATTTAATATAGGGATGTTAATTAATACCTTATAAATATTATTCTTTGATAGGGTCCCTTCTCTTTTAAAATATGATGTTGTGAAGAATAATTCTTATCCAATGTCATATATATTTCTCATCAATATCAATATTGTTTCATTCCATAAATTATTTCCATTATTATTTTTAATAACACACATGTATTCTCTCATGTGAACATGATTTTTAATTGAATATTTAATAATCTTTTTAATATTATTTTTTCGATAAATGTGTTTTAAAACATTAGAATGAAATTTAACATAAAAAGTATATCGTATATATTCTACTCTGAAATTTTTCATAGAGATATTATTTATTTTAATGATTTAATTTTCTTATTTATTCTATTATAGTGATATATAAATTATTTTATTTTGCCATCTAGAAAACAATTTTTTTAATGACACTCAAAGCATTTCCTATTTAAAATAATTAAAAGAGTGTTTCTCTATTTAATTTTTTATGTTGAGTCTAAATTTTTCTTTTTAACATAAAATGATATATGTGTTGTGGAGTTAATTTTTATTGATCATCATATGGAAAAATTAATGGAATTTGTTTTGGAGCGATTGATTTTTTGGTATCAAATAAAAAACTCATGAGGGTATTATATTTGATACCTTTTATAAATTTCTTGAAAACCATTTTTTTCAATGGTATTTCATGTTATTGAATATGATTTCTTAAATATGGAACATATATATTTTTATGCTGATCACTGGGGTCTTATATCCTCATAAAATGAATTAATTAATGTTTTATATCTCAGGAGATAATGGAGAATGTAAATGATTATTATTGTTCCCATCATTAATAATGAATATGATTAGTTTTTCTCATAAATTTAGTGATGAGAATGGATTGAAATTATAATAATATAATGATAATTTGTGTTTTTTATGTAGTTCATTTTTGATACATTTTTATGGCCCGAATTATTTTTATGTTATATTCAATTTATTATATATAATGGGTGATGTTTATTTTCCCATGTTTATGCACTTTTATAACATGGTGTGTGATTCTTTATTTTATATTACATGTTATTAAATTATAAATATGTAAAACATATATTATTATATTGTTAATTTTATCAGATATTTCACTAGTGTTCTTATTTTTTAAAATTATTGTGATAAAAGAATTTTATGGTTGATGATAATTTTCCCAAACCATGAGATTGATCTCACATATTATTTTATTTCCATTTTCAATTGGAAATTATATATAAGATTATTGCTTATAAATATTTCACACATAGAACATGTTTGTGAGGAGATAAATAAATTTAGTAAAATAAGATATTTAGATACAAAATCACTAAGATAGTAGATGTTTTGTTTATGGGGTTATGTGAGTATTTGTTGGTGTAATGTTAGAATAATTTTTTTTGTTTTAAAATATATTATAGATTATATAGGTTCTTCTAACAAGGTATTAAGGCATGTATTTAATGTATTTTTTCCTACGTATAGATCTCGGAGTTTTTGTCTTTGGTTATCTCATCCCAATATTTATTATTTTTTTCATTTCATTATATCAAATGGTTATTCCCCCTTTATAAAGGGATTTTAATTCTTACATAAATGATATAATACATTTATGTTTTGTGTTCTCCATAAATATGAATTTTTTGAATGGTATCATATATAATTCTGTATTATTACATTACTGAAAATGAATTTTGAAATAGACTCAATACATAATTTTTTTATTAGAATATAAAGAAATTATTTATAATTTTTTTTGTTTTATGATTAAATTTTCCACATTACTTCAAAATATAAAATCATTTATGGGGTTATTTTTTATATATAACACTCTAGACTCTATTATAAAATAACTATTTTTGGAGAATGATTTTTTATCAACTGAATATATTATTGAGAAAATTATATGTGATAACAATTATAAATCTTTTAAAAACAAATTTTGTCCAATGGATTAATGATAAGGTATTTGAATGATCATATATAGGACATATATGTGTGGATGTTTTCGTTTTAGGTCTCATATTACTGTCAAATTCAATTGTTATATTCTTATATCGAATGGGGGAATGTAAAAGATATTGTTCTTTCTAATAAGAATGGTTGGGAATGATAGTGTTTTCTAAAAAAAGAATGGTTGGTAATTATTGGGTTTTATTATAATATGATGATCACATATTCATATGTTTTTATTATAGTTCCTTGTTATTCTAAATTTCCCTGACAGAACACATTTTTATGTTATGTTAATATAATACTGTAAAAATGGATCATTTTATGGTCTCGTGTTTCACACTATTATTTTATGGTTTATTCTTGTTTAATTTATATTACATGTCGTTATATCAATATATACCAAAAAAATATTATTAATCCATGAATTTTTTTATCAAATATTATACCCATGTACTTGTTTTATCATATAATTATGATATTTACATTTATTATTGATAGTGATATTTTCTTATTAAGCACTAAAACTCACCCCTTCTTATGATTCCCTTTTCTTGTGGAAATTATATGATGCATGATGTATAAAAATATTTTTTCCATATAATGTTGCGAGAGGTGTTAAAGAAATTCAGAAAATTTATTCTTTTTCTATACTAATATCCAATTACTCTAAAGCATTGATTTATATAGGTGTGATGCTATTTATGGGAAATAATGTTAATATAATGTAATTATTTTAAAATATTCTATGTTCTATCTTTATTCTTCTTACATTTAAGGAAATATTGTATGAATTTTATGATTGTTTTAGAATTACACAAAGGAGTAGTGGTTTGGTGAGCAAGATACTATTATTTGTGTCCACTATGTACAATATTTTATAATATCTTGAAAAGATCCTAGCTAATGGGATGTTTGAATATCTACGTATCTAGCAATAATTTACCTATCATAGAATTATAAAAATAATTTAAGTGTAATTTATCAATAATATTTCTATAATTAATGAATATCAACACATGGATATTGGATATAGTGAATGAAAATGATTCCTGGATGAAGAGGTGGTATAAATGTATTTAAATAAATGAAATTGAGTGTCTAAATGTTTTATAAGACTTTAGAATAAATCTAATGAGTATTGGATATATAATAATAATTTATATATTAATTTTATGATGTACTATTGAAATTAATGTTTATTTATATAACCTAGTGTTGATTTGAATCTCTTCTAATTTTTAGTTATATTGTTTTATAATTTTATGATTTTTTTTCAAATATGAATGCCTAATTTCCTAAATTATTTTGGTAATATTTTTATATTTATAATAATGCAAAGGAATTTTAATAATGTATTTTATGAATATTTATGATACTATCTAGTTTTTCATTTACTTAATGTCTATATATGATATTCTAAATTTTATATAAGATAAATTGACAACATGTATGATATTTAAAATTTAATTTCTAATTGATGGTATATTATCTATATAAAAATCATAATTTTATGAAGAACTTATGATATATCCGGATCATAAGATACATAATACCCATGTTAAATAATTCTAGCTTATATCATATTGATACCACATAACATATTATATCCAAGATGTTGTAAATGTTGTTATGGAAAAAATATTGAACAAACTATAATATGCTAGTTTCTCAAAGTGAGATACATAATATATCTATTTTCATACCAAATTTTCACCTCATTATGTAATGTGATATTCCCAAAGTATAAATAATAATGCTTTCAAGAATAAATATTGTAAATATGAATTTAAGTTAGGATTTCATATTTTGTTCTTTCATTGATGAAAAATCATGACGCTTTATCAACACATGATTCATGCATTGATTTCATGAGTATAAATAATTATGATAATTTGAAAACAAAAATTCAATTTAGTTTATTATTATGGATTGAGAATGAATTAAAAAAATATTGGTTGTAAAGATGAATTAAAATATATGTTGTTTATGTCATTACTTATTTATAAAACATTTAATAACAATGTAATTCAATATGGTAAACTGAAAATATGAATATCCTATCTTGATGAATATTTACCAAATTAAATATTCTTGAAATGAGGATATTATTGATTAAATGTATCTGGAAATGAATGTGAATAAGATTTTGTATTTATCTACTGAAAATAAATTTCATAAAATCATTTTTCATCTTACTACATATTAAATAATTTTTGAAAACTATGAGACATAAAACATCCATAGATTCTATTTACATTATAGGTTTTATATGGATTTATCCATTTTTTAATAGGGAATTCTTTGTACTCTTCTCATTTGTAATATAGAATATATACATATTATTTTCCAATATTCCATATTGATCCCAATTTTTCTATAAAATATTTATACATAATTAGGATATTATGTTATATCATGTCATTATATTTTATAGGAAGTGTGTTGAGATGGATTATTATTTCCATGAATAATGAGGATGAGTTAGATTTTTCTAATAATGTTAGAGATCTATTTTATTGTTTAATATTTTTATTGAAGTGATGACGATATTTTAAAAAGTGAAAAAGTATTTATATATATATATTAAATGGAGATTGGGGAGGACTAAATAGAGAAAACTGGATGGTGTTTATGTAGAAGTTCCCAAAATTTATTACCATTATTGAAATATATATATAGGATGATGATTATAGATCTCAGATGGACGGATTCAGTTCATTATGTGACATATGGTAGAAAAATTGTATTTAGTGTTTGAATTATATATATTTATATATTAAGAGTTATTAAGGTTTTTAAATGTATTTTACAGTTCCTAATTTTTTTACTAAACCTTATAAGAGCTATGTTATTATGTTCATTTGAATTCATGTTCCATATTCATACGATCTCATGAATGGATGTTGACAAGGATATAGAGGGTTCATATCACCTACATCGGTAAGTTCAATTATTAAATAACTTGTGAGAAATGAATTATTAAAATACACACATGTTCATCAGTATAATGGTCCATATGATATCATTGAATCCCATAGGTTTTAATTGATCCCATGATCTATAATTTCATACATTTAAGCGTTGTCATCCCAAGTACATTATTTATGTTGGATTACTTATTTCCAGTCACATTTCATTTATTTAAATGACACCGAAATTCATGAAATTAAATCAAAATTATTTTTATTTAAATCATCTTCATCCTCGTGTTCCAACATATATAATATTTCTTATATGATTTAATACATAAGTCGATGGAATAATAGATTTGGTGGATATAAAACACAATTCCAAAACATTATTTTCATATCACGAGAAAAATGAATTCAATAAAAGATGTTTTTTAATATTTACTAATCATTAGAATAAGTTATATGATTTTTTATATGAGAACCATAATATTAATTTCAAAATTTAATTAGACAATTATTATTGGTATATTCACTGAAAAAACACAGATATTTGATTTTTATTTCAATTCAATCATATAAGATGGGTTCACATAACCATTTATCATAGTATGTCACAATGAGAAGTATAATGAGTGTTTATAAATGTGAAACCTGAATATATATATGGAAAAACAATATTTAAATTAAAATCACATAGAATGTATATATTATTGTTTAAAAATGAATTGATTAGGAAAACCACAATGCGTTAATTAATCTTTCAAAAAACAATTCCTCACAGGTTAAATAATTTTTCTAAATACACTATGGTTGTGAGATTTTTATTCAAGAGGGTTCACAATGTGAAATAGAATGACCATAAAATATTTGGGTATTTGAAAAATGAAATATTGGTTGAGATCTCTCTTAAATAAAGAACATGGTGTTATAGAAAACTTTCTAATAGAGAAAAGTGATAAAAAATGTTTTATTTAAAGATAAATTTACTCATTACTGAAAATATGTCTTTCACGCGACATGGTTCCAATTCCACATGCTCATGATGATTAAAGAGATAAAATAGACACGATGAAAATGTATATTTAGTTTTCATAATGTTTTTAAGAGAGATAAGACCATAATTCAGTGAAATTTAATGAGTACGGAAAGATAAAATTATTTTCCATGATTTATAAATATTGTCTGAGGCATAAGTTGTATAAAAAACATAATCATTTTATCATTTTAGATGAATTATAAATAAAATTTTCAATAATTCATTCCATAAGACCATAATGGTTACGTTTACTTAAAGAATATATATAATCAATTTAGGTCTTAAATATTATTAACAACTATAATATATATGGTAATGTTTTTAAAATTCAAGACATATCATACAATGAAATATCCATTAAAACATGTGGAAGGAAAATATATTAAAGGTTCTATTTAGGTAATCGTAAGGGTATACATTGGGGAAAAAAATAAAAAACAAGCATATGATGATGATAAGGGTATGATAACATAATAATTTTTAGGTTATAAAAATAAAATTTTCATACCTAGAAAAACTAATATTATAAAATATAATATCATTCCTCATTTAGAAAAAATATTAATATTGGTGTAATAGAATATTCATCATTCAATAACCATAACAGACAAACATGGGATTAAAATAATAGGAAATATTAATCTTTTTAATATGGATATTAATAATAATTTCAACATGTGATAATGTGGTAATATAAATAATGAATCATAATAACAAATAACAAGGTGAATTTAGCAATTTAGAACAATTTTCATGAATCATATTATTATCATAGCTAGAAGAAATAATACTCATGAATAAAAACACAAACATAACTATTTTAAATAATTTACATCCTTAGCATAAACTTTTCCCTATATATTTTTATCACATTATAAAATCATTTGATGTATATGATATACATATCCATGAAATTTTCATGATCCAATTAAATGTATTCCATAAGGCTGTGAAATGCAGTATCATTTCATTATATATTAACACATGAAAATAAAAATGGGTTTCTTCAATATTCCATAATCAAAATAAATAATAATCATGGGAAATATTAAGGATTTTATCATTAGATCAGTTCACTATTAATGTAGAATCAATGGATGTGGTCATATTTGAAAATACCATTATAATATCAATATAAAATTTCCCGTGGATGATGAACCTATAATATTCAAATAACATATTTAAAACATTAAAAAATGTAGAATTATGGGAAGAATTTATTATTTTAAAGGAACCATGGAATATTTTAATGGATTCATTAAATTAACGAGTAGTCAAGATGGAGGTAAAGTCATTCATGTAGTATAATTTAAAATTAATATATCATTCTATAATTTTTTAAAAATTTCCACATTCTGAACACAATAATAAGAATAGTTTTAAAAAAATTTATAAATATTCATATACGTGTAAAAATGACCATAATCAATAGTGAAATAGTTCAAAAAATATTATAAAGAAAATACTGACATGGAAAGAAAATATTTCTAACCAAAGAATAAATAAAGTCAATTTTCTCCAATGTATTTTATTAATAATTTAATTAATCTAATAAGGGGAAAAAAATAATTACATGAAAAAATAGATATAATGGGAGGATATTAAAATATATGTGTTTAAAAAAGACATTATTCATATAATTTCCCTTACACAAAATTCAACAAAAACAATCTAGTAAATAAATTAGATTATAACATAAACCACTTGCCTCATGTATGATCTTAATTCATATACATTCAAAACTCAAATTTAATAAATATTATATATATATATATATATATTAATGAACAAAATACATGAGTAAAATAATATTTATAATTACATAATAATTTTTATTTATAAATTTAATAATAAATAATTTTTAAATTTGACATTTGGGTGAAAACTTGTTTGTTATCCATGTATGTTTATGTTTTATAGGCTCAGTACATTCACCATGGAAATGTTTTCATCATCAACATTATAATTATTAAGAAATAATAATATATATATATTCTTGAATTAATGTTTTATAATGATTCATATAATATAGAGATTAAAAAATAATTACATAAAATCATGGAGGATGAATTTATCATTATCCTTTAATCAACATGAAGGATAAATAAATTTTCACATTCAAAACATGTGAATAACTTCATTATGTATTATTTTTAAATATTTTAATATCATGAATTTCCATAATATCTTATTGGATATATTCATTATTTATTATTCATTAAGTAAAACACATGTTATTAGATATATTATATAAATCCAAAAGTGTTGAAAACTCCATCAATGAGAGAATAGACCACTTGTCGAATAGTCATTAATCAGCAGCTTCACGGTTGTAATGAATTCTCGAAAATAATAATTTATTCATCATTATCTCAGCCTCATTAACATTTCTAGGGTTTTCTTTTACTCAATCCCATGTTTTATGAAAATATTATCTTTCTACATAATAAATTCTCTTCGTACCAATCAACACATGATCTCAAATACATAATAAAAATTTAATTCAATACAACACATATTTATTCCATTATTATTATATCCAATTCATTTATGATAATATATTCAAATGAAATAATTATTGAATGTTATTGTTAATCATTCATTTTTATGTACATATGTAGCCTAAAATAACCATTATCCAATATCATCTTTTGGGGTATATTCCTTTGATGCATGAGACATTGATTCACATATTTTCCATCTCCTTGTAGTGGAAGCACTTGAAATTTCCATCTGCATTCATTCTCTTTCAATAAAAAACATGTTATAATTTTTCTCTATAATTATAACAAAATCCCATTCCCATCAATCAAGAACAGTTGTGTCTCATTCCACAATTATGAAATATGGGTAAATCCTTTTTTCCCTTCATATTCGTTGACTCATTACATTTTCCATGGTCCTCAGATAACCAATTATAATGATTTCATTAAATTAAATAGGATGTGGGGAATTCATTACACATATCATTGTCCATGATACTATGTTCTAATATTAAGACAATTCTTGGGATATTATTTACCTTTGAAATATTGGTTTAAGACAATGAACAATTTGATTCTTCTTATGATAAAGATCCTACAAATCAGTGTTCATTAAATTACTTTTTCTATGTCCTATTTATAAATAATTAAATATTCTTTGATTAAATCATTACATAATTATAATTCAAAATATGGTATAGTACATAAATGTATGCATTGTGAATCCTAGTGTATTAAACTATGGCTACTTTGGGGAAATCATTACTTAAAAATACTTCATAACGGTTTAAAAAAATGGGATTTATTCTATGTGTATCCCATGGGTGTGTCAAACCATGTCCACAATAAAGACTATTTCCATGTACCGGGATAACCATTGTCAGGCCCAAAACAAATCGCTGGAGTTTTTACTCCAAGGTACAACTCTTTCTAGACCACTTCCAGTTGTAGTCCCCCGAAATGGTTATATTAATATGAATACCCAAATAATATATTCCATTAAAAAATTATAGTATGTTATTATATAATTATCCTCAATATATATCTTGGATTTTGCTACCAAATATCATATTTAGAAAATTAGTTTCTATATTTTCTGGTAATCATCCTATGATACAAACTATAATTCCCGGACCCAGAGAAGCCCAAATTTGGTGAATTATTTTATGACATTTGAATTATTATGAGTAATATAATCATAATGGACCGATCCATATAGAAGTCTTTGAAATAACGATTACATAAATGATACCCATAATACATTAGGATATGAAAATAAAACATGAAACAATACAAAATGAATTAAACTGCATCACTGAAATCTTATTTAGTGTTATCTTCTTCAAAACAGGAGTACAAAAACATAATAAGGGTGAGAAAAAATAAAAAATAAGTTTATGCTAAGAAGAATAAATAATGAATCAATATGCTTAAATTAACATGGAAAGGAATAAAATTGAATTCATACTCGATTCAATTAACAAGATAGGAAAAATTGAATTTGGAAAGGTAAGAAATTGGTACAAATAATATTTAATCAGTGAATATAAATGAAATGTATCCATAGATATGTAGATGAAAGATTACACAGATGGAGAACAACATAAATATCTATGAATTTAATTCATAATTAATTGATGTAATTTATTAGGAATATGAATTCCTATACTATCAAAATCTATCATCGAGATAGTTGAAAACTATAGTTCAAAACTAATTTAACTTGGAAAACATAATAATCTCATGGGAACCTATCAAATCATCAAGAATATATATAATTTCAAGGATCAACCCATCATCTAATGACCAAATAATTACTCAAATTTAATTATAAAATTAATCAACCGACAATATGCCTTATCAAATATACTTATTGAATAAATGATAAATATTTATTAATAATTACCTAGTTCATCAAATAACATCCAAAGTAAACACCTTATGTGAAATTATATAGAGTATAAGAAATATTAATATCCATTATATAAAAAATATGTTAATAAATGGAATATAAAATGAAAAATTATTACAAAATTAAGTGATATTGAAAATGTTATCTTTAAGGTCATTCGTGAAGAGAATTATTTTTGAACATTTCCAAGTGTCCCATACCATTTTGAAACATATGAATCCAAATCTACAAAATGTATGAAAATAAATGAAACATAATTTTTTTGAATAACAGGAAACATGAAATAAAATGAAAAATGCATTATATATACCAATTCAATGCAAATTGGGACATAATAACAATTAAACCAGAATGAAATGTAAATTCAGACAAAATTCCATTACCATGAAAATCCTTTTGTTGTGAAGTAATTATATTTATATATAGTAGTCTAAAATATGGAAATAACATATAATTATACCATAATCACGTTTATAGTTTCAAATTTTAATTTTTTTTATAAAATAGTATTACCCATTTGTGAACACTCTTTCATTAGTTTCAATATTTTGGGTGTCAATTGGCTTGTTTTGTTGACTATGTGTTAACATGTTATTTGGTGTTATCATTAAGCATATAATTTTATATCCATATCAATAATTCAGAACATTTGTTAATTATCACATATAATTTGAATTTATATTAGTCCATTATACTTGGATATTAGAGATGAAGTGCACCGTTCATGGAGACATTAGGCCGTACATATGAATGAATGTTACATCTATTTAATCGTTTTATTAAAATAATGAAAAATAAATGATACATATGTATATAATAAATCCATAATAATATATATATTATATATGTTACATATTTTCATTAAAATATTCCTTTATACGTTCCATTTACGGTATGAATGAGTCATATTGTGTTTAAGGGGTGGTAGTCCGTAATTCCTCAAAAAAATATCCTATTTAAAAAATATGAAAGTAATAAAGTTATATTCCAAATTATTATAAAAGAAGAATAAAATAATTATAAATATCATATATATATATATTATTTAATATATTTTCCATCCAGTGGCTACAATGATATGTGATAAGGGAAGAATGACCAATCATCGTTTCATGAGGCAATAGTTCACCGTACAGAAAAACAATATGTTCGTTACCCATTAGATGGAGGATTGTGTAAGTGGTGGATTAACTATTAACATAAAAAAATCGACTATATTTATTATGTTATTTTTTTAATTTAATCCTGGAATATGATGATTATAGGGTGTGGATATTGAAAAATAAACTAAAAGATTGAGAGAAGACATTATCTCTAAATTTGGTAACTCCATTAGCTTTTTAGAAATATGTTTACGTGGATTGATTACCTCCCAAAGGTATTATTATAGGTCAAGGGAAGGGATGTTGGAATACTATTTGGGTAGTGTTTGGATGATCCAATGTGGATTGAGAGGTGTGATGAAGGGGTAGAGTGCTTTCTTTTTTATAGTTGAGTGGAAGTGGAACTCTTGTTAACACCAAATCATATTCATTAATGGGAGTTAAACCATACCTAAAGTGCCTAACAAGTGAAATAAATAATTTATTAAAGTGGAATAATGGTCTATTAATACCTCTACCAAACAAAAATATGTACAATTAATTTTTTTCCCTAACATATATGATTCCCTAATTTAATCATTTTGGTTTTTTATTAACTAATATTGTTTTATAATGTTATTAATTTAACAATTAAGACAATTACAATGTTAGATTTATAAAATTAAAATATATTCAAGTATTTTTTTAAAATGATTACACATTTATAAAATAAAAATCTCATGTTTTTTGGAAATTAATTTTATATCTTGCACATTTTATTCTCTAAAATGTTGTTTAAACCCTGTTCATGGGAACCACATTTTTACAGTATATATTTTATTATCTTAATTATAAAATACCAATTTGTTCATTAATATATCAAATTAAATATTTATTAACACTAAAAAATAAATTAACAAAATATAGTATTTTTTAATCAGTGAATAAAATTTCATTTCTTTTAAAATAACAATAATGTCATTTTTGAACATTTTTTATTTAGTGTTAATTTTGAAATATAAATATAATATTAGAATTAATATATATTTAGGTTTAAAGATGACTACAAATATATATTAATCTAAAAAATAAACAAATCCAATATTTATATCATTTAACTTTACCTTTAATATTTAATGTACCATTTAGTTTAGTTAATTATTAACGAAAAAATCATTATATTTGTGTTTCTTAAGAATTCTATGCCACTAAAACATCACTAAAAATTATTGATAAATTATAATGATTACGTTAACCCATATATTTTTAAAAAATATATGTATAACTAAAAATAAGATGTTTTTTACATATTTCAATGTTTTAATAATGCTAAAGGGAAGGAATGTTACCATTTTGTCTATTTTTACTTATTTAACTTTTTATGTAATGATATTCCATTAAAAAACTTCCCAAAAAACCATAAATTTATATCCATGTATGTATATTGTCAAATTATATGAAGTCAATGGCTTTTGGATAAGAGTCTAATTCATTTTTTTCCTTAATATTGTGGTTCAGTCCCTTATTAATCGTAATTTTATCTTAATAACTGTAATTAATTTTAATCACATTCATTAATATTTTTTGTAAAAAATTATGTTGATCTAATGTAACGCCCCGACCCCAGTTACCCAGAGTCGGTGCATTATTACATAACATTGGCATGATCACAAGAAAGATCAAATCTCGAAAGACCGATTGGTTTAGTAGCCTTGGAAGCACTAGATATATTCATAAGTTTTACATTACATCATAAAATGAAAAACTACTACAACAACATAATGTTTCCACAGTCCACACTATAATCCCCTCATAATATCCCTGCAGGTCATTCATAACTTACATCTTCACATCCTGGAAAAAATAAAACATAGAAAAGGGGTGAGCTCAAATGCCCAGTAAGGATAATAATATAGCGGAACATTCAAAAATAAGCATAAACATTTAAGGCAATGAATTACTAAAACAAAAGTCTTTTAAACTTGAACTTCAACATAGTATGGAAAAAGTAAAATGAAATAATGCCATTTCTTTGTTCACATGGATATTCTACTAATCGAATAATCACATGCAATATCAATAACCACTTTCATAATGTTGGAATACATAATGCTAAACTTTAATTTCTTTGTCAAGGCCTCGTCCCAATACCTTGGGGCTAACTGTAACCGGAACCCAACCCGGAGTGCCTCTAATAACCGGACACAAACCCGGAGTGCCTCTAATAACCGGAGACCAAACCGGAGGGCTTACTTTTACCAGTCCCTAACCTGGAGGGCTTAATTTTACCAGTCCCCAACCTGGAGGGCTTACTTTAACCAGTCCCCATCCTGGAACGTACTTTTACAACACATTCATATGAAGTAAAGGTTGAAATATAACATAAACATTCTTATTGGAACTAGCATACGAAATGTCAATAATTTCACCATAAACTATGAATGGTATAAAAATAGCACATCCACAGTCAAACATATCACAAAACCTTCAATTCAATATAGAAGTTTTGTATCATAATAAATAAACTTCAAATAAGCGTAAAATCCGTCAAAGGATGTTGACATAGATGAAATCAAAACACTTTTTAGAGAAATATCTCTTTCTATTTTTGAAATCATTTAAGAGCCATATAAAATAAAACATTTTCTTGAAAATGTTCTTATAAGCTTGTAAGGGAAGCTTTGACGATTTTATAACGACGGAAAATAACCGCACCCGCCGTATAAGTTAAAAAAAACATTCTTATCTTAATTCTGTCGAAAAGGTTAAAAAGCACCTTATTTGGAAAACGACGGAAAGATTCCCTTATAAACCTCTTATAAAAAGTCAAAAAAGGGTATAAATGACTTTAACCCATATTCTTTTAAATATTAAAAATGTTTTGAAATACATTTTGAAGAAACATGGACGTGGATGATAACAAGGTCCCAGTAGATAATTATGTATAAACAATCTCGGATAATGAAGAGATTGTGAAATAAATCCTTACCAATTTGGTAACTTATGAAACATACAACCCATGAAAGAGGTATCATACAATGAATATTTAAATACACATAAATTAGAGTGTATTACACAAAGAATATAATTATGGGCAGTACATACACCACACAAAAGGTGATGGTGGCAATATGGCATGAATCTCACGAGAATAAGGAGTGAGATGAAAACCCCTTACCACGTTAATCAACTGAGTAGTATGGAAAAAAGTTAATAACCACCAAAGTATTTACAGAATAAAATGAATATAAAGAGAATCATGATAATATATATCAAATGGTAGTACACAATACACCACTTTCAATAATTTAGTGGCGAACAATGGAAATCTCACGGAATTGAAAGTGAGATAAGAAAATCCCTTACCTTGAACTTTCCCTTAGTAGATGGTATTTTAACCTCCTATATAATAATTAAAACATTTATTAAATTATAAAATAATCATATACATCAATATGATATCATATATGATCTTTTAACATTTCTTTATTAATAATATCTTAGTATTATCGTCGTTTCGGGTGATAATCAATTCGTTCTTCTTAAATGTTTGGTTACGTAAGACATGTTTGTAATGGATAGATTATATCTTATTCATAATCAGAATGATATTAACATTATTTTTAACCCTAAAATGATAATAAGACTTGAATGGATACGATGGAGGATGGATCTCATCGTGTTCGTGGAGACGGTAGTCCGTACGTACGCACGAACGCTACTTCCATTTAATTTTTCATTTTAAAAGAATTGAATCCAAATGATACATAGGTATATTATTATTCCAGTATAATATAATATTTTATATATGTTACTTATGTTCATTAACACCATTCTTTATACGTTCCATGTGTGGTATGAACGAGTCATATAATTTTAAGGGGGCGGTAGTCCGCACTTCCTCAAATGAAATTATCGTATGTATATACAACATGAAACGAATAATGGTATGAAATAAAATGGAATTGCAGAAGCTTATATATAAAATATGTATCATTAATATCACACATAATTATAGTTCCATCATAATGGCCACCATGAGAGGAGGTAAGATGTATTTGAACAATCATCGTTTCGTGAGGCGTTAGTTTGCGATTCACAGAAACATTATGTTCATCATCCATTAGATGGAGGTGTGTGTATGTGTAGTTCGAATCCTTCTTATAAAAACATCCTAGTATATTTAGGATACTTTTTTTGTTACAAAATAAAGGAAATAAAAAGAGTTTGGAGGTTGGAGAAGCAAAATAAATGAAAATAATTTAAGAGAAATCGTTACCTTTAATTTAGGTAACTCACTTTGGTTGGAACCAAAGGACTTCTTGAAATGCTTTCTTCCTAAGGGGAAGCTTCAAGGAGGAGGAGAGGGATGTGGGGAGCTTATTTGGGAAGGGTTTGGACGAGCCAAGTGGCTTGAGAGGTGTGAGGAATGAGTAGAAGTGGTCTCCTTTTATAAGGGAGAGGAGGGGCTCTTTTGGAAAGAGTGAAAGTATTACTTTATAATATAATTATATTCGGTTTATAATGGTCCAAAAATCATTGAGGTCGAAGATAAGATGACTCATATTCTAAATAACATCAACCAATAAGAATTGGACAGGTTTTAGATAATATTTTAATCATTATAATCTTATTTATTTAAATGATTTATTAATGAGGTAAACATTGCATCATTATTATGTCATTAATAATTTAAATTATTTGATGTCTAAAAATTATAAATAAAATATCATTATGTAGTAACTCTTTTTATCTTTCTAATGAATATTTATAATCGAAAATCCAACATGTATAACCCTATGTAAAAATTCTTCTTCTAAAAGATGTAAGCTTATGCCATTTTTTTTTATTTTAACTTTATTAATATAATGTGTCCCTACCACATACAAGTGGCTCTAAGGGGTCCCCAAATCGACCCAAGGATTCCCATGGTAGGGTATGTGTCCACCAATAAGGTTAGGACACGTTTTAGGGTAATTTTGTATTATTATAATATTATTTTTTAACCCTTATTTACCGGATTTACCCTTTAACCATGGTAAATAAAATATTTACCGTAGTAATTATTCAAAATGTGTAAAAATAAAAGTTACCTATTTACATAATTTGGACATCCTGATTCCAAATATGTAATCCATTTTTCCAAATTCAAAACACATAAGTGGCAGAAATTAATTTAAAATTAATTCCCGTTGTTAAAATAAAAAGCGTGTTTTTAAGAGATAATAACTATCAAAAGATTGACACTTGTTTATGTCTGGTTTAATTGTGAAATTATGTCCAATGACAAACATTAAATTAAATGGTAAAAATATATTCTAAATATACTTTAAAACCACTCAAATTCATAATTTATCACTATTAATTATTTTGATTGAAAAAGTTATTTTTAATTAAAATTTAGTACTATTCATCAAAATATGAAAGTTATCCGAAATGTACCAAAATTTCACCTTAGGCTAATTTCAATATTCCGAATCCAAAAATGAAGTCCATTTTGAAATATAAAATATATATGATTTCAAAAAGTAGTTATTACTATTCACAATGGCTAGTTTAATTAGTTGGGGTGTGTGTTAGAACTCGAGGTTGCGTACAACACACGCTATCGCATTATTCGAAGGGAAACGTACCGTGGAAGCTTGGGGTGTTACATTCTACCCTCCTTCAAATAATTGCGTCCTCGTAATTTCTAGGGTATTAATGCATAAAAATAATCGGGTGGTTCTTCATCATAAGTTCCTCGGGTTCCCACGTTGCCTCTTCCATCTTATGATTTCTCCACAATACTTTTACCAGACGCGTTGTCCGATTTCTCAGTACTTGTTCTCTTGTATCAAGAATCCTGATAGGCTCTTCACAATAAGACAGATCGGGTTCCAGTTCTAATTCCTCATTGGTGATTACATGCGTTGGATCAGGCATGTATTTCCTCAACAGAGATACGTGGAACACATCGTGAACTTTGCAGAGACTTGGCGGCATTGCCAATCGGTAAGCTACAACCCCAATTCGTTCTAGAATTTCGAAAGGTCCGATGTACCTGGGACTCAATTTACCTTTCTTACCAAAACGTATGACTCCCTTCCACGGAGATACCTTCAGGAAAACATGATCACCGACTTGAAATTCCAAATCCTTCCTTTGATTATCGGCATAGCTTTTCTGCCTACTTTGTGCTGCTTTGATGTGATTTTGGATTACCTTCACCTTTTCCACCGTTTCCTCCACCAGTTCTGGTCCTAAAAGTTTTCTTTCACCAAACTCATCCCAACAAGTTGGTGTACGACATCTCTTTCCGTATAACGCTTCATATGGTGCCATCTGAATACTCGAATGGAAGCTATTGTTATAGGAAAATTCTACCAGTGGTAAATATTGATCCCACATACCCTGAAAGTCAAGTGAGCAAGATCTCAACATGTCTTCTAGGGTTTGAATAGTCCGTTATGATTGTCCATCTATCTGAGGGTGGTAAGCAGTGCTCAAATGAAGTTTTGTATCCAGGGATTTCTGAAGACTTTTCCAAAATATTGAAGTAAAACGGGGATCACGATCAGAAACAATCGATAGGGGTACTCCATGAAGTCTCACAACTTCATTAATGTATAGTCTTTCTAGACGTTCCAGGGGTAGATCTTCTCTTATAGCAAGAAAATGTGATGACTTGGTAAGACGATCAACAATAACCCATATTGCATCGTTCCTTCTAGGAGTCTTTGGTAGCCCCATGACAAACACCATCGTAATATTGTCCCATTTCCACTCCGGTATGGGAAGAGGTTGCATGACTCCTCCAGGCTGTTGCCTTCCAGCTTTCACTTGTTGACAAACCATACATCTTGAAACAAAATCCGCAATCTCCCTCTTCATGTTGTCCCATAAAAAATGTTCCTTCAAATCTCTATACATTTTGGTGCTCCCAGGGTGTATAGAGAAATTGGAACTATGAGCATCATCCAGCAATTCCCTTTTCAGTTCAGGTAAATCTGGAACACAAAGTCTCTTCCCGAATTTCAAAATTCCATCTTCATACACAAAGTCTCTCAATCTCCCATCATTCACAGCTTTAATCTTCTTCTGAAATTCTTCATCATCGGTCTGAGAACTCTTAATCCTTTCTAGTAAAGATGGTTTGGCAACCATTTGAAAAAGCATTGATGTTTCACCTTCCCTGGTTATTCCCATGTCCATCTTTACTAGATCCATGAAAATTGGATCCCTTTCAATTCTCATATTGTTCAAAACTCCATGGTCTTTTCTACTCAAAGCATCTGCCACCTTGTTTGCCTTCCCCGGGTGGTAGTGTATCGTACAATCATAATCCTTGAGTAATTCAAGCCATCTCCTTTGCCTCATGTTGAGTTATTTTTGTGAGAAAATATACTTCAAACTCTTGTGATCAGTATAAATCTCACATTTTTCACCATAGAGGTAGTGTCTCCATATCTTCAAAGCAAAGATCACAGCTGCTAACTCAAGATCATGAGTAGGATAGTTTTGTTCATGAATTTTCAACTGTCGTGATGCATAGGCAATAACTCTATCATTCTGCATAAGGACACAACCAAGTCCTTTCTTTGATGCATCACTATAAATAACGAACCCATCATTCCCCGATGGTAGAGTAAATATAGGAGCATTGACTAATCTTTTCTTTAGTTCTTCAAAACATTCTTCACACTCTTTTGTCCAAAAAAATTTAACCCCTTTACGTGTGAGCTTCGTTAATGGGTTAGCCAATCGGGCAAAATTCTGGATGAAACGTCGATAATAACCTGCCAAACCAATAAAACTACGTACCTCAGTTATACTCGTAGGTGCTAGCCATTCTTGGATTTCCTTGGTCTTAGAAGGATCAACAGAGATTCAATCTTTAGAGACAATATGGCCAAGAAAAGAAATCTCCTGAAGCCAGAATTCACACTTGCTAAACTTCCCATATAATTCATGCCTCCTCAGAGTCTTCAAGATAATGCGCAAGTGATTTTCATGATCTTCGTAGGTTTTGGAGTATACCAAGATATCATCAATAAATACCACCAAAAATTCATCAAGATACTCCTTGAAAACTCTATTCATCAGATCCATGAATACAGAGGGTGCATTAGTCAATCCAAACGGCATTACGGTAAACTCGTAATGCCCGTACCTGGTTCGAAATGCTGTCTTCGGAATGTCTTCCTTCTTCACACACAACTTATGGTATCTAGATCGAAGGTCAATCTTTGAAAAGTATTGAGCTCCATGCAGTTGGTGAAATAAATCATCAATACGAGGTAGGGGATACTTGTTCTTTATCGTTATAGCATTGATCTCCCTGTAGTCGATACATAACCTCATAGATCCATCTTTCTTTTTAACAAAAAGAACAGGGGCTCCCCATGGAGAAACACTAGGGCGAATAAATCCCTTATCACTCAATTCCTCTAGTTGTTTCTTTAGTTCGACTAATTCTACAGTGGACATTCTATAAGGGGTCTTCGATATAGGCCTTGATCCAGGAATCAAATCAATGGAAAACTCAACTTCTCGTTCTGGAGGATTTCCAGGTAAATCTTCCGGAAATACATCTACAAATTATTTCACAATAGGTACATCCTCTATTTGAACATTCCTTTCCTCACCGACAATTATTTCATTCTCTTCCTCCCCAATAATTGAATTAAGTTGAGCTACTGGGGGTGGATCTAAATAAGAATTAGGTGGTGATGATTCTACTCTAAAAATAAGGTGTTCCTTATCATTATCATCAAGAATCGTAACCTCTTTCTTCTTACAATAAATCTACGCATCATAGTTCGAAAGCCAGTCCATACTGAGGATTATATCAAACTCAATCATAGGTATGACAATGAGATCAGCAGATAAAGAAAATTTATGTGCTCTAATGGGGACTGATTCACAAAACTTTGTTGCAATGATACTTCCCTTAGGAGTTTTAACTGACAACTCCCTTATTAAATCAAATTGGAAATATCTAATTTTCTTAGCAAACTGGGAAGATATGAAACAATGCGACGATCCAGAGTCAAATAATGCATTTTCTAAACTTGAGGAAACCATTAAATTACCTACCACCACGTCTTTCGGAGCTTCTACCTCAGCAGTAGTGATAGCATAAGCCTGGCCTTGATCCCTTGGCCTTTTCTGAGGTAAGTTATCCTGACGCTTAGGACATTAATTTGCATAATGTCCCATCTCCCTGCAATTGTAGCACTGAACGTTGGTGGCTTCCTTCTTCCCTTTGCAATCACGAGCTTGGTGGCCTTTTTCACCACACTTGTAACAGACTCCCATTCCCGTCAAGCAAGCACTAGGGTGTTTCTTCCCACATTTACCACATGATGGATATTCAACCTTTCCTTTCTTCCCCTTATTTCCATTCCCAGATTGATCAGCATGCCTCCTCTTCTCTTGCTTTGCTTTAAAGTCATAAGACTTAGAGAATTCCTTTTCGGTATTGATAGCAAATGAGACAATGTCTTCATACGATGAAAAGGATTGTGAGACTAATGCTCGACGGAGAAATGGTTTTAACCCATCAAAGAAACGATCAATCTTACTTCTTGGGTTGCGTATATAATCACCAGCGTACCTTGCTAACTTTGTAAAGTTAGCCTCATACTTTGCGACATTCTCATCCTCCTTCTGTCTCGGACTTAGAAATTGCCTTTCCATATCTGCTCGATGGTCACGAGGAAAGTATTTTTCTAAAAACAGATCTTTGAACTCCCTCAATTCCATATTTGATACTTCATCATCTTCCTTCATGTTTTGAATCAATGACCACCATTGATAAGCATCTCCAGTGAGGCGGTAAACTGCCATGATAACTTTTTCCCTTTCACTGCTCCCCAAAGCCTGAAATATTTTCTCTAGGGAATTTATCCATTTCTCAGATACTAAGGGATTTGTACTCCCATTGAGCGTTGGTGGTTTTTTCCTCATGAATAGATCTAACATTGATCCTCCACGCTGCGGATCAGGGTGCTCCATACGGGTAAGGTTATTATTCATAACCTGAGTAAGTTGTCCCAGTATGGTGATTAGCTGATCGGAACCAGTTGCATCACCATCCCCACTATAATTATCTTGAGCAGGAGGGCAATCCCTACATGGAGTGCGTGTATTGATACAGTTTCCATTTCTTCCACTAGGCGCCATTTCTAAACAATGGCATAAACTAGATCAGTTTATGAATCAAAATACATAATACCATACTTATAAAACACTTAACATAAATTGAACTATTTATGGATATAATCCATAATCATAAAAATGTTTTCTTTGAGGAAGTATATAATCATAAACCCTTCATAATGATTTGTAAAGAAAATGAGAGTTATCCTAAGCATATCCCCCGGGAGTGTCGTAACCAAGAGTGCAGCAAGGCCCGTTGTCGTGCACCAGTTCCCGTTCGAGTCTAGCTCAAAGCGGTGTTTTCGGGTTTTACCCCTAGGTACATCTGTGCCAAAGCCGCCTCTACCTGCTCGTATCCAGACAGGGATGTATTGCTCGGAAAACTCACAAAATCTCTACAATACCAAAATTCTTGGAAGTTTATCTATACTAATCCTCAAAGTTCATCTTAGGTCTACGTGCTCTAATCAGAGTTTATCTAAATCTAGCTTCCAAGGTTTGTACTAAACTTCCTCTGATACCAACTGTAACGCCCCGACCCCAGTTACCCAGAGTCAGTGCATTATTACATAACATTGGCATGATCACAAGAAAGATCAAATCTCGAAAGACCGATTGGTTTAGTAGCCTTGGAAACACTAGATATATTCATAAGTTTTACATTACATCATAAAATGAAAAACTACTACAACAACATAATGTTTCCACAGTCCACACTATAATCCCCTCATAATATCCCTGCAGGTCATTCATAACTTACATCTTCACATCCTGGAAAAAATAAAACATAGAAAAGGGGTGAGCTCAAATTCCCAGTAAGGATAACAATATAGAGGAACATTCAAAAATAAGCATAAACATTTAAGGCATTGAATTACTAAAACAAAAGCCTTTTAAACTTGAACTTCAACATAGTATGGCAAAAGTAAAATGAAATAATGACATTTCCTTGTTCACATGGATATTCTACTAATCGAATAATCACATGCAATATCAATAACCACTTTCATAATGTTGGAATGCATAATTATAAACTTTAATTTCTTTGTCAAGGCCTCATCCCATGACCTTGGGGCTAACTGTAACCGGAACCCAACCCGGAGTGCCTCTAATAACCGGACACCAACCCGGAGTGCCTCTAATAACCGGAGAGAAAACCGGAGGGCTTACTTTTATCAGTCCCTAACCTGGAGGGCTTACTTTTACCAGTCCCCAACCTGGAGGGCTTACTTTAACCATTCCCCAACCTGGAACATACTTGTCCAACACATTCATATGAAGTAAAGGTTGAAATATAACATAAACATTCTTATTGGAACTAGCATACGAAATGTCAATAATTTCACCATAAACTATGAATGGTATAAAAATAGAACATCCACAGTCAAACATATCACAAAACCTTCAATACAATATAGAAGTTTTGTATCATAATAAATCAACTTCAAATAAGCGTAAAATCCGTCAAAGGATGTTGACATAGATGAAATCAAAACACTTTTTAGAGAAATATCTCTTTCTATTTTTGAAATCATTTAAGAGCCATATAAAATAAAACATTTTCATGAAAATGTTCTTATAAGATTGTAAGGTAAGCTTTGACGATTTTATAACGGCAGAAAATAACCGCACCCTCCGTATAAGTTAAAAAAACATTCTTATCTTAATTCTATCGAAAAGGTTAAAAAGCACATTGTTTGGAAAACGACGGAAAGATTCCCTTATAAACCTCTTATAAAAATTAAAACAAGGGTATAAATGACTTTAACCCATATTCTTTTAAATATTAAAATTTTTTTGAAATACATTTTGAAGAAACATGGACGTGGATGATAACAAGGTCCCAGTAGATAATTAGGTATAAACAATCTCGGATAATGAAGAGATTGCGAAATAAATCCTTACCAATTTGGTAACTTATGAAACATACAACCCATGAAAGAGGTATCATACAATGAATATGTAAATACACATAAATTAGAGTGTATTACACAAATAATATAATTATGGGCAGTACATACACCACACAAAAGGTGATGGTGGCAATATGGCATGAATCTCACGGGAATAAGGAGTGAGATGAAAACCCCTTACCACGTTAATCAACTGAGTCGTATGGACAAAAGTTAATAACCACCAAAGGATTTACATAATAACATGAATATAAAGAGAATCATGATAATATATATCAAATGGTAGTACACAATACACCACTTTCAATAATTTAGTGGCGAATAATGGAAATCTCACGGAATTGAAAGTGAGATAAGAAAATACCTTACCTTGAACTTTCCCTTAGTTGATGGTATGTTAACCTCCTGTATAATAATTAAAATTTTTATTAAATTATAAAATAATCATATACATCAATATGATATCATATATTATCTTTTAACATTTCCTTATTAATAATATCTTAGTATTATCATCGTTTCGGGTGATAATCGATTCGTTCTTCTTAAATGTTTGGTTGCGTAAGAAATGTTTGTAATGGATAGATTATATCTTATCCATAATAAGAATGATATTAACATTATTTTGAACCCTAAAATGTGAATAATACTTGAATGGATACGATGGAGGATGGATCTCACCGTGTTCGTGGAGACAGTAGTCCGTACGTGCGCACGAACGCTACTTCCATTTAATTTTTCATTTTAAAAGAATTGAATCCAAATGATACATAGGTATATTATTATTCCAGTATAATATAATATTTTATATATGTTACTTATGTTCATTAACACCATTCTTTATACGTTCCATGTGTGGTATGAACGAGTCATATCATTTTAAGGGGGCGGTAGTCCGCACTTCCTCAAATGAAATTATCGTATGTATATACAACATGAAACGAATAATGGTATGAAATAAAATGGAATTACAGAAGCTTATATATAAAATATGTATCATTAATATCACACTTAATTATAGTGCCATCATAATGTCCACCATGAGAGGCGGTAAGATGTATTTGAACAATCATCGTTTCGTGAGGCGTTAGTTTGCCATTCACAGAAACATTATGTTCATCATCCATTAGATGGAGGTGTGTGTATGTGTAGTTCGAATACTTCTTATAAAAACATACTAGTATATTGAGGATACTTTTTTTGTTACAAATGAAAGGAAATAAAAAGAGTTTGGAGGTTGGAGAAGCAAAATAAATGAAAATAATTTAAGAGAAATCGTTACCTTTAATTTAGGTAACTCACTTTGGTTGGAACCAAATGACTTCTTGAAATGCTTTCTGCCTAAGGGGAAGATTCAAGGAGGAGGAGAGGGATGTGGGGAGCTTATGTGGGCAGTGTTTGGACGAGCCAAGTGGCTTGAGAGGTGTGAGGAATGATTAGAAGTGGTCTCCTTTTATAAGGGAGAGGAGGGGCTCTTTAGGAAAGAGTGAAAGTATTACTTTATAATATAATTATATTCGGTTTATAATGGTCCAAAAATCATTGAGGTCGAAGATAAGATGACTCATATTCTAAATAACATCAACCAATAAGAATTGGACAGGTTTTAGATAATATTTTAATCATTATAAACTTATTTATTTAATGATTTATTAATGAGGTAAACATTGCATCATTATTGTGTCATTAATAATTTAAATTATTTGATGTCTAAAAATTATAAATAAAATATCATTATGTATTAAATCTTTTTAGATTTCTAATGAATATTTATAATCGAAAATCCAACATGTATAACCCTATGTAAAAATTTTTCTTCTAAAAGATGTAAGCTTATGCCATTTTTATTTTTATTTTAACTTTATTAATATAATGTGTCCCTACCACATAAAAGTGGCTCTAAGGGGTCCCCAAATCAACCAAAGGATGACCATGGTCGGGTATGTGTCCACCAATAAGGTTAGGACACGTTTTAGGGTAATTTTGTATTATTATAATATTATTTTTTAACCCTTATTTACCGGATTTACCTTTTAACCATGGTAAATAAAATATTTACCGTAGTAATTATTCAAAATGTGTAAAAATAAAAATTACCTATTTACATAATTTGGACATCCTGATTCCAAATATGTAATCCATTTTTCCAAATTAAAAACACAGAAGTGGGAGAAATTAATTTAAAAATAATTCCCGTTGTTAAAATAAAAAGCGTGTTTTTAAGAGATAATAACTATCAAAAGATTGACACTTGTTTATGTCTGGTTTAATTGTGAAATTATGTCCAATGACAAACATTAAATTAAATGGTAAAAATATATTCTAAATATACTTTAAAACCACTCAAATTCATAATTTATCACTATTAATTATTTTGATTTAAAAAGTTGTTTTTAATTAAAATTTAGTACTATTCATCAAAATATGAAAGTTATCCGAAATGTACCAAAATTTCACCTTAGGCTAATTTCAATATTCCGAATCCAAAAATGAATTCCATTTTGAAATATAAAATATATATGATTTCAAAAAGTAGGTATTAATATTCACAACGGCTAGTTTAATTAGTTGTGGTGTGTGTTAGAACACGAGGTTGCGTACAACACACGCTATCGCATTATTCGAAGGGAAACGTACCGTGGAAGCTTGGGGTGTTACATCTAATTAGACGAAAAATATTTTACCAATTAAAACTGTCTGTGTCCATTTTTCAAAAATCAAGTCACAGAAGTTGGAAGATTATGATTAATGTTAATTTCGTAGATGTGGTGAGATACTGGGTTTCTACAATAAAAACACTCAAAAGTTCAATATGTTTTTATATATAATTTCTTTATAAAATGATTCAAATAAACTATATTGGATAAATATATATTTAATTGATATATTCGGACATTAATTACCAATTAAAATTACAATTTACCACTAATCATTATTTATATTAAAATCCCATTTTTAATTAAAACATTGTATATTTACTATTCATAAAAAAAAGAAACATCAAAGAAAAATAAAAAAATTAACCCTAAGACAATGTTGAAATTAAAAATACAAAAATTAGGTATATTTTTAGTAATATAATTTATAAAATTTTGAATATTTAGTTTTCAAATAGTTGAGCAATTAAAAGGTAGTAAAACCTTGTCTTGCGTATAACGCAAGCTAACTTATTGTCGTGTGTAGCATATCAAAATAATATATATTCTAACATTAAAATATTGTAATTTCAGGGTTTATTACATGTTATAAGTTTTAATATATATGTAATTTATTATTTCAAATAAATTTTGTTTGATTATTTTCTGTTGATTACATAAATATAAGGTTCGACTAAGTTAAAAAAAATTCAAAAAAAAATTACTCAAAGTTTATTAATGATAAACCAATAAATTTTACAAGGATTAACATTATACATTATTTTATTATAAAATCATGTTTTTTATTAAGAATAATTTTTTTGGAAAATCTACTATCGTCTTGTTATATGCATTTATATGAAAATTAGTTTTTACCATGTCATGAAATTTAATTTTAAAAATGGATTCCATATTTAGGATAGTAATTTATTAAATTTTAAATTATTTTTGTTTTATTACAGGTCACAATGAATGGATTACATGGTAAAAATATTGTCTGAT
Organism: Viscum album; assembly: GCA_963277665.1. Classification (NCBI taxonomy): domain Eukaryota; kingdom Viridiplantae; phylum Streptophyta; class Magnoliopsida; order Santalales; family Viscaceae; genus Viscum; species Viscum album. Next base: position 714,699,381 of record OY728160.1, read on the forward strand.
CGGTTGAGGGTTAAATGGGATAAACATGTTAAACTTTGATATAATGTCAATAAATCTTATTTCAAATATTAAAATATGAGTGTATTTTGAAAAAAAAAATCATAATTGAAATTCATTTATGTGTGGATAAATTTCTATTAAAAGTGACATTAATATTACTTTAAAACATTGAAAATTTATAATAGCGACACTACCCTCACCTATAAATGGATCCCTTTACCCCAACATATTTCTCTACACATTATGAACTGTATCTCAACCAATATCTTACAGAATACAACATAAATATATATCAAATATTCTTCATGGTTTAGTCTTCCCAAAAATATAAATCCCTACGAAATAAAAAGATATATAATAAGGGATGATCAAGGGATAATAAATCTTATAAAAAAACATTTTATGGGTTTTTATTCTTAAATAACCATAAAATATACATAAAACATTCTAAAATATTTAAATTAGAAACAATAATTTAATAAAATATTTTTTTTCATTATTATCACCATTTTCTAGCTCATTAGCATCTAATAGAAAATGATAATTTCTCTTGTGAGTACGTACTAAATATCACATCCACGAGGTAACATATTTCATTATTTGTCGTTGCGTCACATAGATTGATATAAATTTTGATTTTATTAATATATGTTAAATTTTAAAAGAACTCTGATTATTGAAATTTAAAAAATTATCTTCTTTATTTCCCTCTTATATGTTTTAAAATTGAAACATTTATCATGTCTATATATGGACTACTTCCAATTTCAAACAACATATTTCAATTTTAATGCCAAAAAATGTAGAGTGTTCTTAAATTATATTTAATTTATAAAATTAATGATTATGAAATTAATAATATTTTCTTTTATGATGGAAACAAGATACCTTTAACCATGGTTATCCAACCAAATAGATTTTGGATATTATGAAATTAATAACCTCAAAACATCCAATGTAATCAAAACACTTGTATATACTCAATGAAATAATAAAATTAATGAAATGTAATGAATAATGACAATGGAATAAAAATAATTATGTATGAATGTAAATAATTAATATATTATTATTATCTAATAATGAAAACTATTTATGTGGTGATTCAGAACTTTAATTAAGGGATATATATTAAATAAATTATTTTAAATGTTTTAATCTATATTTATTCATTCTCCATGTTCCATTAAATGTTAGTATAATGTCCAAGTTATAGTATAATTATTTTTAAAATTAATTTTTAACTATTACTGACTTTATTTAAAATATTTTTAATAATATTAAAATTTTATCATTACATTTATTAATTTATTTTATTTAGAAACAATTTAATGTAATTTATTTAGAATTTATGACATGAATTCATTTTTCCTCAATAATGGATATTATTTTTTTTGATTATTTATCATCTAATTTTAAGAGAAGTACTTTCAAAATTATATTCCCAATATTTTTTGTGAATTTTTTATTTTTTAAGAGATATAAGACCAAAATAATATTTCATTAGATTTTTCTCAGATTTTTAAAATTGATTGTGATTATGTAATAATCTTACACTCCACGATTTTAAAATAAAATGCTATAAATAAAATTTAATATTCTTGATTTCTTGAGATACATGTAACCCTGAGTTTAAATGAACTATGAACAATATAATGATATAATGTATATTTTACACGTCTGGTAATGAATAAAAAATACTATATTATGAAAAACGATTATTTTATAATGAATTCAATGTTTATCGATATATTTGAAATTAAAATAAAACCCATTTTATTGTAAAAGATGTTTTTTTCTGGAAAATTGTTTCATTGATTGTGGTTGAATGATTTTAATTAAATTTATATATTATATATTCAATAAAAGTTTAAAACATTCATATAATATTTTTCATAGGCATGGGAAAAGAATAAATACATCTTAATGATTAGAAACATATTTTTCTCAAAAGAGGTATTCATTAGATTTTTCACACTTTTTCTAAAATTAATTTAATCCAAATTTATTTATTGAATATTCAAAAATAGATATAATATTTGTTAGTAAGAGGTTCGAATTTTAAAAATAGGTCATATTTATTTTCTGTCATTATGAATAATAACCACAAAATATGTTTCATATGAGTAATGTTTAAATCAATTTAACATAGGTTGTAAATAAATTTTAGGGTCACCATTTTTCATCTTTATTATTATCACATGATTTTAATTATAGAATTATCAAATTTTCCATAAAAATATATTTATTTAAGGGTAACATTTCCATGAAAATTACCCATATATTATTTAATTAAAACAAAACACACATGATAAATGATGTAGTTATCACCAATAATAGTGATTTTAATAATTAATTTATAATAAATTGGTGATAAACGTTATAATAAAATAAATTATATTACATTATATATTATTAATATTCTATAATATCATTATATAAAAATATATTTCTTAAACATGATGTTTTAACATGAACTATGGTAGTCAAACAAGAGGTAATGGTTTATTTCACAATCTGATCATTATTAGGGTTTGTTTATCCTTGAGTCTAAATTGGGAGAATTATTGAATCATTGTATGTTAAACCCAATTTATTTTATTATTATACATTAATATGTATATGCATTATATGTTTTCCTTTAATTTTACTGTCATTATGTAATAAAGACACATAAATAATGGTTTTAATGAAAATTTGTCTTATTCTTTATACTCATTCAATAATCATTATCTTCTATGTCTATATTTTCAGTTAACTATTTAAAATTGTATATAATTGTTTGAATATTTTATTAGGGGAATTTCATTCAATGGTTTAATTTTTTATAAATGTTATAAAATGAATCGTCTTGTTTTATTCCAAAAGTGGTACTTTATGAAATTTTTATAGATGTTTGGAATTTTTTTTTCTAATCATAGAAAACATGAAAAACAATTTCCCACCGAAATGAATTCTTATTACATTGAAGATTAATTAAAATTATTATATGGTTCTTGTCGAATACAATTGTTTACATACAATTTTTGATATTATTTTATAAGTGATTTCAATGTAAAAAGGATAGTTTTCTCATGTAATTTTTCAGTGATATTTATAATGTATTTTAATCTATGCCAACATCTGTTGTTGACCCTTATGGTTTACTAGGGATGTACTCCAAAGATACCATCCACGATATATTTATTGATGGTTAATTAAATTAATTAGTTTATATTGTTGATTATCCCCTAAAATTGGATAATATTCATTTTTTATAATATAATATTCATTTCATTTATTAATCATATACACCATTATTAGTGCATTTTATACTTTGGAAATTATTTCACATTATGATTGTAATTCCTTCTTAAAATGTACTATTTCATGGTACCTTCTTGAACATATCATAAAACACATAATGGTATTTATTTTATGTTTATATACTAATTTAAGGTCTCCCATGATATAGGGAACAATTGATTATTTTGGATCACTTGGAGATTCAATTTGGAAGACCACCGAAGTGAGATTTGAACCAACCACATTCTGGACAATGTGATTTGGACAGTACCCCAATAAATGTACTTTAGAGGAAAAAATTGAAGTCCAATGATTATGAAAATTTATATGAACATAAATAATATTATTGGGTACATTTCATTTAACATTTTCCCAAGCTAATTCGATGTTTTTAATGGTGTTCGAGGAGGCCCAAGATAATGATGCAATTCTAGGCCAGATTCCGCATCCCAGAAAAACATCCCACAATTTAAATCATATCTCTTAAACCACTAAGTATTTTGGGATGAAATTTTATATAATATTAGAAGACATCGGGGGATTCATTTAATTATTCTATGGAACACTCCAATTCAGCCTTCTAGAAGGTCTTTTCGGCACGTTATTCTAGTGGATGCAAGATGAATTCAATTACGGGGGAAGAGTGGAAAAGTCTCATATCCATTAATTGTACACCCACCTTTCCCCAACACAATTAATTAAAGGCACATGGGATTATGGGGGCTCAGCCAAAGAATTCCAAAATTCCTATTTAAGGCAGTAGTGGTGGAGGATTTGAAGAATCTTGAAACTTTGTTTTCATTGTAATGTTATTATTCCAATTTGTCTTTGTAATGTTATTTATTCTCATGTAAGTTGTTCTAATCACCTTAGTTTTCAATAAAGGTTCTTCTTATTCTCTTATTTTGTTTTTTGTAATATCACAGTGATACAGTTTCCTCAATGTGTGAACTTGTTCACACCAAAACTTGTGATTTTTATCACATAACGGTGGAGTGTTTGTTATTTTGTTGTTTTTACTTCTTTAATTCCACCCTCATATGTCTACTTCCCGCTTCTATTGACAAAATGTCATCAATGGAAGGATAAATATTTTATGGCCTGATCCAAGGGAGTATCAAGTTGCTGGATTGGATGTTATTTATCACTCTCTAAAGGTTAGTAATTTCATTTATTTGAGTCTCTTTCATTCAATGATTTTATCTCTTCCTCTTCCTTATTGAATTTATTCACCTCACTTTTATGTGATAAGTAGATACTTTACCTTGGACTGCTCATGAATGTGATCATATAAGTTTATAGATTATTATCCTGTTTTTATGAAGGTGATTAATCCGTACGTGATGAGGTTAGTTTGAATTCATTGTATGAATCCTTCCCAAGATAATGAAATTGAAATTGTAAAACAAAAAAAATAAATCATCCAATCCACCATGAGAAATAACCTTGTATCAAATCATTTTCTCATAATTTGAATTCACATAGATCTTTTAGTTCTCTTTAAAAACCATATAAAATCAACCCTAGTTGGCCACTTCATAGCCATAAAAATCCATCTCTTTTTATTGAGTGTCTAAAGGTTCTTCTTTGGTCTCTGAGGATTCGACAACCCAAGCTACACTGTAAGAAACTGCTTTAGCCATAGGACATGGTGTAAATATGGGAAAAACTAAATTTTGGCACCATTATTGGGGAACAAGTAGGTTCTTTAGACCAAAAACCTTATTTTCTTACCCCAATTCTTCTATTTCACCAAAATTCTTTTATCTTTTTCCTTTCTCGCTTTTTTTTCTTTTGGTGCATGTGCGCCTACACACGCGATAACTCAAAAAAATTAGTTAGCATGGAAAATCTTTAGATAGGGGTGTCAAGATCATCTAAGGGATTGTTTACATTTGATCAAAAATATTATTGAATCTCCAAACTCACCAATTAAAACAAGTCCAATGGAGGGTCTTCAAATAAATGAAATGTTAAACCCAGTGGGTCATCTAATGGGAAACCCAAACCAAGAAGATCCAAACAAAGGGAATGTAGTCGATCATACCATGAATGACCACCTCACTCCAGCATAGACCAATGACCCCTCATGCATTAGACACAATTCCCTAGGAGATTCCAACTACATCTTTAAGCCCCATGTCCCAAACTGCCTTCCAACATTCCACGGAATGGTGTCTGAGATGACCTACCTTCACATTAAGGAGTTCAATGACATTGTAGAAACCATGTGTCCCCCACATAAACTTGAATCATCTAAAATCAGGCTATATCCATTTTAATTAAAGGATAAATCTAAAAATTGGATAAAAAATTTAAGAGCATCATCCATCATCTCATGATACCTATTAAAAAGAGAATTCTACAAAAAATATTTTCCCCACCACAAAAAATAGCACTTAAAAAGGGCATTCAAAAAATTTTTGAAAAAAAGGGAGAGTCATTCTATGAAACACGGGAGAGATTCAAAGACACCCTAAACATGGTTCCACACTATGGCTTCCCTATTTCGGAGCAAGTGAGAATTTTCTATGAAGGGTTGGGCTTAGGGAACAAACAATTCATTGACATGATGTGTACTGGGACCATTAAAAAAATCCCAAATGATGATTATGAGTATCTAGAAATCCTTGCTGAACAAAACGAAACATGGGGAACATCACCTTATTCTGAAAATCCACAAAGAACTACTGGAATGAATACACTTAGAGAAGAGGAAAGCCTCAGGGATAAACTCTCTGCACTCACTAGGATAGTTGAAGAGATGGAACTCAGAAAAATACATGTAATCCAAACTATAGACCCTATTTGCACAATTTGTGACAAACATGACCACAAAAAAGACAACTACCTAAGTATTCCATCCATCAAGGATGTTCTTCTAGGAGTACCACCTACTAAAGTCAATCCCCAAATCTATCAAAAAACCTAATACCAAAATACATTCAACCCAAGGTATAATGACCACCCTGGTTTCCACTGGAGAGATAACCAACAACCTAGCCAACCACAGGGACAAAATACATACCCCCATCAGAACTACTAAAACCATAAACAGTTCCAAACCCAACCTATCCAATATGAACAACCATGAGTCCATCTTCAACAAAGTATCCCACCTCCAAAATATTCCCCCGGGATAGACCCGTCTTCTCATGCACCAACCCAAACTATTCCACAAAGTCTACTAGAACAACTATGCAAAAAAATGGAGAGGATGAACTCAGAAGTCTCTTCCCTTAAACAAGAACTTCAAACCATCAAAGCTTGAATGTCACCCATGCCTACTCAGGTGGTACCATCCTCAACTTCAAGGGGAGAGTCATGTAGTACTCAAACAACTCATGAACAAAAAAAGGTTGTGATTGTTTTATGAAGTGGAAAATATATTGAAAAACCTTAACAAATAAGTTAGAAAACATGTGAAGCTTAAAAATCTAATGAAAATTCAAATGAACCACAAGATCAAATTGAAGAAACTGATAACAATGTAAAATAAACAACTCTTCAACAAAAACCCCACAACCAGCACCATTTGATCAACACATGAGGGGGAAAACCATGCCTAAATTGGGTGAAACATTGAGGTAAATATTATCACAAGTCAAGTTGAACATTCCCCTTCTCGATTACATTCATACCATACCTGCCTACTCAAAGTACCTTAATTACTTGTTCACTTTCAAATGAAGATTTTCACATAAAAACCATGTCTTTTTGGATGCTCATGTTAGTACCACCATTCAAGGGACCATTCTTCCTACGCTGAAAGAACCGAGTTGCCCTTAAATCAATGTTGAACTAGGAGAGAGAAAAGTTATTAAGGCCGTGTGTAACGTAGGTGATATTTTCAATCTCATCCCATTTGTTGTGTACTACCATTTAGACCTAGAAGAGCTCCAACCAACATCTGTCACACTTCAACTTACTGATCGTAGCATTAGGGTGCCATATGAGATTTTAGAGGAAGTTCTGGTAAAGGTTGAAAGCATCATCTACCATGCTGAATTCATTATCCTTAACAGCCATCCAAACTTAGGAAAAAAAGGAACAGACCCCATCATCCTTGGTCATCCTTTCCTTGCAACAATCAACTCTGTTATCTGAGTACGTAATGATAACATGAACATCACCTTTAGAAATATGAGTCAAGATTTGAACATCTACAATGTAAGCTCACAAATAGGGGATGATGAGGACATTCATGATGTCAACATGATAAGAAGCATTGATAATGAATCCATAGAACATCCTTGAATATTTGATGGATGTTTATGTCAGGATGAGATTGATTTTCTTTGTTCACATAAATGAATTTTATCTCCTTGGATTTAATAATTTTCAAATTACTCTTATGATGAAGTCTTAGGTACAAAAATTATTGAAACCTTTCAGGAAACCACATTATTAAAGAACAATCAAACTTCCTTCCCTAAATCTGATCAAACCAATCTTGTAGCTAAAACTCTTATATGTGGGGAATCAATCCTATCTGAAACTCTAAAAAAATAAATTGATATTGATCCAATGTCCCAATCTTTTGCTAAAATTATGAACCAACCTAATCTTGAATTGAAGGATCTTCATGCTGCACTCAAGTATGCCTTCCTATGGGACAATAAAAAACATCCTATTGTCATTTATTCTTCTCTTGAATCCAATCATGAGAGGATGCTTTTAGATATCCTTAGGAAACATAAGAAAGCCATTGGTTGGACCCTGTTTGATATTCCTAGGATTATCCCACTTATTGGGACTCATAGGATTGTTTTGGAATCTGATTCAAAGCATTTTCATCAACCTCAACGATGACTCAATCCAAATCTCATGGAGTTAGTAAGTAAGGAACTTCTGAAATTGTTAAAAGCTGGTATCATATATCCCATAGCTGAGAGTGAGTGGGTCAGCCTAATCCAAGTGGTTACCAAGAAGGCATGAATCACAGTTATAACCAATATGGATGGAGAGATTCTTCCAACTAGGGTGAGTAATGGATAGAGGGTCTGCATTGACTATAAGAAGCTAAAATCATTCACCAAGAAGGAGAATTTACACTTACCATTCATTGATAAAGTCCTTGAGAGAGTGGAAGGTCATACCTTCTACTGTTTCTAAGATGGGTACTCTGGGTATAATCAAATTGAGGTCTCCATAGAGGATCAAGGGAAGAATACATTTACATGTCCATTCGACACCTTTTCATTCAAACGCAAGCCCTTCGAGTTATGAAATGCTCCTGGAACCTTACAGAGGTACATGATGGGAATATTCTCAGACATGGTAGGGGATTTTCTTGAGGTCTTCATTGATGGATTCTCTATGTTTGGGGATACATTTGAGGGATGTCTGAGGAATGTGGAGTGAGTCTTGTCAAGACGTAAAGAAATGAATCTAATCTTAAACTGGGAAAAATGCCCTTTCATGGTTAAAGAGAGACTAGTACTAGGAAATCTGGTCTCAGGTAGGGGGATTGAAGTTGATAAAGCCAAGGTTGACATCATTCGTCACCTTCCATCACCCAAAACCATCAAGGAAGTGAGGTCTTTATTAAGACATGCTGGTTTCTATTGAATATTCATTAAGGACTTTAGTTAAATATCCCGTCCCCTTTGTGCTCTCCTTGTAAAAGATGCTCTATTTTTTTTGGATCAAAGTCTTTGAGGGTTCATTCTCCACCCTCAAATCCCCTCTCACCTCTCCTCCCATTATGAAATCTCCAAACTTGATCCTTCCTTTCTAAATTATGTGTGATTACAGTGACATTTATTTATGAGCTATGTTAGGACAATGTTGAGATAAAAATCATTATGTCGTTGCTTATGAAAGAAAATCCTTAAATGATGCCCAAATCAACAACACCACCACTGAAAAAGAGTTAGTTGCTATTGTGTTTTCCTTAGAGAGGATTAGGTCCTACCTTTTAGGATCCCCCATCACAGTGTTCACTGACCATTCTGCACTAAAATACCTCTTCCAAAAACAAGATGCTAAGGCAAGACTGATTAGGTGGGTCCTTCTCTTAAAAGAATTTGACCTCCCAATCATGGATAAAAAGGGTGTTGAAAATATTTTAGCTCATCACCTCTCTAGGATGGAATTAAAATACAACTCAAATCACCTTTATGTGTCTTATTCATTTCCTGATGAACACCTATACTCTATTAGTGACTACCCTTTGTATGATGACATAAAAAATTTCATAGTTACAAGAGTCATTCCAAAATTCTTATGGACACAAGCTCGAAGGAAATTCCTTTATGATGGTAGGGACTATGTGCTTGATGATCCATACCTCTATAACTTCTATCCTGAAAAAGTCATTAGGATGTGTGTCCCAGAATCTGAACAAGAGTCCATCATTAAATTCTATCATAGTGAGGCATGGGGAGGTCACTTTTCCTCAAAATAAACTTCTACTAAGATTCTTTATTGTGGTCTCTTTTGGCCCACCCTCTCAAGGGACTCCTACACATTTTTTTCAAAGCTTTCCTAGGTGTCAACAATTAGCGTCCATCACAAAAAGGAATCAAATTCCAATCACTCCCATCTTACACTACTATAATTCTTGGTATTTGTGACGACATATTTGTAATGGGATCCCACCATAAATAGGCTTTAGTGATGGGGCCCCGTCGCAAATAACCAATTTCAGAAAATGCTGTCGCAAATACAATTATTTGTGACATACCCATCGCAAGAAATCTTATTTACGACGGGAAACATCCCTGTCACTAATAAGCCACTGATTATATGTATTATATATACATAAATGTTTTCATGACGGGCCCATCGCAAAAAATATTTACGACGGGCTATCGTCCCGCCGCAAAAATTTATATATATATAAAACATTCTATGATGGGCCCATCACAAAAAATTATTTGCGATGGGCAAGTAGTACCGTCAGAAATACGTTTTTTAAAAATTTTTAGTTAGACTATTTGCGACGGGGTCCCGTTGCAAATGGTCCCATCGCAAATAATAAATTAATTTTTTAAAAAATAGAATTTAATAAAATAATGATTAATGAAAAATTGATATTGCAATTATTAAACAATAAAAAAATAAAATATATTATAATTCTCAATATTCACAAAAAAATATAAAAAATATAAAAAATATTAAAAATTAAATTATGTAATATTTTCACCGATATAAAAGATAGAATATGTAAATAATTCATATTACAATGTTAAATTCAAACGTTTGTAACATAAAAAAATCACTAGGGGGTCGTCTTATGGAGGAGGTGGAGGAGCTGAAGGAACTGGTGGAGGAAACTACATCACTAAACTACGAGTTAGATGGTGCATGTACTCCATATGCTCGTGATACTGCTACTGCCATCGACGCATCTTCTCCTCGTAATGCTGCTCATGCTGCTGCAGTAGACGACACATCTCTTCTTGCTGCTTCTGCAAAGCCTCTATATGCTCAGCCTGAGCTCGCAACTGCTCCTGATATTGTAAGGCAGAAGATGATGCCTCTCCACGAGCTCCTATCGAGTTGGACACCGACATCGCAGAAGTACCATAATAAGTACCAGGAGTCAAATGAGAGCCAATCCCAACAAATTTGCGCTTCTCAAATCCATACTAAATCTCCTGCATCCATGCTGCCTCATCAAAATGGTGAGCACTGGTCTGGTCAGTCATCTCGTCCTGACCCTCAGCCTGTTTCTTAGAGTTTGCAGTCTCGTATGACTCCTTCAATTCTTATTTAAAATTAAAATTTTAAAAATATTTTAAGCAGTTAATTGTCAAACTGAAAAAATAAATCTAACCAAAATCTGAGGATGGCGATCACCTCTAATCTCTCTAGTGGATGGATCACTGTACATCCTTCGATAAACATTGAACTTTGTAATATCGGGATGATCTAATGCCTATAAGAATATAAAATAAACTGTTTATATTTTAAGTTATGTAAATTATTTAAAAAATATAATTAAAAGATGCTCTCTATGTGAACTGAATGTATGACTACCAGCTCGATGTGTCACCTCCGGTCTCCCCCAGTTCTGTCGTCCAACTGAATATCTCCTCTGAAATCCACCACCCAACCAGTGTAAACATAATCCATCCCAAACGTGAGATGAAATTTACTCTGGTATGTGGGCTCTACAAGACTCATCAAATTCCGTCACCCCTGCTTTATTAATGGTTGTCCTTCTCAAATTGTGTAAAAACTGATGGAAATGGTCACGCATAGAAACCTACCATGCCGCGTGGATAGTGTGGTGCATGATATCATTGATAGGATACCATAAAACCTACAAATAATTTATAATATCTAGCTGTTAATAAAATAAATTTCAATATAAATATTATTTATTTATGGACCAACCAATGATGGAACATGTCGCGTCGCACATCAGTGGGAATCTGTTCCAATGTGATCCATGGCTGAGAAAAATAATTGCGCAAGATATCGCTCCTCGGTCCAATAGCTACATGTGAAAAACTATGAAAAATGAATAAATAATCATACAATTAGTATATATATAAATAAATAAATTAAATATAACTAAAATATACAGGTTACCATACCTCCATGTGTGTGGATCAAAACCAAGAAATGGACATCGCTCGGGGATAGGGTCAAGAATCATCAGTTGTGCAAGATCTCTCCCCTTTTGCATACCCCCCGAACCGTCTGTAGGTTGAGAGTCAGATGATCCAAAATCCCCCTCATACAACGGTTGGTCAACCTCCTGCAACTCGAGAAATAGATTAGAGTCCATCTGAAACTCAAAATTATTGTTGTTAGAAAATAGTTGAAAATAAATATTATATGTAGATATATATTTTTTATGATTATAATCAGAATTTAACTGTGTAAATGTTCATCTTCATCCTCTTCTCCATAGATTTCAATGTCAATGTCTTCATCTTCCTCCTTAGCATCATCAATATCCATATGAGTTTCAGTTTCAGCATCTATTTTTATTTCAAATTCTTTTGTAACTTCATTGACATCTTCGTCACCATCAATTCTTAAATGTGGGGTGTCATCATTGATATTCACTTCTCTTTGTGAATCAGATGGATTTTGAGCAATCTCTTAAAAAATTTCAATTCTTTCTACTTCAGCGGAACCTCATTCATTTTGAGTAAACTGATTTTCCTGAGATTTCATTTTTATTATGCTCCACCAATCGCTTAGGTCTCTTGAAGTATCACAGTACGTTGCATAATAAATTTTATGAGCCTGTTGAGCCTACAAAAATGGTTCATTTACTGTAAGAAGAATTTTATATTTAATATCGACGATTCCATGAGTCGGATGAACACGCAAGCCTCTCTCAGTATCCAACCACCGACATTTAAACATTGTTATGTAATTCTGTCCTAGAGAACATAGCTTAATAATTTCATCCAAAATTCCATAAAAGTCAACTTCAGTTTCTCTATGATGTGATCCTCTCAAGAAAACTCCATTGTTCATTGTTTTTTTGATTCCCCGTATGCATGTGTATGAAATCAAAAACCCTTCACCACATATGCATTATAATATTTAATCATTTTGGATGGTGGGTTACTCAATATAAATAGTTTCTTATCAAGTTTATCATCATATTGAGACTCCTGAAAATTTGTAAAACAATTATCAATATAATAAATAATAAATGGAATTGATATTAAACCCTAAATAATTTATTTTACCAGTTTTTGAAACCATTGAGAAATTTTTTTCCTGCATTCTTCAAGAGAAGCTGTTGTAATTTGGGGAAGTTGTTTCTTGATATGATTATCATATAACCTACAAAAAAATATGTTTAAATAATATAACATAAATTATAGAATAAGTGATAGAAGCACTCACATGAAAGATGATGTCAATTCTTCACAGTTGAGCCGAACGTATGTATGAGCTCTGTGATGTTAATCATCTAAAATCCATCTTCCATGAACTCCACCAAAACCCAGATTTGAATGATTAAAAACAGTTAATTGATTGTGCATTTTTCCATTAATATTCCCCTCGTTTTGTCACATGTGATTGTGTTTTGAAGGATATTGAGATTCAAAATAATGTGAGCATAAAAAATCAATTTCCTCTTGAAAATAAGCTTCAACAATTGTGTCTTTAACTGATGCGTTGTTACGTATTTTTTTCTTCAATTTCTGTATGCATCTCTCGAATGTGTACATCCATCAAAACTGTACTGGACCTCCACATTTAGCTTCATGTGGAAAATGTAATATCAGATGTTCCATTGAGTCAATGAAATCCAGTAGAAAGATTGTTTTTCCATTATACATATAATTACAGCAAAATCTTCTTCCATTTTTCTTAGCGCATCATAGTCTGTTGTCACTGCGCAAATGTCTCAAAAAAAATATGATATGTCTGTTATCGAATCACAAATCACAAAATTAAAAAAACCTCTGAATCCAATCAGCATAAGTCTTTCCATTATAACATGACAATCATGAATTTTTAATCTAGTAATATAACCATTGTTAACACATCTTCCCAAATTAGAAGCATAGCCACATGGAAGTCTCAAATCTGCAATCCACTGAAAAAATAATAAGTGAGTCACTTTGGACAGTGTATAAGATGCTTTTGGCTTCATTAACCTCTGTGATCTGACATTTTCTAATAGTTCAAGTTCTAGTCACCAGTGAATTTTTGCAAGATCTAATCGTGCCTTTACAATATATTTGGTCTTACCTGGTGTATCCAAAACTGTATGAAATAAATTATCAAAACAGTTCTTCTCAATATGCATAACATCCAACATGTGGTAGACCAACAAATCAGACCAATACAGAAGATCCCAAAAAATGATCTGTTTTATAGAATTATGTTCTTTCCTAAAGCCATGAATTTTTTGTTGGTTTGCTGTTGGTCCAAATGTGATGGGGAGTAATGAAAATAAAACTGATTTTAACTCTATACCCGAGATCATCTTTGAAGGTTCATCCCTTTCAATTGTACCTTTTCTGAAATGAGATTTTTTCTTCCAAAAAGGATGATCAGTTGGATGAAATCTACAGTGACAATCAAAATAGTAGGGATTTTTTCCATTGACGAGCATAAAGGATTTGTTTTATTTCATTAAGGACATGATTTCGGACCATGTGTACTCCAACCAAATAACATGCCATATGACAGAAATCACTAATCGTCCACATCTATGCAGCTTTTAATCTAAATTTTTTTTCCCAGCAACATCATATGTATTAACACCATCACTCCACAATGCATTTAACTCATCAATCAATGGTTTCAAATAAACATCAATATTCTTTTTCGAATGTATTGGGATTAATAGAGTCAAAAAGATATAAGGCTCCTTTAACAACATTAATGAAGGAAAATTCTATGGAGTTATAAAGACATGCCAACATGAATACTAAATACTAGAAGAACCAAACGGATAAAAAACATCAGTAGAAAGAACCAATCATACGTTTCAGGATTCTATAGAAAAATATGGATGTAGAAGGTCAAAATGATTCCATGAATCACCATTATATAGATAATTCAATCTTTTATCAGTTGAAATCTTGGTTTTGTGCCATGTCATCATTGATGCTATGTTCCGAGACATAAATAAACGCTGCAACCTTGGTGTAAGGGGACAATATCTCAACTGTTTTACTAGAATCGATCAAGACTACCCTGGTTGAGCTTCTTTATACCTTGATTTTCCACATGTGGGAAAACTGTCCGATGACTCATTTTCGCCAGAATATAAGATGCAATCATTTGGACATGCATGAATCTTCCGATAACTAAGGCCTAGATTATGAATCAGCCTCTTGCTCTCATATTAATTTACAGGAAACACATTTCCTTCAGGTAACAGTGTTTTCAATAAAGAAAATATCTGATCAAAATAGTTGTTTGACATTGCATTATCTTATTTATTAGCCACAAATTTTGCAACTGCTTCTAATTTTCTTATCTTGCAACCAAGATATAATGCATCCTCATCATACCTCAACAACTCATAAAATTTGGATGGTGACAACTTAGGATTAAATCAATATCATTGTGAGTTTCAGTTTGTTTCACAGATGGACCTCCAACATCATGTACTAAATTTTGAAACCGTGATGGATCCGGAATGAAGATATGAGGAACTTCTCTGGAACTATGTTCACCATGTTGATACCAAAAACCATAATCTAGTTGAAAACCAAACCACAAGAGATGTACCCCAACCTTGTCAAATGTGTCAAACGTTCTTAGAGCACATTTTTTACAAGGACACTTAATTGTGCCTTATGAAACATATTCTAGTTTTGATGATGCAATTGCTAAGAATGCTTCAACACCCTCAATATATACAGGATTTAAACCAGAACCATTTGGATTTCTGCACAGATTTATCCAAGCTCAATCATCTAATAATGACTGATGTCGACTTCCTTATTCCATATTTTTCTATATAAAATATTAAATCATCACTGTTTCTGAAAAAATTTAAATTATAAAAACACTATCTGAAAAAAGAAGATAAATAATTACAACTACTTAATAATTACCATTAATTAATGGCGACACAATTTCCAGTGAATTGATGGCTACTCTTTTGTCCGACAGCTCATTTAAATGCATCTTTCTCACACTTATTATTTCTAATTATTTGAAATTATTACTAATTATTGTTAATTATTACAAATTTTTACTAATTTTTACAAATTATTACTAATTTTTACTAATTAGTACTAATTATTACAAATTATATCAATTTATTACTAATTATTTAAATTTATTACTAATTATTACTAATTATTACTAATTTAGAAATACTTAGTAATACATAGCAAAATGAAAACTGCTTGAATAATGAAAGAAATTTGGTAATCATTATTGTGGAGATGATTACAAATTTTCCCTTCATTATCCAAGAGGATTTCTTTTACTAATTATTAGTAATAAATTTTTTTTATTATAAATATTTATGAAAAAAATATTAATATTATTAAAATAATAAATTTTTTATAAAATATCAAAATTATCAATATTCACAACAGACATTGATCTATTCTTAACATGTTCAAATCTCAAAGGGTCGTCTATTATTAAGTCATGCGCAATTAAAAGTTTGAGTCTATCATATCCAATTTAAACTCTATAATTGTACTTTCATGGTTGATCACCTAGCAAGTAGTGTTGCAATAGGATGACCAAAGTAATGATGTTCTTGTCTCTAACAATCATCTCACATGACACTTTACACAGATCATTCATCCTTAAAAATTTGAGGGGAAATCATTATCTTTCCCTTAAATTTTCAAGGAAGAATGGTCTTTGTAAAGGTTCATGTGAGATAATTCTTATAGATAAGAAGAGCATGACTTGGTTTGTCCTATTGCAACACTACTTGCGAGGTGATCAACTATGCCAGGACAATTATAGAGTTTACATTGGACATGACTGACACAAAATTTTTATTTCACATGACGTGACAATTTGCGACCCTTTGAGATTTTAACATGTTAATAATAGAGAAAAGCCTATTGTGAATATTTATAATTTTAATATTTTATAAATTTTTTATTATTTTAATAATATTAATATTTTTTTTCTGTAAGTATTGATAATATAATTTTTTTATTGCTAGTTATTGCTAGTTATTGCTAGTTATTCCTGTTATTCCTGTAATTCCTATTATTCCTGTTATTCCTCTTTCTCCTATTATTCATGTTATTCCTTTTATTCCTTTTATTCCTGTTATTGTTGTTATTACTCGTTATTCCTGGCTATTACTCGTTAATACTCATTATTACTGGTTATTACTAGGTATTACTCGTTATTACTGGTTATTACTCGTTAGTACTCGTTATTACTCGTTATTACTTGTTACTACTCGTTATTACTCGTTATTACTAGTTATTACTCGTTATTACCGTTTATTACTATTTAGTACTATTTATTACTGTTTATTACGGTTTATTATTGTTTATTACTATTTATTACTATTTATTATTTTTATTACTATTTTTTACTAATTATTACTAATTATTATTAATTATTAATAATTATTACTAATTATTACTAATTATAAATAATAATTATTATTTATTACAAATTATTACGAATTATTACGAATTATTAAGCATTATTACGAATTATTACTAATTATTACTAATTATTACTAATTATTACTAATTATTTCAAATTATTACTAATTATTACTAATTATTACTAATTATTACTAATTATTACTAATTATTACTAATTATTATTAATTATTACTAATTATTATTAATTATTACTAATTATTACAAATTATTACTATTTATTAATATTTATTTCTATTTATTACTAATTTTTACTAATTATTACTAATTATTACTAATTATTACTAATTATTACTAATTATTACTATTCATTACTATTCATTACTATTTATTACTATTTATTACTATTTATAACTATTTATTACTATTTTTTACTATTTTTTACTATTTTTTACTAATTATTCTTAATTATTCAAAATTATTCGTAATTATTCTTAATTATTACTAATTATTCCTAATTATTCCTAGTTATTCCTAATTATTCCTAATTATTCTTAATTATTCCTAATTATTCCTAATTATTCCTAATTATTCCTAATTATTCCTAATTATTCCTAATTATACCTAATTATTCCTAATTATTCTTAATTGTTGATAATTATTCCTAATTATTCCTAATTATTACTAATTATTACTAATTATTAATATTTATTAATATTTATTACTATTTATTACTATTTATTACTATTTATTTTTAATTATTCCTAATTATTCCAAATTATTACTAATGATTCCAAATGATTCCTAATTATTCCTAATTATTTCTAATCATTCCTAATTATTCCTAATTATTCCTAATTATAGCTAATTATTCCTAATTATACCAAATTATTACTAATTATATCTATTTATTACTAATTATATCTATTTATTAGTAATTATATCTATTTATAACTATTTATTGCTAATTATATCTATTTATTGCTAATTATATATATTTGTTGCTAATTATATCTATTTATTGCTAATTATATTTATTTATTGCTAATTATGTCTATTTATTGCTAATTATATCTAGTTATTGGTAATTATATCTAGATATTGCTAATTATATCTATTATTACTAATTATATCTATTTATTTCTAATTATATCTGTTATTGCTAATTAGATCTAGTTATTGCTAATTATATCTTGTTATTGCTAAATATATCTACTTATTGCTAATTATTTCTAATTATTGTTAATTATTACTAATTATTCCTAATTATTGCTGTTTATTCCTAATTATTGCTAATTATTCTTAATTATATCTATTTAAAGCTAATTATTACTAATTATAGCTAATTATTACTAATTATACATAATTATACCTAATTATATCTAATTATTACTAAATATCCCTAATTATTACTAGTTATAGATAATTATTACTAATTATAGCTAATTATTACTAATTATAGCTAATTATTACTAAATATAGCTAATTATTACTAATTATAGCTAATTATTATTAATTATAGCTAATTATATCTATTTATAGCTAATTATATCTTTTTATATCATATTATTACTAATTATATTTAATTATTACTAATTATTACTAATTATTACTAATTATTACTAATTATTACTAATTATTACCAATTATTACTAATTATTACTAATTATTACTAATTATTACTAATTATATCTAATTATTACTAATTATATCTAATTATATCTAATTATATCTAATTATTACTAATTATATCTAATTATTACTAATTATATCTAATTATTTTTAATTATTGATAATTATTACTAATTATATTATTACTAATTATATCTATTTATTACTAATTATAGCTATCTATTATTAATTATAGTTATTTATAGATAATTATAGTTATTTATAGATAATTATAGCTATTTGTAGCTAATTATAGCTAATTATATCTAATTATATATATTTATAGCTAATTATATCAAATTATAGCTAATTATATCTAATTACATCTAATTATATCGAATTATAGCTAATTATAGCTAATTATAGCTAATTATAGCTAATTAAATCTAATTATATCTAATTATAGCTAATTATAGCTAATTATATCTAATTATATCTAATTATAGCTAATTATATCTAATAATATCTAATTATTACTAATTATTACTAATTATATCTAATTATATCTCAGTATTACTAATTATATCTAATTATTACTAATTATATCTAATTATATCTAATTATATTTATTTTTACTAATTATATCTATTTAATCCTAATTATATCTACTTATTGCAAATTATATCAACTTATTGCTAATTATATCTATTTGTTGTAATTATATCTATTTATTCTTAATTGTATCTATTTATTCCAAATTATATCTAATTATATCCAATTAATATTAATTATGACTAAATATTTATAATTATGACTAACAATATCAATTTCTTAGTAAAAATAAATATAAATAAAAATCAATTGAAATCTAATTAAATTACAACTAATAAAAAAGAATTAAAATTAACATAAAAAAATAAGAAAAAAACCTTAAACTTTGATATTATGAAGATATTGACGCCATCAGATTGCTCTTGTATAAAAAATTTCTACGAAAAGAAAATTTTTCTTTGAAACTGAAGAATGAAGAGAAAGAGAGAGGGCTATATCTGAAAGATTTGGGAAAAAACTGATGGGGGTATATATACGTTAGATTAGTTGCTATAGGGTTATTAGAGACGGGGTTACCATCATAACTGGTAATATTTGCGACTGAGCTCGTCGCAAATACCTTCACCCATATTAATTACAGTCGGTGGTTAAAAGGTTATTTGCGATGGGTCCCGTCGCAAATTGTACCTGCCGACAGTCTTTTTGCGACGGGACGACATCCCGTCGCAAAAAGTTATTAACTACCGCCGTGTATTTGCGACATGTCTCATCGTAACTACCCCTGCACGGTTTGAAGCGCAAGCCACACAGTTTGGCACGTAAGCTGAGCCAAACTATTTGCGACGGGAGGCATCTCCCCTTCGCAAATTAATTTCGCACGGTTTTGCACGCATTTTGCACCAAACTATTTGCGATGAGAGACGAAATCCCATTGCAAATAACCAATTATTGGCAACATTCAAATTTTCCTGTCGCAAATTTCTTCCTGGATGAGTTATTTGCGACGAGAAGAAATACTGTCGCAAATAACCCGTCACAAATAGTGATTTTCCCATAGTGTTAGTGGTTGAAATCTTTTACTATTGGGGAATTCATTTCATGGGTCCCTTCCAAAATTCTAGGGGATATCTTTACATTCTTTTAGTTGTTGATTATGTCTCCAAATGGGTTGAGGCGATTCCTACAAAATCTAATGATTATCAAACTGTGATTAAATATCTCAAGGAAAACATCCTCTCTAGATTTGGAATTCCTAGGGCTATCATTAGTGATCATGGAACTCATATTTTCAATCTTCCATTCTCAGCACACATGGACTGGTATGGAATTTCTCACAAAGTTTCAATTGTGTACCATCCGCAGACCAATGGTCATGCTGAGTTAGCCAATTGAAAAATTAAAAAATTCTTGAGAAAACTATCAAACCAACTAGGAATGATTTGTCAAGAAAACTCTTAGATGATCTTTGGGCCTATTGAACTGCATTTAAAAACATTTTAAAACCATTTTATGGTAAAGCATGCCATTTTCCAGTGGAGATTGAACACAAGGCCTTTTGGGAAATTAAGAAAATGAATTATGACCTCTCATTGGCCGAATCAAAAAGGAAATTAGATCTCAATGAACGTGAGGAACTTAGGATGGAGGCTTACGAGAAATCAAGGATCAATAAAGCTAAAGTAAAAGCCTACAAATCTCGAAATCATAAAGAAAAACACATTGTACCGGGTAAAACAATTCTTTTGTATTGTTCTAAACATCATCTACACCCCGGAATGTTGAGGTCCAGATGGTCAGGACCATACATAGTGCTTACGGTGTACCCCCATGGGGCTATAGAAATTCAGGATCCCAACAATGGTCATACCTTTAAAGTTAATGGCTATATAGTCAAACCAATTATTGAACCATTTCAAAAATAGGAAGTTATTGAAGACTTGTGTGAACCAACCTTAGATGAGGAAAATACATAAACAATTAGGGGTTTAAGTCTAGCTAGAGACATCAGACAAAAGCGTTGCATGGGAGGAAACCCGTGGTTTTCATGTTTTATTTTATTTAATTAGAACTTCAGACTATTAACTTGTTCTTCTTTAATGAGTAAGGACGGGTATGAAAGGGGAGCACCATATTTACCCATGTCATGTGGTGTGATCCCTGAGGAATACCTTACCTAGAATTTTAAGAGAAGTCAATGTATCATCTATTTATTTTATTTTTATATTTTTGTAGGTTAAAAGAAAAATAAAAAAATATATTTTATTTAGATTGTTGACCAGTTCTTCTTTTAGGAGTAAGGATGGGTATGAAAAGGGAGAACCATATTCACCCGTGTCATGTGCTGTTATCCCTGAGTAATACATTACCCAGAAATTTAATGAAAGACAATGTATCATTAGTTTATTTTTTTTTTATATTTTTAGATAAAAAATACAAATATATATATATATATAATAAAATTAAAGGCATTTCATAGGTCATTTGGAAAAGATGGTCACAACCGTTCAAGACATTGGGACTCGAACCAGGACTGAAGGGAGACTAGGGAATGCATTTTCAACATCAGCCACTAGGTGACTTCATTCCATGATTTTAATTTTCAATGTCTTCATTGAAATTCTTCCCCACCCCTTCTAATTTTTCATTTATTTAAACACTAGGGACAATGTTATTCTATGTTGGGGGGAGATGAAATAAATTTTTTGATCTTGTGTGCAGAAAAAAAATTGTGTGGAAGGAAAAATTTCATTAACCTTGAACATGATAACACACATTGTAATATCTGAAATTGGATATCAAATAATTTTTCCTGGATTGATTCTTATTTTAATGCATGTTTAGGTTCATGTGGATAGATTTTGGAATGTTCAGTTGTCCGATGTGATTTTTCAATGTTTATATTTCCATCCATTTATTGAAAAAACACAATGCACATCCTTTATATTGTGGGGTATTAGTTTGAATTCTTGGGGTTTGTAATAAATGGCATAGGGTTAGTGATCATTTTAATTTTAACATGAGTATTCAAAAATAAATCAATTCCACATAGAGAAATTAATTGACCTAATGTGTGGCTTTCAATACTTTGGTATCGTGACTCCATAGTTGTCTGGCCCGGAGTTGGGAATTTTATCTCTATATGTGGTAATTACAATTTGTTTTTGATTGAGTTAACTCATGATAATGCCCAAGTTTGTGATCTTCACTTGGTTCCCAACGGTCATTGAGCCTTGGAGTCATCAGCAAAGTCTTGATACATGGGTTGACTGGATTGAGTTCATTTTCAATTACCATGGAAAAATTGAAAAAACAATCAAACAATCAAACAAACAAAAAAACAAAAAAACAAAATAAAAAATTATTACTCATATTAATATTAAAATTGGATTTCTCATAGGGCTTCCATATTTTCTCCCTTGAATGTAAATGAAACCCCTTTTCTGTTATGATGCACAACACTTCATCATGCTTAATGGAATTTGGATGAAATATACCGCTGAATTTGAAAAAAGGAATGGGCTTGGGCGTGGGATATGCCTATGGACCTAGCTTGTTTTAAATGATTTCCATGGGTTTTATTTTTTTGGTATAAGGTCTTTTGGTGAGAAATGTGTATTATAATGTTTTTGGAAAATGGAATTAAAATTTCTTCTTTTTGATAAATATTTTGCTCGAGAATAGAAAAACTCAAGTTAAGGGGTGTGATTATCCCCTAAAATTGGCTAATATTCATTGTTTATAATATAATATTCCTGAGATTTATTAATCATTTACAACATTATTCGTGAATTTTACACTTTGAAAATTATTTCAAATTATAATTGTAATTCCTTCTTAAAATGAACTATTACATGGTACCTTCTTAAACATCTCATAAAACACATAATGTTCTCAATTTTATGTTTGTATTTTATTTTCAGTTCTCTCATGATATAAGGACTGGAAGTTATTTTTTTATTATGAAGACAGGAAAATCAAAGGATACAAATCACGGAGGTCGAATGTAGTGAAGACCAAGTGAGTCCTTCTGGATCACATTGACACACTCGGAAGGAAGAGAATTAAGTCTGTCATACACTATTGAAGTCTCCTCTGGTCTACCCCCACGAGCCAATGCATCAGCCGAAAAGTTGGATTCTCTCACACTATGATGGATCATCCTGCCCTGATTGGTCTCCGCTTTTCACCTTATAAAAACATACACCAGATTCCAAGACACATCACAAGCACCCTGAAGAGATCTAACCAGAACTTCCTAATTTGATTCAACCTCAGTCACCCGGAGACCTCTCCTTCTGTACAGAGTGAGACCCATAAAGAGGGATCTAAACTCTGCACCTGTAGAAGTGCATGGACCATAAAAGGCAATGAAGGCAATGTGGAATGAACCCCAGCGATCCCGGAGGACACCACCACCCCTCATGATCCCCCCGAACAAGAACCATCCACGTTCAATTTTAACCCGCCAGCCAGGGGTTGCCATCTAAACCATCTCCCTCACAGTTGGGCCTGAGCCCACTGTCCACCCACAGATGACCCCAAAATACCCACCTTTAAACCGTTCTTGAAGAGGGTAGACAATTCTGCAATTAACAATCTCATACAGATCTGGAGTGCTAATAACGATCTCTTTCCAACTAGCCTTACCTGATTGTGAGCTTCCCAAAGCGTCCAGCATACCGATACAAGAATGATTATACCTGCTGAACGATCCTCAACTCTCCTGCCGAAACCTGAGAACCATGCCAGGAGATACTCTCGGACAGAAATACACTCCCCATCTGGTATCCTTAACTGAGAGAATTGGGACCAAAGAAACACAGCCCACCACCCCTGAAAGAACAAATGAAGCGTAGATTCCGACCTTGGGCTCTCGCAACAGAAGCAGCGCGAGGCCATGTAGACCCCCTCTTCTGGATGTTCTCCTCTGTGGGTACAACTCGGTTCTGAACCCGCCACACCAGAACGTTCATTCGCGTCGGGATTGGCTTACACCACATGGGTCCCTGCTCTATTTCTGCAGAAGTAACCCTCTGGCCAATTCTCTTGTAGCCATTCAAGTTGAATCGCCCCGACTCACCTAGAGAAAAACATCACCTGTCTGGTTCGTTGCTCATAACAATGATGTTGAAGGTATTCAGTTGCGGTGAGTTGAGGTTCTCATGCACAAACTCGTATCTCTCACACGCCTCCCTGAAAGAGATATCAGGGAGGGGGCAACCCTCATAGCCAAGACTTTCTTCCAACCATGCATCCTCCTAGAAGCTGATCTCTCCACGACCAATCACCCATCTGACATGACCCTGCAGAACCTCCAGATGTGATACAATGCACCTGCCGAGATTCATTGAACCACGCGCGCTGCGTTCACTAAGCCCTCCATATCTCGTTCTGAAAAACGTGGCCCAGAGGGACTTACCTGCTATCACCTCCCAAGCCAGTTTTTCCTGCAGTCCCCGAATCTTTCCATGAATATCGCGAAGACCAACCCCACCCTCTTCCACTGGTCTGGCTATCCTCTTCCAAGACGCCCAGTGGAATCTCCCCTCCCTTTTTGCATCCTAGAGAAATGACAGGAGAATGCGCTCCATCCTCTCCACCATTCTTTTCGTGGGTTTGATGACAACAAAAACATGCATGGGAATCGAAAGCAGTACACTGTTGATCAGCATGATCCTACCCCTCAAGGATAGTAGTTTGTTCTTCGAGTTGAAGATCCTCCCCATTATGCGGTCCACAATCTCATTGAAGTGGACCTTCAAGATCATCCCACACGAAATAGGATCCTAAGTAAAGAATAGGGAGTCGTCTCTGTCCATAGACCAAAGCCTCTTGAATACGTTTTCACCTCTGCCCTGAACATTTTTTGGAGATGAACAAGTGGATCTTCAACCGGTTGATTGCCTGGCCACTTATCTCCCCATACTTAGACATAATGGACTTAAGATTATTTATCGATCTCCTCCCTCCGTTCAGAAAAAGTAGAATGTCATCAGCAAACATCAAGTGAGAAACTCTAAGAGAGTTTCTGCGGCCAAGAAAAGGTCTCTACCTCCCCTCTGTTAAGCCCTTCTTCAAGTTTCTGGATAGGGAATCCTGTGCGAGAACAAATAGAAAAGGAGAAAGCAGGTCCCCTTAGTGGACTCCCCTCACCGATTTGAAGAAACCGAAGCATTTCCCGAGCAGTGATATAGAGATTCAGGGAGACGCAAAGCACCAGAAACACAGATCGCAGAGGGACTCCTGGAAACCAAACCCTCTCATTACCTGCAGGATGAAACCCCAATTCAGATTTTCGAAAGCTTTGTTCACATCCACCTGCCAAATAATATTGGAACCCACAAACCACTTGTTTAGATCATGCACCAACTCTCTCGCTATGCCAACCGCTCCCTGTATACCCCTCCCTTGAATGAAGTTGTGTTGTTCTTCAGTGACTAACTTAGGAATCACATTGGCCAATATTTTGCTGATGATCATTGCCAAAATCTTGTAAGACACGTTGCACAGGCATATCGGCCTGAAATGGCTATCCAGAGTGGGATCTTTGATCTTCGGAACTAGAACCACCCTCGAAGAGGAGATCCCCCTACTTAAAGGAGCTCCACAAAAGAAATCACCAATGGCCTCCACGACACATGGCCCCACGACATCCCAAGTAGCCCTGTAAAAAGACACCGGGAAGCCGTCAGGACCAGGTGCCCTCTCCTTCGGCATGCCCCCCCAGGGCCTCTTTAATCTCCCTCTCGTCTGGGATCCTGGACATGCATACATTCTCAGTCTGGGAGATCAGTGAGGGAAGAACCTCCAAAAAACTAGAGTCCCTTAGAGATTCTCTGTGGAATCCAGACGAGACTTCTCCTGCTCATATACCCTCAAAGTGATTTAACGCAATTCCCCCAGCCACCATAAGATCCGAAGTAAACTCTCCATCTTCACCTTTGATGTTGATCTTCCAGCTCCTCCTTTCTTTAATACAAGACTGGAAGAACGCATTGTTGCGATCCCCCTCTCTCAACCAACGCACACGAGAGCGTTGTAGATACACCATCTCCATCTCCAGAAGTTTCTCCACCAGCACCGCATTTTTATCACAAAGGGTAGTAAATGTGCTCTCATCCCAGGAAGCTTGAAGCCTTTCCTCAAGCCTGCCAACTTCCTCCTATAAGCTGGTCACCCCACTGTGCCAGTCGGGTTTCTCCACAAGCCACGGCTTGATGCTCTATTTTAACCTCCTGAGACGATTAACCAACCCTCCCCATGACTCCTCCCTCTCCTCCATCGTCCAGGATGACTTAACCATTTGCATGAAAACCGAGTCCCTATGCCATTCACTCGAATAATAAAATCCCTGTCCAACGACAGCTTCACGTCTTAAATCCACCAAAAGTGGTTCATGATCGGATAAAATGTGAGGAAGATCCATGACCGAGGACTTTGAGAACATATCGATCCCATGCAAGTTGGTAAGCCACCGGTCCAGATGACACCAAATCCTATTCTGGCCTCTCCTGTTATTACACCATGTGTACCTCGACCCTCCATAGCCTATGTCCAGCAGCCCCGCATGCAGCAGACACTCCTTGAATTCCGTCATTCCATCTAGAGGAGAATCCCTCCCTCCCTTCTTCTCTGACACGTCCGCGATAGTGTTGAAGTCACCTCCCACGAACCACGGCAACAGATCAGCTTGGACCTGCTTCAAATGAGACCATAGATCCCTCCATTCCAACACCTTGTTACTCGCATAGAAAAACGAAAGGAGGATGGTAAAACCGTTCACCTCGATCTTCAGGTCAATACACTAATTGGTCACACTGACGACCTCCACCGAAAGGTTCTCCTTCCAACCCACCAAAATCTGATAATTAACAGGCCCTCCATGAAAGGAGTTCGGAAAACCAAGTTTCCTCAGTATATAAGACATCTTATAAGCATCCTGCTTCGGATCCAGAATCGCCAACATGGAGGCTTTGGCGTTCCTACCCTCCAACGAAATAAAGGCCCTCTTCGCCTGGGCACCTAGACCACGAGCATTCCAAAAAATAGAGGTAAACATCACTGGATGATCTTACGGGATTCCTGGACCGCTGGGACGTCCTGGCTGGAGTGAACCATCAAACCCTTCCCCTTAGCTCTCGAACAGGAGATCAGTCCCGACACGAATTCCAGATCCCTCCCTCGAGCTCCTGCTAGAAGCCCTTAATTACTCAGAGTATCCAACTCCTCCATCCTTGGTCTCCTTCCTGGCAGACCACGAGGAAGAGCTCCATCTCGCTCTCCCTGCCACAGAGACATCCACAACCTTCTCTGTGGAGACCGGCGTGAGGTCTCCACTTCCTTCTCCACGCCACAGACCCCACCATCCATCCCCACACAGCTGCTCGGGGAGACCATAAGGCTGTTCACAAGACAAATCCGGATGGATGCAGGAGAAAGGTGCTTCTAGAAACCAAAGGAAGACGGTGGGGGCGAAAGCATCCTAACCGGACTTCCCAAGGAGAATGGTATCTGCACCTCAAACCCATTTGGTGAAATAACGAACCTGTCACTGGCAGAGACCATCCTTTGAATCACCGGACCCATGGACCAAGAGATTAGGTCACTAGCCCCAGAAGAGGGAACCAGTCGCGACCCAGTGTTGTCAGATGGCGTTCCCCCAGGGGACCTTCCCATCTTGCCAACTCCCCCGGGTAAATTCAAATTTGAATCCCCATGAAGAGA
The DNA here is from genome assembly GCA_963277665.1 of Viscum album. Classification (NCBI taxonomy): domain Eukaryota; kingdom Viridiplantae; phylum Streptophyta; class Magnoliopsida; order Santalales; family Viscaceae; genus Viscum; species Viscum album. Next base: position 714,727,538 of record OY728160.1, read on the forward strand.
AATGGTCTGATCCAGAGATCCAACTTTACCTGAACCCAATGGGTCCTGACCCGAAACCTCCTCCAGAGCACCACCGAAAGACTCCGCCACCCCCCACCGTGGCCGACAGTTCTTCTCCTCATGGCCATGCAGACCACAGAGCGCACAGAAACGATGAAACCTACGATAAAAAAACTTCTGGATCCAACTAAACCCATCTTCAGATTAAAGCTACACCAAGGAGGGTCTCTTCAACGAAAGATCCATTTCCATGCAGATCTGGGGACACACTGCCTCCTTGAGACTATTCGTGTCCTCATCCGCACATTAGAAGGTACCAAAGGAGTTCCCAACCTCTTTCAGAAGTGCCGGGTTTTGGAACGGGAGAGGGAGACCAGGCAACGACAACCACACCGCCTCAGAAGGATATTCTATCCCTCTATGATAGTCCCACGACCACCTGGAAAGCGAGAAACTCCGAGCACCACACCTGCGAGCTCCCCAAGCCCAAGCTTTCACCAAGTCTTCCCTAGAGTCCAGATGAATACAAAAGGCCACCCTCGTCAGGTCGGACACCACTACTGGCTGGGACAGCCCCCATGAAGCAACAAAGCCACTGAACAAACCCAGGTGAATCTTGGAGCGCCCAAAAAGAGCCACCAGTGTGAGCTCGTGAAAAGCCGCCGTGTCCCGAAGCTCCCTCGACGAGAAACTCACCATAGGAACTTCAGAAAACTTCTTCGGGACCTTTGGTTCCACCACGGTCGGAGGGATCTCCAAACTTGGCCGAGGATCCAAAGAAGGGCACACACCACCTCCTACAGAAAGGCCCTTGCACAACACATCCTTGAAAGAAGCCCTAGGTGGGGCCCCGACCCCCACCCCCCAACAACAGCCTCCGAAATCCCTGCAGAGAGCACCGCCGAAGACCCTCTGACGACCCCTGCGGAGACCGCCGACGAAACCCCTCCGCCGAGAAGAGCTGCAGAAGACATAGTTTTAATTCCCATGATATAAGGAACAATTCATTATTTTGATAACTTTGAGATTCAATTTGGAAGACCACCAAAGTGGGCTTTGAACCAACCACATTCTGGGTGAAGTGATTTGGACACCAGCCCAATAAATGTATTTTAGAGGACATAATTGAAGACCAATGATCCTGAAAATATGAATTAAGATAAAGGATATTATTTGGAAAATTTCATTTAACAGTGGACCAAGATAATTCGGAGTTTTGAATGGTGTTCCAGGCGGCCCAAGTTGATGATGCAATTTTGGGCCAGATTCCGTGGCCTAGAAAAACATCCCACCATTTAAATCATATCATGCAAACTGAAAAGTATTTTTGGCTTCAAATTCACAGGATATTAGGGGACATACTGGGATTCATTTATGTATTTTATGGCCCACTCCAATTTAGCATCTAGAAGGGCATTTCGGCGCCTCTTTCCAGTGGATTCAAGTTGTACTACATTTTGGGGGAAGAGTGGAAAAGTCACATATCCATTAATTGTCCACCCTCCTTTACCCAACACAATTAATTAAAGGCACATGGGATGATGGGGGATCAACCAAAGACATTCAAAATTCCTATTTAAGGTAGTAGTGGTTGAGTATTTGAAGAATCATGGAGCTTTGTTTTCATTTTTATTTTATTATGTGAATTTTTCTTTGTAATGTTATTCCATCTCATATAAGTTCTTTGAATCACCTTAGTTTTCAATAAAAGTTCTTCTTATTCATTTATTCTGTTCTTCTTAATATCACCATGATACTATTTCTTCAAGGTGTGAACTTTTTCACACCCAACCTTGTTATTCTGTTCACACAATGGTTGATTGTACATTATTTTGTTGATTTTAATTCTTCAATTCCATCCTCATAAGTCTACATCCCGCTTATTTTGACAAAATTTCATCAATGGAGGGCTAACTCTTTTATGGGTTGATCGAAGGGTGTAGCAAGGGGCTAGATTGGATGTTATTTTTCACTCTCTAATTGTTATTAATTTCTTTTATTTGAGTTTCTTTCATTCAATGATTTTCTCTCGTACTCTTCCTTATTGAATTTATTCACCTCACTTTTATGTGCTAAGTAGATCCTTTACCTTGGAGAGATCTTGAAAGTGATCCTACAAGTGTATATATTATTATAATGTTTTTTTGAAGGTTATTAATCAGCACGTGATGAGGTTAGATTGAATTCATTGTATGAATCCATCCCAAGATAATGAATTTGAAATCGTAAAAGATAAAAATAATTCATCCAATCCACCCCAATCAACAAAATTTGGTCAACTCATTTTCTCATAATTTGAATTCACATAGATCTTTTAGTACTCTTTTAAAACCATCTAAAATCAACCCTAGTTGGATACTTCATAGAAAAAAAATCATCTATTTTTATTGAGTGTCTAAAGGTTCTTCATAGGTCTCTGAGGATTCGACAACCCAAGATACACTACAAGAAGCCGCTTTAACATTATAACTTGGGTAAATTTGGTCAAAACCAATTGTATTTTTATTTTGTATTCTACTCCTTTTAATATTAAAAATTACTTATTTTTCTGGAATTTTTATTAAGGTGTACTGTTCATTCATAAGATTAATGAATTGGACATATAATGTGATGGGTGTGACACTAAATTTAATATCCCCTCAATGAATCAATAGGTCTCATAATAAAAACAAGATTGGGAAATGTACAAAGAATTATTAATTTTTATAAGTTTTCCTATCGTGAATATTTGATGGGATGTTTTAGATATCATGGAATGAGGCCTCAAAATTATGTTTTATATATCTTAGATTATGTATTCCAACATTGTGTAATTAGTTATTGATAAAAATTTTATTATTTAAATAGTTATGTTATTGATGTATAATTTTATAGCTAATGTGATTATAGAATTATTTGATCCTCATTTACTAAATTTATATTAGGTATGCATTGTTATATTTTAGTGTACACATACCATTACTAAGAATTTGGGGTCACCCCTTTCTTATGTTTATATTCCCAATGATTTAAGGAGTTGTATTTTTGTTGATATATAGGAATATTCTATAGGTATTAATGGTATTATTAAGGAAAATATTATGTTTTATTATATGTTTTCAAATGAAATGTCAGTTTTATGAATTTATACTTTTTTTTTCAAATTGTATTAAACTATTAGATCATTTGGGATGTCGTCTATTTATCATGTAAAAATTAAGTAAATTAAATACCTACAATAAGACACCAGGTTTTATGTCCTTATAGTAGGTGTCAACACAATATTAGTATAATTATATGAAAGTATATTTAGAAATATATAGACCAGTGATGAAAACATTATGATTAACTTTAATGATAAATATTAGTATAGGATTACATACTAATGTTTTTTTCCATTATATATCATGTAGTTTCCTTGAAAATACATCATTTTATGGATATTACATGTTGATTTAGTTTTGTTACAGGTGAATCGAGGTGAAATAACCCCAAAAGAGTTAGGCGGACATATATAGACTATCATTATATTTCAAGGTGATTGTGTCCTTCTTGCGCACCTAGCTTAACACTCTCCAAAAATATATTTGCGTTAATTTACATTTTCATTACAACCCAATACAGTATAATTTATTTTTTTTATGATTTGGGAATATACCTAATGAAACAATATTTAATATTTTATGATTTTCTATGTTTAAATTTTTCAATTAATGTAATGTGTTTTGGTAGTTTCAAAATTATAAACTATACTGCATATTTATATAATATAATTTACTATATTCTATTGTTTTGAATGGTTTGATATAAGAAGGAATGTAAATTATATCATTACATGAAATTCAAGTAGGGTTTTCCATCCAGGTAATGGTAATGATTCCTGATCTAGATATTAAAATATAGATAAAAAATTATAAAACAATTAGACTAGATGAATTTTGTTATAAAAAAAACATTTTCCTATATGGAGTATATTTTTTATCCAAAATGAGGTGTACCAAATTTAGACAACTTCTCTCAGAAAATATTGTTTATTATTTCATAAGACTAAAAATCCTATTTCATTTGATCAATAGATATGTTCTTTAAAGAATATATTTTTTCTTTGGGAAATAATATTAGGGAGAATTTTCTCATGGATGTTTAAAATATACCAGCCGGTGTAGATAAATAATATTCAATGATTACAAAAACTACGTATCAGGATGAAATAATGATCATGGAATGAATTAATTTGTAAGGAACTTCTCAGGGGATAAAATTGTTCCCTAGAACAATTAGCAAATATGGAGAGATAATTATCATCTCTGAGTCAAAATGAAGAGAATATTTTCTATGTATAAATATTACATTACATGGTCTTTAATGTATTTTATAGGCAACATACTTAATTTAAATAGTAATAATATCCATTTCATTGATGGGATTGAGACAAATATTCAAAGATCACTAGTCGACAAAAAATTATCATTGTATTACGATATAATATCATGTGATATCAAGAATGAGAATGAATTATATATGTATTATTGATTAAATGGAAATAAATATAATAAAATAATGATATTGTAAAAATATGTAAGGGGAATAAGGGAATAAAATATATTCCAAAACACAGTTCTTATGGAAGGAAACCCATTGGTACATGGTTAAAAAAGAAAATTCCTTAATGATTGCAAAAAAGAATTTTATTATCATGAATGAAATGGTGAATGAAAATATATCAAAGTAAAGTTCATTACATATAATTAAATGCGGAACTATTCTAACTAATTTCCCTAATATCAATGTAAGGTACTATAAGGGAATCCATGGGGAGAAGGCTAAGATAATGAAATTACTACAGTCGAAGTGAATGTTGACTGTGGCCTGGTGAATGGTACTCTTATCATCCTATCTAGAATTGAATGTTATTAGTTTAATTTTTGTTTTACACACTATTTTATATATAAATTACTTTCAAAGGGTACCATATCAACCCCATAAGGATTATATATTATGTTAGAAAAAAACTCTTAATGGAAGGATAATCACATATCATATCGATATATTATCTCCAATATAAATATGTACAAATTTTATTCTTTTAAATTTTATTATTATTCATCTAGTTTAATATTATGTTGTTTTAGATATAGATAATATCTCACTGTATAGATCCCATATTAATTTACAATGAAGGGAAGTTACATTCGAGATTCTGAGTCAACCGTCAATCAGTTATCAGAAAAAGAATGAAATAGAAAATCCCTTGGAAATTATGTCCTTCATATATGTTTTTTTAAAAATTCATGGGAGATTTTTTTATCAAATTGTTTGGAAAAACACAAAATTGAATATTTTCTATCACTTTGTTATATAATTATTTATTTTTTATGAAATTTTCTTGTCCTCTTCAGAATATTTATGTTATGTTATCTATAGATGTCATAGAAGGTGATAAAAATATTTCAAGGAATCCATGTAGAATATCCTTGACTAAGTTATAGTAATTGAATATAAAACACATATATAATCTAGATAAGCTATTCATTTTTCCTAGTGCTTCATCATGGGATGGACTTATTATTTTTAATAAGAAATATAGGTTAATGCATCTTTACACTGACAATCATTAACTTAACATGACTACAATTAAAACTGAGTATCCTATACCACTTATTGATGTTCAATTTTTTCAATAATGAGTTGATCTATATTCTTCAATGATAAATATTTTTTATTAATATCATCCACTAAGGATCAGGAAGGAGGTTATAAATAAGATAACCTTCCATATGAGGTATGATAATTATGAATGAACATAATTTATAGTTAGACTTTCCAATGATTCTTATATATTTATTAATCTAATTAATAGAGTCTTTAGATATTAACTTGGTCATTTTTTTATAGTATTTAAAAATTATATTTTTATATATTCAAATAAAACGTAAGCGAATGAATAATATTTGAGAAATGCGATGATGACCCTGAGATAAAAGATATTTTATAGTAAATTTATCAATGGGGAATTTTTTTATATGGAAATATTTATTCCTAGGTTGTATAATTAAATTTAGGGTATTTTAGAATATCCTAAAATGATAAATGTTGTCAATAAATGGAATACACAAATCACTATAATAGAAATTAGTGGTTTTATTGGGTTATGTAGATATTACCGATGCTTTATTAGATATTCCTCATGATAATAAAATCCACCCAACATTTTAACTTCAAAGGGGTCATTTTTTTATTGATATAGGAATATTATGAGAGTTTTATATAATTAAAAATATTGTTGGTTATGTTGAATATTTTTACACAACCCTGTAGTGTATAAGGGTTTGTGATCTATATTAACACATCAATGGAGAGACTGAAATGTTTGGTCTTGAAAGAATGATATGGTTATAAATTAATGAACAAGATTTTTAATAGTTATTAAGAAAAATTAACCAACACCTGAATTTTAGTTAATGTTGTACTTTTTGTATTACATATATAGAAGAATTATCTTTGTGGAGAATGATATTAAATGTATAATGATCATGATATTTTAAAGTATATATTATCTCAAAAGAGGTTAATAAGTTCCAAAGAAGACTATTATGGATGAATAATGATAATAAATTATCAATACATTACCACATTGGGAATGAGAATATTGTTTTAGATGATCTATTTTGAAAGGAACATACTAGATTATATTTTAGGAAGATCATAAAAAACATAATATTTTTTAATTTTCAAAATATGGATCCATAAATATTAGAGGACGGGGATAAATCTTATCCTTACCATATAGTGTTCAACCATCTATATATGTGAGGGTTAAAGAGGTGCATAAGGGATATGTTTAAATACAAATCAAGTGTAAAAATATTACTGAGTTTAACCATGATTATGATGGAATGATAAGGACAAAGATCTATTTATGTGTACCATTAAAAATAGTTTATTATAAGGATCATTTAGATAATGATAAGAGTTATACAGTATTCATATTATCTTAAAAATGTATATATTATGTAATTGGTAATGATGTATAAATTACAAAATTATATTGTAATTGATCAAGATATAAGACTTATGTAATTGTTTTATAAGAAATTCAATATCATCCTAATACGAAGTTATGATTTAGTAAAACTATCAACATCAGAAAAATAGTTAGTATGATAGAACCATTCATACCCAATAAGATATATTGATATATTTATGGGTGATAATTTAATGATATTATTTATGAACACCTTCCTCAAGTTGTTTTTTCATACAGAAATAAATAAAACATGGTAATTAAGAGGGATAATAATTATTCAATCAATATAAATATGTGTACAAGAAAAAAATGATGTGATAGAGTTTGGAAAATTAAGATGTAATGTCCTAATATTCAAGGAAATTTCTGAAAATTTTAGAGGCATTCAACATCATATAATGGAATATGAATTTTTATAGATAATTTCTTCTAACAATACCCTATGACATTTTTAGTTTAATGTTGGTGATAATATGATTCTTTTAATTTATATATGTAATATGGTTATGTTATTTATAAATAAGGGAATGTTATACACTCATTAAATTGATTACTTTAATAATCATCATTGATTAGGGACAATATATTATCACATCGAACATCCATTGGACATCTACAATGTTGGGGATATGTTCCATGTATGTTTTTTAAGAAAGTACATACAAGATCAATCACATGTTACAAACTAATATTTCATACCAATGGGTGACTGAAATAATTATTATGAATAATTAGTATATATAATAGATTGTAGAGATAACGTGCAACACAATAAGACTACTCATTGTGTTAAATTTCTGTGTAGGAATGAAATGTTTTAAAAAAATATCTGTGAAGTAATAGATGTAATGAATAATATATATTCATAGTTTTTTAAATAAGTATTTTCATTTATAGGGAAATATTAATTTTATGTTGTTTATAATGTCAAACCCTGTGAATTTAAGATATAATCATATTCAAAAAAATTATTCTTTTGATAGATTGTTATACATGAAACCCTTAGTCTAAATGGACTATAATATATAATATCATTATAACATAGATTTTAAACCACTGGGTATGAATATCGATAACTATTTTACGGAAAATTTATATTTTACATTGAATTCATTGCTTCTCAATTGGAATAATAATTAAAATAAAAAAATTTGAATGTAAACGAAATATTTTTAATGGAAAACTATTTTATGTGCTAAATGTGTCATTATTTTAATTAAATTTATCACTTTTGGTGAGTAATATTAATAAAATTTATTTATTATATATATAATAATTTTTTTAGGATTCATATTGTATTTATTTAAGGCATAACATAATAATAAATCAAATTTTGTTCTCAAAAACTATATTTGTTAAATCAGTTTCTCTATTACATTGGGAAGTTCATTTAATATTTGTTAATTAAAATTTGTGATATTTAATCTTAAAATATTAATATCAAATTTTAATTTATAAGGTTCTAATTTAGTAAATTGTCTTCTATCACTTTTGTTAATTATGAATAGTTAGAATGGCAACATTCATCACATTAGTGAAGAATAAATTGGGTTATCCTAGTTTATAACTATGTGTTATGGTCAAATAATTCAATCATAATTATTATTGATTTATGGGAATTTATACCTAAAAACATTAGTCTCAAAATTAAGTTACTTAAAAGGAACTTATCCACGAAAAATACCGATATTATTATTAATGAAAAGAAAGTACACAATTTCACTCTCTTAAATTTAAATATATCTTATGTGTTCACAAATGAATAAAACAATGTTATGAGTGAATATTTATTTTTATATTTATAACAATGAAATTATCTTCATGGTATTAATTTATAACTAATTTTTAGGGATTATATAATCATTTATGAACTTGTACAATTCTAAGAGAATATATATTCATATATCAAAAAATAAAATAAATTACTTTAAAAATATTATTAATAATAAAATTTGGAATAAATATTATGATACTGTAATTTTATAAATTATATATCATATTAGGGATTCATGAAAGGAATATATTATAATTGAATCTTTTTATTAATGTCTTTAATTTCAAAATAAATTAATAGTACAAAATATGAATATAATGACATATCATGAAATAATTATTTTATTAAATTTATTGAAAATCATAAAAATTATTCAGGAGTACAAGGGGGACAATATAAACCTTAAAATATCATCTATAGTTTATCATTTGTCCAATGTTTACCATATAAGTAAAATTATAGCTCTTTCTCATTGAACAATTTCTTTCCACAATTAAGGATAAATTTTTTTAACAAAGGGGTTAAAAAATATATATGTCTAAAATGACACTAAAAACTGTATACGTTTTATTAGTTGGTAATATTGCGACCATATCCTTATTTTAATTGAATATATATCCATTTTGCAGCATTTGTATTGAAAATAACATAAATAAATTTTTATTTTTTTTTATTTTCAGGCAGGTCCTTTGCATACCTTAAGAATGGACACCCATTAACCATTAAAAATTCCATATTGACCTATCTATGTCAATAAAAAAATAAAAGTTTACTTCATTATGAATATAGAGGATGACTCATGAGGGAGTTGCAATCCTCTAACTCGACCGATTTAAAGTTATTTATTCCCACACGTTATACAAATATATGGTATACATCAAAAAATTATAAGTTATGAATTTTAAATATAAACATATCTTATCATTATTATAAAACCACCATTACTCACCCTATTTCCATCAAATTAAAAATGGTAGTGTTAGTAATGTGTATTTATGGACTACCACCTCTATGAAGTGATGTGATTTTATTTTTGTTTCTATTTTACATGGATGGTAATAAGAGTATATATAATGAATATATATGATCTATATGAAATATTAATTATAATTAAATAGTGAATTAGTATTTACCATTCTTTTATTCCATCCATCAAAATGTGAAAATATCTTTCATGGGTATGTAGACCTACCAGCTCTATGAATGATGTAATTCATTTTCTATATATTTATTTTATAGATTAATATAAATACATATATAACCAATATAAATAAATTTTTTATAATTACTAATATTCTCCATATTATGGAACCATGATTAAAGTAGAAGGACCAAAACTATGAAACAAAAACATACATGAAAAAGAAGCAGTTATCACCATGAATAGAAATTTTTATATACAATTCTAAATAGAAATTGATAAAATGATAAATATAAACTATATAATATTGAAATATATATTTATAATTGTAATATTTATATATAATTTACTTATTATATATTTTATTATGTCACATGTGATGGATGTTGGACCTAAGGTAAGGGTTTATTTCACAATTTCCTCATTATTTAGGATTAATTATTTTGAAGCACCAATTGGGATAATTATATAATGATTATAAATTAAAAACAACATATTTCATTATTCTCTTTTTATATTTTATTTATTAAAATTCTTTTCATTCTTTTCCCTCAATATATGTACACAATATACAAAAAATATGTTTTAAATAAAATCAACATTGTTTTTCTACTCAGGAATAATTCACTTTCATGTCCATATTTTAATTAAAATGTTTAATGGTATTTTTTTAATATTAAATCCTAATTTATTAAAGTAATTTTGACACATGTTTTACTTTTTATAATATTATTTAACAATAATATTTCTATTATTTTCCAAATGAGGTGGTTTTTTATCATGGTCAAAAATTTTATATAGAATGATTTTGAACTTAGATAACATCAATATAAAATACATATGTCATGAAATATAATTTATTTGAGGAAACATACATGTTTACAATGATCTATTAAAAAATAGTTTTCTTTGATATCAAAAAAAATTTATGCTAATTTATTTCAAAGGGAAATTGGTATTTTCTTTAATAAATTTTACAGTGATATTTTTAATGTATTTTTTTCTATGTCTACGTAAATTATGGAATATTAGTATTTTTATATTCTTATACTCCAAATATTAAATCCACTATATTTTTATGATTGTTTTATGATCCTTTAAGAATGAAAAATTATTATCTTTTCTAATTATAAAATTTATAATACAAATAATTATTGATTTTTAAGAAATATTGAATAAGCTCTATTATTTATTCATAAGATTAATGATTTTGAATTATTTTGTAACAGAGGGGGCATATAATTATATAACACCTCAATTTATCAGTAGTTTTTAGGAGATTATATAGATTGTGTATTTATAATAGGCCTTATACATTTATGTAATATGACTTGGTACGCATCCTTGAGAGTTTTTTTTAGATATCATAGCCTGAGACCTTTATGGAATATCTTAGATACATGAAATTATTAATTCACAAATTACATAATTTTTTCTATATTATTCATTCCTTATTAGATTCAACTATACACATACCCTTATATAAAATCTACGATCAATAATTTCTTATGTCTTCATTCTCCATGATTCTAGGAAGTGTATAATGATTGACATCAAGGGATATAATTGAGGGATTAATGGTGGCTTCAATAAACAAATATGTTTTATTTAAGTCCTTCAAACGTAATTTCAATTTTATGTATGTATCTCTTTTTCTATGACTACTAAAATATTCTATCCTTTCAGATGTGTTTGCTTTTATCTAGTACAAATATAATAATGTAAACACTAAATCCAGGAAAATAAGATGATGGTAATTATAGATCAATTTATTTTAGGATCGAAACCGAAAGAATATATATGTTTGATTCATATAATAGTTATTATGAATAATATATGAGGAATGGTGTTCCTAGTATATAGCCCAATAATTCAGTAGTTAATGATTTATTCTATTTAGAAATGATGATTGGAATTATCTTTTTATATGGTTTTCATATTCTAGGAAAACAAGAGTAAACATGATTAATGAAAATGAAGTCATAAGATTCCATTATGTGGTATCATGTAATTCAATTTTTTTAGTGGTATTTTCTAAACACATTAATTTTAATAAGAAATTATGTTTTATTCATGGGTTTCTAATTTTAGTTTTTGAAACATAATTTTTTTATTAGGTTATCTTATTTTTAATGGATTAAGGGTTCCTATTATTTTGTATATCTTTTTTCATAATTTTTTTCTTATCCCACATTTACAAATATATTTCATAGGTATTAATGATGAGTAGGTATAATAAAATAGTGAATGTTTTAGTTTTGGATAATTACTTTTAGCGGATAATGACTGCCAGAAATGAAATGAGAATGAAATTTGAAGAACATTTTTTGAGTAAAAAATTTAATCTACGTGGAAGAGTCCCATTTTTTGGAATGGGTTATAAATTATAAAAAATTTAAAACAAAAAATATAATGGGAGTGGAGGAGGATTAAAAATTGTTACTATTACACTCATCTTTATAGGTTTGGTATTTGTTGGATGTTACATTTGTTATCATATCTGAGGTAAAATGAATATATTTTTAGAACAAGATCCTGAAATACTGGTCTTGGGTATCATAGTTGGTATCCTAGTTGGGTATTTTTAACTTTATAGGATATATATTTTTCATAAAAATACACTTTATTAATGCTACCATATTATTTTATTAACTAATGATAATCTTTGAGGGTTTAAATGTTTCGTTAATTAATCTATGGCTATTACAAAATGTGTTCTTCTAGAGGTAATTTGGTGAATAAATATGGAAGTCCGCTAGTAAAAAAACATTCTGAATTACTATCCTAGAATGGTTGGAGTAGGAACTAATCCATTAGTGTCCCTGTTAAATCAAATTATACAATGTATAATTGGTCTAACCCATTAAGGAGAGTGAAAAAATGTCCTTAGATGAATATGTCTATTGTAGATCATTCATAAAATGAAAAACTTTAGATTTTTTGTAGCTATTATCTCATGTTGAACATGATGAATTCATATATTATTTGGAGAGTATAACTGATGTTTTGGGTTATTCACAAAAATTGAAGGGAACACTTGTAGTTTTTATTTTCAAGGTGAAATTGATCATTGAGGGTCTACAGTTAAAAATAAAAAGGAGAGGACTGATATTGATATTATATAGTGGATAATTTTTAATGATGCATTTTACGAATATTATTTGACTTCTGATCTATTTAATAGTGTAAAATTAATAATTTTGGAGTTGATGAAAATGGAATAAGACTCTATTTCCACATAAGAAGAATGTTTTACAATATTTTCCAGCTATGCAAGAAATATTAGTTTGGTTTTTGAGAGAATAATTGATATGTTTTAAAAAAATAATGATACCATGTTTATAAAGATTGTTATAATATCGTGAGTATAAATGTAATAAAGTAGATAATACATGTGTTGAGACAAATTTGAATGAATTTTCTAATATTTATGCACATCATGACATCACGAACAAGAATCATCCAAGGATTAATGAAATATAAAAATATTAATCAAGGAAAAATGGAAAAATGCCTCCCATACATCCCAAATATGGAATGGAAATTTTTAGTGAGTGTTTAATAGGATTATAAATTTGTTTCCAATGTGGTATGTATGGTAATTTAGATCATGATTATAAAAAAAACTATTCTTGGAAGACCAGAAATGGGAAATTAGATAATCAATTGACAATGATTTATATTAATTAATATGATTGGGGTCATTATAAAATTATTGTCCCATGTTATTTACCCATATTTTGAATCATCATGATCAAAATAAAAAAATTTGTTGAAAAGTCATTTTGTACTATTTTTAATGATTCTATACCATTAAAACATGATCTGATATGTATATTATTTTTTACTCAAATTATTCCAATGTAATGTTTAATTATAGATTAATAAATTCTCTTATTTTAGTAATATTTTCATTTAAAATAGAAAAATATCCTCAATAAAAGTAGATATAACTCTATTAGATAACTCATAAGAAAATTATTAGTGAAAAAACAATTTATTGGAATCTTTGAATTATCTTGTGTGGAATAGTTTTTTTGTATAAATGTTGTTGTCTTTTTTATAAAAGATCTTGATTTTATTTTTGTTACGGATTTGATTTTAGTTTTTTAATTTATGATTTATTATATAGAGTTGTAAATAATATTCTTTTTTAGAGTGATTTTTTGTAAGAACCCTGGTCTTTGTTTTCAGGAATGTCTTTCTTTTCTTGGTGTTTTTGAGTGAAGAGGGGTTTCTAGAAATTTTTTAAGTACACGTCGTGTACTTTCAGAGTACACGATGTGTACTCCCTTACCATGCCAGGTCGTGTGCTGCCCGTGTCCGGGCCACACACACGGTGTGTAGAGGCGATGTGGCGGCCACTTAAAGCAGAATATGGAAAAAATAGTACACGTTGTGTACCCTAAAATTACATGCGGTGTATTTTTTTTCATTAAATTGACCTGGGTTGCGCTTGAAGGATAGAACACTCTCCTTCTTCAGGTTCTTTGTCCGAGAGCGACCCGTACGACTGTGATTCTTCTCCGGATTCTCGAACCTCCATCCATGATCTGAATTGACCGCTGTCGATTGCGTTAGAACCGTAGCGGTGAGTTATTCCTTCTCCTAGTGCCTTGTTTTACAATTTCCCCTCTTTCTCAAGATATCATTGGTTGAGCATTTTTGACAATTTCTTAGATCCTCGACGTTCTAAGGAGAATCAGTCATCGTGGTTCACGTATATCATTCTCCTAACATCGAGGTACGTGGTTTGTGCCATTCTGTAGAATGACTGTGAATATGTTGTGCAATTTCCACCAATACCCTCGAACTGGGTATTGCGTGTTTCTTTTTTTTCCCTTGTTGTTTCCTGCTATGCTTGATTTCTTGAGTAGAGGTAATTGTTTGTGAATAGGGTAATTTGTATTGTGCTCTGGATGTTTTACCTTGCCTGTTTTTCTTGTTTGGAATTTTTCTAGTTGCCATGCATAGTTATAGGATAGTGGAACTGATGTACTGTATTGTTGTTGGGCCTTATAATGATAGACAAGTAGTTCTTGAGGTTTACATGGGGCGATACGCGCGCTACACATGTTTGTTTTACACAGGGCTTTGAGAACCTAGTGTAGTGGATCATATGGAGAATGGACGTAAGGGCTTATCCAGAGTGTCTTTAATTTATTATGTGAGAGCACGGGGGGAATTGATGATGAGTTCCTCCTCAGAGAGTCTGTAGTTACTCAATGCAGGCCACAGGGGGAATGAGACGTTGAGTGCTTCCCTAGAGAGCCTTTAGTACGATACGAGACTATAGGGTGAATTGACAGTGAGTGCTCCTCAGAGATTCTATTCCTTAGCTGAACCAGAGGGGTGAGACTCTGTGTGCCTCCCAGAGGGTTTCCAGTACATATAGATTGAACCATAGGGGTTAGACTCTGAGAACTACCCAAAGGTTACCTTTTTTTCTACTTTCTTGAGTGGTTGTTTCTTGATTGTAGAATATATGCTAGAAACTATGGATTGTTACTACTGTGTATTATTTTGTTTACTTCTTACTGTTTACTACTTATTGTAATTTAACTGTCATATATTCAATGACTATTAGGCACAGATCTTTGGGTGCTTTCCTATTGGGACATTGTCTCACACCCTGTTTGGGTCATGTTTTTGGGCCCAAATGGATTATAGTGTTGCGGGTATAGATAAGGGAAGCTCCCTTCTACTTTAGGTTCTTGATTGCACTGGAGCTGGAGAGAGTGGGACCAAGCCGAGGCTTGCGATGCCGAGGAGTTTCTCATCTGTTTTTCTTTTGTACTTTGTCTTAGTACTGTATTTAGCATTGTGACCTATTTGGCTATTTTCCTAGACATATATGTATCATGCATCACTTACATATATATTTCTTCCGCAGTTGTTTATTTATCATTCTTCTGCTGTTTACTCTTGTTTGGATGTCTACTATTTCCGATACTGTTGTTATTTGTTTTTCTGCTCCGTTGTGTACTCTGACAATGAGGGCATGGTTTCCCCACTATCACACCCAATTCCCTTGCTGCTAGTCGGCAGCCTCTGGCATTCTAGGAAATGCGATTGAGACCATTTGACCAACCGGTTACGGGGTGCCTCTAGGTGGCTTCCGGAACCAGGACATTACATAGTGGTATTAGAGGGGTTCTTTTCTCTTGATTTACTATTTGGAGCCTTTATCAAGATATAGAAAAGATTTAGTACTTAGTATAAAGATGTGCTCAGGAGTAGCTAACCCGTGTACAGGGAAAATCCATACTACCTCGTTTATTGCAGTTTTCTGGTTTTGAGATTTTACAGTTGATATGATTTAACCTAGAGTGATCCACATGCCTTGTGTTTCTATTGTTGTTGATATTATGGTACTATTTCTGTCACAACCTGATGAGATGAGGGCATTCCATCTCATGCATCATATAGGTACTTGTTAGAAATCACATGCCATGCATTCTTTCCATGCCATAAAGGGTGCACTAGCGATTGCATGTTGTTGTGATAGACCTTGTGTAGATTATTCATGCTGTTGTGATAGATGCTTTAATAGAATCTCTGCTACTTGATAGAGGACTGTTGTATTGTAATTTGCTTAAATGAATGCCAAATTTTTGTTCTTGAGGTATTATGAGCCCTCTTAAATCAGAAATTGGTGAATCATTGACATGTTTTTCCTTAAATATGACTATATTGGGTTCCAATCATTGATTTGTGGGGAGTATGGGCCCTCACTAATCTGAATTTGGTACCTTCATTCTCATTTTTCAGTGTTTTATGGGCATCAGTGCAGTTTCAGAGCTATTTCCCAGAAAAACCCAGAATACACGACGTGTACTTTATATATACACGCCATGTAGTTTTAAACTGTGTCGCTGACTGTGTGAGCAGAAAAACGGGTTGTGAAAATCTCCAGGAACATGTCGTGTACGGTAGGTTCACTCTGTGTAGTATCGAGCCGTGTACCCAGCTGTGTCACTAACAACACGGGCCAGGGAAGATCGAGTATAAAACACCGTGTTAGTAAAGAACACATCATTTAGTCTTGTTCCAGGTACCCGACAGGGTCACAAACAACACAGGTCGATGTCATCTCTTCATAATCACGATGTGTTTGTTCAAAACACACCATGTAAGGGTCATCTGTGTAATTGGTCGTGTCTCCAATGACATGGGTCGGGAAAATCTGCAAGTACACGCCGTGTTTGTTAGGAACACATCGTGCAGTCTCAACCGTGTAACCAGCCATGTAACTAACAACACAGGTCATTGAAACCTTGTCAACTACACACCATGACCACAGGGAACATGCCATGTAGTCTCAGTTTAAGAAGAATGTGTGGGTTAGCTGTGCAAGGAGACTTGGGCTGGGGAATAAAGTTAAGTACATGCTGTGTAGAGTTTATACACGCCATGTAGTCATGTTTGGTAAAACTTGAGTGTTTCCTTCTCCTGTTTTCGTTTTGTACTACTTTTTTATATGTCCTTGATATTCCTAATCTAAGGTATGCTTTTGATCTTTTAGAGCTATGCCTCCATGACGTCCCCCAGTTGTACATCAGTTGTCAGGCAGTGATCAGGCGCTAGATATGGATGATGAGGGACTTCCTGCCGATCCTCCAGTCGGGCCAGCTTTGGCACCAGTTGTCATACCAGTTGCAGGTGCAAATGCGAAGTTCAGGGAAGGCTTTATGAGGATTATGCAGACCTTTCAGGGAGAACCACCTCCTGCCACATCTATGGCAGACTTGACATGGGTTTTCCAGCAGCGGCATCCTCCTACTTTCTTGGGGGAAGGAGGACCACTGGCTACAGAGTCATGGATGGAAGCCATGATGACTGTCTTTGAACATCTGGAAACGCCTCTAGAGAAGCGGGTCAAGCTCGCTACCTATATGCTACGATACTCTGCCAAGAGTTGGTGGGACGTGATCTCACAGGCAGGTCATCAAAAAGTCTTGGATTGGGAGGAGTTCCATCGTGTATTTTACGACTACTTCTACCCGGAGACCCTAAGGTCCGATCGATCCCGGGAGTTCATGAGTCTAGAGCAAGGTACTCTTTCTGTTATGGAGTATTTATCTTGTTTCACTGAGCTGCAGCATTTCACACCCCTCCGTGGTGGATATGAGATGTTATTAGCAAGGATGTTTGAGGATGGTCTCAGGCAGGAGATCCGATCGCAGGTGAATCTCTTCCAGTTGACTTCTATCACTCCCATCATCAACCAGGTTCTGATTGCAGAGCACAATCTGAGAGACTCCGGAGCTGCGAGATAGGGAGGTTCTTCTTCCAGAGCTATTATTCCTCTAGTTGACAGTAGGAAGCGCCGTAGAGAGTCTACGTGTGGTGATCCAAGGAGTCAAGATACATCTTCAGGTAGATAGGTCGTATGCTACCAGTGTAGAAGGGTAGGGCACATGAGGCCGCAGTGCTAGAGAGACCCGGTGGAGTGCCGATCTTGCGGCAAGATGAGTCACCATCAGCGTTTCTTCCAGGTTTTCCCACCAGTAACTGGGGATGGGGGTTATTCCATGACTCCTCGTTTAGGAGTGGCACCGCCCATTTCTCACTAGTCGGGGAACTGGAGCTCTTCCGGCCATTCGGGACGAGGTGGATGTTGAGGTCATGGCGATCAGTCACCAGCCTTTTAGCGTCAGCAAGGAGGATCAGCTCAGAGTGGTCAGGTAGGTTCACAGGGCCACGGGGCAGGCCAGACTTTTGCGGTGGAGCAGGCCTATCAGAAGCAGGATCCACAACCTTCTACAGTTTGATTTACGATTTTAGTAGCCTTAGTTTTATCTTCATCTCTTTTCGATACTGGTGCTATACATAGATTTATCTGTGTTGCTGTTGCGGAGAGCCTTGAGCTCTGTATCTTTTCTTCTGCCGACTTGTTGACAGTAGACACACCTTTGGGGACGATGACTTCTAGTATACGTCAGTGCCGAGAGTGTCTTATCGAGGCAGCAAGGTATCGTTTCTTATTGAATCTCTATGTCATAGAGATGACATGATATGATTTGATTCTCTGGATGGATTGGTTGGTTCCATTCTAGGCAGTCATCGACTGATATCGTTCCAGGGTGAGTTTCATTTCACTAGATGGTGAATATTTTCTTCATATAGGCAAATGGGACGTTCAGGCGAGTCGAGCAGGACTCGAGCTTCATGGGATAAGAGGGGTTATGGCCAAGAATTCTAGTCTTTATCTGGATGACCCGGGGACTTCTTAGTTGGACATTCATCCAGTGGTGGATCATTTCGGGGATGTCGTCCCAAAGGACTTTTTAGGTTTGCCTCTAGAGCGTGAGGTAGACTTCTCTATTTATCTCATGCTAGGAGCGGCACTGGTGTCCATTCCTTCTTATAGGATGGCTACACCTGAGTTGCTGGAGCTCAAGAAGTAGTTGGAGGATTTGCAGGCAAAGGGTTTCATCCGAACCAGTACTTCTCCTTGGGGTTCACCTGTCCTATTTGTGAAGAAGGTAGATGGTACCCTTAGGCTCTGTGTGGATTATCAGAAGCTGAACTAGTTGACGGTCAAGAACTGATACCCCTTGCCGAGGATTTATGATCTTTTCTACCAGCTTCGAGGAGCTGGGGTGTTCTAAAAGATCTATTTGAGGTCCGGTTATCATCTGTTGCGTGTTAGACCATCAGATATACCTCTGACAGACTTCGAGAGCAGGCACAGTCTTTACATGTATACGGTTATGCCGTTCGGTCTCACAAATGCGCCAGCAGTTTTCATGGCACTGATAAAACGAGTGTTCCATCCTTACTTGGATTCCTTCATCATGGTCTTTGTGGATGATATCTTGGTGTACTCTCACACTCGACATGACCGTGCTACCCATCTTGAGATCGTTCTGAGTACACTGATAGAGCATCATATTTATGCTAAACTCTCGAAGTTCTACTTTTGGATGTATCAGATTCACTTCTTGGGCCACGTCATCACAGAGGAAGGAGTATTTGGGGACCCAGAGAAAGCGAGAGTTGTAGTTTCCTGGGAGCAGCGGAAGAACTTTTTTGAGATACAGAATTTTCTTAGGGTTGGATGGATACTATAGATGCTTCATTAAAGACTTTTCATGCCTAGAATCACTATTGACAGGTCTGACCAAGAAGGGGGAGAAGTTATTATGGTCATATTCTTATGAGTTAGCCTTTCCGGAGCTGAAGGGAAGGTTGACGTCCGCACCGATACTAGTATTTCCAGAGCCAGGTAAGAGCTATACTATTTATTATGATACTTCAGGTATCGGGCTGGGAGCTGTGTTTATGTAGGGAGATGTAGTCGTCCCGTACGGGTCCCGGTAGTTGAGGCCACATGAGAGAAACTACCCGACGCACGATTTGGAGTTGGCAGCTGTTGTTCATACTTTGCGCTGTTGGAGACATTATCTTCTGGGAGAGCACTTTGTGGTTTTCACCGACCACAAGAGTCTCAAGTACATCTTCAATCAGTGTGATCTGAATCTGAGACAACACAGGTGGGTCCAATATCTTCAGTCTTTTGATTTCGAGCTCACCTATATGTCGGGAAAGGGCAACGTAGTGGCAGATGCGTTGAGCAGGAGAACTCAGATTCAGGAATTTCAGGAGGCCAGTAGTGAGTGCCAACTTATGGATCTATTCTCTGATATGCATTTGGTGGTGAATGATAGACATGGACATTCTTTCCTTTCTTTTTGGCTATTACCTCTATAGTTCTTTATCAGGTGCGGATAAGGTAGCTATAAGACTCATAAGTCTTAGTCCTGTGGGAGAGTATGGCAGGAGATGACCCTCTTCTTGGATGGACAGTGGGTGAGGATGAGATCTTGCGTTTCTAGGGACGTGTATGGGTGCCAGTAGACATGCGCGAAGAGCTGATACAGGATTTTCATTCCTCAGTTTGGGCAGTTCATCCTGGCATCACCAAGATGTATCAGGATCTTCATCGCCATTACTGGTGTCCAGGTATGAAGAGAGATGTTGCTGGTTTCATCTTGCATTGTTTTACTTGTCAGTAAGTGAAGGCAGAGCATCAATTACCAGCTAGTCTTTTACAGTAGTTACCCATTCCGGAGTGGAAATGTAACGATGTCACGATGGACTTCATGACCGGATTGCCGAGGTAGCCTTGAGGGTACGATGCTATTTGGGTTGTCGTCGACAAGCTTACGAATGTTACTGAATTCTTACTGATCAAGGAGACCTTCAGTGTTGATGATCTAGGATGGCTACACATCCGAGATATTGTATATCATTATGGAGTTCCATGCTCCCTTGTTTCAGAAAGGGACGTGTGCTTTACTTCTCAGTTCTGGTAGGGACTTCAGAAGGATTCGGGTACACAGATACTTTTGAGTACAACATACCATCCCCAAACAGATGGCCAGTCTGATCGTACAATCCAGGTTCTTGAGGATATGCTCTGAGATTTCATTTTAGACCTTGGGGTTCTTGGGAGATGCATATCCCTCTTGTTGAGTTCACCTACAACAATAGTTTCTAGGAGACTATTTAGATGACACCTTACAAGGATTTGCACGGTAGGCCATGCCGATCACCCTTATGCTAGTTGGAGGTAGGAGAGGAAGATTTGATGGGACCTCATCTTGTTTAGGAGACCTCAGAGCAGATGGAATTGATTCCGAAGAGGATGGCTACAGCACAATCTCGACAGAATTCTTATACTGATCAGTAGAGATAACCTCTGGAGTTCGAGGTCACGGATCAGGTTTTCGTGCGTGTCACACCGAGGTTGGGACACAAGAGGATTCAGAGATAGGGTAAACTTTAACCGTGGTACGTCGGGCCGTTAGAGGTATTGGAGAGAGTTGGAACGGTTGCCTATCGTTTGCAGTTACCTCATAGGTACTGAGCCATGCATGACGTCTTCCACATCTCTCACCTCCGATGGTAATTCTCAGACCCGTCTCATGTCTTTCAGCCCAAGGAGGTTGATCTCGAAGCAGATTCATCATTTGAGAAGTATCCTATCTGGATTTTCAATCACAGTATGAAGGTTCTCCATGTGAGGTCTGTTCATATAGTACGGGTGCTATGGTAGCATAGACGAGTACATGATGAGACTTGGGAAAGGGAGGCCGATGTACAATCACAGTAGACAGAGCTATTCGAGGTTTCTTATTCTCCTCCTCGTTAGGGAAAATCAGGGAAGAATTTCCTTAAGGGGGGAAGTTTGTAAGAACCCGAGTCTTCATTTTTAGGTATTTATTTCTTTTCATGGTGTATTTGTGCAACGAGGGTTTCTGGAAATTTTTAAAGTATATGCCGTGTACTACCTTGCCGCGCTAGGTAATGTGCTGGCCGTGTCCTGGCCACACACACAGTGTGTAGAGGCGATGTGGAGGCCGCTTAAAGCGGAGTACGAAAAAATAGATTACACACTGTGTACCCCATAAGTACACACCGTGTATTTTTTTTTCATTAAACGGACCGGGGTCATGCCTGACGGACAGAACACTCTCCTTCTTTAGGTTCTTCATCCGAGAGTGATCCGTACAACCACGATTCTTCTCCGGATTCCTGCACCTCCGTCCATACTGCGAATCGACCGCTGTTGATTGATTTGGAACCGCAACAGTGAGTTCTTCCTTCTCCTAGTGCGTTGTTTTCCAATTTCTCCGCTTTCTCAAGATATCGGTGTTTGAGTGTTTTTGACGTTTTCTTAGATCCTTGTTGTTCTAAAGAGAATCAGTCATCGTGGTTCACATATATTGTTCTACTAGCATAGAGGTAGGTGGTTTGTGCCTTTCTATAGAAAGTCTATGAATATTTTGTTCAAATTCCACCAATACTCTTGAACGGGGTATTGGGTGTTTCTTCTTTTTCCCTTGTTATTGCCTTCTATGCTTTATTGCTTGAGTAGAGGTAATTGTTTGTGAATAGGGGAATTTGTATTGTGCTCTGGATGTTTTACCATGCTTGTTTTTCTTGTTCTACATTTTTCTAGTTGCCATACCTAGTGGTAGGATAGTAGAACCGATGTACTGTATTGCTGTTGTGCCTTAGAATTATATCCAAGTAGTTATTGAGGTTTACTTGGGGCGATACGCGCACTATGCACGTTTGTTTTACATAGGGCTATGCGAACCTATTGTAGTGGACCATAGGGAGAATGGACGTAAGGGATTTTCTACAGTGTCTTTAATTTACGATTCGAGACCACATGTGGAATTGATGATAAGTGCTTCTTTAGAGAGTCTTTAGTTCCTCGACGCGGGTCACATGGGGAATGAGATGATGAGTGCTTCCCTAGAGAGACTTTAGTATGATATGAGACTATAGGGGGAATTGTCGGTGAGTGCTTCCTCAGAGAGTCTATTCCTTAGCTGAACCAGAGGGGTGAGACTGTGTGTGCCTCCCAGAGGGTTTCCAGAACTTGTAGGTTGAACCTTAGGGGTTAGATTGTGAGAACTACCCGGAGGTTACCATTTTTGTTCTAGTTGCCTTAGGGGCTCTTTCTTGTTTGTAGAATATATGCTAGAAACTTTGGATTGTTACTGTTGTGTATTATTTTGTTTACTGCTTACTTTTTACTGCTTATGGTACATTATCTGCCATATATTCACTGAGTGTTAGGCCTAGATCTTTGGGTGGTTGCCTATTGGGACTTTTTCTCACACCCTGTTTGGGTCATGTTTTTGGGTCCAAGAAAATTATATTGTTACAGGTATATATAAGGGAAAGTTCCCTTCTAATTCAGGTTCTTGATTTCACTGGAGCTGGAGAGCATGTGACCAAGATGAGGCTTGCGATGCTGAGGAGTTGCTCATCTATTTTTCTTTTGTACTTTGTCTTAGTACTGTATTCAGCATTGTGACATGTTTGGCTGTTTTCCTGGACATATATGTATCATGCATAACTTACATATATATTTCTTCCCCAGTTGTTTATCTACCAGTATTCTGTTGTTTACTCTTGTATGGATGTCTACTGTTTCCGCTATTTTTGTTATTTCTCTTTCTCTTCCGCTGTGTACTCTGCCAATGAGGGCATAGTTTCCCCACTATCACACCGAAGGCCCTTGATACTAGTTGGCAGCCTTTGTCATTCGGGGAAATGCACTTGAGGCCATGTGACCAACCGGGTACGAGGAACCTCTAAGTGGCTTCAGGAACCGGGATGTTACATTATCAATTCTTAAATGACAAGGAGTTAAAACCTATGTTAATATATTATGAAAATATTTTTCTTATTAGTGTTTGAAGTAAATTTTATCTCTTACATATCATTAAACAGAATGAAGTACACAAAATTACAGATGTGGTAGTGGTGGATGGATATATTGATGAATATTATAATCAATTTACTAGTATTATTCATAAAGAGTTGGTTTAATTTACAATTTATATAGTCCATGATTTAAATATAATTTCTAGACCATTATATAAAATATTTCTAATAGATCCATCAGATTAGAAAAAGTTGAAATATGATTTTCTATATTAGGTATTCATTTTCCCTAGATAATATCCTTTTGATTTTTCATTTTTATAAAGGAATGAGAGTTTAATGAGGAATTTAATTTATAAGAGCGAGATCTCTTTCATTTCTGTTATGAACAAATACCCATTGACACATATTGATTACTTATTTGATCATCAACTTGGTGCTCATTATTTCTCTAATATTTATATTAAGTATAGTTTTATTAAGTAGGATATAATGTAATAACATATTACAAGTAATACATTTCCAACATAGCATAGAAATTATAAGTTTTTCTCAAGGCCCTTTAGTTTGATAAATGTTGTTTTTGTTTTTACAATTTTTATAAAAAGAGTTTTCCCTGAGTATTTTGATAAACTTATGGTTGAATTTTGTATGGATATTCAGGTATATGTAAATTTTTTTATGATCATTAGAAATATATAAAGATTATTACAAATACCTAAAATAAATAGATGTTGTAGAAGGATATTCCTACATCTAAAATTTCTTTCCAATGAATTTATCTCCTAATATGAATTATAACTAAATATGAAGTAACAATTGATCTTATTAAGGCTAATGTGGTGGAAGAATGGAAAATTTATTGTAATTTAACTAATATTAATAGCTTTATTGGAGTAAATTTTTATTGAATATGGTTTTTTAAAATATTTATTAAGTTTGATAAACCACTGACAATGTAAACATGAAAGGGAGATAAAATTATTTTGATAAACGAGTGTAATAAATGTATTTAGGAAATGAAAAGAATAATGGATAATGGTCTATCATTACCTCTTTCATCATGAAAATTATACTTTGTTATTTACTATGATTCTTTATTAAGGGTCCATGGTTGTGTTTTATCAAAATAATATTAGGTAATAATAAATATTTTATTCTAGTTGAAACCCCAAGTGTAAAATTATCCAGTTCATGACCTTGGTATTATTAAATAATTTTTTAATTTATAAATATATAAAAGCATTATATATGATGATAAATGGGATATATAAAAGGATCAGATAGATTAAAAAATAAATTCACTTATAAAGAGATGATCATGAATCAATTATGGTCGATGAAATTTATAAATGAATATGATGGTAAGATTCAATATCATCGCAGTTAATCATAATGTATGAAAGAGAACATGAGTTGAAAGGATAATTTATCTTCTGCATGCTATATTTGGAATATGATTCAATATAAAATGACTTCTTGAATATGATATTGGAATATGAGTATAAAAAAACCTTATCTTGGTTTGTTGAGATGTCATTATAATCAACATTCTCTAAAATAATTTTGAAGGCTTAGAAAAAAAAAATAGTTTTTATAGAAGAATATAATTATTTAAGAAATGAAACATATCTTAGAATAATAATGATAAAAAAGGTGTCTTATGTTTTGGAATGAATCTTTTTGTATCATGATATATTTAGTTGGAAAAGGAATTGTTGACGGATACTCATAACTCTATTTTTTGTTCATCCAAAAATATCTGAGATATATATAAATATTTATAAAAAAATATTGGTTGTAAGGGAAGCCAAAATACATTCCTAATTTTATTTTGAAATGAATGACATAAAATCATGTTAAAATTAATAAAAACTATAAAATTTTGGACTATAGTTATTTACGGTTATTGAATTGATGTAGTAGAGTGTATCCATGGACTTCAAGGTGGGAATAAATAATAAACCTCTTATTAATAATGTGATATGGTTTATAATTTAAAACTTGATTAAATATGTTTTTTTTCTTATTTTAGAAAATATATATTTTTTACAAAATTAGACTGTAAATTAATACTATAGTAAGGTTACATAGATTCCGTCCTTCCATTTTATCTAACGATGATATTATATTTACATTCAATTTCTTTAAGGGACTACATAATTATTTGTATACTGAATTAAGTTATTGTACATATTTTAATCCTACATATCAGGGAAAGTTTATATGGGAAAAATATATTGCATTATATCCAATAGGATTTCTCATTGTATGATCATGGAATTTGGGAACAACATCATTCATTAATTGAATTTTCATATTAAAATATTAGTCATTTTAGTATATACAGTGATCCATTTGGGGCATTTTATGGGATGTAGTGTCAGATCCGAGCTTGGTTAGACATCATCATAGAAATAATGTTCATGGGACAAGAAATAGTTGATGAGATTCTTGAAAATGTAGAGATGATTTGACATTATATGATAATATCTTAGAGTAGGCATAAATTATCAACAAAAAATTAGAGTAAACATATATTATTTGAGTTAGGAGATCCTTTTATCCTTAAGATATATATATTTGTGAAAAGGTGGGCTGTGTTTTGGCATGAAATGAGAATTATTCCAAAAAATTTCTAGTATATATGAAATTATTGAAAATGTGGGGTCATCTTCTTACCAATTCCTCTTACATCAATTTTAATCATAGCTTCATGATGTGTTATATGTTTCATTATTGAGGAAATTCATAAAAAAGATATATCTAATTATTTGATACATTAACTAGTTTTGTTAGAGTAATTTCATTTGTATGTGGAAAATCTAGTTTATATTATTAATTTTAGATTATAGGTGTAATAGAAAAAGGAAAACCACATGGTTAATTTGTTTAGGAAGGAGAAAATTATTGAATATAGACCAATGGAATTTGAAATGTATATGAGAGAATAATATCCTCACCTATTAATGAAACAAAATTAAGAGGATAAAATTTATTTAAGCCATAAGAATGAAAAAACCTATTTAATATTAATATTATATTAATATAATTTATTGTTAATGATTATAATACAATTCAATGGATTCAAATTCAATATATTAATTTCATACATTTTCAAATGAAAAAATAATTTTATTATAGATAAATTAATTTCCATAAATTATGTAGGTTTATTTAAAAGTAATATTAAAAAAAATTAATTTAGAAATTGAAAAAATAGACTTCAATTTAGGTCTAAACATGTAAATTTTTTTGTTAGGGCTGATTTTTCAAGTTTTTCAGAAAGAGTTGATATTTGGTTGACAAAAGAAACATATCATTCTTTAATTAATTCACTATTATCAAATTATCTAGATATAAAAGTCACATGAAATAATATAATTTATTTAGACAAAAGATATAATATTTATATTCAATACAGGGTTTAAAAATATTATGACATAATAAGAAAGATATTTTCTACTTTTTCATAATTATGTAATGTTTTATTTTAATCTAAATATCCTTTTTTTTAATTTATGTAATTAGAAGGATAAATTTGATTATTTTTTATTTAAAATTCACATTACTTTTAATTTTATTTTCATAAACTAATATATGTCATAAATTTTAATTAAAAACTTATTTTGATGTATATTTTATTCTAATGATTAATTTATTTTTATAAATTTATTTTTTTATTTTTTTTCCATTATATTTGGAATAATTTATTTTTAATAATTAATAAATAATATTATATATAAAATTATTCCATATTTGGTATCATCATGTTAAAATTCAGTAATATGTTTATTTTCATAATTTTTCACCAAAATAAGTTACTGTGGTTAAATGTTAGTAACCAATGTAGATGATTAAAAAATGTAAATATTTCAAAACTATTAGAAAACATTCCAAAATATTATATCTAATATTTTTGGATGACATAAATATACTAAAATTTCACAATCCACAAAAACTATCCACTCTAACAAAATTATCTTTCAAATAAAAGTAAATATTACTTTAAAACATTGATTAATTACAAGAGTGTTACTCCCATCACTTATAAAAGTATCCCTTCATCTCAAACTTTTTAACACACTATGAGGACCATAGATTTTCAAATATCTAAAAAAATTCATCCCTAATTATCTTCCCATGTTTTTTATTTTTTTCATCCCAAAATTCCTATTCAATAATTCTTTAAGAGAGATTTAAGAGAAGATATCAAAGGAAAAAAATAATTATGTAACCAAATTAATTCATTTATCATTCTTCATCCAGCTATATAAAATATATTATAATTATATTTATATGAATAATTTATTAACATTTCTATAAATAAATGTTATTATGTTGATCATAAATCCATTAAATATCCCCTTCCTATCTAATGGAAAATGAAACATCCCATCATGTGTATATGTAGACTACAACCTCCATGATGTATTCTATTTAATTTTTCTTCACCAACTCACATGAATGGTTATGTAGAATTTTTAATGAATATATGTAATATTTAATAAAAAATTATTATTCAATAATGAAAAAAAGAAATCTATATTATATCCCTCATATCGTTTGTAAAATGGAAATTTTTCTCGTGTGTTTGTGAGAATTATTCTATCCTTGAAAAAGATATATTTTTTTTATTCTTACCCATAAAAAATATCTAGTTCTATAAGATTATTTAATGTATAAAAATAATTATTGTGGAATTATTACTATTTTTATGATGATTTAACTATATCTACTTTTACTATGGTAAACCTACCGATGTACTTTTTAGTGAATATGAATAGAATAACCTCAAAAATTATGATGTAAATTTAATAAATAATATTAAATAAAAAAATTATAATGAAATAGAAATTTGAAAAAAAATATATTAATTAATAGTAAATAGTTCTAAATAATTTTAAAAATTAATAAATGCTTATTTTTTCATAATGTAAAATACGTACGTAGTGATTCAAGACTGTGGGTAATTGATTTCTCTTTAAAAAATTAATTTCAATATTTTTAATTCATATTCATCTTTGTAGATGTTTCTTTAAATGTTTCAATAATATTATTCCCTATTGAAAATTTTTAGTTTAAAGGTAATTTCAACTTTATTTTATTTATTTATATTTTTTTAAAAAGGAATCATTTTTAATTTTTCTAGTTGGGGCATATTTGATTTCTTTATAATGGGGTGAATTGTTTTTACAAAAAATTTACTATATGAATTAAATTTCCCATTATTATGAAAAATTATTGTTATGAGTCCTCCATTTCATGTATCCATTTTATTCTAAAATTAATTAAATACCTATTTTTTTGGGAATTTTTCCAATTTAAATACAATCAAAACAAAATAATATTTCAATTTTTATTAGTTTTTTAAAATCAATTTTTTATTACTAGTTTAAATGATTGTTATTATGAATAGTTAAAATTTATTTCTTTTGTTCATATATATTTTTGCAATGTTGTAGATGATAATAGGAGAGGAAAATAAATTACCACCAATTCATTGTGTAGTGATTTTATTTCATAAGAGATATTGAATAGAATTAATTAATTATAAGATATTACAAATAAGTTAAACATGGGTGGATAGATTTAATGAATATGAGGTCTTAAGAAACATTTTTGGTTAATTTATTATGGTAGATATTTAAACATTTTTCTTTACAAAATTATTTTTTTGAAATGTGGTTATGTTTTATTCAAGTGCATATTGTATGATTATTATAATATGTCCATTTCATCAAGGGGTTTCATTTTTTCAAAGGAACAACAGGATTTAATTGATTTATATCAATTACTAATATGTTATTCTCAATACTTATTTTTAAATGTTTTTATTGTCTTAAGGACTATTTTTTACATTAAAAAAAATATTTCTAATTATGGTGTATTATTTTGAATGCATGATGTGTCGCTACTAGAAATTAGATATGTACCAACAATTTTATTCCAATGATACTAAAAAAACTGTTGAAATAGGGAAAATAAAATGACTACACACTGATTTTTTATCCAAAACCATTGGAATTGGTACCATTATAGGAATCTATACCAATGGTTTTTCCAAAACTATTGATATAATTCCAAGACATACCAACGTTTTTAGACAACTTGTTCATATAGCTTCAATAAAATAACCATATAACAATGGGTTTTCCAAAACCTTTGGTTTAGATTCTAGCTATATCAAAAATTTTACTGAATCTAAAAATATATACTCCATTTTAACTTCCAATACAAATATTTTTTTCTTAAGCATTGGTAAAGTTAAAAAAAATTAATATATATAGAAACTATTTGGAAAACCGCTTGTATATGTATTTTGATTTTGATTTAATTATTTTATCAAATAACATTGAATAAAATAAATTATTTACTTATAATTAAAAACATATTTATATATATTTATTATATTATGTTCCAAAACACATTATAACTACGTGGTTTGGTCACTGAAGTATATATCATACGTTCAGGGATCAAAACCAGTCAAGGTATTTTTGAATTACCTATACCAATTCATTTGAAAACCATTAGTATACGAATTTAAAATTACTTATACTAACTAATTAGAAACCACTGGTATATCTACCTATTTCAATGGTTTTCCAAACCAATTGGTATATGTCTATAGTAATACCAGATAGGAAACAACCACCCAAGATATTTGTGTATCCATTACCAATAGTTTTGGGACCTATAGAAGTGTATCCAAACCATTGGTATATGAATTTTGTTTCAATAGGGTGTGAATTTAGTGAATAAATAATTTAAACATATGACCATTAATTGTGGATGTAGCATACACAAAAAGGATGTGTCCACTTTATTGTGAAATGGGTTCCCTTATTCTCTAAAAATACAAAATTTAAAAATAATATGAAAGTACGATGTTTCAAAATAATTTCTATTAAAATCATAATGATGGGTTTGTTATGAGAGTGCTGGTATAGTTGGTAACAATGAAATTGTGAAATGAATATATTTTTAACAATAGGATTTGGTATATGGATTTGGGGTTTCATAGTTGGTATCAAAGTAGTGTCTAGATAACTTTATAGGTTAGAATATTTTTAAAAGAT
Source organism: Viscum album (assembly GCA_963277665.1). Lineage (NCBI taxonomy): Eukaryota > Viridiplantae > Streptophyta > Magnoliopsida > Santalales > Viscaceae > Viscum > Viscum album. The sequence continues at coordinate 714,758,734 of OY728160.1, forward strand.
ACCCATTTAAATATAAACATAAGTTAATAATATTATAAGATAGTATTTGTGGGATTCCATGATAGTTAATCTAATATATGTCTCTTTAATAGAGGGTTTCCAAAGAGTTTATAGGGTTGATGAAGTGGGAGTCTAGTTAGAGAATAATATTTTAGGGATTGGTAACCTATAAAGTATGGAGTTAGTACTAAGTTGTTTCTGGTAGATTCAAAAATAATTAATTCATGAAATTATATATAGAAACCTTCCAAGAGAGTGACCAAATTCTCAATAAAAGAACATGTTAATAGAGTAACAGTTCATGAAATCACACCCTCTTTATAGTGGAACTTCAATCCTAGTGTTAGATAATAGATGGATAAATTATTTTTATTACATATTTAATTTTTTTGGATAGAAGAAAAAAATTTAACAGTCACTATTTTTTGAAGAATAATCTGATAAATGGTGGTATTTGGTAAAAAAATATCCAGGTAAATATGGAAAATGATACCATTTAGTGGAATATATGAAGTAGTTTAGGGTCATGCCCCCAAATTTAAAATAAAAGGAATTTTGGACTAAGAGGGATCCCATCAAATGGAAAACTCCCCTAAACACAAAAATCCTAAAAACCCAAAATATTTAGTGTCTTGAGATACAATTTGAATATAAAACAAAAAAAATTAGAACATAGGATTAATATAAACTCAAATACATGACACGAAGTCCCATTGATGTTTCATTCTGAAATCCCCATGCCAAGTAGATACCCAATAAAACACTAAGATAGTGACACTAAGTGGTACTCACTACTATCTAACGACACAAATATATGAGAACCACAATATGAGAACAATCATTTCCTAGCATTTTCCAAATCCATAAGCCCCCTACTCATCACCCACCTGCTCTTCCACAAGCTCATCTTCTCCATCATCTATTCACCAGCTCATCTATCATGGAGTTGATATTATTTAATGATATATATTTAATAAAAATATTTTACAAATGTTATTCAAAATAAAATATGAAGGTAAGGAAAGATGTTAAATTGATGGAAAAGATACATAGTAACTACTCATGTAGAACATTTTAGTAGATTAGTATGGTTTCAATAGAATTATATTTTGCACAGTTATAAAAAAATTGATGTTATTTAAATAATATACAAGATATGTTTATAAATATAATTCAACAAATTTTACTTTTAATGTTATTAGGAAGTTTTATGAAGTGTATAGAGAGTTTATATATTATTTTCTAACACATATCTATCTCATGAAATTAAAAATAAGAACATTCAAGGTTGTAAGTATTAGATAAAATAACAACCTAGAAACAAAGAGTTAATCCTCACAAATGTTCTAATGTTTGGTAAGAAATATTTTATGAAATTTATATCCCGTATCAAGAATGTGTTATCAATGTGTTATGTTTATTCATTTAGAATAGGACTACAATAATAAGTGTTCTTATTCAAATAATACTAGGAAATCAGATGGCCAATTGCTAGTGAAATTATGTAATTGGAATGAGTTGGTTCATTACGATAAATAAAGAGAAAATATTGCTACCCATGTTAAGAAAAATAATGATCAAAATCAAAACATTATGGAAAATTTATTTTCTATTACTAAAACATATAGTGGACCATCAAATTATGTGATGAATCATACATTAAATATATAGTACAATTATTCCAATGTGTTTTTGGATTTTTGATCTATATATTATTTTATTTATAGGACATATAGATGTAAAATAGACATTTCTTTTCAATATATGGATAAACAAATATTTATAAAAACTCATGGGGGGTTTAATAAAGAAAAAATATTTTATAAAATCATAATATTATCATCAATATAAATTTTTTTTTCAAAAAATATTGTTGTCAAAACAACAGTATAATGTGCTATTATTTAGAGTATGGATTATATTTTTTTAATCATGTTTTGATATATTATAGATTTAAAGAGTTTATATTCAATTTTAATGATTTTATCTAATTCATATATAAGAATGAGTTTATATTTATTATATAATTTCATGAAGACAATAAATTTATTAATGATAGATGAGAAATATATCTGGACAATATATTTAAAAAAATTTCATTAAAATTTGTAATGTTTTAGTGGTGAATAAATATATTTATGTATATAACAATGATTTTAAAGTACAATTATTGATATCATAGTAGAATTAACTATTAACTAAGATAATAATGACAATCTAATTTTAAATATATCTTATGAAATAGATTTTATTAGGGTATTAGAGTTGAAAAGAAAATTACAAGAATTTCATTATAAGGGTTTTATTATAACAAAAACATCACCTTGGAGTTCTCCAATTATTTTTCATAAATCATGAATAGTTCTATAAGGATTTATGTTGATTATAGTCAACTTAATAATATTATAGTTTAGGGAATGTATTATTTTCCTTATATTGATGTCTTATTCGATACATACTTGTGTTCAAATTATTCCTGAATGATTTAGGTCAAGTCTAGATATCATAAGTAGAATTAAAATGATGAAGAAATTAAAATCTAGGTATTATAATTATGGTTTTGTGGTTATACACTATGTGTGTATAGATTCCACTATTGTTCTTATGGATTTTATAAATTGTGACTATCTGTGTAATTGGATGAAATTATATTGGTATTCATTGAAAATATTTACATATATTATAAATGTTATTATGATTATTTGAAACAAATAATCATAGATCTATTTACCATAACATAAAATAATATATATGAGATATTTAGTAAATGTTATTTTTTATTTAATACCCATTTATATAGAAATAAATTTACAAAATATTTAAATTTTTTGGAACCTACTATGTATAATGTTGTAGAATAATTTTCATAACTAACTTATTTAATTGAGATAACTTTTTTCATTGAAAATTGGGATATAATCGACTGTAATTCAAAATATTTCCATTTTAGCTAACAGAAATATTATTTTAAAATAAAATGGAGTTCAATTAATAATTATATTTGTGTTTCAATAATTTTTTTAGGAATTGAATATAATATGGGTATAATCTATTTTATTAGGCATTTCATCAAGGATTTGTTAAATTTTTATTTATAGCTATTCATAATTGAATGAAATTAGTAATATTATGTTACTATATGATCATGTAATTTCATATTCAGCACTCTTGTTGAATCCCAAAGTGATTAATTTTCAATAGCAATACCTTGATCTTGTACTTTTAAATTTTGATGCTTGATATATATTGTTGGAAATGCGATATAAACCAAAATTATAAAATAATTGAAATATATATTCACATAATGTGAGTTGAACATGTGGAAAATGATATTGTTGGTATAGATGATGTGGTATAGCATTAGAATTCACAATTATGAAAGTAATGAAACCAAGGTATTTTATGATGTAAATGAAATGGTTAATGCATTATTAACCCATATGTGTTAGGGGAATAATCGAATAATTAATGAATTAATGAATCTCAAATTCGATGATGTTTATTCAAAATCCTTCATTATTTTTTGTCAATAATAAGTACAATAATTATTATTCAAAAGATATTTAATTTTGTTATACAATAAAATTAATTAATTGAAGGAAACTTTTCGGAGGCTAATATTGTTTAAAAGGTAATACATTTTTTTAAATAGGATTTCTACTCTAAGTGACTTTTAGTTTAAGAACAAATTGATTACATAACCTCAAAAATCTGTATTACATGTTAAACATACATTTATAAGATCTACATTTTTCATTGAGAACATTATTTATAGGAATATATGAAGAAATAATTTTCTTATTTTATAATTAAATGAATGACTTTTCAATATGTAAAATATGAATGACCACAACTGAAGGGAATGAGTTATCCATTGGACGTTACACAATGGAAATGGGATAATGTGTCTATGGATTATGTGGTATGATCACTAAATACACGTTGAGGTAAAAAAAATTACTGTTATTGATGATTATTTTACTAAATATATGTATCTTCTTAATATTATAGGTAAACGATCATGTGTTCTACATTCTTGAATCTGTCATAAAGGCATAGTTATATTACATTGTTCATTCATTTCAATATATGTTATAATGATTCAAAAAGTACATATAATTTTTGAAAAGGATATAAGAAGCCATTGATTATAGATTTTTATTTTATTTAGATATTATTACACAATCAAATGGACAATCAGTTATAAGAATTTAGAATCTTGATCATATAATATGTGATTACTCATTATATATTTATATAATTTGTAAAAAATTATCATTATCATAACTTTATTATAATAATATTTTATGTTCCATTAATGGAAATGAATTTATTTACATATTATTTTAGGACATGAGTCGTACCATACCATATTATGTATAATTTGGAGAAATAATATAGTTGGGACCAAATCTTGAGGATGGAATAATTAAATCGGAAAATGATTCAACCTCATATGAGACCATTATAGATTAGGGATAAATGAGATGTTTTTAGATGGATGAAATATCTGTAATTTGAGGTATAAGACCATGTTTTCATTATGATTTCACCATTATAATGATGAAACGAGAAATAATAAGAAATTGAAATTAGGCTAATGGGTAATTTTTCAATATGAAATTTTATAGAATAGGACATCAGTTACTTATCAAATAATATAACCTTTGGGTTCACCATAGGTAAATGATGTTTTTATTCTCATTATTAAGAAAATATGTTTATGATGAATCTCATTTTTTCAAAAATTAAGTAAGTAGAATATTTAGAGGAAAATATTTCATATAATGAAAATTTAGGTTAAATTATTGATTATAAATAGAATTTTTTATCGAATAAAGATACCCACCCAATGAATGTTTTGTGGAAGAACCATACCATTAATGGAATAAAATGGGAATTTAAAAAGGAAATGAGAGAAAAAAATCATCATATTTTTTTAAATGAATAAAACTATTTGTATTGAGTTTATTAAGGGGGAAGAATGTGAAATCCCTATTAAAGTATATATTAAAAATAATTTAATGTCTTGTTAATTTTAATAATATATGATGTTGATTCATATTAAATATAATAGTTTCATATATGATTTTTGTTTAAAAAGAAAATTTTTATTCTAAAAAAATCTATTCTAATAATTATATATATATATTTATGTTAAATTTTCCAATTATATGAAGGTGGATTTGATAAAATGAAAATATTTTTTTGGAAGAAAAAATTATATTATGGATAATTGTTATGATATTAAGAAAGATTCGACTTATTAGTTAACATTGAAAAATATCTATTTTGAAAATACATTCACTTTAATAATTCTTTCATGATTTAAAAATCATTTTAATGATAATAAAACATATTTTATTTATTGAATAAAAATTTATAAAGTGAAATAAATCATTTTAAGTTATTTTCTTGAATTTAGAACAAAATGATAAAGGTTTTAATATATATATAATGTTTTATTACTAATAAAAACTATTCATGTTCATTTTATTATAATTAATTATTTTCAAGGTACAAAATTGTCATTGATTTCATTCAAATAAGCATAAACAAATTATTATAATAATTAAAAAATATTTTTCAAGATGATTTATTCTAAACATTATTTTAGTGCAATTTTTTTCATAGAATGACTCTTCTCCAAAAAATGACATCATACTATATTTCACACATTTATATAAAAAATAATTTCAATCAAACCTAGAAATGAAATCATATAAAATGGTCTACATAATCGAGATCATCATTTTCAATTTTTTTATAATTTTAATTTCATTATTTTTCAAAATAAAATTACTATGGTAAATATTATTACCACCATTGTAAAGGGATAAATGAAGAAAATTGTTTCAAAATAAGTTATAAGGTCCTACAATACAAAATTTAAACATATATGACGTGTTATTTATACCAAACATATCTAATATTAGATTTTTAATAAATTTTCACCAATTGTAATATAATCTAAGCATTATATTATATTAATTTTTTATATTTACCTGAATATCACTACCCACAAATAAAAATGCTCCCTTTCACCATAACTTCTCCAAAAATGTTGGATATATTTGATAAAAAATTATCTATTCAATTCAGACCCAAAATAAATTTACCACATTTTAGATGATTTTTATTTTCTAATAGCCCATTCTAATGGTGCTGAAAGAGATATCCAATTTTGGATACCCAAGGAAGAGAAAACAGCATATCCAAGAACATTAGCATTTCAATATTCTTTAACCGTATTCAATAATATCTTGAACTTATTAATAAAATTATATCAAAACCAAAATTATATTAAAATGTTATTTTATTTATGGTATAAAAAATTTATATCTCTTTACCATCTAATGGAAAATGAAAATACCTCATGTTCATATGTATAGACTACCACCTATATAGAGTGACATATTTCATCTTTGATCACCTCCTCACCTGGATGGTGAAAAATTTAATTTATTTATTATAAATTTTATTTATGACTTAAATATTATTCTAAAAATAAAATAAATTATATAATTTCATTCACCCCCATCTATTGGAAGAAAGGAATTATCAATTCTAGGTATATACTGGTGACCCCTTTATGAAAAAAACATTTTCATTCACAATCTCATTAACAGGATAGTTATAAATTATTTTTAATACATAAAACTAATGAATATTAAAATTTGGAGAATCTTTTGATGATATATCTAGAATCTATTTTATGACGGTAAATCAACTAAATTATTTTTGAATAATATAAAACAAATAATGTTAAAACTTCTTATTTTAAAATAATAAAATTTGTAACTAAATAAATAATAGAATAAATTAAATAATTTTGATAATAGAAAAAGAAAAATAATACAAATTATTATGAAAAAAATACATGGTTAATATATTTTTATCAATAAGAAATTATGAATTTATATGTTTTGATATAGGGTTCAAGAAAAAATATTTCTCTTAAATTCATTATTTTTAATCATTTAAAATCAATTTATTACATTTCATTGTTCTTTTAAAATTTTCAAGAATTTTCTAAATTATTGTGAAATTATTGTTCTATGTTATTTAAAAAAATATTTTAACTAAATTTGAATGATATCAAAAATAATCTTTTGATGTTTTCATTGAAGGACGTATTGAAAAATCATTACAATGTTATGGAAAAAATGTTTTTTACCATTTTCTACGTCACCACATTTTATCTCCAACATGAAAATTTTTATTTATGAAGTTTAATTTTCATGATTTCATGGTCTTCTGAAAGAAAATAAATTCATATTGTTTAGGGAAATTGATTTAATTTGATAGAGTTATAAAAATGAAATGATATTTTATCATATTTTTATTATATGATTGAATTATCTTTATATTATGTTTTTAGATAAGTGTTACTATTATTAATGAATCCTTATACACATATTATTACATATATTTTAACATAATTATCCATTAAACACATCCATAATATTTTGAGAGATTGTTTCTTTAAAATAATAGGTATATAAAACAATATTATATAAAATAAAGAATCTTAATATTAATATCTGTAATGAGATCCTAAATCAACATGATCCCCTAAAACCACAACGGACAACTTGAGAAATAAATCAAAAAAATTAGTGTTCTAAAAAACCCATTAGGGGAATAAAAATGATAACAAAACTTATCATTTTTGTCAAGGAAATAATATGATATATTTAAATAAAAGTCCTGTGAGTAATGATATGAGAGAATAATAAAAATAAAATTGAATCATAATATCATTCAAACATTGTAATGTGGAAATAACATGAAACATGATATATGAATAAATAATGTATTAATACACATAAAACATTGCGAGGTGGGTATAGTCCTATCATGGATTAGGTTTACTCTCTAATAACACACATATAGTCTCATGATGCATTAATATTACCCAATGTACATGAGCCCTATTTGTTTTAACCCATTAAAATAAGTACACACTTTTGTGTTCTGAAAAATATAAATCAAACACATGAAATAATCATAATTATTACATAGGGAATCAAATACATTTCATAATGGTAAGATCCAATATATTTTAAGGAATATCTCTCAAATAGTCTTGTTTGAACCTATTTTAGTTGTATTTTCCATATTATTTAATCCATTATGGATGAGTTATTTTTGGCAATACCAAGAATTTGTTGAGAGAGAATACAAAAATTTAGGTTTTTATGTTTTTTTCAATTAATGGATTTAGTCTATATATTTGTTAAGGGTTTAATAGATTTCAACATGGGATTGGAAGGATTCAGATGTGGTTTTTTATTTTCATAATGAAACTAAAATTGTAGTTTACTTCTAGCCTTTTAAAAATTATGAACATGTTATAGGATGTATAACAATACCCAAGAATATGTTCTGAACTGGTACATGGGGTGAAAAAAATACATGATGTAAAAATTATTCAGATCATTTAATGTTAGATCAGGGATATTTTAACCAAGGATGACATAATTTTTGAAATATCCATTAAAATGATAATTTCAAATCTAGAAAAGCATTTAGGTTGTAAAAATATCATGAACAATTGTTTTATATCCTAAAACATGTATAATTATATTTTATTTATAATTAATCTCATTCACAATGGTCCTAGGGTGATTCCATTAAATTTAAGATTTATTCCATCCCTTTCCGACGTCTGGATCAATCATTTGATGTATGGTTAAATACAATGATATGGTTTTCTTCTCTCACCCATTTTTATATGTTTTCACATTTTAATATTTTGACATCTGTTGAATATGGTTTGATCTTGTGTGATCAATGATTTTTCTTCTAATATAAATATCTTTTGTTTTACATTAGTTCTCTCAATAAGTGGGTGTTTCGTGAATTACTAAAAAAGGAATGTGGTCTGAAAGAAATACCTATTTTCTATTGATGATTTTACATGTTTTTGAAATAATGTTAATTTTCACCAACATGACATGCACATTAATTATCATATAAATGGGTGTTGATAGATCATGTGTTGGATTACTCATTAGATCCATTTATGTCTAATTGTTTTGATAGCTAGCTTTTAGATATATGTACGGTGAACCTACCCTTGAACAATAATAAAGAGGTTAATGTCCTAATGATATGTATTAGCATGACATGAGTTGTAAGGGGACTAAATTTGATGGATCCCCCAAGGAAAAAATTTTACTTGATTGTTGAAATTACTTGTGATATTTTTTATAAAATGAGTCTTCCCACTGGTTTGATAATAGATTAAAATATAATTTAATGAATGAATGGGTATTTGAATGAGATAAAAATAATAGTCTAAATTGACCATTGTTTATTATAGAATTACAATGTGATATTATTTCCATTATGACTTATGTTGTAGTTCGTGTTGAACAGATTATATAAGGATCTCTCATCAATTATGTGACATCATGATCAGAATGCCCCTCAATGGGGCCCTGAGGTAGTGTGACACCTATACCCAATAATACCTTCCTATAAAATAGTGGATAAAAAATTATAAAGAGGTCTTATGGTGTGATAATAGAGATAATATGATCTTTGATCATATTAGAGCACAAACAGATATAGATATATAAAATATATGAATAAACAAATATATAAGAAAATAATTATTAAGAAAAACTGGCATAGGAAGATATGAAATGTCATCAACAGATAATAATTAGATAAAAATATGAAGAATATCATATAAAATAATTTCATAGCATGTCATTTACTAAAAATCATGAAAACATGGATACAATGCATTCGTCATAGATGCTATATATGCAATAGAAAAGAATAAAAATGAAAAATCAATCCAAACTTCCTGAGCTCTAACTGAATCATCTTCTAACCAGATCCATCATAATGAAATAAGTAATATCAGGTGTACAAATTAGAATCCTTTCCCTTATCAACCTGTATATACATATAATCTTTCTTGATACAATTGGAAGCCAAAATTTGATGTGTGATGAATCTTAGTAGGCCACCACCAATGATGTCTATACAATCATATATTATAATATAAATGGAGTAGTGTATAGATATATATAAATGTAAATCAATTCTATAATAATAATAAATCAAACATAATAAATCCCCAGCTGCTAATGTCTCCGAATATGAGATCATTTAGTTAAATCTTTTTTATTTAGTTTATAATAAGTGTGAATAGTACTTTATATGATATAGATAATGTAATAGGATCCATGGTGTAACCATGGAATCATATATTGATGGTTTTAATGAAATATGATCACTGGTTGAATTGAGGAGTACATGTGATGGAATGGCATCGTCTGAGTACCACTGGGTTTGTTACGGGTTCCAATGTGGGTATCTTCCTTCATAACTTGATCATTGAATTGGAAGGACGTCCTCTGAGTTCTCAAAGAATTTCGTTGGTGTAATGAACATGGTGGGCCTAAAACTGGACCAAACTCGGCCACGCCCGAGCCCAGCCCTCTGGAAGATAGCAGACCCCCACCCTCAGGAAGATAACATGCCCCCACCTCAGACGGGCCCAGATAACACGTGGAAGGAACATTCCTCTTCCTGGATAAGATTTAATATGCCTCCCTTGAAACTCGAACCCATGACGAACCCAGTGGTAGTCGTAACGCTCCTCAGTTATCCTTTAAGCCTATGGTCACGGGCTCGAGTTGTGGGGGAGGCGTATTAAATCCTCGCCAGGCAGGGGACAGTTCTTGCCACATGTTTTCTGGGCCAGTCTGAGGTGGGGGCTTGTTATCTTCCAGAGAGTGGGGGTCTTCTATCTTCCAGAGGGCTAGGGTCAGGCATGGCTGAGTTTGGTTGGGCTTTAGGCCCACTAGGTTCGTTACATAAAAATTCACCTTTTAATGTAACGAGTTCATTGGTCTAGTCACCTCCAACCACAAGACCACCCTTTCCATGGAGATCATGTTAATTGTTGGTTGTTTTATTTTATTGTAGCTCCTGGTTATCTCAGTGTTAGTTTTATTTAGTTGTATTTGTATTGGACCATATTGTTCATTTTTTGAGATTTAGTTGTGTTATCTCTGGTGTGTTTTCAATGTTGCATATTTTGATCCTATTTATTATTAGGCCAAATCATTCCCTCTTGTTTTATATATGATTCCCGACACTAGTTTCTAGTCCGTGGGGATCAGGAATTCCCTTCGGATCATGTCGCGGACTGGGTCGGGTTATATGGCATTCTTTCCTGGTTCGTGACATTTGGGAATCCATAGATAGAATAATTATGAATATTCCTATAAATATGAAAAACATACATATGAAATAGGTACCTTATACATATATAATTATTTAATATATGAAATGTAATAATATGGACTTTTTATAAGTTATTTGGTAAAAAATTTAACCATTCCTTTATGTGAGAAGGCTATTTAAGGATATGAACCCATTTATATTAATATACTTATTTATAAGGATCTTTCCATGACCGTTAATTAGGAATTATAATGTTGTCTAATCACATGAAACTGATTACAATTTCAATTATAGTATCATTTTTTATGTTTATACCGTTTCCATTCATTTAACATGTGATGGATGTTTAGGGATATGTAATCAATGTCAAATTCAACTTAAATTTCATTTCTGTATAATACTTATAAAAAATATTATAACTTAATAACTAAATATTTGAATACATAATGAATACAGATACCTTTAATATGGATGTCTCTAGAACACTTTAACAATAGAACATGTAAACCTAACATGGATTTCAATTTCATAAAAGAGTTCACACCCTACTTTGGGCAGATGATGTTGTGACTCCTAACACTTGTGGTGTGAATAGAATTTTTAGAACTAGCTCTAGAACATGAATAAAATGATTATAATCACAAAATATGAATTAAATAATAAACACCAAGTGAAACATGTTTGAGAATAATGAACACAATTCATAAAATAATTAGAAAATGAGGGGTGATTTGTAAAACACATAGATCAATACTACAAAGAACTATTAATATATATGAACCATTATTTTTTCATATAATGGAGGAAACTATTAATAATGGACCAAAAGAATGAGAATAAGGCATAAGAGCCTATATCAAAATAACACCATCAAAGAGATGAGAAATGGATAAGGGATCCAAAGGTATGAATCACATACCCTGAAGAATCCAACATGATGATCGAATCTTTATATGGAGGTTGAATAGTGAAACATAAACAGAACTAATGAAGAGTTTATTGGGAGCATCGCCATGTTATAGGAGGGACTCATGTCTGTTGTAAGGGTATGTTAAAAGTTTATTAAGGTAAAATGGTAAATATTCCAAACATATATAGGGTCTCATGGTTTGGCCACATGGTTGGTGAAACCATGTACCAACCATGATTACCTCACTACCTCAAAAGGGGATACACATAGTTATGCCACACTATTTGAGAACCGATCTACAATTAGGTATATATGATTCTACTAAAAAGGTATGAAAACCCACATTGTTGTGAAACCATAGGTGAATGAATAGAGAAGACAGTGAACACTTCTTTTACTTCTAAAATTACAAGAATGGTTTGGAGAATCCTGCAAGTTGGGTTTAGTTGTTTCTAAAAACTGTTTTGTAGGGGAATTTCATCCACTGGATGGGGATATGATATTCAAACAAGCTCTACAAAAAAAATCCTTAGGAATTTATAATTGGTCAATAATAAAGAGATATTAAAAAAATATAATGGTTCCATAATTCATAGAAAAATCGTATTTAGGTCTTCCTCCTTAAATAAAATCCTTCTTGAGTTCTCCATACATGGGAGGAAAAACATCATCTCAGATCTACCTGAAACACTGGGAACATACAATGAAATCTCACTCCCATTTCTCATCATGTACCCAACCATTTATCCCTATAACATGTACAAATGGGATTGATCAGTTTCAAGGATCCTTCATGATCTGGTCAATAATGCATGTGGGATACTCCTCAAAAGAAGTATCAACAACAAACTCAACATCATTGCAATCAAATGATTGAGATGTGTCACCACGATATCATTGAAGAAGTGAATCATAGAATATGCCATGCATGGAATTGTACCTCTATGGTAATAGATAGCGATAGGCTAGTAGACTAACTCTATCCAAAATCTCAAAAATCCAAATGTAATGCAGTGAAAACCACCCTTTTATTTGAATATGCTTACTCCAAATTCAATTGATTGCCGCAAAAAAATATGATCACCAGCCTCAAACTCTAGACGTTGCTAATGAAGGTTGACATGCAATTTCTATCCATGCTGAGTAGTAAAAATAAGCATAAAAATCATCTGAACATACACCACAGTCTCTGAAATGAGACAAGGAGGTAGTAGAACTGTGGCTCATATCTCTTTCCAGTATAGGGGTGAATTAAATAACATACCATATAGGGAATCATATAGATAAATATGAATCTTCAATAGAAAACCATTATTTTATTGAGACATTATAAGAGGAATACACATCTTCCATGAAACTCAAAAATCAATAATTTGTTCTTGAATCATATCATCCAACACATGTATCATCCATTTCATCTAGAGTCCATCGAAAGGTGAGAAGATATTCTAAAAAGAACACATGTACCTATATCCATATGTAACTCCTTCCAGAACCTCAATGTAAAATGACTTTTATTATCTAAAATCCTTGAACAAGGGACCTAGTGTAACCCTATGATATCATATTCATATAGTCATCCCATATTATTAACTTGGAATGTATCCCAGATAGAAAAGGAAGTGAGAAACCTTCATCATTCAATCAATGAATACCCAAACCACATAGATAAATCATTGAGACCTTGATAATCTAATGAAAAAATCTACAAAAAAACATTCTATTTACATATTGGGATAGGAAACAGTTATTACAATCCACTAGGATTCGGGTTCTCATCCTTCACCTACAGATAATTGGAATTCCTATTGATAAAACCTATTATTTAAAATTTCATCCAAGTACACCCATTCATGCATTTCATAAATCAATACATCATAGATATTACTTTATAAATTGGCCACTATAAAAATGGGACTCTCATGTCTGTTCCTGTATAAATTATTTAGGAACCCAAAATCTCCCATGTATATATAAGTTGTCATCTACATTAATGGGAAATTCTGAAGGTGGCTCCACACTATAATTTCATTCTCATTGGACTAACAAATTGTTATCTAAAAGTTTGTTTCTTTTAAACATATCTATTGGTGAAATGGAAATTGCTAAGGCTGTTAGAAAATGACTCTGAGGAATCTCATGAAATAAATGATATAACCTAGTAAGTAGGGCCATTAATTTCCATTCACCAAAAACTTTCTGTATGAATTGTGATTTTGTTTTCCAATTCATCTCATTTCCATTTCTGGGTGTATAAGAAAGATCAAAGTCCAAGTAATAATGTAATTCGACCCATATTTCTTATATGAAAATCATGATACACAATAAAAAAGATACATTAAAGGCTCTTTTGGTTTTTATACACCAAAAAGAACCCACACATCATATAGGGTCTCTAATAGCATAACACATGTACAAAAGATACTAGATCAAGGTTAGGTGTTGGGTAATTATGCTCATAAGGTCTAAACTAGGGATACTCATACATAATGAATCTATTCTTATTCATTATCATTGCATCAAATGAATTGAATAATGCCTCATAGAATAATGTATAATGTCTTCCCAACTGTGGATGAATAATAATTTATGTATAAGTATGTATTCATTTTATATTAGGAAATTACTTCTCCCACAATTCATACCATAGGAACATCACAAGAAAATTTGAAAGACTCGGAAGAGGTCAATAAAGGTTTGATGAGTCTTGTATACAATTCCTATAATATTCAGACATTCCTATGAATCATTTTATTTCAAAAACATTCTTGGGATGCTTCCATGAAACCACAACCATCACTTTCTCTAGGTTAGCTGATACTCATGATTAAGAGATTACTTATCTAAAAATAAGAACCTCTTCAATCTATATGTGGATATTACAAATCATATCATAAAACTGACACTCTGTTAGTGTATTAAAAATAGATATCAATATGTTTAGATTATTCACTATGAGTATGTAAATAAACCCAGATGTTTTCCAAAAAACCCATGACAATGGAATCCTAATAAGGGTGAAAAAACCAACTCATCAACATCATGAAGGCTATTAGAACATTTCTAATATTGAAAGAAATAACATGGTATGCTTATAAATCATACTGACTATGAAAAACATTGCATGGTAAATCTAAATACATTGAAAGATAAGAAAAGACATCCACTAATAATAATAAAATCAAACTATTAAAAAAATATACAAAATTTTGTTGGAGTTTCATATCTCTAAAATGTAAGAAAAAATGGATTCAAATTAGATGGAAATAGTAGTATACATGATATACAAAAACAATAAAAAATTAAAAACAATCAAAGAATCTGGATCCTCATCTTTCTCATGTTCTACCCTACTCCGTCCTAAAGAATGAAAGTAGGTTAGGTATCCACTGAAAGAAACTAACCCCTATAACCCCTTGGAAACATATAATCTACCTGAGTATGATCATCCATCTAAATAGGGTGTGACATAAATAACATTAGGGTACATGTAATGGCATCTATAAAATCTAGTTTTTGAATTTAAACTGAGCATTTTGTAGGTATATATAAATTTAAAACAAAATCTATAATAATAATGACTCATACCTAATTAATCATACACTTGAAATGTATCTCAATATGTGATCATTTAAATAATTAATTTATGATAATTTTATAATATGTGTAAATTGTAGTGTATATCATCTAGATAATATAAGAGGATTGGTGGTTTAAGCCAATTTTCCTATTATAATGATAATAGTGAGAGAGTCTAAGGTGAAACCAATGCATACTTGACCTCAAGCGTCTATACAACTTATTAATGTCATAAATATTGAAAATAATTGTTCTATGTGTAATACATGCGAAATTTACCAGCGAATATGGATATAAAATATTCTTATCGAGTCCATGGATCTCATTCATGATAATACCAAACTATGCATGATTAGGCCCAATAAGGTAAATCTATGGGGTTATCTGTCTGAATACATCATTTGGGATCCATGGGGTATATCTAAGGAAACCTAATATACAAATAGATATTGAAGTGACCCTATGGTGTAATGTCTGGAATTTATTAGTTGATATAGACTATAGTACAAGGTGGGTTTTTTTGTTGAAAAAAATCAATGATTGAGAATGGAATCCTCTATGTGTTGAAGGAATTCCCTCAAGAATCCATATATTTTCCTAGTATAACAATGACAATAAAATTAAAAATATTCATATAAAATTGAATCCTTTTACATATATCATTATTTAAAATATAGTATATTTAATACTCTTAAATTTTTACAAGCCATTTGTTTTACTTGTTGACCAAGCATCAATGTGACATGGCTAGTAAAGGATATGAAACAATTTATTATATTAATTATATCATAATTTATTAGAATAACTCCTTAGCATTTCATTAGACATGTCAAGGTTTTCTGAGGACATGAAACCAATTACCATTACATTTACACTATAAATTTATTATCTTCATATGATTTTCATTCATTTAACATGACGAGGATGTTTAGGGATATGAAATGAATGTCAAATACAACATATAATTTATGGCCAGGTGATATTTACATATATAAAATCTATTTAACAATTAATGATTCATTTATTTTGTTAAAAACATAATTTCATTAAGTCCATGTCTAGATCACCCAAATGTGTGTGTAGCTAAACACTACAAGGGTTAAAAGGTCATAAATTTGTTATATCATACATGGGATTGATGGTATTGATGTTCGACCTTACAATAGTTTCATTAATGTTCAAAAAATGTTTTCATGAACATGAGTTCAATGATTATAAGCATGAAATATGAATTAAATAAGAAATCACCGGTGAAACCCACATGCTCACAATGATGAAATTTTATAAAAAGGAGTGGTATTGAAAGGTGAGTCACCTACCACCTACCTTGAGCCGATGAAATTCTCCTCATCCATCATTGACCCTTATTTTGGTCAGGATTAATTGAAATCTTAACAATGGATCAACACCCAAAAATAACGAATAAGATAATGTATCAAAATAACTCCAATGAGGAGAATAAAAATAGATAATTGAGCATAAGTACATAAGTATATAGCGATATTAATTAAACGTAACAATAAGATCTCACAATGGAGTTTGGATGATGAAACGAGATCAAAACATATCAAGAGGGGCTTAGTGGATTCACTAGGTTAGAAGAGGGCCTCATGTCCACTCTAATTAGAAAATGCCTGGGAGGGGTAAGTAAAATGTATTTTTATGGAATAATGGTAAATTCCCACAAAGAATTATAGGGTCTCAATGTTTGGATACATGATTGGAAAATCTATGCTCCAACCACGAACACCTCAATGCCTCAAGAGGAGACCAACATGGTTAGGCAACACAATTTGAGAATCCGTGTACAAATGACACTATATACCAAAATTAAAATGTGAAAAAAACTCATGTTTTCATGTTTCCTTGGGCACGTGGTTAGGGGAAACCGCGAACCCTACTATTCCCTATAAGACATCCTCCACGGTTTCTTCAAAACATGTGGGATGGGTTGTATAGTTCCTATTAACCATTTGGCCACTTGATCTCTTCTATTGGATCACGTCACATGATACTAAAAAGCCTCATAACCCCATGTGGCCTCCAAACCTCTATAACCTCATTATACATCCATAATAGGTCCAAGATAAAGAATTTGACCAAAATTTAATGAATTTTTCCTTATAGAAAAACCAAGTTATTATAGGTTATGATGTAAATCAAAAAGGGATTGACCCGGTTATGTTGTAATTCTTATATTGTTCACCATGATTATTCTATAATGGATATTAAATTTTACCATGTTTTGATGTAATACTTAAAGGTTCAACCCAATTTTTATAAATGGTTATATAAAGATATTTTCCTTGTTATTATGTAATTCTTCTAGGGATCATCTTGATAATAATTAAATTCTTAAACATATCCCTTTCCAAATTTATGGGATTATACCCCATATTGGTGGTTTCAGTAGGAATGGATACATTACATGATCATATATATAGTGGCATGCTACAAAGACATGATGATTGATGTCTTTTATTAATTTATAAATTAATAAATATATATATATATCACTTTATTGTATAAAGTTAATATTGGAATGGTTTTGTTTAAAGATTTTGGGGTCAACCTACTATCTTTTTCTCAGGTACTATCTAGGATGTCATTTTGTACCATAATAGATTACAAGGATGCAGTTTTGTAAATTCAAAAGGATCCATAAGATGGATTGTTTCTTAATGGATGTGTTGGATCATGGAAATGGGGATGGATAGGGATTATAGATAACAATCATTTGAGTTTATTTTTATCATCATGATATTATATTTATTTTAATTTTAGTATTAAATTTTGAGACATTCTATCTTGATATTTAATTTTTTTATTATTTGATATAAATTATTAATCTTTTACCATCCATTTGTATGTTCTTTTGTTTATGAAATTTCCATTACCAATATATTTGTTTATTTAAATTGCGTTGAAATTTTGTAACTTGGGTAATTTATCCCCACTATATTATCTACACATGTTTATCTCGTCAAAATACTATAATATATGGGGAGGCACATTTGAGGTCCATTAGCCAACATGATTTTTCCACATGAGAGAGTTCCAGATTAGGTGACATTATATATTGGTTTTAGAGGGAGGTTTTTCTTCACAATTTCCATACACATTGGGATTTGGTTGATGAAGAATATGATTTATTAGGATATGGTAATGATATTTTGGATTTGGGTTGCCAACCCATGTATAGTGTAAAATTTTGAGAACCTAGGGATAAGAGTATTGTTCACGATGTTTACCTGTTACATTTGATATTATTTCATCTTCTTTGATTCAATTTTTGGATATGTAATTATTTCATGATACATATACTCATGGGTTAGTATGATGTGAGATAAGTCTTAATGCATCAGGATAGAAAAATAGGGATATATATTGAAAATATTTTTTTGGGAAAGAGATATTTTTATTTCATGTGATATATTCTCTTTTATGAATTGTGAAATAAGATATTTATAATATTTTATATGTAAAGACCCGTAAAATACAAGGAAATTTTTTTCAAAATTTTATTTGGGATTTTACAAGAGCGCAGTTTCTGACGGCACATGATTCCGAGGTCCGGTGTTCCTGGAATTTCTATCTGATGTTTAGCTCGGGTATGTTCAGTGAACGAACGAGCATGAATTTCTAACTTTTGAACCGGTGATCGGAATCGAATTCCGAGGGCACCGATTGAACCGTAGCGCCAGTAATTTCTTAGGAATGCCGTTTCCGGAGTTGCGTTTTCACTATAGAAGATGATAAAAATTGTGGAAGTTTAATTTATAAATTAACTACAATTTTTATTTTTCTTTTAGTGGATTAAAGATTTGGGTGGAAGTTGGGTAACTACCCAACTTCCCAAGAGAGGTTATGAGGGTGGTGGGGCCCACAAAAACCCCACCCCTTCATATTCTTCAACCCCCCCTCAACTCACCATTAAATTTTGTTAACTTAAACATTAATAACTTATGTTATTAATTAAGTGAGTTAAGTGTGGTTATTTGAATTTTAAACTCTTGAAATTAAAATGTTATGTTATGTTAATAAAATAAGAGGTAAGATTATTTTATTTTGGGTTGGAACCTTTGTTGCTTGAGAGGTTTGGGGAGAAAAGCTAATGAAATCTAGAGTTCTTCATATTCTTCGACGAAGAACACGAAGAACGTGAAGAACGCATCGAACTCCATCGAAGATCGCCGAGTCCTCGGAGACCGACAACGCGACGCCGTTTTCCACGACGGTTCTTCTGCGACGTCTTCTTCCGCGACATCTTCTTCCGCGACGTCTTCTTCCGCGACGTCTTCTTCCGCGAAGTCTCCTTCCGCGACGTCTCATCCCGCGACGAATACTCGTTCGACGAACCTCCATTCAAGCTCGCACGAGGTAGGAGTTTAATTTATTTAATTATTTTCATTCGTGATTTCTAGTTTTTCGTTCTTCGTAGTTACACGACCAAATGATATCGGTTAACGAGAGGGGGTCAGACCGCACATACACGACCGAACCTCATCCTTTATCCTTGTTTGATACTTTGTTTTGGATGGAATGGCATGGTGCCGTTGCACCACACAGGAATTGCACGGGAAGTAATGCGCGACGCCGTCGCGCCGTGCCGTGAAGTTGAACAAGGACGCGGCACCGTCACGCCGCGTCGAAAGAAACCGAAGACACCGCGGCCGGAGCGGGGCCGCGGCGGAAGGGCGTGGAGCCGTCGCACCATGCCGGACGAACTATCCATGGCCCGTTCCGGGCCACGACCGCCGGTGTCAACGAAGGAGAAAGGACTGGCCGTCGCCGGTCCTTGTCGGCAGAACCGGCCGGCCGGTGTGGGCCGGCCAGACAAAGGGGAGCCCGGGGAATTAATTCGCCTAGCCAGCCTACAAAAATGGCCCCCTTAATTGGGGGGCCGCGGTAACACCAGAGGGGCGGGCGCCACCCCCCCCCCCCTTTTCCAACGGCTCAGCCGTCGGCCGAGCTGGCCAGCGCGCTGAGCGCGCTGTGCCCAGGCCGGGCCGACCCGAAACTGGGTCGGGTCGACCCGGTTCGGGCCGACCGGGGGGTCTCGGGCCGGGTCGGTCGGGGCCCAAAATCCCCGTTTTCGGACCGTCTTCGGTCTTTTTCTCATAACATGGTCTACGGACCTCCGATCGATGCACCGTCAGTTGCAATGCGATCCTTGAATCGAGACGGTCGTTTAGGTATATCGCACTCAATGTTTCGGAATACTTTGAGTTCGGCCGAGTTGGTTCGTACACGAAACCAACCGGTCCCTCGGAGCGGAAACACTCATATCTTAAGCTCTGGATGTCTGAATGACGTGTCGTCGACTCTGTTGGATTCCACTTAGTGAGATGGATCTTTTGGCTTACTTAGCCCAAGGTTTGGACGTAGGTGGAGTACGGTCGGGTTGGTTTTGCCTTAAAAACCAACTGGGCCCCTAGGACGAAAAAGCCAATAACTCTCAGACCGGGCATCAGATTGACGCGCCGTCTGCGACGTCGAGTTCCTATTGACGATATGGAACTTTTGGATACATCAAATCTGGACTATGTGTCAGTTTATGTATCAGCCTCTCGGCTCGTGGAGCGGACCCTCCCAAACGAACTTGCTGTGTGTGGGAATCCTAGTGCTGGCTGCGACTGCTACTGTGACTGTGACGATGACTGTACAGAGTTCCTCAGTGGATTCGACGGTGAAGAATACAACACTCAGCGATCCTACGAAGATCAGTGCTACCGATCCTGTGTGGGTCCGATCCTCTATGGGTTATCACTTAGCGGTTCTGTGTGAGCCAGCGCCTACAGATCCTGTGTGGGTCAGATCCTGTGTGGGTCATTGCGGGGGTTAGTTTCCTATCGATCCTTTGTGAGTCATTGTGGGGGTTAGTACCTATCGATCTTTTGTGGGTCTGACGACATAGATGGATCAGTGAACATCTCTATCGTCTTTCGTAGAAGTATACCTGTGTGAGCTGAATCCTGTTTACTATCCTATGGGGATTACGTTTTTCTTTCCTGTGTGGAATACGTATTCTTTCCCGTGTGGACTGGGTTGTACATGGGCTCGGAGGTTGGAGCATATTGGAATTGATGACTTAGGTATATGTATGGCCATATACCTAAGCAGTGTCGGTTGTTACTTCGTGATTGTATCTTTCCTTTGTGGTTTGTCCTTTGTGGATTTTGGGAGACCTTCGGGGGTCTTAGGGTCCCTACTTAGTAGATTATACTCACCCCTACACGGGCTATGCCCGCACTACGTTGTGTTGGTTGTAGACGAAGGACAACACTGATCATGGTGGAGGCTTGCGGAGTAGGATGATATCTGGAGGTGGACCACTGGGTGGGACGTACTCGGAGCGCTAGGCTAGACTCGAGGAGCAGTGGAGGCTTTCTGTACCCACCCTTTAGGTGGGATTCCCAGTGGAAAGATCGTCGTTGCGGCTTTACCTTTCATTTTCTGTTTTCCCTTTTGAGTTGTACTTTACTTTCAGTTTGGGTTTGTATACTAGCCCACTTACTTTTCCGCACTTACTCTTGTACCAGCTTTTACTTAGTGTTTACTTCTACTGCTTGTTTACTCTGTGGTGTTAGTTTACTTTACAAAGGCAATGCCTTCCCTTTTTACCGAGATTTACGCCTTGGTGCTAGTCACCAGCTCCTGGCCTATGGAAGGCGGGCTTGAGGTAGTCACGACATGGGCCCCGAGGATGGGTCGTGACAAATTGTTATTAGAGGAGTTTGGTTCTACTATGGACTCTGATCTTTTCTATGTGAAGCAATAGTGTTTAGCGTATTGGGTGTGGTTATCAGTCCAGGGAGTCCAGTGTTGGTGCGACGATCGACGTATCCGTACACCAGGACCCTGAATTCTGATTTCTGACTTAATGCACGAAAAAATTGATTGCATGTGTGTTTCAAGTTTTCTTTGTGACTACTTTGTATCAGCACACCAGGTATACTGTTCTGACCGAGGCGCACCTGTTTCCTTTTCTGGATGGCCCCACGACGGCAGCCAGCTAGGGTTTCGAGAGTCGAGCGTGACGACAGCCCACCGAGCGACGAGGCCTCGGTGCAGGGCCCTTTGTCAGCAGTGGCACAAGCGGATGCTCTACCCGTCGAGCCACCGATGCTTCCAGCACCAGCCACTGACGATGCACATCACCTCAGTGCATTGTATGAGTTCCAGCACCAGCGACCGCCCAGGTTCCGTGGGGAGACGGACCCCCTGGCAGCCGAGGACTGGCTAGAGGCAGTGGTGAGAGATTTCAGGTTAGTGAGGACACCAGCAGACCTCATGGTGATCCTCGCAGCGATCCTACTGCACGCAGCAGCAGGCAGATGGTGGAGCTACATTCTCCAGGTGCCCGATGAGGCATCTCTTCTCTGGAAGGACTTTTAGAGCCTCTTCCACTCAGAGTTCGTCCCAACCACCCTCCATGCGGTGCGCATCCCGGAGCTTCTTCAGCTGCGGCAGGGCAGCATGACTGTCGCCCATTACTCGGAGAGATTTACCGATCTCTCGCGCTACTCGACAGACATGGTACGGGACCCATTCTTCCGGGCCTGGACCATTGAGCAGGTATTGAGACATGAGATCACGACATCACTGATCTCTCTCAGCATTCCGAATCAGACAGGAGTACTGAAACGAGCCCTTTCGATCGATAGCTTTCTTGATGAGTCTACACCAGCGCTGAGACCCACCGTAGGGTGGCACGTAGCAGAGTCTTCTGCAGCAGGCAGTCGACGGATGACTCTTGGGTCCAGGCAGACCAGACCCTCAGGCAGACGACCTCAGGACAGTAGCTCAGAAGTGCGGGGCACACAGCGCGGAGCCAGTCTTTCGAGAGGCAGGTAGTGTTACTCATGCGGTGGGCAGGGCCACATGGCTCGTCACTGCCCAACCCGCTGTGCTGAGGAGTAGCAGACGGTTGAGGGTCCACTGAGGCAGAGGCAGAGGGTCGACCATGGCGGTCCGCAGGGAGGAGGCAAATGAGGCAGAGGAGCTGGCCGAGTAGAAGGTGGTGGGAGACGGTTTGAGGCTCTACCACCACCACCACCAGGAGGTCACCCCGACCACAGGTAGTTGGCGTGCAGAGTCAGGCACAGCTCCAGGCAGCAGAGGCCTACGACCACGGCGCGCCCGAGATGATTCGAGGTACTATCTGTGTCCATTCGACTCTTGCTGTAGTACATATAGACACAGGAGTGAGTCATTATTTCATAGCCGCTACCCTTGTTCGGAGCTCGGAGATTCCGACAGAGCCGTTGGCTCGATCCTTACGGCTAGAGACTCCTACTGGAGCAGACTCGACGATTACGCACTTGTTCCGGCAGTGTGAGCTTACTCTAGGAGGCGAGAGCTTTGGCTGGGATCTTCTTGTAGCGGCGTCGAGGCCTTACGACGTCATCTTGGGCATTGATTGGTTGTCTACGGTCCATGCACAGATTGACTGTATTAGGTGCAAGGTGCGATGTGTACACACCGACGGGAGAAGGATCACCTTCACCGGCGAGAAGGGAGCCTTTGCAGCACAGGATGGACTTCCGCGGAGGAGAGGACAACCCATCACACATCAGTTGGCTAGCCTTATCCTAGGAGCAGTTGACGTGCGGAGTCCTGGTTTTCCTGTAGTGGTGGATCAGTATGCGGACGTCATTCCCGACGACGTTCCAGGGATACCTCCTTGCAGAGAGGTAGACTTTTATATTGACATGTACCCTTGGACAACCCCGATATCGACTCCAGCATATCGGATGGCCCCTGCCGAGCTTCGAGAGCTGCAGGTACAGTTGGAAGACTTGCAGGGAAAGGGGTTCATCCGACCCAGTGTTTCACCTTGGGCTTCCCCGATTTTGTTCACCAAGAAGGCGGATGGGAGCTTGAAACTTTGTGTCGACAATCGTCGCCTGAACCAAGTGACAGTGAGGAAAAAGTATCTGCTACCGAGGATTGATGACATCATCGATCAGCTCAAGGGAGCATGGTGGTTCTCAAAGATAGACCTTAGGTCAGGCTATCATCAGCTCAGAGTTCGAGATGAGGACGTGCAGAAGACGACCTTCAGATGTCGGTATGGCCACTATGAGTTTTTAGTTATGCCATTCGGCGTAACCAATGCTCCAGTAGTGTTCATGGCCCTCATGAACAGGATCTTTCAGCCATACCTCGATCGATTTGTCGTGGTCTTCATTGAAGACATTTTGATCTACTCGACGACTGGGGAGGAGCACACCTACCACTTACAGGTTGTACTAGACACACTCTAAGAGCACCAGCTTAATGGTAAGCTCTCAAAATGCCAGTTCTAGATACGTGAGGTCCACTTCTTGGGGAACGTCATATCTGAGGCGGGAGTTGAAGTGGATCCTGCGAAGATCGAGGTAGTGCTAGCTTGGGAGCCACCCAGGAGCGTGACAGAGGTGCCGAGTTTCTTGGGACTAGCTGGATATTATCAGAGATTTGTGACATACTTCTCCAGAGTTGCGGCACCACTCGCAGCATTGACGAAGAAGGGGAAACCCATAGTGTGGTTAGACAGATGTCAGCAGAGCTTCTAGGAGCTGAGACAGAGATTGATCAGCGCACCTATCTTGAGGTTTCCTGAGGAGGGGGTAGGTTATGTAGTATACTGCGATGCATCACGGACTGGACTCGGAAGTGTCCTGATGCAGGAGTGAGCAGTGATCGCCTATGGATCACATCAGTTGAGGCCGCATGAGCAGAACTATGCTACCCATGACCTGGAGTTAGCAGAAATGGTCTTCGCTCTGAAGACATGGTGACACTATCTGATGGGTGAGCGCTTTACAGTCTTTTCTGACCATCACAGTCTCAGATACATCTTCTCTCAGAAGGATATGAATCTGAGCCAGCGGTGATGGCTCGAGTTCCTCTAGGACTATGACTTTGAGATAGTCTATACTCTTGGGAAGGGGAACGTGGTAGTCGATGCCCTCAGTAAGAGGATGGGCATTCAGCTACTTGAGGAGGTGACAGATCAGCTGGCCTCTTTGGAGATATCCTTCGTGGATAGAGATGGAGCAGCCTTCCTTCAGTCTCTCACAGTCACTCCTCTACTACTGCAGCGGTTCAGAGAGGCATAGCATGGGGACATTGACTGTGAGACGCGGCGTGAATAGATATCCTCAGGACAGGCAACTGATGGTTTTTCCTTTGGAGAAGAGCACGACGTACTTTTTAGAGGACGTACCTTGGTACCAGTTGCTTTACAGGAGGAGGTGCTGAGAGAGTTTCACACTTCTCTATTGGCGGTACATCCTGGTGTGACGAAGATGTACCAGGATCTCAGACGACAGCACTGGTGGCCGGGCATGAAGAAGGCTGTGGCAGAGTTCATTTCTCGATGCCTCACCTGCCAGCAGGTGAAGGCTGAGCACCAGGTACCATCAGGCTTGGTACAACCCTTAGAGGTCCCGGAGTGGAAGTGGGACGAGATATCTATGGACATCGTGACTAGACTTCCACGCACTTCCAGAGGTCACGACTCCATCTGGGTGATTATCGATCGACTCACCAAGTCGGCGCACTTTCTACCCATCAGAGAGCAGCGCTCAGTGGAGAGCTTGGGATGAAATTACATTCAGGAGATTGTGCGGCTTTATGGTGTGCCATCATCTATCGTCTCCGATCGAGATGCTCTCTTTACTTCCTAGCTTTGGAAGGGGTTGCAGGAGGCGTTCGGGACGCAGCTAAGTCTAAGCACAACCTTTCACCCTCAGACGGATGGTCAGACGGAGAGGACCATTTATACTCTCGAGGACATGCTCCGTGCATGTGTCCTAGACTTTGGTCGCAGCTGGGAGGACCACCTACCCTTGGTGGAGTTCACGTACAACAAAAGCTACAACTCCACCATCGGGATGGAACACTACGATGCGTTGTACGACCGACCTTGTAGATCTCCTTTGTGATGGACAGACCCTGAGGTGTCAGCACTTGTGGGACTGGAGATGGTCCAGGCCACGACAGAGAAGGTCCAGGTCATCCAGGAGCAGATGAGGACAGCTTAGAGCCGGCAGAAGACATATGCTGACAGGAGGCGGAGGCCACTAGAGTTCGAGGATGGTGACCACGTCTTCTTGTGTGTCTCAACTCAACGTAGATTACAGAGATTTGGCCGAGGCGACAAGTTGTCTCCACGCTTCATCGGACCGTTCCAGATCCTCAGCAGGATTGACGAGGTGGATTATCATCTGGCTCTACCACCTCAGTTGCACCGGGTGCACGACGTCTTCCACGTATCTCAGCTGAGGAGATACGTGCACGATCCAACGCATATCATTGACCATGGGGAGCTTGACGTTGATGATGGGGAAACTTTTGCAGAGGTCCCGGTGGAGATCGAGGATCTACAGGAGCGGGTCCTACGTGGACGGTCGATTCCTCTAGTGCGCATCAGATGGCAGCACGGGAACCTCCAGGAGAGCACTTGGGAGCGGGAGGCTCAGATGCATGCTCAGTACCCACATTTGTTTCCCTAGTTTATGATGTATCTTTACGGGGACGTAAATCCCTGAGGTGGGAGTAATGTAAAGAACCATAAAATTCAAGGAAATTTTTTTCTTAATTTTCTTTTGGATTTTACAAGAACTCAGTTTCTGACGGTACTTGATTCCGAGGCCCGGTGTGCCTGGAATTTCTATCCGAAGATTAGCTCGGGTACGTTCAGTGAACGAACGAGCGTGAATTTCTAACCTTTGAACCGGTGCTCGGAATCGAATTCCGAGGGCACTAATGGAACTGTAGCACCGGTAATTTCTTAGGAATGCCTTTTCCGGAGTTGCGTTTTCACGAGAGAAGATGATAAAAATTGAGGAAGTTTAATTTATAAATTAGCTACATTTTTTATTTTTCTTTTAGTGGTTTAAAGCTTTGGGTGGAAGTTGGGTAACTACCCAACTTCCCAAGAGAGGTTATGAGGGTGGTGGGGCCCACACGAACCCCACCACTTCAAATTCTTCAACCCCCCCCCCCCAACTCACCATTAAATTTTGTTAACTTAAACATCAATAACTTATGTTATTAATTAAGTGAGTTAAGTGTGGTAATTTGAATTTTAAACTCTTGAAATTCAAATGTTATGTTATGTTTATAAAATAAGAGGTAAGCTTATTTTATTTTGGGTTGGAACATTTGTTTCTTGAGAGGTTTGGGGAGAAAATCTAAGGAAATCTAGAGTTATTCATCTTCTTCGATGAAGAACACGAAGAACGTGAAGAACACATCGAACTCCGTCGAAGATCGTCGAGTCCCCAGAGACCGACTACGCGACGCCGTTTTCCGCTGCGGTTCTTCCGTGACGTCTTCCTCCACGACGTATTCTTCCGCGACATCTTCTTCCGCGATGTCTTCTTCCGCGAAGTCTTCTTCTGCGAAGTCTCCTTCCGCGACCTCTAACCCCACGACGAATCCTCATTTGACGAACCTCCATTCAAGCTCGCACGAGGTAGGGGTTTAATTTATTTAATTATATTCTTATGTAATTTTTAGTTTCTCGTTCTTCATAGTTATACAACCAAATGATATCGGTTAACGAGAGGGGGTCGGACCGCACAAACACGTCTGACCTTCCTCCTTTATCCTTGATTGATTCTTTGTTTTGGATGGAATGGTGTGGTGCCGTCGCACCACGTGGGAATTGCACTGCAAGTAATGCGCGGCGCCGTGAAGTTGAACAAGGACGTGATGCCATCGCACCGCATCAAAGCAAACCGAAGACACCGCGGCCAGAGAGGGGCCGCGGCGGAAGGGTGCGGTGCCGTCGCACCATGCTAGAAGACCCAGCCGCGGCCGGTTCCAGGCCGCGGCGGAGCAGGGTGACCGGCGGCCGGTTCCGGGCCGCCTGTGTTGGCGAAGGAGAAAGGACCGGCCGTCGCTAGTCCTTGTCGACAGAACCAGTCGGCCGGTGCGGTCCGGCCAGACAAAGGGGAGCCGGGGGAATTAATTCCCCCAGCCGGACTACAAAAAACGGCCCCCTTAATTGGGGGGCCGTGGTTACACCAGGGGGGCAGGAACCCCCCCCCCTTCCAACGGCGCGGCCGTTGGCCGAGCTGGCCAGCGCGTTGGGCGCGCTGTGCCCAGGCCCGGCCGCACCGGGCCGGGCCGACCCGGACCCGGGGAGAGTCGAACCGGTTCGGGCCGGCGAGGGGGGGGGGGGGGGGGGGGGGTCTCGGGCCGGGTCGGTCCGAGCCCGAAACCCCAGTTTTCGGACTGTCTTCGGTCGTCTTCCCATAACATGGGCTACCGACCTCCGATCGACGCACCGTCAGTTGCGATGCAATCCTTGAATTGATACGGTCGTTTCTGTATATTGCACTCAAGGTTTCGGAATACTTTGTGTTCGGTTGGGTTGGTTCATACACGAAACCAACTGGGCCCTCGGAGCGGAAACACTCATATCTTAAGCTCCGGACGTCCGAATGACGTGCCGTCAACTCTGTTGGATTCCTCTTAATGAGACAGATCTTTTGGATTAATCCGCACGAGGTTTGGATGGTGGTGAAGTACGGTTGGGATGGGTTTGCCTTAAAAATAAACCAGGCCCCAGGGATGAAAAAGCAAATAACTCTCAGACCGGGCGTCAGATTGACGCGCCGTCTACGACGTTGAGTTCCTGTTGACGATATAGAACTTTTGGATACATCAACTCTGAACTATGTGTCAGTTGATGTATCAGCCTCTCAGCTCGTGTAATGGACCCTCCCAAATGAGCTTGCGGTGTGCGGGAACCCTAGTGCTGGCTGCGACTGCTACTGTGAATGCGACGACGACGACTGTTCAGAGATCCTCAGTGGATTCGACGACGAAGACTACAACACTCAGCGATCCTACATGGATCAATGCTACCGATCCTGTGTGGGTCTGATCCTGTGTGGGTCAGCGCTCAGCAGTTCTGTGTGAGCCAGCGCCTACAGATCCTGTGTGGGTCATTGTGGGGGTTAGTTTCCTATCGATCATTTGTGGGTCATTGAGGGGGTTAGTACCTATCGATTCTTTGTGGGTCCGACGACTTAGATGGATTAGTGATCATCTCTATCGTCTATCGAAGAAGCTTACCTGTGTGAGCTGAATCCTGTTTGCTATCCTGTGTTGATTACGTTTTTCTTTCCTGTATGGAATACGTATGCTTTCCTATGTGGAATGGGTTGTACATAGGCTTAGAGGTTGGAGCGTATTGGAATTGATGACTTAGGTATATGTATGGGCATATACCTAAGCAGTGTCAGTTGTTGCATCTTGATTGTATATTTCCTTTTTGGTTTATCCTTTGTGGATTTTGGGAGACCTTCGGGGGTTTCGGGGTCCCTACTGAGTAGCTTATACTCACCCCTGCACGGGCTATGCCCGCACTACGTTGTGTTGGTTGCAGATGACGGACAACGCTGATCGTGGTGGAGGCTTGCGAAGCAGGACGGTATCTGGAGGTGGACCACTGGGTGTGACGTACTCGGAGAAGTATGCTGGACCCATGGAACAGTGGAGGATTTCTGTACCCACCCTTCAGGTGGGATTCCTAGTGGACAACTCATCGTTGCGGCTTTACCTTTGAGTTGTTGTTTTCCCTTTCGAGTTGTAATTTACTTTCATTTTGGGTTTGTATACTAGCCCACTTACTTTTCCACCCTTACTCTTGTACCAGCTTTTACTTAGTGTTTACTTCTACTGCTTGTTTACTCTATGGTGTTAGTTTACTTTACAAAGGCAATGCCTTCCCTTTTTACCGGGATTTACGCCTTGGTGCTAGTCGCCAGCCCCTAGCCTATGGAAGGCGGGCTTGGGGTAGTCACAGCACGGGCCCCGAGGATGGTTCGTGACATTATAAATGAAATACAAATAATAATTTTATGGTAAATAAATTTTCATAACGTTTTTAGAGAGACCATGACCCAATGGTTGTCTATTTTTTACACCTTTTGAAGATGACCATTTTTATCGACTGTTCTAAGGAGATCATTGGTATTATAGAGAAAACTAATTGTTATCATCTTCAAATTGAGAATCAAGAGAGTTGAATAGAACACACTCCAAATGCAGTTGAATTGGAGCTCCATATCGCTCATGAAGATCATATGAATGAATAACATCAAGACAACTTCATATGGGTCATGTGATTCATAAAAAGGGGTATTTTTCTTGACCTTCCTTCGATATCATAGATGAAAATAGCGATTCAGTTTCCGCATACACCTACGCTCAGTATGGAGGGATAACACCAGAAAAAAAATTATTGGGTCAGTCTCTATGATCTTCATTAACCTCGAGTCCCCTTAAAGTTAAATGGTGACCCATTCTATATACTTTATTCATAGAACATCCAAACATTGGAGAGACGTTCTTGGACGTGTTGTGTTGCAAGATGTCTTGTCCTAAAAGGAATTTGAGATGTGGTTCTTGAGACAAATCTATATTCATACATTGAGGCATGGAAGGCTTAGAAGTTAATTCACCTATCATTAGAAGGAATGTTAGTTCATTCCATTGAGTCATGGAAGGCTCATGAGTTCATTCAACAATATGAAATGATTTTCATCATCTTCAGGTGATGATGAGATGTCTAGTGAGATACCTTTTGATAATGATATTCTCTATTTTATAATTATATAGGTGAATGTTTTTGGATTTATTATTATTATAGATGTGATGAATACTAATCCCATCAGGGAATTGAATTTGATAGAGGCCTTGGTCCATTGCTATGATGTTTTTATAGGTGAACTGGAAGCACTTATTCTGGTGGAAATAATCACTACTGTGACATTTATCTTCATATAAGCTATTGGAATATCATTACGAGTTGTGTGAAACCGTCTAAGGACCATATTATATTATAGTAATATTGGATTAGAATTTTTAGTTACAAGAGGAATCAATGTCCTCACCATTTATTAGAATTCTATTGTTATAGTAGGATGGGCTACTAGCATTGGGTTTTTAGGGGAATGTAGTACAAGAGTATTGGAAAGGGATCTGGATAGGTTCTAGAGTATGATAAGTACTCATCTTCCCCTAAGAAAACTAGTAGATGGTGTTTCATTGAATGTTCATATCAATGCAGGGGACATGGTACATCAAAACAGGATTGGAAGTACAGATTAGAAATAATATCATCGAGGAGTGAGACAAGAGCCCATGAAATATGGGCTAGTTATCTACATTCTATAATTTCTAATCCATCTAGTTTGGATACATGAACATCTACTATGTAATGTAGTAGTCTAGTATTATCCAACCTTTCTTGTTGTTTTTTATAATGGGGAACCACATGAAATTTTATACTTTCATTTTGAAAATGTATTGGGTTTGGTTGTAAAAATTCATTATTGTTTATTGGCCATTGACACATGATTGGTAGTTTGGAAATAGAATATCAAACTTTACATGGTATATTCTCCAGAAATTGTTGGTTACAGTTTCTTTTGTGAACTATATGTACTGAAAATTAGATGGTTTGATTTGATTTTTAGAATGGATTTATTAATTATATAACATGATCATATCTAATATCTTTATATGATATTTTCCTTTAAATATCAAAATGGTGGTAGATTTTATCAACATGGTGAGTAGGATATTTAGGCTGTTCATATAGGATCAATTCAGTGCATATTATTTTTTCTCATTGGTCATATTTTAGGCCTTTCTCTAGATGATGGTGCAATGTAGTAGGATAATTTTCCAACACCGGTATACTATTTTTAGGATTTAATTACAAAAAAATAACTATATTATAGCCTTTTAACGTGTTCAGATTCATTATTGATTTGATTTTGGGAGAAGATCAAGTTTCTATCCAACCATATATGATACAATTATTTGAGAATCATGATTTGAATGTTTATTTGGATGATAAGAAATATAATGGATTCATATAGACTAGTACTTCATCATGGGGTTCTCATGTTAATTTCATAAAGAATGATAATTTGACATTGCACATATGTGTGGATTATCAAAAATTGAACCAGATGAAAGTCGTAAATTGGTATCTATTTATATTTATTGAAGATCTCAATGATTAACTTGGAAGTGATGAAAGATTATCTAGTATTATAATGAGATCAAGATACCACTACATGAGTTTGAGACTATCATATATACATTTGACATATTCAAGGATTTGGTATGGATGGTCTCAGTTCTTGGTGATTCCATCAGTTCTAACGAATGCCCCATAAGTATTCATGGACATGATGAGTCAGATCTTTCATAATTTTCTACATCATTTTGTGGTGGTTTTTATTTAATATATTATAGTTAACTCATTTTAAATAGATGATATTTCCCTACATATTTACATCATATCTTATACATTGTGAGATTATTGGATTTACAAAAATCATACTAAAAGCCATTTCGGGATTGATAAAGTACACTTATTGGGACATGTATTCTCAGAGGATGGAGAGTGAGTAGAGAGAGATAATTTTGGATCCAAAGTATTGTGGGATCAAACTTGGAATCATTTCAAGATTTAGAGTATTCTTGGTTTGGATAGTTATTATTAGCTTTTCAACTAGGACTTCTTCTATTAAGACGCATCGATTTCTGGGATGACCAATAGTGGGGTGATGATTATTTGGTCAGATTCCTTTGAGAGATATTTTCAGAAGATAAAGAGAAGGATGACCGAAACATTGATCACCACAATATATATGTTAGGTGAGGATTATATCAGGAACCGTTACACATACAGATTTGGGCTTAGAGAATCATTAATGTAGGTGGAATTAATGGATTCTTATGGCTCGATACATTTGATTCTTCCTTAGAAGAATGATTCTCCACCTGATATAGAGTTCATTGTTGTTGTACATGCACTAATATGATAGAGGCACCATATTTTGGTCAAGATTTTTTATTAAATGAGCATCAAAAACCCTAGATATATTTTTTCTCAACACGATTTGAACCTTTTACAGAGGATGTTGGTCAAGTATCTATAGTCATTCAAATTTTATTTTGATTATAAACTAAAAAAGTGAAATGTTGTGGTCGATGAATTGAGATGGCATAAAAAAATAGCTAGTGTGGTATTATTACCACAATTGGTGGATGATTACACTCTATAAAGACATGCATCAAGTTGTCCAGGATTTCCAAGGAAGAGTAACTCTGACATAGAATTATATTATACCCTTTCTTCCTGACAATATCAAGACATTGTAATTGTATAATATAATAGAAATATCTTTGAGAAATACCTTATATTGTGAGTATTATTTATTAGTATATTCTCTTGGTATGGACACAAATATTCTTCTTTCAGGACAACTATGTGTTCCTATAGAATAACATGAGGTGGTAATGAGAGAGTTTCATTCTTTCCGAAAAGCGGTATATTATGGTTTGATACAGATTTATCACAATCTCTATAGATTGTACTGGTCTCTTGGGACAATGTTAGAGGTTTAGATATTTTTAGAGATAATATTTACATATTATAATATGAATTATTTTAATTAGCGGTCTAATAGGATATTACAACATCCCATCATTCCAGATTGGAAATAAGATGATTTCAAATTGGCTATTGTTTTTGAATTACCCAAGGCACATCATAAGAATGATGTATTATGTGTAATAATATATTGACTAAAAAGGTTTAAAATATAATTATTATTGGGGGGTCCTTCATTACTGATGAAATGGGCAGTCCCTTTGTTCGGAGGATAGTTCAATTTCATGGTGTTCTGGGGATTATTGTTTTTGATAATGATCATCAATTCAAATATTGGTACCAAAAGTGTATTTAGACAGCTCTAGAATCATAATTTCATATGATAAGACCCTAAAATTCATAGTTTGATGGTTAATTTGAGTTTAATCTTTAAATTCAATAGGATATGTTATGATCATATGTTATAGATTATGGTGTTCCATTGGAGACACATTTATCACTCATCGAGTTCCCTTATAACAATAGGTTCCATGAATTGATATTAATGGAAACAATTGATTTTTTTGGAATGCATGCGATTCATTTATTTATTCATTGGAAGTATGTGAGTCAATGGTTGTTTGACCTAGTCTTCTATTGGAGAAATTTGAGCAGTTTTAGTTGACCTGAAGGTGGTCTGGGGTTACACCGAGTATGAAAAAAAATTATATGTTTACAATCAAATATGTCCTTCGGAGATTAAAGATGATAATCAAGATTTTTTTTGGGTTCTATTTAGGTTTGAGAAATTATGTATCATGAATAGAGAATGAGTGTGACTAGTTTTTTATGTCTGTTCATGATAGTGGAAATGGTTGGTGTAGTGGCATACTGATTATCCCTTGCATAGTTCTATTATTCCTTGCATGAAATTATTCCCATGTAACTGATTTAGAGATATAATCTTGAACCTCCTATTTTGGTAGGTGATTATTACATCATCCTTGTTGTTGATTCGAACATTGATGAGAATCTAATAAAGACAATTAATTGTAGTCAGAAGATTTTATAGGGATATATTATTCCTCTAGTTCAAATGTAGTTGAAGTATGGGTGTTTCCAAGAGAAGTCCAAGGATATAGAGTTTTATATGTGATGATAGTGTCTAGTGATATTTGTAGAGACCCCATACTGATTCATAATGAAGACTGAGGATGATATATAATATGTATTGGAGGTTGTATTATTTTTTCAGGTACATCCCTCTTTAAGTTTGGGATGGACATCTTTTAGTTTGGTTTTTGTTCTTCATTAGACTATGTAGATTAATTTATTTTTGGGAATAAAGATAATTTTCTTAGAAAATGTTCTAATGTTCAGATATATATGTTTATTTTAATTATTTGAGTACAAGTATAAATCTTTCATGGGTTTAATAGAGTTGTTAATGGGCTTGGAAGGATTTGGATGTGGGTTAGGTCTTTCTCATTGATACAGGGCTCAAAGATGTATGATTGATATTTACGTGATATAAAAATGATACAAAACAAGTATTTATCTCTAGGGAGATTTCATTATCATATTCCTGGTGTGAAATTAATATACATATTTGTTCATGTTTTGAAATTTAAGATATGGGTTTTTTAACAAAAACCAACTCGTTTTTGGAAATATCACATAAAGCAATAATTTTACTCCAATAAATTGTTTTATGTGATGAAAATATTATGTTCTATTTTTTTAAATCACATAGTATGTATGATATTATTTTAATTGTTGTGAAAATCAATCCATCATACCCTAGTGTGACTCTAGGTTTTTTGATATATTCATACCCTTCTAGATATATTGATCAATAATTTGATCTCTGGTTAGTTATTTTTCTTTGGGTTTCCACAATCTTCCAATTTTTATATTTTATTATAATTTAATATTTTGAATACTATTGAACAGGGTTATATCATTTGTGATATATTTTTTCATTGATATATTTTTCTCCTTAATTCTCCATTTGAATTCCCTATTTTTATTCTTGAATCACATATAATGGTTGTTGTTCTTGATCAAAATAATATGGTCAATTTCTAATTTCATAATTATTTGTGATAATGTTTTTTATAAAACATTATGAATATTAATTAATTCATTTATGAGTGATTATTGATAATGTGTTGGATTACTCATTGGTTCTTATTGGGTCTCAATGTTGAGACTTTTCTTATGGAACCTAGAGTGTGATCATACCCTTAAGAAATAATTGATAATGGATTAAAGATATGATGTATCATGACACGAGACATAAGGTGATTAGTTGTAATATATTCACATTGGAAAATGGATTACTTCCTTATTGACGTGGATGGTGACAATTTTTATATTATTGATGAGTACATAAACATGAATGTGAAAAAAATATAAATTATTGCATGAATGTGTAATTGAATGAAAAAATTGTCATAAGATGAATTCTATATTTTATCTCTTTTTATTATGTTCTATTATTCTTGTCCTTATGACTTGTGTTGGTATTCATGATAAAATGGGATTGACCTAGTTAAGTTGTAATCCATATAGGGATGCACCCAAATATTCTATAATATATATATGGTTCAACCTGATTTTGTTATAATTATTATAGGGTTCAACCTGGTAATGTTGTAATGCTTATATTGATCGACACAATTTTGTTGAAGTTAATATCTAATTGTCTAGGAATGGTTATGTTATAATGGCTATACGTTATTTCCTAGTTATATTGAAATGTTTATAAGAAGATATTTCCATAGTTATGTGATTATTATAGGGATTGGTGGTTATGTTTAGAATGTTTATTCTACATGCCCAATCATATTCTAGCATGAAGATGAAGCTGGTTGATTATTGTTTTATATTAATAGAAACATTAATACACATAATTATCTATTTATTGCATTAATTTATAATTATATTTGTTCTGTTTTGAAATGGTAGTGTCTACGTATTGATTTTTACTCACACTATAATTAGGTGTACTTTGTTATCTGAGAAGATTACATGGTTACAGGGTTGGACAACGGAATAGAACATTGTATTTTGTTTTTTTCTCAGGATGCGTTGGAGCATGGAGGTGACACCGACCATGGATTTTTTTCAAGGCCATTTTGAGTTAATTTGGATTAGTATCGTGAATTATCTATAAAAATTTTAAAATGATATTTAGATATATTATAGACAAACATTATATTTTTTTCATTATTTACATGGTTGGTCCTTTACCTTCCAGTTGTATGTTGTTATATATTTTTTCTAATATATTCATATTTATTTATTTATTCTATATAATAACTTTGTAAAAGGGTGTATGGACTCTCCATTATATCCTCTACACCCCTATTTCTAATTAGAAGCTTTTAGAATATGGGGTGGAACACAAGATATTCAGTAACCAACCTGATTTGTCCACCTGAGTGACTTCCAGAATGGGTCAAGTTACAATAGTCATTCCTAATATAAAAATCAATGACGAATTCAAAAATATTACTTATATAATAATGAAATATATATATTGATAATTAATATATGAATAAATAATAATAGATTTGAATTTTGTTAATCGAATTTTAAAATTCTGTTACGATAAATGATTGAAAATTGTTTATTGAAATGAAGTCTCAAAAGGGTATTTTATGAAATTAATTGATGAGTCTTGATGAATAAAATTATCAATGATTTTTATTTGAATAAAATAACTAAAATAGATTTCTTATCCCTAATATATTTCTATAATTATATCAATTAAAAATTGGAATAAATTCATTAGATGTGTGTTCCATAAAATTATTAAGTGATACAAATTTCCCCTATAATTATATTTGACTTAAATATGATTTCTAGAAAAAAACAATTAGGCATGTATATTTGCATTAATGGAAAATAAAATAAGTTTTGTATATATGTATGAGACATATATATAAAATATATAATAATTACATGGCCTAATACAGGGTTATATAAATATATTTAGAGATATAATGTTCATATCCAAATGAAAACCTCATGGTTTAGAGAGATCCATCACCATATATAGAGAATCATTATTAACTTATAGATAATTCTTATGAATATCTAGCTACATTCAATGAATAATTTTTTATAATAATTATATATCAATATTGGATTTATTTTTATACTATTATTTCTATTTAAAACCATTTCATGTAGACATATTGTTTAATATCATTATTCTAAGGTAGTTTATTTCAAGACTCCAAGGACTAATTAACTATAGATTATTATTCAAGTTCATATAAAATGGAAATACAAATCCAAATGTGAAATGAGAAGATATTCATCACCATACAGTAATCAAAATGGTCCCAAACATTCGTATGTTTCTAAACATAGGGATGTTTATTTTAGTAATGTCATTGATGTTATATGGTTAGTTCATTTAGGCAGCTTTAACATCCATCAAAAACTAAATTTAGTTTATTTAATATAATGATAATAACTTAATCTAATAATGTTAATGAAATATGTAATATAATTCATCAGGTCACTTTAAATTTTTATTAGTTAATTTATTCCATTCATGAAGAATATAATGGAATACATAATTATATCCTCTATGGAGGTGATGAATTGATATAGTATAGAAAATATATTAATTTTTAGAATAAGGGTATAAGAGTAGGGTATGGATGATTGATATTACATTAAAAATTAACATGAAAACATTTATACGATACAAAAGTTATTATTCAATGTGAATGTATCTGTTTTGGAGGATGAGGGGAAATAAAAAATTAAATACTAGGTTGAGGGTGTTACCTTCTACTTTGGGTGAACCCTTCATCTTTCTAATTAACACACCTTCAATTTGTCTTTTTATTAGAAAAATTTATCAAAGGAAATGAGAGTGATAAAAGGAATGATATGTATATATTTTTGGTTATCTTTAAGGTTTATAAGGTGTGTGGATAATGTGTTGTGTGGGGTGGTATTTTCAATGAAATGCGATGGGTGTTTTGGAAAATTATATTCAATAGATTATTATTTTTGATCTGTAAGAAAAATAATGATTAATATTGTGACTATATATAGTAAACAACACATGTGAGTTTGAATTAATGTGTTCATACATAACCACTTGTATAACTAATCCTCTATTTAACTTATACTATTATATATCATATTTTATTGTATTTCACTCTTCAAGAAAAAAAATTCAACTATTTTAGAGAAATACCAAAAAACAACCCTATAAATTGATAAATTTAAATATTTTAAAACAAAATCTATTTTATAAAAATAACATTCATCATATGGGAAATTTATTTCTTATATATAAAACCATGTTTTTTGAAGAAATATAAATTTTAATATGATAATAAATTTTCGGAACATATGAAAAACTACATATGATCTCCTAAAATTTTATAATTATTATAATAAATAATTATAATAATTTATAACCTAAT
This sequence comes from Viscum album, assembly GCA_963277665.1. Taxonomy (NCBI): domain Eukaryota; kingdom Viridiplantae; phylum Streptophyta; class Magnoliopsida; order Santalales; family Viscaceae; genus Viscum; species Viscum album. The sequence continues at coordinate 714,798,293 of OY728160.1, forward strand.
TATTTTAATGTAAAACAGATTTTAAATTATAATAATTTTAAAAAATTCTAATAAAATTGTTATATTTTTTGAAAATATAAACACATATTTTTACAATTTCAAAACATTTATTTAATTGAATAATTATATAAGTATATAAAATTAAAATTTTATAAAACACTAAAAATTATTTCACATTACCATAAGTTATGATTAAATTATAATGGTCAATTCATAATTCCTAACAGTTTGATAACTATTCTGATTGCCCGATTGGAATTCCTACGGTCATATTATTTATCCAATGATGTTATTTTTAAAAGTCATATAGGTTCATTAATTTTTATAGATTCACCATATTTCATTCATTCATCATTAAAATATATTTTTAATCACGTATATATATATATTAATGTAAAAAATTTATATTTCATTACTAATATCATACTATATTTCTATAGTGTTTTTAATGTGTGTGGTTATTCTGGTGGATTGAGTCAATAAACATTTTCAAATTTATGTTGTAATATATTATATTTTTCTCACCATAATTTTTTCAATTATAATATAAATATTTATTCATTATATATAATGTTTTAATTTATATAATAAAATCACATTTTTTAAATTTGTGGTGTCTGTGAATTATATAATACTATATTACTAAATTTTAAACATTTATTTAATAATAAAAATTCCATTTATAATAATATGGGTTGATACATTATTACCCACTAATAAATTTCATCATAAAAATATCATTTATCACAAATTTTTAAAACAAATTAGTTTACTTTTAATCAGTTTATTTCTATAGTTGTTACATCGTCTCCTTGAATATATGGTTCCACTTTTTTACTTTTTCTAGGTGTATTTTCAGGTTCATAAAACATTGCCTCAATTATCCATGTTTTTCCGTGGATGTTACTCATAAGAGATATCATTTTCTAGCAGTACCACCTATAAATTAAATATATGTGAGGTATCTTGATTTAACATCCTCAAGAGGAATACATGGAATACTATGTAAGTGAGATAGTGTTGGTCAGAGTTTTAGTCGATAGGTTGTGACTCCGATTTGATCATGAATCACAAAGGGGACAATTCAATTGGGACATAACATTACCTTCATCAAAAATACTACCACTCTCTTCTAAAGAGATATGTATAAGAAAATTTATCTCTATAATAGAAATCTATGTTTTATTGATGTTTTTAAGAATTACCCTTATATTGACATTTGGAAACCCAAATATTTTGATGAAAGGTATTCATTTTTTACTACTATCTATTAAACTATTTTGTCTCTCAATATCTTATGTTTTCCAAATCAATCATAATACATAGGACTTTAAAATTTCATCACAAAATGTTATTTATATGGATCCTTTTTTATTCATGAGTGGATATTATTATGATACCATTATTAAGGCAGAGAATATTTATAATACCATTATCCATTTAATTAAAAGAGAAATATCCAAACACGTCTTCTAGTGCATTGATTTTACTCTTAGTTTATCAATAAATTTGGGAGTAATATTTTTTAATGATGTTCTACTAGGTATTTATATCTTGTGGGAGACATTTCCAAAAAATTTGTGGTAAATGTTGGGTCATAATCAGATACAATCAAAAGTTGTGTTACATGTAGCCTCATAATGTCACTAATGCATATCATATCAAGCGAATTAGGTGAGAATTCATCTCAAATTTCAAATAAATTGGATTTATTTATAAGTTTTTACATAAAACCCATATATCATTATTTAGTGTTGATATCATTATAATACCTAAGAAAAAAAAATACCTGGTTATGTTTTCCCACTTCCATATAGGTATGGGTAATACTCTCAAGATCTGCTGAGAATCTATAATTTTGACATGTACATGATAACATACAAGAAAAATTAATGTATAATTTCTGAACTATTTATTCATATTTTCTATGAAATGGTTATCTTATATTTATATATATATATCATTATTTTAACTATATGTATAGATAAGATTAAGTTATACAGATCACTAAAAAGATCATTCAATATATTAGGATTTGATGGTATATATAGTCATGAAAAAAACCATACAACTACTTCATTATAAATATTTCACTCTATTGATTTTTCTTTAATATATATTCCACATTCTCTTGTTTTTTCATATATTCCCTTTCAACATACACTTTAATATCTACGTGGGATGATTGACGAATAAATTGATAATTTAATGATGATGTTGTCTACTATAAAATTTCTATTCAAATACATTTCATATTGAATATGATTATATCCCTATCAATTATCCTCATTGATAAGGTTTGAGGTTACTTTCTAGTTTTATCATTTTAAACTATATTTTATTTACTTTGATGGTTGAGGAACAAGAATTCATATTCCTTTAATAGATAAAAGCATCTTTGCTGGTGATTATTAATCTTTTTGATTTGAATATATATTTTAGGATCTTATTATCCATATACATTTCCCACTACTCCTTGTAGATATAATTATGAAAAATATTCAACCAGGAGGTCATGGAATCTAATTTCCGAACATGAATTGGGTAGTTATAGTCATGAAGTTAAATCATTCCTAATATTTTATATTTTAATTTATCATCAACATATATCCCAATACATTCATTAAAGAATCATTCTATACCATGAAAAGTTACCCCCTTGAGAGAACTGTGAGTACCAGTGTAGTGACTAGCCTATTTTTCAACTCATTTATTTTATCATCACATTCACTAGTACAAAAATATTTTACTCCCTCTCGAGTCATTTAGGTAAGTAGTTATCAAAATTTTGATATGTTTGTCAAAAATTGTATGCAATACACATATAGTCCATATAATTTAACAATATCTATTCCAAATAGATTTTATGAAAATTACTAAATTTCCATTATCAGAAAAGTGTAATTCATAGCATATTTATAGTGGAAGGATTCCCCATGAATGATTTTTCCTCCATACAGAACTCCCATTTACTATAGTTTTCATATAGGTCATACTTTCCAAATTCCATAAAAAACTATTCAAATGATTCTCATAACCCTACTTGATTTTTCAATATACATGAAAATCATCTAAAATGACTACAAATATATTTTCTTGTTTATTTCTAAAGAATCCATTAATTATGACAATGATGATTCTAGGAGCAGCAGTCAGAATAAAAGGAATCACTATGAACTCATTATTTCTATACCTTATTCTAAAATCGTACATTTGAATATATTCCTTCATTACCATTAATTGGTGATATCCTAACTGAAGTTCCAACTTATAAAAATACTGAAATCCATGTAGTTGATTGAACAAGTCATCAATATATGGAATTTGGTACTTTTTAATTATCATAATCATTATTATTTTTAATTATAATCAAAGAACAAGAACATAACATCAAATTTCATGTTGAAAAAGAGGATCGACACACCCCTTTTGTATGAAATATAGCATAAATGTTTTATATTATCTTAAATTTAATTAGTCATTACTTATAACTAAATGGTGTTAATTATATAGAGAGTATTTGATATAGGAAAAGACCTCATAATATGTTTAATTGTGAACTCAACCTATAAATCGTGTTTATGACTAGAAAACTACTAAACAATACATCAATATATTCCATCACAATGATAGATTATTCAATAATTATTTTTTACTTTGATTGAGTAATTTGAGAAAGATATGCATTGATCCCAATGAATTAATAACCATGTTTGAGTTGAATATTCTAATAGCTATTCAACATCACCCTTAATATTATAAAATAGTAGAGGCCGACTTAGGATGTGATAAGTGATCTAGCTCTACCAACAATTGATGTGTGGTATATGTATAGAAAATACATTTCAAATATACCATAAATTTGTATAAAGGATGAATGTTTTTTGAAGAATCGGTCAAAAAAAGAATGTCCAATGAGGATTTATATACATGGGATGAAAAATTCCCCTTCTTCATTCCTCACAAATAACTCGACCATAATTTTTAGATTTGGTATTTTAATAGTTTTACTAAAAGTTAAAGATATAAAAAAACGAGTAGAACTAGAATCAATTATTTCCATTGAATTTCTATGAAAACCTTTGAATTAGGGGAATATCTATCATAATTACCATGTCAATTTTAGTTGAAACACTATACCATAGGCTGATTTGTGTTCAAAAAATTATTTTATTCCATCACATTGCTGGGATTCATCACCTCGATTTAACATTCATTAACCCGATGCCCCACTTTTCCACACGTAGAAAATCTCTAGGTTCCCTGAAGATAGTTAAATGGATGATTAATTCCATATTTTTGACAAATTTTTAGTTAAGTATTTAAACCTAAATGGGATTTATCTATTGATATTATAAATTAAAACCCCATTTTCTCATTTTTATTGCAATAATCGTGAGACAAATTATAGTTAACAATTTCTGTATTAACCTTGAGGGACCACGAAACTGTCTCTTCATAGTTATCAAAGTCACATAACCCAATGATTTTAATTTTGTTTTTATAACAAATACATATTATGGTAAAACATACATTTTTTATTAATGAAAACCTAGGAGGAATACAATGATTGAAATATGTTATTTACATCTTACTCCCCATTATAATCATATTCTTTTTTCTATATTATAAGGAACCCCACCCCCCTTCATTTTATGATTACTAGTTTGGGGAAATTATGTTTTGAAAAATATTTTATAGATTTTTTCCATTTACATGGACTCAATTTCAAAAGTTGGATTAATATTCTTGATCAATATACACCACTAATGAACATTCACATCCATTTGATAAACAACTAGTTTGATTATCTTTTGACATGAGAATGGAAATCATAGAATATATTTTCAATGGTGTTAATCCTTTTTTACGATGAGAGGATCATAAGATCTGCTAAGTATAGGAGGCCATTATCCATAATGGACTCAACCGTAACATTCCGTTTTTAGGGGAATAATGGAATTACATACGATTCATGTTATTATTCATGACATGTGTTATTTGAGAAAATACTACCATGATGGTGTCATATCCCACTCTCATAAAGATATAAATCTCATTAAGGATATCAAAAACACCCCTCACATCTCATTATAAGTACCACCCCACACAACAAATTATCCTCACACCTTATAAACACTAAAGATAACAAAAAATATATAAAAATGAACATAAAATTTATGTTTTGGAAAGTCATTTTAACAGTAAAGATGAAATGATGAATATTTATTTGTCATTGATAAAATAGGTAAAATGATTATACATAAAATATTAATTTATTTTATGAATTTATAAATATTTATAGTGATTTTATACGAATTTTACTAAATATGATTAATGGTTAATAAATTCATACTTGATCAATTTTTCTAACGAAGTAATTTGAGAAATGAACATAATGCATGTACGAACCATACAATGGAAGGGGGATAATATATTCATATATGTAAGAGACATATATAAATATTTTAAAATAATTATATTATATTAAAGAGAGTGGGAATGGCCATAACCAAAAGAAAATAGGGTTCTTTTAGAGAGATCCCATACAATATTTCCAGAATAATTTTACACTTTCACTTGACCTCATGATTGGAAAAATTTTATTCATTAACTAGATAGCTAATATCATTATCCAACTATATTATATTTACTATAATTTTTTTTCATTTATAAATTTTTCATGACATAATATTTTGTTTTCTGGTTTGAGGGTGATAGTTTTAGGGGTTCATGTTTGGTTAATTTTTGAATAATTATTTATTATATTTTCAAGTGGAACTGAAACTCAATAAGTCATAAAAAATGGAATTAATGACCATAGAAAAATTTTAATTTCCCAAATATTGAAATGTGTTTCAAAATAAGGAGGATTAATTTAGTGAAAATACTAACATTATATAGTTAGATCATTTAGGTAGTTACATTGACATTACAAAAGAATTATTTAAATATAAAATTATGAATTAATATAGAATATATAATGTTGTAAAATATTATATATATATATATGTCACTTTATACAATTATTAGTGAATTTATTCCTTCCCTTGAGGCAGTAATGAAATAAAAAATCATCATCCCTGGAGGGGGGAACTGACATAAAATAGACTATGTTTTTATATTTTGTGAAATGGAGAAGAGATGATGATGTGTGCTAGATATTCCACTGATATAATTAAATTATAGCATATATATGATACTGGTGTTATTATTCTATGTTAATGGAATTTTTTTAGTGTTTTTTGAGAAAGGGGAAAAGAATTGGATGACTGAATCACTTTCTCTTTTGGATGTCACATCATTAAATTCCAGTCAAGGAACCATATATTTCATTTTTTTGTAAAAACTATTTTAGGTATGTATGGGTGATACGAGGAGAGTGTTTTAGAGTGTTTAGATAAGGTCAAAGGATTAGAAGTTAGGACGAGAATGGATGGTGTGGAATGATATTTATAAGGGGAGGAGAGATGTTATTGGAATATTATATTAAATAATTGTATGTTTTTATAATCATGACCACCAAAATTGATGAAACTTATTACTTTATATATTAAATGGTGTACCTTATTTTGATCTAATTGGTGTCTAAATCACCTCTCATTTAATTAATCATGTATTTAACATATAATACTAAGTATGATATTTTACCATATTTCATTGTGCACAAAAAATAAAACTATTTTGGAATAATTCAAAAAATAACCAAAACCATCTTTCTATTTATATATTCAAAAATTTAAATAAATTTTATGAAAATAATTTTCTCTATATAAAAAATTATTATTTTTATATAAAATCCTTATTATAAGAAAAATATCATGTTTATTATTTTGATATGTTTTTAGATCATTTAAAAAAATTATATATGGTATTATATTTTTATTTATAATTATAAAATATATCAATATTACTTTGTAAAGAACTTTTTTAAAAACAAATATGCTTTTGAATTATTTTAGTTCTATTAAAAAAGTACACAAAACATTTTGGTTTATGAATATGTTAACACTTAGTTTATCATTTTAATATATTTTATTAACCTTTATAAAAATATAAATAAAGGATAAAATTTACTTTATAGGATCACCAAATGTTATCTCACACATCTAGAAGTGAGTATACTATTATATTTTCCATGTTACTTATTATAGTGGTTTGATTACAATTACAATGGCCAAATTATTTTTTCCATGGTCAAATTTCTATTTAAAAAATAAAATTTTAAATAGTCGTATGGGTTCTCTATATTTTAAAAATATCAGTTATTTCAGATATTATTCATTCAGATATATTTTATCTCTAGATTATATTTATTTTATCATTACAATGCAATAGAAAATTATTCATTTACTACATTATTTATATTATGTGGTTTATAAGAATATTTATTTTTTTATATTGTGCATATACCGATTTTCATATTTCAGTTTTCCAATTTTCAAATTTTTATCCCATTGGAATAATTTATGTTTTTATAGATACAATTATTCTCTTAACTAAATCAGAACATTAATATAATATATGTTTTTTCCACTATATCATGTAATATATTTATAATATATAATAATAAATTACAAAATATGAAACATTTATATAAAAATAGAAATTCTGTTGATAACTTTCATGACTGTTACAATTACAACGAATAGTTATAACTTCTATATGTATTTTGATCATGTATTTGTTATGATAAATTTTTGAGGATTATTGGTGGGCCTAGGATATTTGCATTTAATGCATTAAATAATTATTTATTTTCTATTAACAATATTACCGAAATTTAATGATTATAGGACATTCTATATTAGTGAAACACAAGTGACCATTTGAGATGAATATGATGTTTTAATAAAACATCATTATTTTTAAATGAATTATTTCATTTTTGAAGGTTTTCATAGAAAAAATATTTTTTTCTCCTATCGTTATATTTTGTTTACGAGAAGATGATTTTTTTATTTGATAAGGTAAATTTTCCCATGGGTTTTCATGTTTTTAATAGAATAGCTATTTTTCTAGTATTTCTACCACCATTGAAGCTTTATTTTTCTAAATCCAAATTTTAATTATTCTTTACTAGTATTATACATGAGAAAGTATATTTAATGTATTTACATTTAATTTATGAATAATTGTTTTGATTGATGAATGTATTTCATTAAGGAAACATGAATATAAATATAATAACGCATGTTTTTGGAAAATATATATACTAACTGGATGTGTCCACAATTTTGTGTAATAGTCATAATAATTATTTAAATCTCCAATACTAATATATCATTATAATGTAATAATGTGATTTTTTTAAACTAATCATTATTCAAGGATTATTTTGGAAGTAATTATATTTAGTCTCAAATAAAAATTAAAATAAATTTGTTTTTATCTCCTAATAAAATTTTATGGATATTCATAGGAAAATTTGACGACTACATGAAATTAAATACCTTACCCACCCAAATAAACACCATGAATCATAAAGAGATCATACTACCTATGTGACTTGATATAATAGTTGAAATAGATCAAACCACCATTCATAATATACCTCAACCGATTCAACCCCAAGGCCCTATGTTATACCACAAAACTATAAAATCATATAACACTCCAAATACATATGTCCCATGCATTTAAAATAAAGGATCTGTATTAAATGACCTTAGTATTTAAGAGGAAACCCCTCTTGACCACCTAATATTAAAACCTCACCTCTAATAAAAACATTAATTGAAAACCTTTACCATTTATCGAGTTATGGGACTCAATGCTAACTCAAAATGTGGTGCTCGTATGTTTTAATCTTCCTTGTGGTATAAAACTAAATTATGAATATATAGATGAAAATCCTGAAGGAATGAAAACTAGATCACCCTTAATTGGAATATAATTAATCATTTATATTATCACCTCTATCCACCCTAGGGAAAAATTCACCAATGCTATGGTAAAAAACACTTCCCATAATTATCTCCCATCCAAGCATGACTCAAATTCCACCATGCCAGATAACCCATATAATAGAACCCACCACTATGGAAACCAAAAATTAATATTTATTCATTTTAAATTGAAAATAATTATCAACCACTAAAAACTCATCTTCATCTTCAAGGCATTAAACCGTAAAAATATATTGTGGAACATATTCTATCAATAAATATCTCAACACTCTATCCCATGACTACTTCCACTTCTTGAGTACATATAACAAGATGTCTTTTCAAGAAGGAATTTATAAAATGTTTTTTCATTTAAATCCTTGTTTTAATATTTCTAAATATTAAAAAGTTCTTATAAAAGGTCTCTTGGGATTCACAGTCTTGTTTTCAGTGCCATTTTCTGGAAAATGGGCCATGTGATTGGGTCAGACATTTATTAGAAACCATAATGACCCACCCACATGGATTTTTTTAACTTGAGGGTGAAAATAGTGTTACCATAAAAGGCACATGTTTTTTCAAACCATTTAAATCCATTGGAACAGCCATGCATAAAACTATTTGTTTTTAATAGAGTAGTTTGATACAGTTTGAGCATGGTTTGGGAAACTGGGTGGCTTAACCATGTGTGGAAAATATTAAGCCGCAAATTGAGATTAGTTAGAGAATGGTTTGAGAAACCATGCACCATAACCATCCACCCATATATTTTAGGGTGAAGTGACATTTTTTCCTTGTTTCTCATATTCAACCAATTTCCTCCCTCATTCTTTTCCCTATTATATGGTTTTGGTTTTCTTAAACTATTTTATTCCAAACTACCCAATCTATGTATTATGAAAACTCCAACAACCATATTTAAAATCACTATCCTTATAAAGCATCATAACATTCTTTGTATGATCTAAAATTCCCTCTATTTTTGTCAATGATTATATTTAAATCCATTTCTATATTTTCATGAGAATTAATTTTCCTTATTTTCATGGATTTGAACCATTTCAACAATTTATCTCAACATATTTCAAATATATGAAATCCATCAGACAATGGGTCTTTAATGGCCCTAACATAGCTATTCTGGTCAAATTTGTCATGATTTTTGGTTTTTTGTTTTACCATTAGGACATAATACATATTTTCTAAGATTTTCCTTTTACTTGATCCTAGTTTATATAACTAGAGTATTTTTAACTTAGTTATGGACACCCCTTGGGTGTTTCATGTTTTATTTTCTTCTTGGGTTAATTGATTAAATGTCTGTAATTCATTATATGTATTTTTATTAGATTATAAATGGGTTTACCCTTATGATATATTCGATTTAAAAAATCAAGGAACCACTTAAGTACTTGAACCAACTTATAATTTGAATTTTTATTATAGTTAATATATTTATTTGACCATGGGAACCTCAAAATGTATCTTATTATATATGAATTGAGTTTCCCTATCTTAATAAATTAAATGAATTGATTATATATAATGGATTATACATTATGGTTTCCTTCAAATAAATAAATTAATATGTTTAAATAGAATTTATTATATAATGTGGTAAGTTCACCCTTTTTGATTGATATTTTATAAAATGCATAATATAATTTCTTATGAATTTTTGTAAGAGAAAAAGAATATTAAGATACATGAGATGCTTTACCACTTTCTTTGTATTATAAATATGATTACTCTTTGATACAAGTTATGGTATGATCTTATTGAAGATATTTATCATGACAATATCACATTTCATTACACCATATGTTGATCGTGAGTTCTCACACTAGTGAAACAATTTTTTATGTTGGGCATGAAACACAATGTCTCTATGTTTGAGTGTTAACATGGTATGAAAATCATCACATCAAGTGAAGAGAATTATGTCTCCCACACATTTTTAAATTCATGGAATTTACCATATTGCATGAGCTTCTTGTCTTGTTAGACTGGTCATGGTTTTCTGAGTTACCCTTAGGTCTAGCCAGCTACAAATTTTCAAGGTATATAAGAACTTACATCAGTATGTACATGTCCCATATTGGTGGACTAAATATATTACTATATATATATGTGCTTATACAACTAATATATATAGTTAATAATCTGAAAATACTCCTGGACAAGATTTAAGGTAGTTAAATCCATCATGTGCCCTCTAGGAATTTGAGATGGTTAGTTATTTGTTGAAGCACTTTTCTATTATTTCATTTATACCTACATATGGTTTTGTTATGAGCAATACTGGGATTATTTCAATACATCTTTTGAGGTGGCCTACATATATTTAATCTCACACCCTACTTGGGATACATTGGGTACCACATGATATTATTTGTTTATAGGTACTAATATAGGAAGCACACTGATATTGGACATTGATATTCATACAAACTATTGGAGCTAAAGAGTAGAGGAGTATGAATCGTCTTGATATGCTAATGGAGTTATTTTTATTCACTTTTTACTTTTTGTATAGAATGTTTGAATATTAATGTCCCATGTTCCCTTTTTTTATATAATCATGACATGAATCCATGTATATGACACTACTCTGTGGATTTTGACTTTTATTTAGTTTCTGTGCTATTTATATTTTCTATTCATTATAAATATGTCTGTTTATTCATATGGTTTAGTGGTTGTATATTTGTGGTTATGTAAGTTGTTCCACTATGGTATAGGGTACAATATCCCTATGGTACCAACATTACACTCTCATTTTATTTGATAAGATTATGCATATTAGAAGGTGTGCTTATGACCATGCGACCCACCAGATTTGGACACATGTTAAGTGGTCCATAAGTAGGTATATTTCAAAGTGGTATCAGAGGAATATCTGTTGTTTTTATACTATTTGGGTATAGAAAAAATTCTAGGAGTTAATTATATTTTGAAATCACCTTGTGTCTAGATATAGATTTCCCAGGTATAGAGGAAACCAAAATTAATTGGCTTCGGAAATTGTTATTATTGATTATGCCTATTATGGTTCTTACAAATTCACTATTGGTTGACACAAAAGTCTTATGATTCTATTGATATTGGTATGATTTAAATGATGATTTCATTTTCATTGGCCTAATGAAATGAGGGTGTTGTAGTATATACATAACTACAGCCACAATATGAAAAATATTTTATTCATTTTATCATATCACAAAAAAATTTAGTGTGAATTTAGATATTGAATACTGATAGTGCTTTGACTATGTATTTAATTGTGCTGAATCTTCTAGTTGGTATTGGAAAACCTAATTTACACTTAATGATAAAACTTTAAAATAATAGTTTTTTCCTACACAGGATAGTGTAGAAACCTTATGCTGTCAATCATGGAACCCTGATCCATTGAACATTGTTCTCATGTGATAGAAAATTTTATGGTTTGGGTTTAGTAGATGCCATATTTTGGTATATATGGTGTATGAACCCATATGTATAAGAAACAAAAATCCACTTTATTCATCTATTTAATTTCATTTGAATATTTGAATAAAAAAAATTCAAAATGAATATTTATTTTAATGTGATATTTTTCATTATGTAACTGTGAAACTATGACTCATACTAGAAAATTTCCTTAGTAGTGTGTAGATATGTGTGTCTTATATTCTTATGGACTTTTTTTTCTCTTTAACAATATTGACCAAGGTTTCAAAGTAGGAATGGGAGCATGTTATTTCTGTACGAAGGCAATACACATGTACTAATTTTTTATGTACAATATTTTCACTCAAAAAAATATTATATGATGGGGAAAATGGGCATTTTAGAATCATAACTCCATGACTTGCTTTTATTTTTCACCCTAAAAATTGTGACAACCAAGCACATGACATGTCTTGTCTTGTAATTCTAATGATTCCTCCTGTAGTGACACCTATAGAACATATTCATGTTTTTAGTAAGAGAATTGAATCCGAGTTCCATGTGGAAATTATTCATAAGTTACAATCCATGAATGGTATTTCTAGACCTACTAGTGTATGACCAATGTGACTGATGAATTCTAGGAGAAACATCTCACACATTTTCAAAGGATAGAAGAACACACACTCCTAAGTTAGGGCTCAGATACAGTCATTCTAAATTTGGGATTCTGGAGATGCCTAAATATACATGGTAAAATATTCAATGTAATTGATTTATGATTCTTCTAGGATGTGGTGGAATGATTTTACATAGGAGGATAAATTTTTTAATATGGTATAGGCGGATTTCCATAGTGTCTTTTATGACTATTTCATTACCCAAAATTTGAGAGATTATGGAGTGAGATAATTCATGAAACTTTAGTATGGAAGTATTTCTTTTATTTAATAATTGTTTTACTAGGATAGAGTGGTTCTCTCCAAATGTAGGAGTTGAAAATGTAATTTCCATAAGAAAATATGGGGACATAATGTTTTACACTATATGATCATTGATAAATGAATTCAGGTTTTCCACTATTTATAAAATCATTAACAATGCACTTATCCCAATGTAAAATCTCAATGAATCTAATGATGAATGTCTAGGTGTTGTGGAACATAGATCTATCAGTGGTGCTCCCTTTGGGGAAATAGTATTTTTGAGGAAACTCTTCATGGTAGAAAAAATCAGGACCCTCATGTTGATAGATTTGTTTGTATATCACCACTGTAGGAAGTTGGGACACATGATAAGTCTGCGATTATGGGATCCAGCGGAATTTAGAGGATGTGGAAGGATGTGCCAAATTATGTCATTTCTATATACCCTATCTATCAGTGACTATCATATGGGGAAATACTCCAACTCTACATTCAAAATTGTTACAATTAGTATCATGATAGGTAAGTAGCTAGAATACCATACATAGCTTATAATGAAGTGGTGGTCAAGGCATAGGTAGTCAGCCTCACAATTCTCAACACCATTTGAGTGGTACTTCTATGGGTAGTCAGGTAGTGACCCGGGGCTACTTTATGGTCGAGATACATGAATTCCATCCTACAAGAATGTAGAAGAGTACCAAACCTTCATCATTATAAGGTGAAATTATGGCAGTCTCCACTTTTGTATATTATTTATTTAACATAGGATCATATGGAACATTCATTTCTAAGACTATTATGAAATTTCAGGGCCTTGAGAGGACATTTATTGTTTTAGGATGCTAGATACAACTTAATGCATATAATCAGAGGTTTTTCATCACTTTAAGGATTTTACCATTAAGATTGGTGGATACCTTTATTATGGAATATTTATATCCTTGACATAAAGAGATTTTATTAAAGATTTTGAATGAAATATTTGGTACCCTATAAAGTCCAAATTGACTGCTATAGTCATTGGGTGACGTTTATATCACTAGAGGTTGTTAAGAATATGCAAAATAGAGAATGTGATGTTAGTGAAACTCGAGATGCATACAAGAATCTAATAATGTGTAATGAGATATATTAGATTAGTTGTCTCTTCTTCGATGACTGAGGGTTATAACCCACAATCCTCCCTCATGTAGTGGATAATTTTAGGGACATTCTTCCTGATCAGTTTTCTAGTAAAAATACGGTGTAATAAGTATTATTCACCATTGATCTTGTCATATGAGAAACACAAGGGAGCCGTTTTTTAGAATGGAACCTATGGAGATTATCGAGGTCGAGAAATAGTTTGAGGGTCTAGAGGATAAAGGCTTCTAACATCCCAACACTTCTCCATGGGGTTCCCCAGTTATTTTTTCCAAGAAGGTGGATGGTACCCTTATGTTTTTATTGGATTAAAATAGATTAAACCAGGTGATGGTGAAGAATCAGTATCCAAATTCCTAAATTAACAACATCTTTGATCAGATCTATAGAGAGAGTGTGTGAGTTTTTAGTGATATATTTGAGGTTATTCTATCATAAAATGCATGGAAGGGCTTCAAACATACCTCTAACATCATTCAAGAGTAGGTATTGTCTGTATGAGTACCTGTTCATGTTACATGGAATCATGAACATATTTGAAGGCTTCACTGTTATTATGAATTAGGTTTTCAAACTGTATATGGATTCAATTATTTAGAATTATTAGATGATACCTTAGTATATTTATGATCCAGACATAACATTTAAACTCGTATCGCGATCATGTTGAATACAATGACTTTGGCTAGAGAAAACATGGTTAAATTTTGGTAGAAAAATTCTGTGACATAAGAATTCATAAAAATGGCTGAGGAGAGAGGAAGGAGTGTCTCATTAAATTCACATGAAATGGACAGTAAGGGGGAAATATAGATACATGTCCCAATAATTTTAATGGAATTTAGATTCATGATACCAGAGAATTATTGGAATGTAAATGAAGAGAGAGAAATTCATTATGATATTTTAGTATGTTAATAGGTTAACATTAGAGGCATTAATGAGAGATAAAAATGTCTCTCATAATTCAAACAGAAATAGGGATGTATGGTGGATGTTAGAAATCATACCCATAATTTATAATTTAAAATAAAAGGGAATAACAATATTAAGAAACATAGATAAATCTCTTTCTTGGAAGTGTGATACCAATGGCTTGGGAGGGGCTTGATAGAGACTTCATAGAATCTTGGGGCCCCTTGGGAGGATTCTAAAGGGAGGAGGTCAGATTTTGGATGAACTCAAAAGGAATTGATTGATGTGGGAGTGGGATATTGGGTGGGTTTATATTGGAATAGAGAGGCAACTCATTATTATTTAGGTTTGGGACACCACTCATTAAACAAATCAAAACCACAGACCATCCCATGGTTTTTTCCAAAGGGGATTTGAAAACAATAGTTTATAAGGAAAATGGCCGAACTTATTTTAATAATATAGTTTCTTATGTTGAGGAAAGTCACAATGTCAAGGAAATCAATTTTAAAAAAATGTTTTATAAGTCTTGAAGGGTCCAATATTTCTTTTTAAAATAAATCAAAAAAACCTAAAATCACATTATTTTAATGGAAAAGACTATATTGGCTAAGCATAATATATTATGGTAATTTATTTCATCACTACTGGATCATTATTAGGACATAAAACACATTATATATTTAAATGGTATTTAATTTTTACCCAGAAATTCGACTATCTCAGAAAATTATGAAAAATTGACTTTTGGATAATTTCAAAGTCCTAATTTCAAAAATAATAATAATTTTATCAAAATAATTTTATAAATATGTGAATTCTCACTTTTATAATAGAAACTGACATTTATAGAAAATTCATGTGTTTTTACAAAAATAGCATTCATACCATAATAAAAATTACAATTGTATTCAAAAAAATTATATGATCATTCATACATAATAAAAATTTATTTAATAATAGATATATTTTCTTAAAATATTATTTAATTAAGAAATAAATTAATTTATCAAAATTGATTTCTCTGTTTAACATTAAATTAAAAAAATACTATTTTTTCTTTATAAACTATTTACAGTGTTACAACAATAAAAATAATATATATTCATTATTATATACAAAAATAATGTACAAAATCATAGTTTCTAAGGTATTGTTACATAACCCCTTATAATACCCTCTTATGACCTTAGGGTATGGGGTGCGATGGTGATAGACTCTTGGGGTGGCTCAGAAAAAATTGTTCGGGTGGTAATCCCTGTCAACTACCAGTTCTCTGGTTGGCAGTTCCACTCGAGCTTAACGTATTCAAGCTCAGCTTGGGCGTGTTCAAGATCGATGTCCAATGACGGGACCTCCTTTTTGAGCTACAATAAATGGGCTTCGTATGTGGCATGTCTTCTTGATGAGGCCATCACTTCCTTTGTTTGAGTAAATTGGATTTGTTAAAGCCCAATATTAATACTAATCATGTGATTATAGTTCAACATCTATTTGCGCAATGACCACAATTTGTAATGGAATTTTAAAATCCAAAACCTAAAACCAAAAAAGTCAATACTTTTGAGATAACCATAAGAAGAAATTAAAATAGATGAATCGTAATTTTCATTAATGAATTTTTGGGTCGTTACAATCATTACCTCTTAGAAAATTTGCGTCCTTGCAATTTGATTACATACAAAAAGAACTCTGAAATTTAAACACAACTTTAAGGTTGGATACCCTCTATCATTAAGCATTCCACAACCCTCATTATCACAGCAATCATGGATATAGAGGGTCCACCTGGTAAAACAATACATTAATGCACATTCGACAACTTGAAATTATTTAGTCCAGACGTAGTCTGTTCAACATGTATCGTACTGATGGAAAATCAGATGAAATTTTTGAAAAAATTTGTTTCTTATGTATAGATTCAATACATCACTATTTACCAGGTTTTTGTATAATAGTCTGTCAAAATCAGAATTGAAATTTTTGAAATGGGGTTTTTCAAATATATTGTCTATGTTTCCAAAAATAATGGAAGACAAGACTATATATATATGCAGCTCAAAGTTCTTCCTCTTCGTTAGCTATTCTAAATTCAAATAGTGAATCAAACTCTCTGGATAATGTTAAATATTTGAAATTACCCTGATGGTAACTCCCTCGTCTAGAAAGGTGGGAGAGTTGGGATCTTAAAACTTGATCATATGTGAGGCATGATCCCTGATGAATACGTGGTATGGAGTAGGTGTTTGATATATCATATAACATCTTGAAAGAAAGTTGGACGTTGGAAAATGTTTTGATGATATGAGCGCCTAACTTCAAATAATTATCGTTAGTAATCCCTCAGGAAGGGAAAAGAGTGTTGTATGAGGTTCATCCCCTTCCATCTCGAAACAATCATTTATCCTGCTAATGAATCGTATCATATTTTGAGTTACCCTCTATACATGATAAAATTATTATATTAAACTACTTTAAGTATAACGATTTATTATTCCTTAATTAAAGGAATGTTAGGGGTAACACATAAAGGGTCATCCCAAGACAAAAATGGGTGACTTATGAGTTACTTTTACTTCTTTAACTTATGAATCTATAAGCTTCAATAAATATATCCATGATCTACATTCTAACGTACATTCTTAGGGGAATTTTTTAAATTCCCTTAATAATGGTTGATACTAAACAAGTGAATTTAAAAATGCATATCCCTCAGGAGTGTTGCAACCAAGAGTGCATCATGGCCTGTTGTCGTGTACCAGGATACCCTGGGTCAAACCTGAAACTTATTTTCAGTTTTTTCACTCCTAAGTACATTTGTGCTGGAGCCACCTCTACCTGCTAATATACATACAAGGATGTATTTGGTTGATAAACCACTTAAAAAATACTAACCAAAATTTAGGTATGTTTTAATTATACTTAGTCTTATCTATAAGGCTTCGCTAGGGTTCTCTAATCCTAATCCCTAAAATAAATGAACATATCCTCTAGCCCGCGACCCTATCGCACTACCCAGCGGTGGACCTGTGGTCCACCAGCGCCGAGCGACCTCGTCTCTGGTCGCTGTACCGCACAGAGACCCTCCTTTGGCGGGTCTCTCTCTCCCGCTTGGGGTCGCGTGCCGCGACCCTCATCACGCCCCGCACCAGCAACCTGGGAGCCCGCCGTCGTCGCCTGGGAGCCTGCCGCTGACCCTGGGGAGCCCAATGCCAATGCCCGGGACCTATACCACTGCCTGGGACTGCACCACTGCCTGGGACCGTGCCTACGCTGCCTGGGACCGCCGCCGCCACCTGGGAGACCACCGGAAAACCATGTTTGGCTCGAAAAATTCCATGGGCCACCCTGGGCGCCGCGGGACATGGATTTTCGATCCTAGAAGTGAGTTAGAAATATCATATCAAATAATACGAAACCATGGGATTCACATTATAGGATAACCGCATTTCTACTATACTAATTTCATTTGAAGATGTTGCGGAAATTAAAAACGAAAAGAAATAGATGAGCCTACCTCGCAGAGCGTAGCCCGTCGCTTCTCTGATGACCCGCCAGAGCCTCTGTACCTTGGAGAGATGGGGAGAGGGGATTGATTTTTGTTGATATGGATACTATAGTGAGAGAGATGGGGGATGGAGGAGGAGGGGTGTGAGAAGTGCTTAAGTAGAGAAACACTTAAACGCCCACAAGTAGACTCCATACCCGAACTTTCGGCGAGGTCGGGGTTAAGCTGCCTCTAGGGTAAAATCCATGATCTAAGCGTAATGGTGGTATCAAAATTTTAATGCGAGCCTCTGTTCAGAATTTTTAAAGTTCACACATGAGGCCACTAAATTAAAAAAATGCCCTTGGCAGTGTTTTCCACAAAAGGGACACGCCCGTGAAAGTTACACCCCTCCTAGGGTATACGACACACTCTAGACTCAACGATGCCCTCTGTTATCCCATCCAAGAAACCTTTTGGGAGTTATTCATTTTATTTGGCTCGTCCAGTGTGAATGCACTTAAAATTAAATTTTGGACACACTGGAGCTCGGAATCACATGAATTCTGAATGCCCTTCTCTAGAATAACATTAAGAAAATTTCAATGTCTTACAGGCTCAAAACTCGGGTTCTTATATCATTCCCATCGTCAATTTTCTCATCCTTGAAAAAAAAACTAAAAAAACAAAATAAGACACTGAGCCCTAATCTGGATCTCCCATTCACTGGTGCTCTCTTACACCCTCTCGTACTTATACATCACACGAACAGAAGGGATGGTCCGTCCATGCAGTGTCCGCTCCTGATGGTCCTCAATCACTGCCGGGTGCTCCACAAAGGTTGATCCATCACCAATGTCCAGATCTACCCAGTTGATAACATGAATGGGGTCATGCACGTATATCCTCACCTTCGACCCATGGAAGATGTCATGCACCCTCTACAGCTGTGGGGGTAGGGCAAGACAGTAGGAAACCTCACCGACCCAGCGCACGATCTTAAAGGGCCCAATGAACCTCAGGGATAGCTTCCCACCCTGACCGAACCTCAGTGTATCACGCCACAAAGAGAGTCTCAAAAAGAAATGGTCTCCCTACTCGAACACCAAAGGCCAGCAATGACGGTTTGAGTAGGACATCTTTCTGCTCTGATCCATCCTCATCCGCTCACGAATGACCCACACCTTCTCCGTCGTTGCCTGCACCAACTCTCGGCCCACGAGGGAGGTCACCCCAACCTCCGTCCTGCACAACAGTGACCTAATTGCGTCTCCTGTAGAGGGCCTCAAATGGTGTCATGATGATAGAAGAGTGGTAACTGTTGTTGTATGAAAACTCCACAAAGGGCAGGTGATCCTCCCAGCTCAGGCCAAAGTTTAACATGCATGCCCTGAGCATATCCTACAATACCTAGATAGTGTTCTCGACCTGCCTATCCATCTGGGGGTGAAAAGATGTACTCATTCACAGCCACATCTTGAATTCCTCCTACAGGCCTCGCCCCAAACGTGACATAAACTGTGTGTCGTGGTCGGAGACGATGGTCAAGGGTACTCCATGAAGGCAGACGATCTTCTGAACATACAACTGCCCAAGACACTCCCTTGAACTCTACTCCTTGATGGCAAGGAAGTGTGCTGAAATCATGACTCGTTCCGGTATCACCCAAATGGAATCGTGGCCCTTCGCTGTGTGAAGATGTCATGTGACAAAGTCCATAGATATGCCATCCCACTTCCACTTTGGGATATCAAGGGGATGCAACAACTCTTCTGGAACCTGATGCTCTTCCTTCACCTACTGACATGCAAGACACCGAGAAACAAAATCATCTACACTCCGTTTCATGCCAGTCCACCAAAACTGCCACTGATGGTCTCTGTACATTTTCCCTACATCGGGATGTAAAACCAAGGGAGAAGTGTGGAATTCCCACATCACATCCTCCCGCATCATCACTGGTACTATAGATCTCCCCTGGAACAGGATCTTGTGATTACCTTCTTCAGAATACCCATCGGGTGTGTCACCTGTGGATATCTGATCACGCATCACCTTGCAGTCAAAGTCCCCTAGCTGCAACCCTCTCACAAAATCAAGGAGAAAAGGAATCAACACCATCAATTGTAGAAAAGTCATACCCTCCTGCTCCACCAAGTTCAACCATAGGGAATCCAAATGATCTAAATCTTCCCGCACTAAACGATCACGAGACTTCCTACTAAGGGAATCTGGTACTACATTGCCCTTCCATGGAGTGTAGTCTATCTCGAAATCATATTCTTGTAGAAACTCCAGCCAGCGCCTCTGCCTTAGATTCAAATCCCTCTAAGTGAAGATATACTTGAGGCTCTGGTGGTCTGAGTAGACCAAAAAACACTCACCCAGAAGGTAGTGTCTCCATAACCTCAAGGAGAATACCACCACTGCCAGCTCCAAATAATGAGTCGCATAATTCTTCTCATTGGGCCTCAACTTCCTGGACGCATATGCAATTACTTCCCGCTGCTGAATCAGCACGCACCCGAGCCCAGCTCTTGAAGTGTCACAATACACCACGAACTCAACTCCCTCCTCTGGAATCCTCAACACTGGATCAGTAGTTAGCCTTTTTCTCAACACTTCGATGGCCTTATGGCACTGATCAGTCCAATTTAACGGTCGTCCAATCCATGTCAATATGGTCAAACGAGAAACAATCCTGGATAAATCTTCCACAATCCTCCTGTAATACCCTACCGTACCAAGGAATCTTTGCACCCCTGACGCATTCTTGGGTGGGTCCCATGAAAGAACTAACTCTACCTTTTCCGGATCTACGACCAATCCCTACTCCATAATGACATGCCCCAGAAAGTGAATCTCATGAATCTAGAAATGACACTTCGAGAGCTTCCCTTATAGATGGTACTCCCAGAGTAAGTCTCAGACCATCCTCAAATGCTCCACACACTCCTCCTCCGTCACAGAGTAGATGAGTATGTCTTCAATAATGAAAACAAAAAACTGGTCAAAGTACAGCTGGAAGATCTGGTTCATCAAACCCATGAAAATGGTAGGACAATCTGTCACACCAAAGGGCATCAACATAAACTAATAATGTCCATAACGAAAATGGAAATCCCTCATTAGGATATCATCCTCATGAACCCGCAACTAGTGGTAGCAAGATCCAAGATCAATCTTGTAGAACCACTTTTCACCCCTCAAATGGTCAAAGAGATTGTTAATCCTCATAAAAGGGTACTTGTTCTTTATCGTATCCCGATTCAGGAGATGATAATCCACAAAAAGCAGTGGACTTCCAACTTCCTTTTTCATAAATAAAACTAGAGCTTCCCGGGGGGACACACTAGGCCTGATGAATCCCTTCTCACAAAAGTCCTCCAACTGAAGTTGTAGCTATTTAATCTCTGTGGGTGCCATCTGATATGATGCACATGATATTGGGGTTTTCCACGACTGCAGGTCAATGTAGAACTCCATCACTCGCCTCTGAGATAGTCTCGGGACATCCTCGTGAAAGACGTCCATGTATTCCTTTACAATGGTAGTGATCCAGGTTCCTGTACCGTCTGCCTCTCTGAGAGCCATACTCGCCAACTGGTGAGAAAAAGGTCATGTTATCCTACTCATAGTACCCTTCTACTCTACCATGAGGTCTCATTCACCTAGGATGGTGATCCTCATCCCATAAGAATAGACACAGCTGACTAGTTTGCACCGACCATCAATATGGGCATGAACCATGTAAATCCAATCCATGCCAGTGATGAAATCATAAGGTCCCATCGTGATGACTAGTAGTTACACTTGAAACCCTCCCCTCCGAATGACAGTTCGCACTATCTACAGATAAAGGTCACTGATGTGGCACTTCCCGTATGAACCTTGAGCCTAAGTGCAGGTGTCAGTGCCTCTACTAAAAGGTCCAACTCCCGTACCAAATGAAGCGATATAAAGGAGTGGTTGGAACCTATGACTACTAGTACCGAAGCAAGCATAGAGTAAAAAATATGTACCTCAGACCATCTCTTATGCTGGGGGGGTCACGAACACCCATATCCTGAAGCTACCAGCGACCCCTACCGCTAGCTCACTAAGACAGGCGTGGGCCACCCTGTGGTGGTGGTGGAAGGACCTTGAAACGCCATCCTAGACCTCTAGGTCCTGCCACTCTGCCTGTGCCACCTCTCTGAGGACCACCATTTCCTCACCTGGGAGATCCCTAGTCACGATTCTCCCACTACCACTCCGGTGCACCCACATCCCGCCACGACTGCTCGGTACACCTGGTCGGGCTATCTTGCTCTAGGTGACCCCGTCTGTCACAGGCATAGCCCCGACACTCTTCTAACTGACTCGGGGCTCTACGGTGCCACTTCTGTGTATGACCCTGCCCCTTAGTCTACTCACAGAAGGGTATCCTTAACTGATGCTTTTCTCTCTGCTGCTGCCTGCTACCGAAGACTCTGCTTTGAAGCGGCCACTACAAGGCCCTTCCAACTGGAGTCCCTCAGTCAAGAAGCACTCTGTCACGAGCTCCCTCTCTAGCACCCCAGAACAAGTAGGGATTCATAGGGGTACTACAATAGCACATATCATCCTGCGAAGACCCTGCTCAAACTTCTGCGCCTGAAAGTAACTATCGCGGAACATATCATGCGAGTAGCGTGTTAGATCAGTAAATCGGGATGAGTACTACGCCACAGTCATCCCCCCTTATTCAGCTCCAGAATGTCCTAAATCCAAATAGAGCATAAACAAGAGGGGGAGTAAACCTACCAGAAGTGCTGATGGAAGCTATCCCACATGAGAGACGACTCGTCGTGGGTCTGCGTCACCAACCCCCACCAACGGCCAGCCATCCCGAGGAAAACGCTAGCAGCTAGGTCTACCATCTGGTCCGCTGGTGTCCATACCAGCCTGAAAATTTGATCCACATACTCTAGCTAGTCTTCCACTTCCTAGGTATTTAGGTATCCATGAAACTTATGCAGTTGCTGATGTTGAAAGTATCAGAGCGCACTCAGCCTGTGCTCAACCACGACCTGTGCTACTGCTACTAACTACCGCTCTCCAGGTGGAGGGGATTCTACTAAAGCACTGGGTGGAAGGTGATCACGTGAGGGTCCCTAAACTGACGCCTTGTCGCTCTCCAGGTTGTCATCATGAACTGGAGAGGGTATCCGGGATGGCTTCTATCATGGGGGAATCCTGAAAATTCTCAAGGATTACTAAGATAAGATGAGCATATATATATTTATATCAGTAATAACAAAGGGGAGATGAGTCAATAAGGAAATACAAATACTCAATCCTACCTAATTCATGTTCCAATGTTCCCTACAACAAATGTCTCAGCGTGCCAAGTCAACAAGCGAGTTATCAGTGTCTTGGTGAATGGATACGTTGGTCGCCCATACCATCACTAGACTCACTGTCCTGAGAGCTGCTCTCGAGACACGTTGAAAATATTTCCCTAAATCCCAACCAATTTCTTTTTAGGGACGTCCATGAAAATCCCCAAGGAACGAACCACCACTGGTAACACTTTTTCAGGACCTGAACTTACCAGTGTCGAGCCGTAACTACCCCTGGGCCACCACCATTGGCCATGGGCTGGCGACAATCGCTGAAGGCGTAACAATCTCTGGGAGGCCTTTTCCTAAGTACATGTACACTCACGGCCCACTCAATGCAGAAGTGTAGGGTAAAAAGAAAACCAAAGATTTAACATCTAAAACCCAACCACATTCATGTGTCGAATTCTAAATAAAAAAAGAAAAGTGCTGAAAAGTACCGACAAGATAAATGAACAGAAAAAGGAAAAAACGCACCCCCATCCCGACAGATGCCACAACCCGACAACAGATAAACAAAAGTAAACAGCTGGTGAGTCTCACAACTGAATTTCCTACTACGACCTCTAAAGGAATCTCATGCTCCGGTGTCCACTATGGTCTTCCATAGTCTTGATCATCCTCTCTATCATCTGCAAGGGCACAACAAGTGAGGGAAAACCCCAAGCAGGGGTGAGTATAAAGATAGATAGTAGGATGCCCTGAAATCTCAAGGGAGTAACAAAAGAAGTACTAAAATGGTGAGCAGTAGATAGAAAAAATTACAGTGTAAGATTACAATAGAGAGAGTGCAGCTCAACCCAACAAAGGAAAAGAAGTATAATCATCCAAACCAAGAGGAGCTGGACACGAAAAGCACGTGTCATACCCAGCGTGTCATCACCTCTCCTAGAAAGAGAGTAACTGAACCCAAGGAGTGGGAAAAAAGTAGGGTGTATATATACATATATACATATATGCTCAATAAGAAAACTGAACGAGTGTTTATAGGGATCTCTATCTCTAAGATCTTCCGAGGAAAAGTCGCAAATAGTTCTAATGATATCCATCACTGATACCCATCAGTCCTATATGTCAAATCTGTCTCATCGCTAAACCGTACAACCAAGGGTCCTGCTCTGGTAATCACGGAGAGAAGTCATTGACAAGCCTCATAGAAAGGGATGAGTCTGAAAAAAGTTATTGGGTAACCCACTCCCCTGAAAAACTGGAGGGTAAACCCCTATAGGTCTTCAGGTGACCCACTGCGCAGACCTTCTGGAGGGTAAACCCTAAAGTCAATCAGTAACCCACTGCCCAGACCCCGTAGGAGGGTAAACCCTAAGGTCAATAGGTAACCCACTGCCCAGACCCATTGGATGGTAAATACTAAGTTCAATAGGTAACCCACTTCCCTGCCCCATTGGAGGGTAAACCCGGATATGCCGGTGGGTATCCCAAATGCCTAGGCCCGCTGGAGGGTAATCCCTGAACTAGTCTGATAACTCAGCTCTGCCCATACCACACTAGTGAAGTCACTATCTTCGCTACCATGCGTTGGTTCGGAGTGCATCAAGGGAACCTCCGACCAATGCCCTTTCATGTTTCCACATTTAATGAGTTCTCGAAACAGGCTCTACATGACGAAACAGATTTCACTGTTGTACTCCTCGGGGAAAAACACACGTGATATACTATTTACTCACTTGAAATGGACTCCCAACAAAAAATTAATTAAACACTACTTTATAAACATACGACGTCTCATGGGGCCCACACCTCGGTCCTGAAAGTGGTCGGGTGAACTACGTCATCATGATGCTCCCAGAAAAACATGCCGAAACGACTTCTCATTTTCCCCAAACGGAAGTTTGATGAAAAAGTCGCAAAACGCTGCTCACAGCTTTAAAGACAGCCCATGGGGCCCATGACTTAACTCCAAATTCAACGCCTAAAACCACCCTGGGAAACATCGTCTCGATGCCAGGGTCACAACACTACTGACAGCATCTTCAACGAATTCCAAATGTGTTTGCACCATCTAAAAGAAGAATCCCGGTGAGGCGCTAAACAACACTCAACTGTGTGTTGTGCCTCCGAACCCCTACCTTGGGAAATAAAAATCCTCAATACCATCTCAAAAACTCTGGATCGATCCGAGGATCACTCTTCCATAGATGTAATGCAATACCAACACCCATAGTGGAAGATAGGGGTGTCTGAAGACAAGGGGGATAACCCCTTCAGGCTGGACCAACCCAGTTCGGCCGGTCCCCCTGACATGGGACGACCTGCCTCGGATGGCCCGAAACCCTTTGGTGTAGCCCGGTTGCGGACCCATGGTCCACCCACATCGACCAGCCCTCGTGGCCGGTCGATGTACCATGCGGAGACCCCCCTTCCGCGGGCCTCAGTCTCCCGCTCTAGGTCGCGCGTCGTGCCCCTCATCGCGCCCCGCGCCTGCGTCATTGGAGCTCACCACCGCCACCAGGGATCCTATTTATGCCAACTTCTGGGACCTCCACCGCTGCTTGGGACCTTTCTGCTGCCTGGAACCATGCCACCACTTCCTGGGACCATCATCGTTGCCTCGTAGCCCACCGGAAAACCATGTTTGCACGAAAAACTTCTTGGGGCCACCCCGGGCGCCCCGAGACTCAGATATTCGATCCGAGAAGAGTGTTAGAAAACTTGTATTGAATCATATGAAACCATGGGATTTTCTATATAGGAAAGAAACATATTGTCACTATTAATTGCATTTTAAGAGGTTTCAGAAATTAAAAACATAAATAAATACACGATCCTACCTCGTAGGGCGTAGCTCGTTGCTTCTCCAAAGATCCGCCAGAGCCACCGCACTATAGAGAGGTGGGGAGAGGGTCTTGATTATTGTTGAGAGGGATCCTCTATAAAGAGACAAGGGGGAAAGAGGAGGAGTGGTGGAAGAAGTATTTAGGTAGAGAAACACTTAAACTCCCCACCATAGGCTCCGTACCCCAACATTCAGTGGGGTCAACGTTAATCTGCCTCTTTGGTAAAATCCATTTTCTGATCGTAATGGCAGTCTCAGAATATTAATCTGAGCCTCCATTTAGAAGTTGTAAAGTTCACACCCAATGACTATAAATTAAGAAAATACCCCTGGTGGCATTTTCCACAGAATGGTCGTGCCCGCGAATGTTACACCCCTCCTAGGGTAAACGGAACACTCTAAACTCAACGGTGCCCTCAGTTTTCCCATCTGAGAAAACGTTTAGGTGTTATTCTATTTATTTGATGTTTCCAGTGTGAACACATTTAAAATTTAATTCTAGCCACATTAGGGCTCGGAATCACACATCTTCTGAACGCCCTCCTCTGGAATAACATTAATGATATTTTAAAGTGTTACAGGCTCAAAACCCGAGTTCTTACAAGAAAAATGAATTAATACTTATTCCATAAATAATAAACATGTTATTGTATATATTCCTTAAATCCAATGGTGTAGTAAAATCCATCAATGTTGGTATAAACGACTTGTCGAAAAGTCATTAATCAGGTCCAAGGTAGTCATAACTTATCCAAATCAATCATTTCGTCACCATTTTGTCATCATGATTATCGTATTTAGGGTTTTCATTCCCTCAATCATGTTTTATATAAAAATTTTAACATTATAAGTCTTACATTTTTTTCCATTCAAAATTTGATCTAAAATGTTTGTTTAAAAGTACTAAATTACATTCCATATATATTTGCAAAATAAATTGATGAAAACAAAATTGTTTTACGACCTATTTTTTATATCAAAATATAGAACTACATTAATCATTCAACATGAGTTGTGATAATAAAAATTATTCTACATGATCCATTATCTTTATTAGTGGAATATTCTATTGAATCTAGGGGAATTCATTTTGGTATTTCTCCATCTAAATATATTTGTATCATTGAATATTACTATTTTCCTTCTTTTCGTTTCATTCTTTTTTTAATGAAACATCTCCCCACACATACTACAAACTCTGAATCGATTCAACCATTTACCAGAGATATTCATTCCATAGTTATAACATGTTGTAAAATACTTTATTCCCTTCATCTTATTTAAATCATTCTCTTTTTCATGGTGTATAGGATACCTCTTCGTTCCTTGGTTCCCCTTGAATCCATATGAATGAGAGAATTATTTTTCTATTTTAAATGTACTTAAACCTATTTCACCGTATGAAGATATTTATTGATACATAATGTCCTTTTGTATAATTTTCTTCAGTTAGTAAATAAATTAGTCAATATAAAACTCCATGATTCATATATAATCTCTAACATACCTAGATAACCTTGTAAATGTGTCTTCATAATATGCAACACTCTCTTCATAGATTATTCATTAAGATGGGAAACATCTTATTTATCTATATTCGATGAGTTTATTTCTTATTAATCCCAAGTATTAGGGATCACATTCCTCCTTTGATCAGAATCACCTTTGAGATAATTTATCACAAGTGTGACCATTTCCTTTTCACTACAATCCATGGATGAAAATATGTTGTCCAGAGACTTAATACCTTTATCAGTTATAATTATATAAGTATACCCACTAAAGGATAAGGTTTTATAACTCATAAATTATTTTAGCACAATATATTATCACTGTGGAATATGTCTCTCCATTCCGACAAGGTTACTCTTAATAACCAAAATAATATTCTTTAATATATCCAAAATGTTCTCAAAAATCTAAAATAGCTATATTTGTTTCCTATATAAGGAAATCTATAATTATATCTTGAGTAATAATACCACTATTCCTTCTAGACACCATTCCCAAACAATTGAATAAACATGATTATCTCATACTATTGTGAACATTGTACAACTCAAAATCTGTTATAGCACAAAACAAAAATTTATGCATCATGATTCATAGAATCATAAACTTTGTTTATTTTAGGGAAATTATTACATTGAAATCCTTCATAATGGAAGGTCAAGAAAATGTGATATATCCAAATCATATCCCCCATGATGGTAAAAAATGGTGCATAGTAATGACTATTTCTATGTAAAAGGTTACCCCAAGTTAGGCCTAGAATACATTTTTGGTGTTATTACTTCTAGTTAAATTTTTTATATATCCACTTACACATGTAGTATCTAGATAGGTATTTATTTAGAGGAATACAAAAATAATCTATAACTTACCAATACACTATTTTAAAATTTTATATTTATCCTCAATATCTATCTCATGGTTCATATCCCTAATCATTGTTTTCTAAATCCAGATTCCATGGTTTCTGGTAAACATCATATAATACCAACTATAACGTTGTAACACTAGAAACATAAATGAGATACTTTATTTTATTATGTGGTCTTGATTATAAGGAATAAAATCCAAAAAGAACCATTTAGTTATGAGTCTAGGAAAGCCATATTACATACATGATACTCGTAAGACATTTGGAAAACCAAATAAAAAATGCTATATAATAAATTGATATAAAATTCATCCATGAATTCTAATTCAAAGATCTCAACTTCATAACATGGGGATGAAACATAATAAGGGTATTATCAAATGCTTAGTGATGGTAATTAATATGAAGTAAATATTGAATGAAAAGGAATAAATTAACATGTAATGGTAAAAAAACAACAATTTCCATTACAAATACTATATAATAAAATATCAATATGTAAGGGCATGGAATTGAAACTCATGCCATATAAATCTATAAATATTAAATGAAACGTATCCATAGATACTTCGATGAAATATATCATAGAAAAATAATACATAAATCCAAATGAGTGAAATTATTAATTATAAGATTCTATGTTTTCAAGGTATGTTATATGTTTACTATCTTGGTATTTAATAAGACAGTTTACAACATGTACGGTAATAACCCATCTGATTAGGCTAAGTGATTTTTCTCATACGATTACTGATGAATTGAGTGGTATCGATAATCAGGCCCCACAAATGTCATACCAATCCAAATAATTTATTAAATATCAAATAAATAATTTTCCTCAAAAAATATCATAAAATAATATGCATTTATCATTAATAACTCAAAAGTGTATAAGTAACAATTTTTTTTTGAATAAATTATAAAATTCTCAAGAGAAAATAACATTTAAACATTCCAATGTGTCTCGTACCGCATAGAAACATTTAAATAATAATTCCTTGTCAATTGAATGAAACTTAAAATATCATTATAATAAACATTTTAATGATTTATCATGTGAAAGGGATATATATATATATAAAACTAATTAAAGTAAAATGGTGCATAAAAAATATGTCTCAATGGAATGTAAATTGAGACAAATTCACATCCCTTAAAAATTATTTGGTTGTGTGGTATTTATCCTCATGTATATTGGATTAAAATATGTTACTAATTAATAATATAACTATTGTTATTTCAATAATATCATATATTATCTTCCCCAAAAATTTTATTACACATTTTTAACACTAATTCATTAAATTTTGGTATTTCTTATGTTAATTGCCTAATTATCTCATGTATGTTTTGAATTGGGATTTATTATTCATTTTTATTATATAATGATTTAATAATTTTAATAATTTAAACCATGACTTAATTATCTTATTTATTCAGTATTTATGTTTATATAGTAGTCCATATTATTTTGCGATCAGAAATTAAGTGCACCATTCAAGGAGATAGTAGGTTGTATGTACGCATGAATGCTACGTTCTTTTCATTGTCTTATTAAAAGAATGATTGATAGATGAAAAAAATTTATATTATAATTAAACTATAATATAAATTTTATATATGTTACATAGGTTTATTAAAACAATCCCATATACATACCATGTATGGCGTGAACGAGTCATATCATTTTTAGGGGGAGAGATTCCACAATTTGTGGATCAAAATTAACGTATTTACACAATAAAGAAAGAATAATAGTATGTTATAAAAAAATTACATAACAATAAAGACAATATAAATATAAAAAATAACATTTATAAATAAATTATCCATCATAATGTCCCCCATGGTTTGTATTAGAGAAAAAAAGAACCAGTATCATTTTGTGAGGTAGTAGTTCATCTTACATAGAAACAATATGTTCGTTACCCATTATATGGACATGTGAGTATGTTTAGGCCAAAATAATATCATAAAAACAAACTATTATATTTATGATATTGGTTTTGTTATTTAGGAATAATTTATGAATATTATATGGTGTGGAGAATGGAAAGGATACTAAAAAAGAATGAGAGAAGAAGTTACCTATTATTCAGTTAACTTCAATGGGTTTATAACAAAAAGATTACATGGGAGGATTTCATCCGATATAGAGTCTTCAAAGTAGAGAGTTGGAATGTTAGGAATATATTTGGTTAGAGATAGGATGATCCTAATAAGTTTGAGTGGTGTGAAGCAGTGGTAGAGGTGGTGTCTTTTATGGGGAAGGAAAAGGAATCACTTGGAATTTTTGGAAACAAGTTTGCTATAAAGATGTTATTACCTAAAATAAGAAATTAAAAACGAAATAAACTCATAAATAGAATGATTGTAGACTATATAGGGAAAACTAATAGGTTTTGGAATCATTTCTAGGTCATCTTTACCATGATGTTAATGTTTTAGTCATTCATTAATATTTATTTTGAATTATGAATTAAAATTATATTTAATTAGTTTCACTAATATTTGTGTTAAAAAATATGGTATTATTTGGAATTATAAATTAGGTTTAGTATAATTATTGAATCCATTTTTTAAAATTATAATAACATAATATGATGAAATTAATTTAAAATTCATCTTGTAGGTTGGACGGAAATTAGAGGTTTTAATGTAAAAACATCTAAAAGTAATCTTTATTTTATACTCTATTTCAAATTGAAATTTACCCCAATGACCAAAATTGTTTTAATTGATAAAAATATTATGTTAACAAAAATTAAAACCAATTGAAATTATAATTTATCATTATAAATAAACTATATAAAAAGTAGTTTTAAACTAAAATTCATTATTTTAAATTATTCATAAAAATTTATATGTTTCAAAAATATATCCAAAATCATCCCTAACATAAATAATATTTTTACAACTAAAATATTAAATTTATTTCGACATATTAAATCATTTTAAGTATAAAAAGTATTATTTTAAAATGGGTCATCCAGTCAAATGTGGAGAAAATGCCTTTATAAAAATATTTGTGTTTAAGTGTATTTTTTGGTTTTTTATTATCTTATAACTGTAATATCTAGTGGAAAAACAAAAAAAATAATATTGAATATAATATATATATATATATATTACACTAATATAACCAAATAATTATTTACAATTAAATAAATTAGGGGAAAAAAATTTTGAACATAAAAGTAATGATATTTCCCATTACATTCAATTTGATTTCATATTCATTTTTAAAAAATTTATAAGCAATGAATTCATTTTAATTTTTTGTAAACCATATATTTTCATAAAATTTTTACCCCACATCATAAATTCATATTTTAATTAGAGGTTATGTGTTTTTATATTATATAATATTCTAATTATATATCATTATTTGGTAAAACATGGTCTTCCATGTAATGTATGATTTCAATGAAGGACACTCTTATAAGTAACACAAGCTAACTCAGTGTCTTGTTAATTGAAAAAAAATATATTTAAAATAATTAATTTCTTTTAATTTATTGAGTTATTATATCCCCATATGTGCTTGGTGTCACGTGTAAAACACACTCTCAAAAATATGGTTGTTATTTTTTAGTTTCTCAGACTAACATTATCCAAATATTAATTAATGTGAACAATCAAAATTTTAAAAAGATATTGGAAATAGTTGAATTTTAAAAAACCATTATTTAAATATACACATCATAAAAAGGGTTAATATCATATATTCATACAAATATAGAATGGAAAATATAACTGTAACATAACTAGGTTTCCCAGTTGGAGAACATAGGCGGGATACAGAAACATGGATATGGATGAAAAAAATACCACAATAATGTTACTATTGAGGGTGATAGATAAAACATTCAAATAATGTTTGTTAAACACAAAACCATGAATCGTATGTATATATAATAGTAATCAATATCATTAAAAATGATTATAATTACACAACATTTTTTTCAATCCATTTTTTTCTATAGATTATGAATCATTTTACCCTAGAAGAATATAATTAAATTTTCATTTCAATAAAGATAATATTGTTCTTTTTGTTATTCCTAGAATTATTTATACTTTATATTCTAATAAATGTTTCCTTATATAGTGATGTAATATATGAACTTCTAAAATATCTTCTCTTGATCATCTAAAACTGTTTTATAAATAGTTTACTTTTCAACATATTATGATGCAATATATTTTAAAGAAGATTCACTGAACTTCAATAATGAAATTATCATTATAATTTAATGAAAATGATGTTGATGTAAATTTTCACATTCCAAACACGTTCCTAACATCAACATGTATCCAAATGAATATGTTAATAACTCATTTTACAATTTTTTTTTGGAAAAATGAATTCTTCAGTATTCCATAAGTAAGAAAAATGTTTTTTTATATATTCCTTAAAACTAAATGTTTTGTAACATCCAATAATGATATAATATACCACTTTTTAACAAGTTATTAATTAGTTTGGTGATAGTTAAAACTTATCCAAATCAATCATTTCTTTACCATTATCTCAATATTAGGAACATTTTATGGAATTTAATTAACCACATAATTATTTTAATGAAAAGTTTAACATTCTATGGAATATATTTTCTTGGTAACATTCATCATATGATCATAATTCTATTTTTAAATAGCAATTCAATACAATCCATTAATATTTCATAAATCATATGATGAGAAGAAAATATTTTTACAAAATATTTCATAGATAAAAATATATAAGTAAATTAATCATTCAACCTCAGTTTTGTCAATAACATATTCATGATGTTGACCAATTAGATTATTCTTAGGGAAATTATCTAGACTCTTGAGATAGTTGTTTTCATAGTGCCTCATCTCTTTGATATTGTAATATTTAAAATAAGAATTATAATTCTATGTATAGAATTATTTTTCCTTGAGATATTTTTATCCAAACATATAAAAAACTCACAATCTTTTCAAAAAATTACCAATGTGATTCATTCCACAGTTATCACATGTTTTAGAATCCTTCTTTACCTTCATCTTCTTTGACTCATTTCCCTTTTCTTAAGGTTCAGGTTCCCTCTTTTTCCCATGGATTCCCATGAATCAATAGGACATGGAGAATTATTTCTCTTTCTTGATAGCACATAAAAATATTTCATCATATGAAGAAATGTTTTAAGACACTAGTGAAATTTGGTAACTTGGTTTTTGTCCATCAAAAAAGTGGTTTATATTTCACTCCGTTTTGTATATATAATTCATATCATACCTAAAAATCATTGTAAAGGTAGCTACATAATCTACAACAAACTCCACTTCCTTTAGTTTTAAGCTATGAAACATCCTGTTCGTCTCCATTCTATGAGTTTTATTTCTTCTATATCACTATTATTATGGATCATGGACCCCCATTGATCAAAATCACCATAGGGAAAATAGACTGCATGTTTGAGCTTTTTCCATTTTTCAATATTCTAAGGATGATAATATCTTATATAGATTCACCATCCGTAAGTTAGCTACAATGGGATTAATATTCCCACAAAATGGGGTTTCTACTAT
This sequence comes from Viscum album, assembly GCA_963277665.1. Lineage (NCBI taxonomy): Eukaryota > Viridiplantae > Streptophyta > Magnoliopsida > Santalales > Viscaceae > Viscum > Viscum album. The sequence continues at coordinate 714,833,189 of OY728160.1, forward strand.
ATAAATAAATCTATCCAAGGATACACTTGATATAGAATATGATTCTCCATTCGGAAAAGGTGATTTTTTGTATCCAAAAAAATATTCTCTAACATATCCATATCATTCCAGTATCTAATAATATTTATATTTGTTTCCTCTATAAGAAAATCCCTACACGTTCTAGGATTATTTATACCATTAGTCATTCTAGGAACCATTTATAAACAATGGAATAAACTATATTATCTCATTATGTTGTGACCATTTAATTACACTAAATATGGTGTCACACATATTATAAATTTATGCCTAATGAATCCTAGAATAATTTTTTTTCACCTTGGGTAAATCATTACACTCAAATCCTTCATAATGGATGTTCAAGAAAATCTGAAGTATACTAAGCTTATCCCCCCATGAGTGTAAACCCAAGTGCATAGTGGGGCCAATTTTCATGTACCAGTTTACCCTGAGTTATACCTAAAACACCTTGTTGTTGTTTTTAATCCTTGGTACATCTATTCCATAACAATTTACATTTTTAGTACACAAAAATTATGTATTTTTGTAGAATAACCACATTATCACTAACTAAACAAATTCTAGGATGAAATTGAATACTTATCCTCAATGACTATATTTGGGTTGTTATCTGTATTCAATTTTTTCAAAATCTATTTCCCATAGTTTCTTCTAAAATTCCTATAATACCATATGTAATGCCCCTACCCCATAAACAGAGAGCTGGTGCATTGTTTTATAACACTGTATAGATTATATGGAATCAAAACATAAATTAATATTTAGTTTACCATTATTAGAAATCTAAATAACATTCTTGACACCCATTATAAATTATAAAAACCAAATAAAACATGATACACCATAAATATAAATAAAATATCTCCATGAATGATTATTCAAGGATCTTTTATTTATAACCTAGTGGAATAAACATAATACGACTAATATAAAATTCATAAAAAGTATAGATAAAGCAATGAAAATAGAAAAAACAACTAGAATATATTAATATATAAAAGTAAATAATTGAAAAAACATTCCATTCAAATAAATAGATAAGATAAAATCAATATGTAATGGTAATAAAGTAAATCTCATTCCATCTAAATCAATAAAATAATGATGAAATTTTTTCGTAGATATTAGGATGCAAAAAATCAAGGATAAATACCAAATGAATCTAAAATAGAGAAATGTTTAATTATTGGAATCCATGTTTCCTATGTACAAGTTATCATTACCATCAACATGATCCTCGTGTTGGTTTACAACATTTTGGGTAAAAACCCATCTGATTTTCACAATTTTTTCATCACATGATACTATAGATGCGTCTAGGGGATATTAATAACTAGGCCCCACCCGTGTCATACTAGGAAAAATGATTAATCATATATAAATTAAATTGTATGCCTTAAAATATAAATAAATATTATAGATTTATCAATATTACGTTCGATGATTATATGTGACAATAAGGGTTGTTATCATCAAAACATTTCTAAGGAAAATTATATTTATGCATCCAATGAATCTCATGCCACATTGAAAAATTTAAATCAGAAGTACTAGTGAATTGTATGAAACATAAAATATAACTAGAATAACTTAATTCATGATATAACCTGTCAATTTTATTGTATTTACACCAAATAAAAGTGAATTAGGTAATAATAAAACTAAATGTCAATGGAATGTAAATAGAGATGAAATCATTTATAGTATCCTTCCTTTTTGTATCAATTAAATTTATCCACCATTAAAGTAGATTAATATATGTTACTGACTAATAATGAAACTATAATTAAGTATATAATATAATATATTAACTTATTATTATATTTTATTACCTATTTGTTACCACTCTTTTATTATTTTATCTATTTTAGGTGTTAATTTCTTTTTTTCTCAAGTACGTTTCAAATCATCATTTATTGTACATATTAATTAATCCATGAAATAAAAATATACATAATTTAAAACGTGACTTAATCATCATATATATTGAGTAGTTATTTATTTATAGTAGTCCATAATATTTGGAGATTAAAAATGAAGTTCACTATTCTAGGAGATGGTTGGCTATACATACACATGGATTCTACATTAATTTAATTTTCTAATTAAAAGAATAAAATAAAACATATAAATATGTATATTATAAATCTATTATCATATATATTTTATTTATGTTACATATGATTTTTAAAATAATCATTTACACATTCAATGTATTTCATGAATGAGTTATATCTCTTTTCGGGGGAAATAGTCCACTGATCCTCAAATGAAATTATCATATTTACACAATATGGAATGTATAATGGTGTGTTATAAAATATTAAAAATCATAAAGTAATTATAAATATAAAATATAAATTATATAAATAGTTTTTACATTATAATTTCCACCATGATTATTGGTAATGGAAAATGAACATGCATTGTTTCGTGAGGTTGGATTTCATCGTACACATAAATAGTATGTTCATTGACCATTAGACGGAGGTGTGCATAAGTGTACCAAAAAATAGTAACATAAAAACATACATATATACTGATGATACATTTATTTTTATGAAATCATTGAATAAAAATATTATAGGGAGTGGTGAATTAAAATGAAACTAAAAAGATTGAGGGAAGTTGTTGCCTATTAATTAGTTAACATGTTTTGGATTATACCTAAAGGCATCCTTGGAAGCAATTTAGGCCAAAATTGATAATTCAAGGTCAACATGAGGGATTTTGGAAATCTATTTGGGTAGATAGTGTCTGAACATAATTGTTTTTAGAGGTGTGATGAAGTGGGAGAGGTGATGGCCTTTTATTGGGAAGGAATTGGAATCACTTAGAATATTTGGAAACAAGTTTGGTGTACACATGATCATACATAACAAAAGTCATATCAAAACAACCAAATTCAAGAATAAAAGGTGAATGGAATATATATTCCCATAAAATAGGCTATGTACATATTTATAGGTCATTTGTTTTTTATGTTAAATGTTTATTAATTTATTAAGCTAAAGATTTCCTTAATAATTGTAATTAATTTTAATTACATATAATAGTCTTTATAGTAAAAATATTATATTATTTTGAACTTAAAATATTATTATTCCAAATATTTAATATATATTTCCAAATTCCATAAATTTTGGAGTAGAAATTAATTTAAAATGCATCATAGAGGGGGGCGATAAAACAGATTTCTAAAGATAAAACGTCCAACAGATTGATATGTTTTCATAGTCAAGTGAATTTGATCACAATGACCTAAATTTTGTTAATTGATAATAATAAATAATAATTGTACATTGAAACCAAATAAATTATAATTTATCCATATACAAACATTACATGAAAAAGTAGTTTTGATCTAAAAATAAATATTTTAAACTATTCAGTAAAAATTTAAATATTTCAAAAAAATATAAAAAATTCACCGTAACATAATTTTTATTTTTCACATTAAAGGATGAATATTATTTTCACATATTAAATCAATTAAAGTTTATGAAAATTAATTTTAATAAGGGTTTCTCAACTAAAAGTTGGCAAAAAGTTTCATTATAAAAATATATGCTTTTAAGTGGAATATTTTGTATGTTCTTATCTAATGCATATAAAATATTTTGGATAACTAGAGAAAATATTATATTGAATATATGATATATATATAGATAATTATTATCCCGCAAAATTTTTTGTTAATTAAATCTATTAAGTTAACATGGCTCTGTGAACCTAAAAATAATATTATTCTTCTTTATATTCAATCAATTTTCATATTCATTTCTAATTAACTGATAACCAATGAATTCATTTTAATTTTATTTAAACCATAGATTTTCAAAAAATAGTTACCCCTTTTCATAACTAATAATTTATATTAATTTATATTTATTATTATCTAAAAAATATTTGGAATTTGTATCATTATTTGATGAAACTCATTATTGCATGTATTGCATGCTTTAGAAAATTGTCTCTCTTGCTTGTAAAACAAGGCCAATCAGTTTTGAGTGAATTGAAAATTTTAAAATATTTAAAATATATTTAAAATATTAATTTTTTTATTTATCATGGTATTATATCCCATTACATTATTGGTGTCACATTTCATTCTTGCTTTCAAATATAAGGTTCTTATTTTCAAATTTAAGGGTGTTAAATGTGTATTTGTCTGAAATTAAATATTATTAAGAAAAATAAGTTTTCAATTGACGGAATTCCCTTTTTCATGATCAAAATATAAATTTTCTGCAAGAATAAATCATACTAAAACATGATCAAATTTATATCCAATGTTTAAAATTTTTACGACGGGGAAATTGAATAAGGTGTTATTCTACTTTAGATTCTAGAAGACAATACTGAAGATTCCAGAACATATACACTTTGATGTTTGGGGGATAGATCATTCATAGTATTATGTTGGTTCCATTTAATTTTTCTCATTCATAGATGATCAAAAAATATATCTATATGTGTATTTTCATTATTATAAATATGGTTCCATTAGTTAATTTATTCATTGGATATTCATTGTGAAAATAGAATGTCTCAAGGATGTGTGTTTCTCAGATTTGATAATTATAAAAACAACCCAAATTTTCTCTAGATGAACTTTAATAGGATTTATAAGACCATACCTAAAACTTTTTAAAATAATGTCGTAGAATAATGAATGAATTCGATTCTGACAATAATGGTTTGATGTATACTAGTGAAATACAAAATTCCCAAGTAAATTTCATTAAAAAAATTGATATGAATAAATTCCTTACTAATAGAATATTTAATTGACTATAGGATAAATAATTCCAAAATAGTTATGTTTTGGAATGTTGGTTGATGATTTCCATCATAATTGTTTCATAAGTTTAGATTATATTCATAAAAAGGTCATGTATAGACACATAATTAAGGATATGTATATGGTATTATTCATTAAATGATATGGTGATGAAGGAATTAGTTTCAAAATGTGGGATTATGATAATTACTATGTCATCAGTTTTCTGAAACACTCCTTAATTAGTTGGTTCTATAAAAGGAATAAAACTATGATGAATCAGATGTTGATTTAAATTAGTCAATAACTGAAGTATAAGTTTATTTAAATGTATGAAATTTGAGAAATAATTTTCTAACAAATGTATATTCTAGTATATATTTACTAGAATGTATTATAAATAATTATATTAATGAATTATAAAAATATATGGTATTTTGTGGAAAAATATTAGAGCTTATATAATTAGTGAACAATTCCTTAGAAGTCAGAATTATAGAATTATCATTACTAGAAAGAGATAAATATTAGAAAAAGTTGAAAAGATATTCTTGAGTGTGGAGGTTTGTTGTGAGATATGAAGTTGAAATGAAATTGTTAAATCCAATGGATCAAAATAAATTCAAATTTCTAGAATATTGACATTTATTAAAATAGATTACCAATATTCTGTGGTAAAGTATGATAGTTCATCCAGAAATATTAGTTTTACTTGAGTGTTGAATGTTTTCCCATAATTAAATGCATACTTGAATGAAAATTTGACTTCCATTTTAAGAATGCATCTAATATAACTTTAATATCGAAGTACATGTTAAATTCAATGGATTATACTGAATGAGTTTCAATAAAATTGAAGTTGTCTCCTTCTATAAAAAAATTATTTTATTATTAAACAAACTTACAACAACATGGTGATAGTTTTAGAGAATTTATATTATCTAAAATATCATTTAGAGGTTTTAGAAACATTATATCTTCACTGTGGCATGGATGATGAGATCAACATGAAGCATCCCAAGAGTAATAAAAACCATTAGAAGAAGGTAATTGTTTTTATATTGAAATAAAACTCTATAGATTGGAAAATACCCATTTATAATGTAATAAAATTATATATGTATTATGAAATGAAAAATTATTCACATTAAAAGACACTTGTAATAACTATTATCAAAAGACAACGTATGATGGGAGATACATAATAATTATTCTATATGTGTTGGAAATTTTGTTGGCATGCCTAGGGGTTCCATAGAGTGATTAGTTGGGGGGTAATTTTAATGAATTATTCAAAAATAAATATCTAATAAAATATTACAACGTATTGAAAATGATGACAGTGAGGGATAAAAAATCTAGCAGAGTATTGTTGTTATATATGGAATACATACCAATGATCATTTAAAATTACTACATGATCAGATGTAATCCCATCTCAAAAAATCTAATTGAGATCTTCTTTGAATGTAAGGGTCATGAACTAAAAATATAATATAAGTCCCAATACCTTTAAAAATGTGATTTTAAATAGCTATAAAATGGTTGATGTTCAATATGATATATGCATGAAAAAAATTACATTAATATGAGAGTTGTATGTACTGTTTTTTATCATCCAAAGAGATAAATGGGAAAACATGAAGTGGAAAGTATTACCAATTAATGATTTTGATGATGTTTCTTTATATTTCGGTGAAGATGATATTTTAATGGTTTTGTTGATATTGTTATTATTGGATACATAAACACCCTTTAAAATGTATGGAATTGTTCGTACTTGTTATTTATTGGATGTTAGGTATAACGTGTGGTTACTATATAGAAAATTAATGAATATTATATAAAGATAATTTAACATAAAATTAAATTAGTTTGGATAATGTACTCGATGAACGAGATAAAAAATGTCAGGAAAATATAATGATATTCTGTTATAGTTTTTTAAAATCACATTGACCAATATATTGTATTTCGTGTATTGGGTTAGTTTTAATATTCCAAATACATAATAGTTTGGATTTTTATTCATTAAAATCATTAAGAGAATCAATATTAATCTCTAGATATATATTATATAATTTTTATTTCATTTTAGGGGTGAATAACTAAAAGATATGAACCCATGCAATTTTATAGTGTTTTATGAAATGAAGATCCCCTTGTCAACTCCACTAATACTCACTTAATGAAAATATTATTCACTGGAAGTTTGTATTTTCATTACGCCCTTCCTCAAATGAGTGCAGGTAGTTGGTAATTTTAAAATAAGGAATTTACAATACTTATGGTTCTTTTATAAGGAACTGAAAACACACTACAATATATGAGTAGCTAATATGACAACAAATGATTAAGAGAATCCAAAACTAGAACAAATCAATTTTGATTGATCTGATTGAGAACAAATATTTTCATTTATTTTCACAAGCCATTAGCAGATGTATTTGATCTTCAATATTGTACATCTATTGAAAAATAAAATTTATCATTGAAATTTTTTATTTAATATTATGTAGAGAAAACTATAGATAGATTTTTAAACATGTATTTCTCCAAAGTGTATCGCTAAAAAATGCTTTTTCAAACTTTCAGAAAAATATTTTATAATATGTTACAACTGCAATGAAAGAAATATCATTGACCAAATCAAAACATGCATGTCTCAAAAGTGTAGCTATTAAGGTGATGATAAATTTTATTTCTCAAGAACATTTATTTTTTATGTAGATACAATCATATTATAGAATATTACATCCTAAATATATATACAAAGTATTGAATTGAAACATATGAAACTTTTATAAAAAATAGTCCATAATAAATACAAAATATCTGAATTTAATCCCTTCAAGATAGTCTTAACATCATATAGAAGTAATATTGATTAAATAAACTATGTAGACGCCATAGAATCAGTATGAAGAGGTATTTACCTTTGGTGAGTCCTTTTCATAAAATAGATATAATATCATTAATTTAAAAATCCACCATTGAGTCGTCAAACATAATGTTCCTTCACATGATTACAAAACTACAAATATATGGTTGAAAATGAATAATTATTTATAAAGATAGAGTTGATGAACCATATATTTTCTTCCTAAAATATACGGTTTCTTCTAAATATAGTTTTGTTGATCCATGATTTTCATTCCAAACTATGGATCCCAATCCGTAGTTGCCGTTACAAACATTGGATATGAATAGCGTTTCTAGAATACATTTCAAAGTGTCAAAATACTTCCAAAAATATTATCCTCTGTCTTATGACTTGTATTTTATTCCCTAATAAAAATAATAATTGTAATAAATATTATTTCAAAAAATTCACCTAAATGAAACATTATTAGTAATAGAAATGTGGATGTATATGAGCATCAAAAAAAATTATTGAAATTATTGAAAAAACACAATATCATAGATATCCCCTTTTTTATGATAAAAAAACCATATAAAAACAAAAATAATTTGAAAAAAAAAATTTAATTAATTGCTATTACAAATATAAAATTAAAAATTAAAATCCACTTTCATAAACTAGTTAATAATTTTTCCTTCAATATTTTACCCCCCAAAAATTTCCAATTAAAATTTTCAACAATATCGTTATCTAATATAAATATATCATATTAATCCTTATAAATATATTTACCCCCTTTTTATAACAGTCAATATATATTTATGCCCTTTTCAGAAATCAAAAGATCCATTTTTGAAAAAACTTTTATACAAGGAGTAGTAAAAACTCCCCCTAAAATAATGATTCCATTGAATTTAAAAAATAAAATTTTGCAGCCATGAAAAATATATAATATTATTAAAATTAAATACTATAAAAAATCATTTAATACATACAGTATTTGAAAACAATGTTGAAAGAAAAAAAATATTTTCAAGAATAAAATAGTTTTAAACTATCTGTTCATATTTAATTATTTTAAAAAGCATTTATTAGTATCATTTTTATTAGTCATGGATTAATTTACCATGTTTAATGTGATACAACAATTAAGAACATTCATATGAATAAAATAAATTCTATAAAAAATAATAACATGTATTTTTAACTTATACAAACATTTTAACAATTTTTTTTTCAAATATATTTATTAAAAAAAAAGTATTAAGAAATGTTAGTTGGATTAAGAATGGTTTTATGGGTTATGAAAACATTGAAATCATCAATCTATTTCACATAAATTAGAAAACACTTTTTATGTCTTTTTATATTTTCTATGAAAATATGTATCTAATTGATACAACAAAAAAATGAAAAATAATAAACAAGAAAATTAATTAGTTTATTTAGATCTAGAATTGTAATAACTGAACATATGAATATATCCTTATGACATAACATTTCTACTTTAAAGGCTTCAATGTATTTTTTTGAAACCAAAAATTCATTCACGTTATGATACACACTTTCTAATGTATGGAAGACTTTTTTTAAAAAGGGAACTTGTTATAGATGTTCGTACAACTCTCTAGACTAGTTTAGAATACTTTGTGGCATTTCTTTTTCTTCATTTAATGAACTATTTTGAAACGAATTTTATACTATGAAATTACACCCATAAACATTTTAGATGAATATACATTCTTTTCTACATAACCATTATCTTATTTATCCTTTAAATATGATTTTTTAGAAGAACCAATAATATAAAAAATCAAATGTTCTCTTAATAGATCACAATATGAATTACCATTCATTTTAATTTCAGGAAGACTTTCTTATGATTCTAAAGTTCTTGATCACACCACTGTTCTCAAACTAATTTCATAATCATTTCAACAAGATCCTTCCATGAGAAGAGAAAAATAATTTAAAATATTTATAAAAGAAGACTCTAGTAGTTTTAAAGAGTAAGAAGATAAGATTCATTTTTACAAATTTCAGATAAAAATTATTATTATCATCCCAAAAAAGGACAATCATTTCATAGTATACATATTAAAAATACATTATTATATAATAAAACTATTTGTTATGAAAAGTAACACAAATAAATAATATTTTATATGAACAAGAAATTGATATTCTTTATAGTATTTAAACAATGCATGTAGTTTTTTAGAAACATATATTAGAAATAAAATTATATCGACTGTGTTTTATTAGTTAAATTTAATCAGGAATGATGTATTGAACAATTTTATCATCATATAACTCCACCTTATATAAAATAATAAATCCTATAAAATCATATATATGGAAATTGTATTGAAATAATTCATAGATTTGGATTTTCCTACTAAATGAATGTTATGATGACAAACTACTCAAATGTTGATCAATCCGTTGTTAACATATAGATTTTTATATACTCATTAGACAACAACTTAATGATTTTTATTGAATTACAATGGTTTATTTCTATAAAATATATACAGTAGGTGTTTTTTTGTTACCATGTGATTTTGGGTATTGTAGAGACCCGAATCTTGACGTACATGGACATTACATTACTTTTGCGGAATACTTAACACATAAAAAAATAGACATACAAGGACCGTGATAGTTTAGTGTATTTGGAAACTCGGAATATAAATTTCTAATCATGTTGAAATATCTTCAAAAACTCCCATAATGATCTTCCCCTTTTTGTTTCCTTACCTAAAACCTTTCTTTACTTTCTGGGAAAAATAAAACATAAAAAGGGTAAGATCAAATGCTCAGTGAGGACAAACATAGATAACATAAAAGAATCCATAAACATTTGGAAGCAAAAATTTGACATGAAATTTAAACATCAAAATCTTGAGTAAAGACATAAATCGTGGAAGTACGTAAGGAATATATCATAATAGAACATCAACCATTATAAAATGGGAATAAAACATGTAATTTTTGAAACCATTTAGCACATGTCATGATTTCCATAGTAGCCAAGGCATTTCTACCAAGACCATCTTAGTGGGCAAAGTCCCTTTCTAAATCTAGTTCACTCCTCGTTTCAGTCCTGTAACACTAAACCAGATTAACTTACCATTCCAGCCATGTCTATCTCATGAGATATAAATCTTTAACCAATGCATTGGAGGGAGATATAGGTCCCACCCATCTCATAATGAAATCATTCTTACCTCTGCCACAAAACAAACATACATCATTCATAATAACCCAATGAATAAAATGGGTTTCATAAACATATTTCCATCATCACATAATCCATATAAAAGAAACGAATATCATTTCATAATAAGAAAAGTGAAACCATGTAAATAATAGACACATGATACTTGAAACATACACATATTAAAATAAAGTCATCTTAGATGAAAAATGGTTTTGATAAAACACTTGAAATGAATTCTTGAGGAAAATATCCTTTCCTCTTCAAAATAAATCTCTTTCCACAAAATTTCATTCAATTTTAAATGAAAATGATTTTTTTGAAAATAGTCATGAAATATTTTGGAGGAATCTTCATGAAAATAAGGCTTTATAAAAACTGTAAAAATCATTTCATGCCGTATAAGTTTAAAAAACCATTCTTCTCGTACTTTTTCCAGAAAAGTCAAAAAAGTACCTCGTAACATAAACAAAAGAAAGATTCCCTACATACCATGTAGTAAAAGTCAAAATGGGTTAATAGAACTTTAAACATACATAAATTTTTTTTCATAAAACATGGACATGGATGATAACAATAACCCCAGTAAATACTTACGTATAAGCAATCTTGGAGAAAAATGAGATTTACAAAATTATCCCTTACCTTATGTCTGATATGCTTCGTATGCATCCAAATATACTGTATAATGATTTGAATAATGTCGTTGACTTATTACAGAATCATATTCATTGTTATGATATCATATATGGCTCACCTATGACTTTATATGACCCATTCTTTTGTAAATTCCATGTTAATGAGCGTTTTGGGTAAAATCATTTCATTTATCGTATGTGTTTCGACTCGTGGTTCTTGATATTATTACTTATATCTTGATTTAAATAATTCCAGAAAGTAAAACATGATTTATATATAATACATATTCATTATATAAATATATATTATAGATCGATAAATGAAATGAAATACACCGTTCATGGAGACGGTAGGCCGTACGTACGCATGAACACTGTTTTCGTTTCCTTATTGAATTGAATGGAATTGAGTATATGACATAAAAATATATATATATATATATAAATATAGTAGCATTATTATGTCATATATTTCATTATTATTCATTATATATACTTTATAATCATTCTTGAATGGTTAATCATGGAAAATGAATCTGATCGCGTTCGTGGAGACGGTAGTCCGTACGTACGCACTAGCGATGATATCATTCCGATGATTGTTGAATTATATTGGAGTGTATTTATAATATTTCAGAATAATTATCAATTTACAATAATAATAAATAGTTATTTATTTACACCATTATTCCCATCCATGTAAGGTGGTGGTGGAAAAACAGATTACACCACTGTGTGGAGACGGTATTCCGTACGTACGCACGCGTGGTGATTTCGGTTTCCGTAGGATGGATAGATGGTTAAATAGGGTTGTTTCATAATTATAATAACATATCATTATATGAGTGATACTGATGTTATTACTTCATAATGAAACAACAAAATAAGAATAAGTGGAAGAAGAAATAAAGTTGAAAGAATCGGTAACAGACATTACCTCTTCTTTGAAGCGCCTTTTTGAAACCTCCTCTTAGGGCACTAATATTGGTCTTTGAAGAAGACCAGAACCTATAGGATGTTTCTAGGGAAGTGGAGAAGAGAAATTTGCAGGGGTTGGCCGAGCTTTAAGGCTCAAAGTGGTGTGAGGAAGAGAGGGAGGAAGTTCCCTTTTATAAGGGAAGAGAGGGGCACCTTTGGAAAAACTAAAAATATTATTTTATTATAAAGTCATATTCGGTTTTAAATAGCTCAAAATTGATTTATTTCGAAGCTAAGCTGGGGATGGGTCGAAATACTCTCATCCAATAGAATTTAGACATGTTTAGGTTCTTATTTTAACCTTATCATTGAGATTTAACTATTAGTTAGATAATTTTACTTTTACCATGTCTTTTTTTGTTCTTACACTATAAGGTTAATAAACTTACTATAACAAGAAAAACTAACCCCAAGTTGTTTATAGTTAATATATATAACCTTATCTAAGTCATTTGGCTGAGCATTAGATTTTTAGGAATATAATAAAATTTAATAATATAATATTTGTTTTAAAAACTATTTTATGTCAATTTTGACACTATTAGGTAATGGATTTTTGTGAAAATCATAACAGAATTATTAGTTCGAAAAAAGTTAATTAAATCAACAATAACATGTCATATTAACATAGAAATTTTTTGGAATTCATTAAAAGTCTCAAATTACATTTATTTTGGTAATTATAACATCAATTATGTCCATATTTCATTAATAAGATAATTACTACATCATCATTATGTCCTTAATAAATTAAATTATTTAAAGTATAAAAATTAAAAATAAAATATCATTATGTATTAAATATTTTCATATTTATAATGAATATTTATAGTCGAATTTATCTTATGTATAACCCTATATTAAAAATTATTTACTTATTAAACTTTGATTTTAACTATTTTAACCCTTCTGTAAATAAATTAATAATAAATGTCCTAATCTAATCCAAGTGGGACTAAATGGTCATATTTTATTCCTAAGGTTGTTTTTGGTTGAATTACGCTTATCCAATAGAATTAGGACATGTTTTAGGCTAATAATAATATCATTTTTACCCTTAATTACCCTATTTACTTTTAACCGTGGTAAATAAAAGTAAAAAGTTTCTATTCACCAAAAATTATTTTCATCTCATTGAACCACATTTTACATACTGACATCAACCTTGTCTCTCATATTTTTTAAATTCCATTCAAAAAAGTGGTAAAATTAAGTTTTATGTAAATTTGCAAATTCTCCCAGGAGGTGGGTAAAAGACGGTCAAAAGTTCAATAAAATTTTTATATATCTGAAATTATTAAAAAATGACTCCAATGAATTACATTGAACTTATATATGTATTATGTATCAATTTTGACCAAATATAAATTTAAATAATGTAAATAATTATTTAAATAAAAAGTCGGGTATTAAATAGTAACTCAGTGTTTTCACTATTCATCAAAAATTGAATGTTTTCAGAAAAATACCAAAATTTCACCCTAGGATAATTTCGATATTCCGAATCCAAAAATGAAGTCCATTTACAAAAATAATATTTATAAAATTTCAAAAAGTCGGTATTACTATTCATAACAGCTACTTTTAATAATATTTTAATAGCATATCGTTGTTTAGCGAAACTCGGTATTGCGTACAACACACGCTATTGTGGAAGGTCGTGCTTGAATGTAATGCAAGCCATGTTAGGGATGTGTGTTGTGCAATCTCCTTTTGGTGTAGCGTACAACAAAAGATATTAATGAAATTAAAAAGAATATTTTTCGTAAAATCTTGGGGTGTTACATTCTATCCCCCTTAAAATGAATTTCGCCCTCCAAATTCATCGGGGTTATAAATGGTTTACTACTCGAAAGTTTCTTTAATAGACGCCTACATCGTAAAAAGGAATACCAAAAAATGGCTTTAAAAACTAACGTGTGAAACTTAACGGTTACCCAAATTAAATAATCACTGGGTTTCCACATAGGAGAACATAGGTGAAAATATGGATATGGAAAAGAAATCTAACCGTCATGTTCTGATGGAGAGTGGTAGAGAACTTGGCTATGAAAAATCCAAAAATCACAAAGCCATAAATTTTTGATGATTTAGGGTACCATCTGATTCATCGGATATAAGGGCACCAGGACAACATTTTTGGTTTTCAAGATCATTTCCCTAAAGTTGAATAATTTGAATTAGAATAAATACTTACTTTATTTTGGTACAATCTCACTATTATTCGTGCTTTGAACAATTTACACTTCATCTATTAAAGAAATGAAGTTGAATTTGTTATTTGTGAAGTGTTAAAAGATCATGTGATAGAATTATGGGTCATTCCATCTATTTCAAACAAAATGTTAGCAAAAGTTATCAAATATACATAAGTCCATCTATGGTGAGGTTAATAGTATACAATTCCAAAAATGAACTTATAATTCATATATCATACCGCGTAATAAAATAAAAATAGTTTCTACTAACCAAGGACTTCCTGTAGGCCGGTGGTAGGTGATAAAGGCCAGCCGTACTTCGGTTGTGGGTTCAATTCCCACATCCTTGTCCGACGCGATGGGCTGTCGCCCATCCTACTGGTTGTCATTTTTCTAAAACTATATTACTATAACATCCCATCAATAATATTGAAAAATGTTCTATCCTTAAACAATACTAACTTATGTTCAACATAATCTATTCCAATCTTTAGGCTTATCTAAAATACTTTTGTTCAAGATCATAGTATAAAGAAAATGATTACTTGAAATGTCACATAACAATCAGGTGAATGCCATCATTTATAACCCATATATCATACGATATATCTTGTTGGTCAAATTACAAACATGTGAATACCTTAATCATGTATTCTCTTGAAGAATGAATACCCATTGAACCTTAGTGAAAACATGAATGTAGTTAAAAGTTTACACTTTCCACATACCAAAATCCTCAAAATTCTTTATACTCAAACCATGATATCACTAAGTCCTTATATCAATCATGAGCTCATGAATACAATCAAACATCTCATTATCTTCTTATCCATTCATTATGCGCATATCATCTGCTTACCAAAATTTCTAAATCACTTTCAATGTTTACCGGTACCATAAAATTATTGAAAACCACAATAGGCCAATACATAAATATTTCAATATTCCACGATACTATATACAACATTATTTTGGAATCCCATTACATAAACACTTAATCATTCCACCACATCATTGTCATATTCAACATCGCCAATAGTGGTCGCATGTGACTTCCCTTTGTCCTTTGCCTTAAGTGTTTGCTCATGTCGATCATCATTAACCCTTGGATTAGGGCATTGATTAGCATAATGCCCTATTTCATTGCACTTGAAGCATTGAAGTGTTGTTGGTGTGTTCTCTGCAGTCTTTTCATTATTCACACCATTAGCAACCCTTTTTCCATTACATCTACTCTCAACTGCTCGATGACCTTATTTTCCACACTTAAAATATTTTCTAGTCCCTTTAAGACAATCTCTACCATCCTTCTTTACACACTTTGAGCATAAAGAAACATTCATCTTCTTTTCACCATTATTCTGAGATTTCTCCTTGAACTCCATCTTTCGTTTCTTGTCAAAACCATGAGATGGATATGTAACACCAACTTCCATTTCAACCTTGATATCACAATGCACAATTTCTTCATAGCTATTGAAGTCTCTTATAGCTAATGCACTTCGAAGATTTGGTTTTAAGCCA
Organism: Viscum album; assembly: GCA_963277665.1. Classification (NCBI taxonomy): domain Eukaryota; kingdom Viridiplantae; phylum Streptophyta; class Magnoliopsida; order Santalales; family Viscaceae; genus Viscum; species Viscum album. Next base: position 714,849,417 of record OY728160.1, read on the forward strand.
CTAAAGAATCGATCAATTTTACATTCAGGTTGGATGATAAAGCCAGATGCATACCTTGAAAGCCTTGTAAAATGCGCTTCGTATATACCAACAGATTCATCATCCTTTTTCTTTAGTTCAAGAAACTACTTCTCCATAATTGTTAGAAGAATACGAGGTAATTACTTATTGAAAAATAAGTTCTTGAACTCGTCCCATTCCATGGACTCAATTTCATCTCTTGGCCTTGTATTCTTGATAAGATTCCACCATTGACCAGCTTCAACTTCCAAACGATATACTACTAAGATGAATTTATCATGTTTAGAACATTGAAGAACTGAAAATATCTTTTCAGTGGTACTGATCCATTGTTTAGCAACAAGTGGCTCAGAAGACCCACTGAAAGAAGGTGGGCATTGCCTCATGAACGACTCAATAGAATATTGTTCCCTTATCTGCTCATTTTGAAGTCCAGAATGATTCATAGCTTGTATAAGTATGGAAATAATATTTTTCACTCCATCTCCCATAACATTTGTTTGTTCAGGAGGACAATCATTGCATTGTCCATTACATTGATCAGCACGATTCCTTTAGGTCCAACCATCATCTAAAACCCACAAATAATAGTGCGAGAGGAAAAAATCATTCTAGGGGAAACAAAATAATAAAGGGGGAGTACCTTCAATATCTAAAATCTTAGGTTAAATTATAATAACATTACTGTAGTTCTAGGACTATATCTTATACGTATACTTATCCTTAGGGACATCCCTAGACATACCTTACAAATATCTCTCAGGATCTCACTAACATTTTCGTATCTTAGTTTCGAAGGGTTGACTAATCCTTTCCTCTGATACCAACTGTAGAGACCCGATACTTGACGTACATGGAAATTACATTACTTTTACGAAATACTTAATACATAATAAAAACAGACCCACAAGGACCGTGATAGTTTAGTGTCTTTGGAAACTCGGCATATAAACTTTTAATCATGTTGAAATATCTTCAACAACTCCCATAACGATCTTCCCATTTTTGTTTCCTTACCTAAAACCTTTCTTTACATCCTGGGGAAAATAAAATATAAAAAGGGTGAGCTCAAATTCACAGTAAGGGAAAACATAGATAATATAAAATAATCCATAAACATTTGGAAACAAAAATTTGATCATGAAATTTAAACATCAAAATATTGAGAAAAGACATAAATCTTGGAATTATGTAAGGAATATATCATAATAGAACATCAACCATGATAAAATTGGAAATAAACATGTAATTGTGGCAACCATTCATCACATGTCATGATTTCTATAGTAGCCATGGCATTGCTGCCAAGACCATCTTAGTGGACAAAGTCCCTTTCGGAATCGAGTTCACTCCTTGTTTCACTCTTGTAACACTGAACCGGATTAACTTACCATTCCAGAAATGTCTATCTCATGATATATAAATATTTACCCAATGCATTAGAGGGATATATAGGTCCCACCCATCTCATTAATGAAATCATTCTTACTTGTGCCACAAAATAAACATACATCATTCATAATAACCCAATAAATAAAATGGGTTTCATAAACATCTTCCCATCATCACATAATCCATATAAAATAAATGGATACATTTCATAATAAGAAAATTGAAACCATGTAAATCATAGAGACATGATACCTGAAACATACACATATTAAAATAATGTCATCTTAGATGAAAAATGGTTTTGATAAAACACTTGAAATGAATTCTTGAGGAAAATATCCTTTCTTCTCCAAAGTCTATCTCTTTCCAAAAAATGTCATGCAAATTTAAAAGAAAATCATTTTTTTGAAAATAGTCATGAAATATTTTGGAGGAATATTCATGAAAATAAGGCTTTATATGAACCTTAAAAATCCTTTCATGCCGTACAAGTTTAAAAAAAACATTCTTCTCGTACTTTTTCCAGAAAAGTCAAAAAAGTACCTCGTAACGTAAACAAAATAAATATTCCTTATATACCATGTAGTAAAAGTAAAAATGGGTAAAAAGGACTTTAAACATACATAAAAACAATTTTATAAAACATGGACATGGATGATAACAATAACCCCCGTAAATACTTACGTATAAGCAATCTTAGAGAAAAATGAGATTTGCAAAATTGTCCCTTACCTTATGTCAGATATGCTTCATATGTATCTGAACCTCCTGTATAATGATTAAAATAATTTCATTGACTTATTAAAGAATAATATTCATTGTTATGATATCATATATGGTTCACTTATGACTTCATATTACCCGTTCTTTTGTAAATACCTTGTTAAATAGCGTTTGGGTATAATTGTTTCATTTATCGTATATGTTTCGACTCCTCGTTTTTGATATTATTACTTATATCTGGATTTAAATAATTTCAGAATGTAAAACATGATTTATATATAATATATATTCATTATATACATATGTATTATAGATCGATAAAAGGAATGAAATACACCGTTCATGGAGACGGTAGGCCGTACGTACGTATGAATGCTGTTTTTGGTTCCTTATTGAATTGAATGGAATTGAGTATATGAAATACATATATATATATATAAATCCATTATCATTATTATGTCATATATTTCATTATTATTCATTATATATACATTATAATCATTCTTGAATGGTTAATCATGGAAAATGAATCTCATCGCATTCATGGAGACGGTAGTCCGTACGTACGCACGAGCGATGATATCATTCCCATGATTGTGGAATTGTATTGGAGTGTATGTATACTATTTTAGAATCAATACAACATTAAAATAATCACATATAGTTATTATTTACACCATTATTCCCATCCAAGTAAGGTGGTGGTGGAAAATAGATTACACCACGGCGTGGAGACGGTATTTCGTACGTACGCACGCGCGGTGATTTCATTTTCCGCAGGATGGATAGATGGTGAAATAGGGTTGTTTCATAATTATAATAACATATCATTATATGAGTGATAATGAGTTTATTACTTCATAATGAAAAAACTAAATAAGAAGAAGTGGAAGAAGAAATAAAGTTGAATGAATCGGTAACAGACATTACCTCTTCTTTGAAGCGCCTTTTTGAAACCTCCTTTTAGGGCACTAATATTGGTCTTTGAAGAAGACCATAACCTCTAGGATGTTTCTAGGGATGTTGAGACTAGAAATTGGTAGAGGTTGGCCGAGATTTAGGGCTCAAAGTGGTGTGAGGAAGAGAGGGAGGAGGTGCCCTTTTATAAGGGAGGAGAGGGGCACCTTTGGAAAAACAAAAAATATTATTTTATTATAAAGTCATATTCGGTTTTAAATAGCTCCAAATTGATTTATTTAGAAGCTAAGGTGGGCATGGGTCGCAATCCTCTCATACAATATAATTTAGACAAGTTTAGGTTCTTATTTTAACCTTATCATTTAGATTTAACTTTAAGTTAGATAATTTTTCTTTTACCATGTCTTTTTGTGTTCTTACACTATAAGGTTAATAAAATTACTATAACAAGCCACACTAAGCCCATGTTGTTTATTATTAATATATATATAACCTTATCTAAGTCATTTATCCGAAGCTTAGATTTTTAGGAATATAATAACAATTAATAATATAATATTTGTTTTAAAAACCATTTTATGTCAATTTTGACACTATTTGGTAATTGATTTTTGTGAAAATCATAACAGAATGATTAGTTCAAAAAAAGTTAATTAAATCAACACTAACATTTCATATTAACATTTTTTTAATTCATTAAAAGTATCAAATTACATTTATTTGGGTATTTATAACATCAATTATGTCAATATTTCATTAATAAGATAATTACTGCATCATCATTGTGTCATAAATAAATTAAAATATTTAAAGTCTAAAAATTAAAAATAAAATATCTTTATCTAGGAAATATTTTTCGCTTTCTAATGAATATTTATAGATGAATTTATCTTATGTATAACCCTATATTAAAAATTATTTACATATTAAACTTTGATTTTAACTATTTTAACCCTTCTTTAAATAAATTAATAATAAATGTCCTAATCTAATCCCAGTGGGCGTAAATGGTCATATTTTATTCTTAAGGTTGTTTTTGGTCGAATTACACTTATCCAATTGAAATAGGACATGTGTTTGGGTAATAATAATATCATTTTTACAATTAATTACCCTATTTACTTTTAACCGTGGTAAATAAAAGTAAAAAGTTACTATTCACCAAAAATTATTTTCATCTCATTGAACCACATTTTACTTACTGACATCAACCATGTCTCTCAATTTTTTGAAATTCCATTCACAAAAGCGGTAAAATTAAGTATTTTTTTAAATTTGTAAATTCTCCTAGGAGGTGGGTAAAAAACGGTCAAAAGTTTAATAAAATTTTTATATATCTAAAATTATTAAAAAATGACTCCAATGAATTAAATTGAACTTATATAGGTATCATGTATCAATTTTGACCTAAAATAATTTTAAATAAAATAAATAATTATTTAAATAAAAAGTCAGGTTTTAAATAGTAACTCAGTGTTTTCACTATTCATCAAAAATTGAAAGTTTTCAGAAAAATACCAAAATTTCACCCAAGGCTAAATTCGATATTCCGAATCCAAAAATGAAGTCCATTTTCAAAAATAAAATTTATAAAATTTCAAAAAGTCGGTATTACTATTCATAACAGTTAGTTTTAATAATATTTTAATAGCATATCGTTGTTTAGCGAAACTCGGTATTGCGTACAACACACGCTATCGTGGAAGGTCGCGCTTGCGTGTAATGCAAGCCAAGTCAGGGATGCATGTTGTGCAAGCTCCTTTTGGTGTAGCGTACAACTCAAGACATTAATGAAATGAAAAAGAATATTTTTCGTAAAATCTTGGGGTGTTACAGGTATAGTAGTGTTAGAAACAAATGTTTTTGACCACCACATCTGTATATTTTGTGTTCACATTTTAATATTCATGTGAAATAAATATTTTCAACCATGAAAATTTTTAATTAAAAAATTGAAGCTTTTTAAAAAAAATAATCATTTTTTTAGTATACAATAATTCCACAATAAAAAAAATTTAATAGTTGACATATTTTTTTTATTTAATTCAGAAAAAAATAATTCCTACCAATTTGTCATCTTTCAATATTACTACCTATACAAAAATTTAATTTGAATTTAAAATCAAGTAAGAATTTAATTCAAATAATTTTCAATTATTTTACGGACACAAAATGTTTTTTTTCAAGAATAATATTAAAAAAATAATTATTTAATTTTAATAGCTTGATGATCATAATTATTTTTAAATATCTTCATTTTACATTTATATTTTTTTGAGAAATATTATTTGAAGCATTTAATTTATTTTATGATATTTATTTAATGACTAAAATTTATATTATAGAATAAAGAAATAATTATTTAATTATTAATAATAAATTATTCAGTTTTATAGTAATGATAGTAAGAATATAATACCTTATAAAAATAATCCATACGACATACCGTTTTTTTGTTAAACATTAGAGCTTCTAAAAAAATCATCATTTGGCATAGAAGAATTATTCAAGGTAGACTTTAATTCATTGATGTTTTTATTTCATAGTTGGATTTCCTTTGTGCTTTATCTAAAAGAAAAATAAAAGGTGTATGACCTTTCTATTTGAAGTCACAACATCTGACCCATCTTATCCATTTTTTCCTTTTTTATATAGGGTTTCATTCATTTTTACTAGATTCAATAAATTCTTATCCATATATAGATGACATCAACTATATGATTCATAAAACATTGTTCTTAGAAGATATACTTCATGAATGATTTTATTTTCAGCTTCAACATGCATCTCAACATCACACATCATCAATTTATCAGTTAGTTCTTTTATTATCAATTTTTTGATTGGTGTGGATTGATATATATAAGAAGATATTTGTTTCTTCATAGAGGGTAATGCACTAAATACTATTTTGTATTGACTGTAATTCATGAATATATATCCCAAAAATTTTATGTTATTGAAAAATACATTAAATATAACTTTTATCATAGTGATAATCCCATAATACTTCATTTTGATGGTGTCACACATTTTATTTGTTGTATTTCATCTCCATTTTCTAATATTCTCAGTTCATTCATAGGTAATTAAAATAGTATTCCACATCTTGTATGAAGTGGAACATTGATAATTCTATTAAACTCATCAGATCCTTAACCAATGACAATAACATTCATTACATTTAAATTAAAATCATATTCCTTTCCATGATCATCAACTAATTTATACATATCAGGCATAAGAATTTTGAAATTCTTGACAACATTCAAATAAACTATGATTCTAATATTTTGGTAATAAATAATAATTCATGCTTTCCAGCATCCAAAATTGCCACCATTAATGTAACGATCACAAATCATCAACATATCTTCCTTGAGATCATCAGTATTTGATATATTTCTTTGTCTGAATGTTTAACTCAAACTTGATGAAGACATTGATATAGAAGAATATAATATTTCCATTAATATCGCTTGTTGGTATCATGTAAAATGTTTAATACAACATTTTGATACTTTTGGTATCAAAAAATTAATCAACATAATATTCAAAGATTTGTATAATGGGAAAACAGCCAAATGGAGCTCGTTCTTTGGATACCACTTGTTAGGTATGTTTGATTCTGACAAAGACAAAATAGTGGGAGGGGGGGGGGTTCATTTTGATACACTATAACCATCAATAGTTTCAAAATTACTCTCTTCATATGTAATGTATCTTCTTTAGAGATGTTATGTAGAGGATAAACATACGAGAATAATAAAACTATTTTATAGTTTTTGGGACACAATGATCCCCTAGTTCACTCCACCAACACTCTCTTAGTCATTTTAGGGATTTTAACTAGTAAGTCATTTTAATTGGGACTTCCATAACTATGTATAGGCTATTGAAACCTTTAAAATAAGGCTATTGAAAAACCTTTTAGTTATTTTATAAGGACCTATAAATCCATATCTCAGTATGAGAATATGATACTCTCATGATTGAGTTCGAGTAGTCAAATATCCAATAAATCAATAGAGATTGATTTGATAAAGAAAAAAAGGTTTCTCTTAGTTGCATTAGAAATTTATAGGTGTTTTCTTGGTCAATATTTTCTATTAGTAGCAAAATAATTTTTATTGTTGATGAATAATTTTTTTAACATTATTTGATAAAACACTAGAAAAATGTTTAAGCATTTACGTATCCCAAGTGTCCCTCTAACATATTATTTTTCATACATGTATAAGAATTCATTAAAATAATTTAAAGAATAAACAAAAACAATATAAATGACTACATTATAATATGTATGTAACCAAAGCATATCAATGAAGTTGATTCTAGACTATTATTTTCAAGGAAATGTATTTTTCATATATGTGAACACACTTTTTATAATATGACCTCTTAAGTATTTATTCTCATAATCGATTAAGTCTTAGTCTAACTGGATCTAGAAAGACATCATAAAAAATCAAAAATTTTGAATTAAAACAGTTCATGATATTTGTAACATCACTTAAAAATATGAATTATTTAATAGATTGTGTGTGAGCATATGAATTATTCACAAAATAGAATTGATGTGATTTTTTTTCTAGAAAGGCCATTGAGAAAAATGGATAATATCGCAAATTTAAGATTCTACCATTGAATAATCCAGTATAGAGTTCCTTAGTATAAAGAAAACTAGAAATGAATGTTGGAAAAGGTAATGTTTATTACATTTTTAGTGTTGATGAACCACATTTTTATTCCTCAAATGCATGGTTTCTTCAAAACATAGGGTTTTTTATCTATAATTATCATTATAAACATATGTTTCCCCAACCATATTTCATTATTACATATGTATGGTATGTACAATGCTTCTATAATGATTTTATAAACATTATGGTTACTTCAATCAAATCACATTCAAATTCACATTACTTGTATATACATCCAGAATATAAATAAATATTCCAAGGAAAATTATTTTTATAAAATTAACTTAAAATAAACCATATTGTAATCACACATGTTGGGGGTTTTGAGCATGATATAAAGAATAAAATAAATAAATTTTTTAATAAACACATCCTCAACATTATTCCCGAATGAATAAAATTACATGAATTTATTTTCTATATGGAATATACTTTAGAATAAATTGTTATAATTTTAGAAGATATCAATTAAGAGAAATAAATAAAATATTTTAAAAGAGTTTCTTATAAAAAAATGAATCTATGAAAATAACTTATTTGAATCATGTGAAAATAATTTTTTTTAGAATTTCATGAATATTTAGGATGGATGGAGATATAGAATTACCCATATGTTTTAGGATTTACAAAATTTTTCTTTAAAAATAATTCATGTAGATGATTCTTAAGAATGGACTAATGTTTTTATTTTGATCAAAATTACCATAAGGTGATTCATGAAAACATAAATCAGCACTGAAGTTCATATTCGAGATGCAAAGGAACTATAAAAGAAGGAGAAGTCTTATTGAATGATAAAAAATATCCAATGAGTGAATGACGTTTCAAAAAAGTTATTTTTTTAGATTTAGTTGTAGAGTTGGGTGAGAAATATGGAATAAGAGGATTCCAATGTAATTTGTAGGAACATCATAAAAATTGGATGTTGATCAAAAATTGTTTACTAGATAAAACCCATGGAAAAATGTTTATGGGGAAATCAGAACTGTACAAATATTTTTATGGAAGTCCATATCATATATATTGTTACCTATTGAATAAGTATAATAAATTAATATTTTTTGAAATACACATTGGTGGTGTTCTCTAGTAGATTTTATAATGAATGTGTGAAAAATGTAATCATTGTGACTCCTCTGAAAATTATTATTATTATTATTATTATAATATTGATGTGTGAGTTATCTAGAGTAGTGTGTGTGAAGTGACACTTACTATGTTGTGTTTTGTGGTATAAAATCAATTTTTCTCGTACACTAAGCTCTAAAGTGAGATGGTAATCTGAGAGGCCTGAGTACCACTTCCAAAATCCTACTTTTAGTGAAATTTGTTTATGGATTAATGATTAAAATTTTCTCATTATAGAGGTTTCCCTTCTGATACACAACAAAAGATAAAAATTCAGAACATGAATTATATAAAAAATTTAGGAAACAACTTCTACCATAACTCATTTATTTTTACAAACACACATTCCTATTGTAGACTTCTACGCAAATTGATAATTATAATCATTAAATTTTTATGATATTAGGATAGTTTATCAAGAATGATAAAACAATGAATTATACTACAATTCTTAGAAGAATAATTTATTTTAGATAATAGTATTGGACATGAATCAGGAACATGAGTATTATAATGGTAATTGGATAAATAATGTAGTACACACTTTCCAAATTAAAATTTTAAATTAAATATATTATTTCATTATTGGGAAAATAAATTCCATTTATCTAATGATCTAAAAGGAATACTTATTCGGTATTATATAAATGGAAAAATAGAATTCATGAATCTCCAAACTCAAATAGAGTGTAAAAAATATTATCTGTAAACGTAATGGATGACATAAAGTCCATAGTCATGTAAGGTAGCCCTTAATGAACCTATGAAACAACTTTTACTCTTTAAAACCGTAGATCAAAAAAATTCAAAATAATCCAATACTCGTATTGATAATTCCCTAGCTATGAATGGGAAAAAAACCATGATGTTTAGAGAAAGAACTTATATAAATCAAAAAATCAACATCTCATTATTTTGAATCAAAGGAAAATAAATTTATTTAGGATTTCTCTCAAAGTAACTCTTGAACTTCATAAGGATCTAGAAAAAATGGATAATAGAATAGATGCCAGAGGGGAAATTCATTTTCTTCTAATGGTTAGAAAATAACATACTATGATGATAAGTTATATGTAATGACACAACAATAAAATTTTTCCAAACTTCATAGTAAAACATGATGGGCCACACAACAGTGGGTCCATATTATTTGAATATCCAAAAAAACATGCCACATATCCCTTATTAAAAACTCACATAACATTTAGATCCAACTTTATGTGGTAAAATAATGGATAATTTATCATCTATATTATGTAGAATATATACACTCAAACCCAACCATGATGCAATATTAAGAACATAGCTAATGGTTTCATTAAATTATAGTACCCTGAAATATACTACCACATAAACTCTATATCGAGTAAGATAAAACCATTTCATAGGTTCTTCTATGGGAAATAAAAAATATCCATAAGAAAAAGCCCCTTATATATCTAAAAAATAATTATAGAACAACATATAAAAAGTAATGAGAACTAATATCATCCTCCTAGGGTCATAAAATACAATAATTAACACAATTTCATATCCAAACCATCCATGAATTATCTCATAGTGAAACCCAACCCTTCACATCCATAGACCAAACTCCTAGGTGAAATTTCATCTCTAACACTACCATTATGCAATGTCTGGTGTTTCTGAACCAGGTTTAAATATGTTGATTTTAAAATACCTCATTTTTAATGGTTCAGTTTTTAAACTGAGTTCCAAAACATTATTCTGAGTGTCAGAACACTTAATGGTGTTGTTTTCAGACATGGGTGAATACTTCATAATTTTCACGGTTGCCCTGTTAAGCCCCAGGAGCACCGTATGTAGAAAAGTCCACTTTAATGGATATATACATGCTACAAGGGGTTTCGGTCCAACCCGTACAACTGACCCAATTTAATATATTTATTATTTTAATTAAATTATATTAAATTATAATTTTTTTATATATAATTTTTTTAATAATTATAATGTTATTATTATTATTGTGTAATAAATCATTTTGATGTTGAAAGATTTTAATTGGATGATTATTGATGTGTAATAGTTATGTTAAATTCATGAGGACTTTGGCTGTCGGGAAAAATGTCTTTTAATGAGGAGTTTCATATTTAATGAAAATGTATTCAACCAATTAACGTGTTTCAAATTTATTGAAGAATATTTTTTATTAATTTGATTTTTGGTTTTAACCTCATGTAGAATAATATTAATAATGCAATTATTATTGTTTTGGTTTTATGAGTATAATAGTTTTTTTAAAAATGGGTGTCATCAATATTATGAAGAATAATAATAATGGAATATGGGGGTTTTCTAATTAAATATAAGGAAAATGGGGATTTAATTAATTTGTGTGAATGAGTGGTTTCATTTAATTAAATTGAGTTAAATGGAATTTAATTAAATGATTTGTATTGAGGTATTTTTTTTGTTTTTTATCAATGATACATTTTATTAGATGTTAATAATAATTATATTTACTATTATAGTAGATTAATTTATTTAATTTGTGGTTGAAATGAATTTAAGTAAATGAGTTATTGGGGTTTCCTTTTAATTAAAATAATGTTGTGAGAATTTATTATTAAATGCTATTTAAATGAGTAGTTGGATGTTAACAAAGTATGGTAACATTATATGGTAAAATTAAATGTGGAAGAAATTTGAATTTGGGATTAATTTAATTAAATTAAATTTAAATATGAATTTAAATAATAAAAGAGAAATTGAGGTTTTTAAATAATTATAGGGTTACAAAAATTTAATCAATCTTTCTAAAGAAATAGTTTTATTTAATTAATTCATGTTGATATAATTAATTGAATAAATGATATTGAGTTTTTATTTAATTAAATTATGTTGGGTGAATTTAATTATTTTGAGGTGTTAATGGATTATTGGGTTTTACCTAATAGGGGTGTAAAGTAATTAATGATAAGGACAATATAATTGATATTATTATTATAATTATTATTAATATATTAGTTTAATATGATATGAATTTGATGATTGAGGGGGGTCATTAAAAGGAGGAGGCACACAACATGAGTTGCATGACCCGCACCATCCCTGCTATGAGGTGTGCAACACACATTCAATTGGGCTCCTCTCTGCACGTAGAATCCTTTCGATGTATTCATGAGACATGAATGCCTCATTTAGGTGAATCAATCTGAATATGTTTTGTTATTCACATCAACTACTTGGCTCCACACTCATCCTTTTTCTCCTAAAATCCATAAGGAACATGATTAATAGGGTTTCGTTGGTTCAAGGATTTTGCGATGGGCACAACTATATCCATTGATCATTTTTCCATATACCACTGCCATGGGTGAATCCTTTCGGTTTAGTTTTGTTTCATCACCACCATATTTGGGTATGGTTTTAAACCCATTATTTGATTTCTCACCAAATGATTTGGATGTTTATGGTGTTTTTGTGTTGAGGTTAATATTTTAGAAGTGTGTTGGTCCCCACCAATCTATTTATAAAAGATGTTTAATGATTGTTAGGTGAGACAATGAATTTCAGATAGACATACCATTTTTTTGAGAAACATGTAAGTGAGTGGATGAAAGTTGAGTTATGAAGCATTAGCTATGCAATTTTTTTTGATGTAAGGTCCCTTTCCAAGTCCTCAATTTTATAAATTCATTAAAAAAATTCTCAATGAAATTTTATTAGAAATTTAATCCAGGAAATGAAGTATTTATATTGAAATTCTTTTCATCTGAATTTATCATGTATAATGATTTAAAATTCTAAATGTCATAAGTGATTTGTGTTATAAATAATATCATAGTTTTTTTACAAGACCCCTCAATCGAGGTGCAATTCCTTAAAACCAAAATTTATTGGTATTATTATATAATGTTATCTTGTGTTTTGATTCATCTACATATCTTTCTATTCGTACTAGTATGTGACTGGTTGATAACATAGGATGCATATTTGATTGCTAAATTAATCATAGGATGATAAGGATCATAAATAGTGTTAATTAATTAGTGAATTAATTAAGGGCTATTGACCTGGTTGAACAATATTAATTAATTGTGAATTAATTTAATTAAAATAATGTGATTAATTTATTATAGAGAGTTGAGATTTAGAATTAGATAATTATTTCAGGAAAATTAATTATGGGATGGGAATTTTTTTTAGACTAATTAATAGATAGATTAATTAATTGTAACATGTACTTAGTTAATTGTACCATTAAATGTTAGATTTGGAATATTTAAATAGTCAATTGGATTACTAGGTGAATAAGGACAATATATTGGTAAATTATTTATCTTATTTTTTTTATGGAATTGGGATAATTAAATGTTAAGTTAATGGTCTAGTTTTCTTTCTTATGGTTAGGAATACTTAATCGTTAATTAATTAATTAGTATTATGATGTTTAATGGTTAATTAATTGATGATTTATTTGGTGGAATATTTATGTTGTTAATTAGATGATGAATTTATTAACTGAGACAATGAACTCTTCTCCAAATACCCATGGGATGTGAGACAAGTACCGCTTCTCCAAATACTCTCGAGGGTGCTAGACATGATGTTAGACACCCATTAATTGACATTGGATTGTGGGTCCAATTGGTCATACTTGAACTGAATTAATGTTTTTTTGAATGTCAGTGTGAGGTAATGATTTGTGATTGAATATGGGAAATGGTTCAGACACATTCACATTCGAGGAAGATATTAAGATATGGGTGTCCATGGGAATCTATGATAGAATCAATATGTATAGTGGACGAGCTCGAATTTTGTTATTGGTAGGGTGAATCACTATTTTCATCATAAGGGCTCATGCATAGTATATGAAATATTAAATTGAATATCTTATGACATGTTATCCAAGACAAATCACAAAATTGGATTCAGAAATTACATTGATTGCTTAGATGGTCTTAAGAGACATTTTTTGTGAGTGAATTATATAATGGATGTCAGAATTATGCTGGATCATAATACTTATATAATTTAATGTGGTTTGAATAATTGAAAAATTAAAATGAATGTCAGATGACTATTTTGTATTCATGAAAATTTTATAAAATTGGTTCAGAAACCAGTTGAGTGAAAAAAAATTACATGGGTGTATAGTTACACTGTAATACTTACTTTATTTATCCACGATTTTACAATATATAAAATATTTATCGAATGCCTATATTTTGGGTAGACACCAGTGGTCCCAGCCAACTGAGATTTATAACTCATGCAATACTTGAGAAACCATTGCTCTACTGTACCCAAATAGATTCTATTTGGTTGCATGATTGTGTTGTTTACATATACTTTGGAGATAAGAGAAGAGGACGGAGCTGATGCTTAGGATGTTCAAGGATACATCCCTCGGGGATAGTTTATTTATTTCATTATTGATTTGAAAATAATGATGTATTGAATATCATTTTTATATATGTACCACTATAGCGTGCATTCATTTTATAACATTATTGTTGGACATTTTGTTTTACAAAAAATATATAAAATTATTTCTTGCTCTAATTTATCGTTATTCAAACTATTTCCACCATTTTTTGATACTGTCCAATTATTTTACAATTATAAAAGGGTATAATATCCCTGCTGACTATCCATAGACGTACACTGCTAGTTGGAAGCCTATTCCATACGTGGAGTCGTGCTTCAGGTCATGTTTCCACCGGTCCGACTACTAGTTCCAAGGAAAGTAGGGATGAGACGTTGAAAAGTGGTATCAATGTGATTATTTTTCTTTGTCTTACTATTTTGGTGTTGGTATAATGGATACTATGAATGTGTGGGGCTTGGGTTAATAGCTGTGCATGGGACTGATCACCCCATGTATGCGAAATGAGAAATTTCCTAGGAATGGGAATTGGGGTTTATATTATTTGATGTTAAAAATGATATGATTTCTCCTTGGGTGAATGGTTTATTTTAACTTGCTTATTGTTTTTTTAAATTTTTTTCTTGGCCTGATAAGGAAATAATTTTTCCTACACACCTCATCTTAGGCACATAGATATTCACATTCCATGCATAAATTCCATGCCATGTAGTTTCATTAGTAGGACTCCTACTAATATGGAATGTGTTCCTTGAATATGATCCATGCCTTGTATATTTTTAACATGATTTTTTGGATATCATGTTTTAGTGATATAGATAACATTCTTTAGTGATAATAGGAAATGATTATGTGCCATGATTCTGAGTTATAGAATGTTATATTGATTTCAACATGTTGATCTGTGTTAGATACTTGTAGTGACATGATAACTTTCTTATAAATGATTGGTTTCATTGGATACGTTTATTTGGTTGTAATTACGATGGAACATGATTTCTATTGGAATGTGTATGGGATCCATATAACTTTGAAAAAGTGTAACTCATGTATTCCAACAATTAAAAAGGGATGATAAAGATTATGTTATAAGTGAAAATTATATATCTTAAATGGGATCCAAATGCCAGTAGTAAGATGTATGGGTGCTTTATCAACTGGTATATGGACATCCAAATGACCAAAACATATAACCTTAGTATGTTAGAAAATAGTTATGAATGTAATACTGATGAGTTTTGATTGTAATAAACCATTGTGGGGTTGCTTTTTAAAGAACCCAGATTTAATAAATGGGACCCTCGGAGGTCGCCTTTTTGTTAAATGGAATTTTCATGCTAAATTGAATGTTTTTATTGGAATAACAACGAATGTTAAATGATTAAAGATGATGTTTGTGATATCAATCATATTTTTCATTAGGTTGTTGTTTTGAAATCTATGTGACTGGTTATAAAAAATTACTTTAGGTTTTTTGAAATTCCTTAAAATGTTAAAAGGTTGTAATGAATTAATTAAAATGGATAAATTGAAAAGGGGTGTTTGAACCTCATGATTAAGTTTTGTGTGAACAAGTGATATTTTCAACATTTATGTTTTGTATGGGTCTAACCCATGGTAGGTAGTACCCTTATAATGTTTTGGGCGTTAAGTTATATTCATCCCAGTACTCAGGATGACTTTTTGGGACGTGAGTGTTTTGACAATAAAAAGGATTATATTACTTCTTTTATGATCAATATTTGACATGGTGATCACGATTTGAGGAACGGAACACACACATGTATTAAGGTGTTCTGAAATGGATTACTGGTGAGTGGTAGATATTTTTTTCGACGTCATAGAAAATCTTATGGTGGGTAGTGCCTCATTGATTTTGGTAAATGTGTTGGTTGGTAATGTCGATCTTTTCGAATAGAGTCTTCTCTTAGTAGTTCAACTGATCATTTAGAGACATAGGTTTTCACTTAGTGTGCTCTTTCGTAAGATATGAGCATGTACCCTATCTTGATATCTTCATAGAGTCCCTAAGAAAACATTGGTCTTACGCCATGCTAATGTTTTAAATGTGTTTGGGAATGATGAGTGTATGCTATCTGGGTTGTACACATGATCCATGGTTTCTTTGGATACTGCATTATTCATGTTGGGGAACTTTTGTTTTTTTTAAAAGCCTTGTGATGGACTGAATTGGTGATGTCACAAAATGTTGGGTAATGGATTTGTTGGCCATGTGGTTTGTAATGTAATATTTTTAAAAGGACAATAAACAGTTTAATATGAGTGTGGGTTTTGGGATAGTAATTTCTTTCTTGGAAATCATGAGCAACCAGTTTCGGTGGGTCGATCAAGAATAAAACTTTTTCTTCAATGAGGTCCCTATAATGGACTCAGATGTAAGTACCATTTTGGTGCGCCTTGTCTTGGCGATTTAAATAATTATGTGCTTGGACTTATGTTTTCGTTAGTAGTGTGCTTGGTGTTTGGAAATGTAACATATTGGTTGAAATGAAATTTTTTGACCTTGGTGTGTCAGAAGATATTGTAGTAGTTCTGATGACATCTCTGGGATGAGATGTTTTCATGGACGATAAATTATAAATTCCTATATTGTTGAACCGGGTTTAACTATGAATGTTATAAAAAAATTCATTTATTGATGGTTAGGTTTTTAAAATGATACCTGGAACATTATTCGATGTGTCAAATCACTTAAAGGTGTTGTTTTTTTACTTGGGTGAATACTCGATAATTTTCATTGTTGTCCTCATAAGTCTTAGGAGCACTAGATCCGGAAAATTCCACATCAATGGATCTTCATGTGCTATGCATAGTTTCAATTCAACCAGTGTAGCTTACGTAGATTAATATTTTATTTATTTTAATTAAATAATATTAAATAAGAGCATTATGTTAAAAAATATATTGTGTTGAAAATTATAATGTTATTATTATTATGGTGACATAAATTATTGTAATGTAAAATGATTTTAAATAGATGGCTAATTTGGTGAAATATTTATGGGAAATTAATGAGGCATTTGGGAAACTCAAAAAATTATTTTATAAATGAGGATTTTCAGATTTAATGAAGATGATTTTAACTAAATATGTACTTTGTAATTTAATATTGATGATTTTTTAAAATAGAAGTGTTAGGTTTTATCTCAAGTGGAATAATGTTAATAATGAAATTATTATTGTTATGGTTTTATGAGAATAATTATTATTATTAATTATGGTTGTTATTTCTATTCAGAAGAATTATAACAAATGAATTTTGGGTTTGTTTGAATAAATCCGAGGAAAAGGGGATTTAATTAATTTTTAAAAAAAA
Source organism: Viscum album (assembly GCA_963277665.1). NCBI lineage: Eukaryota > Viridiplantae > Streptophyta > Magnoliopsida > Santalales > Viscaceae > Viscum > Viscum album. The sequence continues at coordinate 714,866,995 of OY728160.1, forward strand.
GTGGTTTCATTTATTTAAATCCATTTAAATGTAATTTCATTAAATGATGTTTAGTGAGGATTTTATCAGGGTTATATAAAAAGAACATTTTATTTTATGGTGATAATAATTATTGTTATTATAATGGTAGTTTCATTTATTTAATTGTAGGTTGAAATGAATTTAATTAAATGAGTTGTTGCGATTTCATTTATTTAAATTAATGTTGGAATAATTTAATTTTAAATGATGTGAAAATTGGGAGTTGGAGGTTATCAATGACTAGTAATATTAAAAGAGGAATAAATCTGGAGTTGGGTTTAATTTAATTAAATTCATGTTAATGAAGAATTTAATTAATTATGGAAATATGGAGGTTTTTATAACTATTTTTATATTTAAAAAAATTAATTAATCATTATGAAGTGTGTGTTTTATTTAATTAATTCAGGTTGAGATAATTAATTGAATAAATGACTTAGAGTTTTTAGTTAATTAAATTATGTTATATAATTTAATAATTTTGATGTGTTAATGATGTATTATGTTTTACCAAATAGGGGTGTAAAATAATTAATGATAAGTATAATATAATTGATATTATTATTATTATTATTATTATTTTAAATCAATTAGTTTAATAGGGTATAAATTAGATGATTGAAGGAGGTTATTAAAAGGAGGAGGTGCAATACATGAGCAGTTTGTGCTACACACATTCAATCCTCCTCCTCTACATGCATTAAATACTTTAGGTGTATTCACTTGTCTTTATGCCTCATCAAGGTGAGTCACTCTGCGTATGTTTCGTGATTCACATCGACTGTTTTTATCCACACTCGCCCTATATTATCCACTAAAACCCTAAGGAATATGATTAATTGGGTGGCCTTATTTCTTTAGTTATATGGTTCTGAAATGGGCCCATCTAGATCCATTGGTCCTTTTTCCAACTATCTCTGCCAATGGGAATTTTTTTTGGCTCAGTTTCGGTTCATCGATTCCATATTCGGGTAAGGGTTTAAAACCATTATTGTGTTGCAGTTAATATTTTGGGAGTGTTTTGGTCCGTAATGCACTATTTATGGGTGGCAGTAAATTATTGTTAGGTTCAATAATAAATTCCAGATACATGTGAATTTTTGGTGAGGTGTGTTTTGGTGAGTGGATTATAGTTGAGTTATGAATCATTCGGTGAGCCAAATATGTTGAGGTAGGGTCCCTTTCATAGTCCTAAATTTTATAAATGCATTAATAAAATATTTATTGATTTTTTATTTGAAATTTAATCCATTTAGGTATGTATTTATATTTAATGCCTCTTAATATGAATTGTGAATGTTTAATGATAAAAAATTCAAAATGTCATAAGTGATTTGTGTGATATGCAGTATCTTGTTTTGTAATAAAACCCCTCAATCGAGGTGCGCTGCCTTCAAACCAGAAAGTACTGTTTGTGTTATATCATGTTTTCTTCTGGTTTAATTATTTCATATATCTTTTTGTTATACTAGTATATGGTGGGTTGATGACACCAAATGAATACTAGATTGTAGAATTAATCATGGGATGATGAGGTTCTTAAGTATTGTTAATTAATTATTGAATTAATTTGGGATGTTGACCAGGTTGTTCCATGTTAATTAATATTTAATTAATTAAAGGGAAATTATGTGATAAGTTAATTATATAGATTTGAGATTTAGAATGAGATAATTAATTTAGGAAAATTAATTTTGGTATGTGGTTTTTTTATATATTAGTTAATAAATGGTAACATGTACGTAGTTAATTGTTACATTAACTAATTGATTTTGTATATTTAACTAATCTATTGAATTATTAAAGAAATAAGGATTATTTATTGGTTAATTAATTATCATTTTTTCGGATAAGGAATTGGGAAAATTAAATTTTGACTTAATTATCTAGTTGACATGCTTATGGTTATGAATTATTAATTTCTAATTAGCTGTTAAGTATTGAGATGTTGAATGGTTAATCAATTATAAAATTATTTGACATGATATATATGTTTTTAATTAGTTTTTAAATTAAATAATGTATTTGATTAATTTAATTACGAGTTAATTATATGATGTTTTTGAGGTGTTAAACATGGCATTCTTGATTAATGAGAAATATATATTTATGATTGGTAAACATGTTTTGAGAGAGGAAATGATGCTCAAAATACACATAGGGTGCTAGAAATGGCATTATACACCTATACTTTATGAAAATATTCATTTATGGTAGAATGAATGATGCTCCAAATACCCATGGGTTGTGGGACAAGGATCATAGATCCAAATACTCCTGAGAGTGTTAGACATGATGTTATACACCAATTAAATAAAATTGGTCACTGGGCCCGATTTAGTCGTACAAGAACTAAATTTAATGTTTAATGAATTATGATTTGATGTAATGAATTTTGATTGAATATGGGAAATGTATTACAACCTAGAACAAATGAGGAATTTATTGAGATACGGGTGTCTAGGGGAACCTAGGAGTGAATCAATATGTATAGTAGATGAGCTCAAATTTTCTTATCGGCTGCGGGAGTCAAAATTTTTAGTGGAAGGGATCATACATATTATATGAAATATGAAATTGAATATATTATGATGACTTATACATGAAAAATTAAAATATTATATTTAGACTTTACATTGATTTTATAGATGGTACTTTTGAGGCATCTATTGTGAGTTACTTATACAGGGGTTGTTATGCATAAACCGCATCTCGAGACTTATATAATTTAACGAGGATTGAATAATTGATAAAAGAAAATGAATATGTGAATTATATTTTTTAGTCATGAAAACTATATAACACAGGTTCAGACACAAGATGAGTGCAGAAGAAGGTATGTCGGTATATAGTTACATTATACTGGTTAATTTTTATGCATACATTCACACTGTTTAAATTATATATTGAATATTTATATTTGTGGTTGACATCGGTGGTCCCTGCCTTCTGAGATTTATATCTCACACCATACATTGGATGCTATTGCACTAGGGTTCCCAAGTTGATTCTATTTTAATGATGGATTGTTTTGTTTTAATATAATTGGGATATAGGAGTAGAGGACCGAGCGGAAGCTCAGATTCTCAAGGAGATTTCCCTTGGGGGTTGACTCATTATTTATTTAAATAATTATTTTTTTGTAATTATTGACGTATTATTAATTTCATTCATATTTTTACTGTCACACCCTTGACGTTTTTAAATTAATTATTCATTTAATTTCCATTCCTGATTTGTTTTGGGGGTTTACCACTCATTTTGTTGAAAATAGTTGGTTTTGAAAATTTGGGCCAAACCCTGAGCCCAAATCTAGATTTAAAAAAAAAATTGATTCTTCTATAACTCCTTCAATTTTTACTATTTTATACTCATTCTACTTCCCAATTGGAATACCCTAATATATTAAAATCACCATATCCCTTTTAACCACATAGAAATCCCAAATCATGATGTATTTGGGTTTTTAATTAAGGTAATGGGCCTACCCGTAAGCCCATTTCCTGCTTTAAATTATTTTTTTTAAAATTTCATTATCTCATTGTTTTTTACTGTTTTTCGGTGATTCCACCTCCCACTCGAATCCAAAAACCTCAGCCTCACTCCCGGTATCGCGTTTTCCTCTTTGGAGCTCATATACCCCGCGGAGTTGGACGATCATTCTCAATCTTTCTCAAATAGACCAGATTTGATGAGGTGAAATGAATCTTTCATAACTCCTTCAATTTTCATCCTTTTCACCCCATTTCAGTCCCCACATGACCTAATATGACTCCTTCGGACCTCCATATCAGTTTTGGGTACTTGGAGATTCATATATTGGTGGATTGGGGCTGATTTCGTTAAGATATTTCAAGTAAGGGAATTCCTTCTTGGTTCCTTCCATCCTCTTTTAGTTTTATTTTTTATTTCTTGAAGTTCCTCATGTCCAGAAGTTAGGGTTAGATCCTAAGGTCTGATTTGGTATCTTTTGGGTGAATTTTTGATGGTATAGGTCTGGATTTATATTCCTTGTGTTGCGGCGGTGGTGCGCTTAAGGTTTCGCACCAAGTTTTGAGGGTTTCGACTCAGAAGGTAGGTGATTCCATGTGTAACCATTTTATGATGAGTTAGCTAGCTTTTTTTTATTAATTTAGTATGTTTATAATCTGTCTTGTGTGGTTTGAAAACTCTTTTTGATGAATTTGGTTAAACATATAATTTTTAGTTGTATTTTAGCTTGAAATTGGGTACTATTCATGTGTGACTCTTGAGGTAATGTTTGAATTTTGTTTATAACATATGATAGTGATTTATAAGTCTTGAAAGGGGCTGCCAATTCTGTTTTGTTAATTCCTTATTATCATGTGGGCCTTGAAAATAGGTTTTTTTGGAATGAGTTTAAGGTGTAAAACCGTTTTGTACTTTTTGAAGGAGATTTATGAAAAAGTGTGTTTTTCATGTGTATCTTTGTGGTATTATTTGATTTATTTTTATAACATTTGGGGGTGCTTTAATAAATGTTTTAGGGCTGAAAATTATGTTTTGGATTGTTATTGTTGTGATTTTGGTTTTTAATGTGGGGTTTGAAATGGGTTTAGAGTGCAAACAATGGTTATACCTCTTGGGTTGGTTTTATAAAAATTGAAAATGTTTTATTTTGTTAAACAAAGATGGGAAAGGGTGTATATGTACTGTTTGGGTGAGTGTGTTCACCTAATGTGGGTTTTTGAATGGTAAAGTGGTGATTTTAGATGTGAAACATTTTTAGAATGTTTTATAAATTGCCGAAATGTTTTACTAAATTGTGTTTTGTGTGCGAAACACGGGTGTGGGATGTTTCGTGTGAGTTTATTGATAAAATGAATTGTGAAGGTGAGAAGGGTATTATGTGACATGTGTGTGGGCTGTTATGTGAGTTTAATATCTTGTAATGGTTTTATAAAATCGTTTAAAGGATTTGTGTAAGTGTTAAAGAAATGTGAAAAGTGTTGTATGGAATTTTGGTGTGAGATTGATTTCAAAATGAATTTGAATGAATAGTGGAATTTTTGACTTGTGTGATGTACATGGGACTGTTTGGTTAATGTGTGATGTGGAATTGATATTTTCATGTGAAAACTATACTTCTTGGATTGTTGAACTTGTTTGAGAACAAAGGGAAAACACGAGTATCTAGGTGGGTGGACGTGTACTAGTATGCTAGTGAATCCGTGGGGTTTGGCCTCAGTTTCACTTAGCAAGATTGACGCTTAAAACTCTAACTAAACAATGATGATGATGATTGGGGACCACTAGGTTATGGGTTTGATCCCTACTAGTGGCTCATGCACGAGAACGGATATTTTTTGTGGTTAGTCTCACCGAGATACGAGGTACCTGGGACCCACAGCTAGCTAGTGCCTAGGGGTTATTTCCTATTACTTGTGCTCATTAGATCCTTTGTACTTACCATCAGTATACGATATTGTTGGCTGGAAAATTCAGTAGCTTTGTTATTTATTTTAAAATTGTTGTTCCTTTAAAATTATCTCACATGAAAACTGTTTTCATTTAATATTTCATCCTTTAGAAAATTTTAACTAGCATTTCTTATTTACAAAACAAGCAATGCTTTTTTTCATAAAATGTTTATCACATGGAATCTCATAGAGGTGGTATCCTACTGGGCTTTCGCTCACACCCTACTTACACCTTTGGGTGTAATTAGACTTGCTTATTTTATGTCACAGGTTTGGGTACAGGTTTTATGCCTTTGGTTCGGGTTTTTAGCGGTCCATCGTGATGGAGTGTCATGGAGATGGGTTGAGGGCGGTTACTCATTCCATGTGGAGGTTCTTGGGATGTATTTTCTTGGGTATGTACCATTGTAATGGTCTTTAAATTTATTTTAAAATTGTGTAATTCAGTTCTGAATTTTTGGAAAAGATTATTTGGTTTGAAAAATCCAGATTAGTTTCATTGGATTCTTTTGTCGTTTCATGTTTATAAACTCGGGTAAATCATTCCCAATTATCATTTTATGATATCCGGGCACTTGTTCCAGCCCTTGGGGATTGGGAACGCCCTTCGGGACTTGTCACGGTCTGGGTTTGGTGCTGGTTTTGGCAGCGTCCAGATTTGGTTCGTGACAAAATGGTATCAGAGGAGGTTCGTTCCATTAGAGTCATGTTATTTGGGAAATAGTCGAGACAGTCTGGAGTTATGATTGTTGGGACATGGAATTCTGGTTATGGGTAGTGTGCTTGATCACCACACCTCATTTCAGGATTCATGTCACCAGGGGAAGTTGGGATTTGTCTAGGTCTTTTGGTTTTCTTGGTTTGATGATGATTAGGGGAAATGAAAAGAGAGTTGGGTTAATGGTCTCAATGAGCTCACAGGGTCTGGCAAGCCATGTGGAGCCAGGGATATTCCCTAGAACACTCTCTGTGACAGTGAAGTGATTGGAATATGGCCTCCAACCATATGTCCAAGTCACCCACTGAAACTAGTTTCCTCTCGCATTGTCTGGGGTTCTTTAGTTTTGAAATCTTGGAACTTTGGTTTTAAAGTGACTTGGTTTTAGGAAGTGTAATGTTTTTGTGAAATTATTTTCAAATAAATATGGAATGGTTTGATTTATGAAATGGCAGAACAGAATATTCAGAATTATTTTGAAATGGAAAATTGTGTTCTTACACCTATTTTGAAAGTAGAAACTATATTTAAGTTGGTTTTGAAAAAGTGTTCCCATTAGAGTTTTCTAAACTATTAAAAGTATTTCTAATGGGATGAGATGTTTTTAAATTGATGTAAATAAATTGAATTTGGGTTTTCATTGGAGCGATTGTGCCTTTCTGAATTTTTTTTAATGCGGTAATTTGGGTTCGACCTCCTGGTTAGCGGTTTTGATAAGAATGATGTGTTGGTTGACCGTTTTGGTTTTGAAAAGTGGAAAGAATCAGTGCATTGACCTTTGGTATTTCCATGAGTGACCACATGCATGGGGTTATAAGGGATGATAGATGGTTGATGACATGACTAGATGAGTTCCAGGACGGATATGAGGAGGGTGCCTGGTGTGGCACAAAAACATGCATGTGTGGGGACCATGGGGTACCATTGGTGGATACGCTCACCGCTGAACCATTTTTTTCAGAAATGGTTTTAAAGAAAAACATGTTTTCTTGATGAATAGTTTGGGATGGTTTTTATTATGGGTTTTTGAAAATGTTGATGTTGTGGGATGTTTTGAGTCCAAGAACCCCTCCTCTTCGAACTGTTTTTTTTTGGGTTTGTGTTTGGTCGGAAAGCTGGGTAAAAGGTCCGGTTAGTAGTCTCCTATGATATATGTTTCGGGACACCATTAAGATGGTTCCATTAATGAGTTTGGATCTGTTTTGTTGCATGTTTTTACCAATAAACCAGCTTGGTTGGGTCCTTGGGTTCTCTCATTGGATAAGGTGCTCCCCCATTAAGATTTAGTGCACAACTGAAGTGAAACACAGATTGTTTTGCCATTGGAAAATCCTCCAGTTGATCAATGTAAGGAATCTTTTCTTGAGATTTGTAGAATGATTCTACACCATTTACTTTCATGGTTTTTTTTCGGATCCTCTTGTTGCGTAAGAGTGCTCGTGGATGGTTGAAAGAGACCTTAGTTTCTTAATCTACCTAATTCATCGAAGGTGAAGTTGTACAATATTATGTGAGTCTATTTTTTTCAAAACTGTTTTTCCTTTTCGGAGATCTCGACATCCTCTATTTCAGAGGAAGGTGTTTATATGTGTCCTTTATTTCTGTTGTTTCTCACCCGAAGAAGCAGGGTGTGATGTGAGTGCATCCTCTAAACCCTTATTTCAGTGTATATAAAAGTTAGGGTAAAGTGAGTTATGGAGTGTGTTATGTCTGGGTGAACCCATCTGGGATTGCGTGTAGTTGTTTGTAGAATCATAAGAAGAAATTCTATTTGGGGGTTTCCAAATCCTAACTACGAGGCCGATGATGCTTCAATCATTCCAGCTCCAGCCATAGGTCCTGGAGAGAAGCTGGCACGTAGTCAGAGGAAATCCCAGGGCAGTTTTTAACCTTGAACAAAGAAATGTTCTTAGTATGAGAGATGAGAATAGTTTAAACATTTGTTGTTGTCATCTTTCTTCATTTGTTCACGTTCGGTGGAAAGAGGTGGCGTGCCTCATCCCCATGTTATCTCCCAATGACTTTCTTTTCCCCTTTGGCTCCCTTTGGGTTTGGGGGAAAGGTTTTAGATATTTCTAGACATGTTGAGTGAACACTTATTAGTAACCATTCCCTATAAAACCATGTAGGTATAAGGATCCACATGGTTAGCACATAGTTTCCCAAACTGTGCGGGCTAACCGTGTTGTCATCCCAACTCTTTAAGTTTTGGGGTTTTTCTATGTCGGCCCATATTGGTCAGTTAAGATGGATGGTTCTTATGGTGGGGAGAACCACTATGAGTCTCATTTATATTATTTTGAAAATTCCTAATGGGATTCTACCCCTTGTACTGGGGAGTTTGTTCGGGGCTCCCCTGTTAGTGTCTTGATTCTTTCTCAGAAAAAAAATTAAGTTGTCTCTAATGGTTGGGGCGACCATTTGTGTATCCTTGTACCAGTAACTCACTTTTGTACTTGGTCTTGGATTGGATGTGGGTAGTCTCATTTGGAGCTATATAAAAACATAAATCTTCCTTGAGTAAACGTTGGGATTGGAGATTTCCCAATTGTTTAGTTTTATCAAGGTAAGTGCAACCTTGTTCGATGTTCTTGTTTGTTTGGGTAAATTTCTTGAGCCTTGTTCAGATAGTTTTTGAGGAGTTTGTTTTAGGATAAATCTTGAATGTGCTTGATAATTTCATTAATGAGGTGTATGTTTTGGTTTTGAAGTATTCTTTCCTTAATTGATCACTGGAGGTGTTTTGACCTTTGGGGGCGAAGCATAGCAAATGAGTCCATTTATTCCTTTCGGTTGGGTTTGGTTTTTTCTTTATCCGTGATGTGGCCTTCCGAGGGCGGAAAATTTTATGGTGGGGATAATTGTCACACCCATGAATTTTTTTAAATTAATTATTCATTTAATTTCCATTCCTGATTTGTTTTGGGGGTTTACCACTCATTTTGTTGAAAATAGTGGGTTTTGAAAATTTGGGCCAAACCCTGAGCCCAAATCCAGATTTAAAAACAAATTTTGATTCTTCTATAACTCCTTCAATTTTTACTATTTTATACTCATTCCACTTCCAAATTGGAATACCCTAATATATTAAAATCACCATATCCATTTTAACCACATAGAAATCCCAAATCATGATGGATTTGGGTTTTTAATTAAGGTAATGGGCCTGCCCGTAAGCCCATTTCCTGCTTTAAATTATTTTTTTGAAATTTAAATATCGCATTTGTTTTTTACTGTTGTTCGGTGATTCCACCTCCCACTAAAATCCAAAAACCTCAGCCTCACTCCCTGTATCGCGTTTTCCTCTTTGGAGCTCATATACCCCACGGAGTTGGACGATCTTTCTCAATATTTCTCAAATCGACCAGATTTGATGAGGTGAAATGAATCTTTCATAACACCTTCAATTTTCATCCTTTTCACCCCATTTTAGTCCCCACATGACCTAATATGACTCCTTCAGATCTCCATATCAGTTTTGGGTACTTGGAGATTCATATATTGGTGGATTGGGGCTGATTTCTTCATGATATTTCAAGTAAGGGAATTCCTTCTTGGTTCCTTCCATTCTCTTTTAGTTTTATTTCCTATTTCTTGAAGTTCCTCATGTCCAGAAGTTAGGGTTAGATCCTAAGGTCTGATTTGGTATCTTTTGTGTCAATTTTTGATGGTATAGGTCTGGATTTGTATTCCTTGTGGTGCGGCGGTGGTGCGCTTAAGGTTTCGCACCAAGTTTTGAGGGTTTCGACTCAAAAGGTAGGTGATTCCATGTGTAACCATTTTATGATGAGTTAGCTAGCTTTTTTTATTAATTTAGTATGTTTATAATCTGTCTTGTGTGGTTTGAAAACTCTTTTTTATGAATTTGGTTAAACATTTAATTTTTTGTTGTATTTTAGCTTGAAATTGGGTACTTTTCATGTGTGACTCTTGGTGTAATGTTTGAATTTAGTTTATAACATATGAAAGTGATTTATTAGTCTTTAAAGGGGCTGCCAATTCTATTTTGTTAATTACTTATTATCATGTTGGCCTTTAAAAGAGGTTTTTTTGAATGAGTTTAAGGTGTAAAACCGTTTTGTTCTTTTTGAAGGAGATTTATGAAAACGTGTGTTTTTCATGTGTATCTTTGTGGTATTATTTGATTTATTTTTATAACATTTGGGGGTGCATTAATAATTGTTTTAGGGCTGAAAATTCTGTTTTGGATTGTTATTGTTATGATTTTGGTTTTTAATGTGGGGTTTGAAATGGGTTTAGAGTGCAAACAATGGTTATACCTCTTGGGTTTGTTTTATAAAAATTGAAAATGTTTTATTTTGTTAAACAATGTTGGGAAAGGGTGTATTTGTACTGTTTGGGTGAGTGTGTTCACCTAATGTGGGTTTTTCAATGGTAAAGTGGTGATTTGAGATGTCAAACATTTTTAGAATGTTTTATAAATTGCCGAAATGTTCTACTAAATTGTGTTTTGTGTGCGAAACACGGGTGTGGGATGTTTCATGTGAGTTTATTGATAAAATGAATTGTGAAGGTGAGAAGGGTATTATGTGACATGTGTGTGGGCTGTTATGTGAGTTGAATATCTTGTAATGGTTTTATAAAATTGTTTAAAGGATTTCTGTAAGTGTTAAATAAATGTGAAAAGTGTTGTATGGAATTTTGGTGTGAGATTGATTTCAAAATTCATTTGATTGAATAGTGGAATTTTTGACTTGTGTGATGTACATGGGGCTGTTTGGTTAATGTGTGATGTGGAATTGATATTTTCATGTGAAAACTATACTTCTTGGATTGTTGAACTTGTTTGAGCACAAAGGGAAAACCCGGGTATCTAGGTGGGTGGACGTGTACTAGTATGTTAGTGAATCTGTGGGGTTTGGCCTCATTTTCACTTAGCAAGATTGACGCTTACAACTCCAACTAAACAATGATGATGATGATTGGGGACCACTAGGTTATTGGTATGATCCCTACTAGTGGCTCGTGGACGAGAACATATATTTTTTGTGCTTACTCTCACCGAGATACGAGGTACCTGGGACCCACAGCTAGCTAGTGCCTAGGGGTTATTTCCTATTACTTGTGCTCATTAGATCCTTTGTACTTACCGTCGGTATACGGTATTGTTGGCTGGAAAATTCAGTAGCTTTGTTATTTATTTTAAAATTGTTGTTCCTTTAAAATTATCTCACATGAAAACAGTTTTCATTTATTATTTCATCCTTTAGAAAATTGTAACTAGCATTTCTTATATACAAAACATGCAATGCTTTTTGTCATGAAATGTTTATCACATGGAATCTCATAGAGGTGGTATACTACTGGGCTTTCGCTCACACCCTACTTATACCATTGGGTGTAAGTAGACTTGCTTATTTTATGTCACAGGTTTGGGTACATGTTTTATGTCTTTGGTTCGGGTTTTTAGCGGTCCATCGTGATGGAGTGTCATGGAGATGGGTTGAGGGCGGTTACTCATTCCATGTGGAGGTTCTTGGGATGTATTTTTTTGGGTTTGTACCTTTGTAATGGTCTTTAAAAATTGTTTTAAATTGTGTAATTAAGTTCTGAATTTTTGAAAAAGATTATTTGGTTTGAAAAATCCATATTCGTTTCATTGGATTCTTTTGTCGTTTTATGTTTATAAACTCGGTTAAATCTTTCCCAATTATCATTTTATGATACCCGGGCACTTGTGCCAGCCCGTGGGGATTGGGAACGCCCATCGGGACTTGTCACGGTCTGGGTTTGGTGCTGGTTTTGGCGGCGTCCAGATTTGGTGTAACAGCCCGAGATTTTATGAAAAATATTCTTTTTAATTTTATTAATGTCCTGTGTTGTACGCTACAACAAAAGGAGCTTTCACAACACGGATCCTTGACTTTCCTTGCATTACACGCAATCACAACCTTCCTCGATAGTGTGTGTAGTATGCAATACTGAGTTTCACGAAACAACGATATGCTATTAAAAATTTATTAAAACTAGCCATTATGAATGGTAATAACCACTTTTTAAATTTTAGAAAATTTATCTCTCAAAATGGACTTCATTTTTGGATTCGGAGTATCGAATTTAGCCTAAGGTGAAATTTTGGTACTTTTCGGATAACTTTCATATTCTGATGAATAGTGAAAATTACTAAATTATAATTAAAAACAACTTTTTTAATCGAAATAATTAATAGTGATAAATTATTAATTTGAGTGGTTTTAAAGTATATTTCGAATATATTTTTACAATTTAATACAATTTTGGTCATTGTTTGTAATTTCACATTTAAACCAGACATAATCAAGTGTCAATCTTTTGATAGATATTGTTTCTTAAAAACACGCTATTTGTTTTAACAGCGGGATTTAATTATAAAATTAATTAATGCAACTTCTATGTTATGAATTTGGTAAAATAGACTTCATTTTTGAATTCGGAATATTAAATATAGCTTAGGATGAAATTTTGGCATTGTTCTGAAAAACATCAATTTTTGATGAATAGTGAAACCACTAAGTGGTAGGTTAAAAACTGAATTTTGCATAAAACTTAATTTTACCGCTTCTGTTAATGGAATTTCGAAAATCCGACAGACACGGTTAATATCAAGGACTAAAATGTGGTTCAATGAGATGAAAATAATTTTTGGTGAATAGTAACTTTTTACTTTTTTTTACCACGGTTAATAGTAAATAGGGTAACTAAGGGTAAATATGATATTACTATTACCCTAACACATGTCCTAATTCTATTGGATAAGTGTAATTCGACCACAAACTAGCTTATGAATATAATATGACCATTTAGGTCCACTTGGATTAGATTATGACATTTAATATTATTTTATTTAATGAATAGTTAAAATAGTTAAAATCAAAGTTTAATAACTAAAACATTTTTAATATGGGGTTATACATAAGATAAATTAGACTATAAATATTCATTAGAAATAAAAAAATATTTCCTACATAATGATATTTTATTTATAATTTTTAGACTTTAAATAAATTAATTTATTCTTGACACAACGATGATGCAGTAATTACCCTTTTAAGGAAATATTAACATAATTCATGTTATAAATGCTCAAATGAATGTAATTTAGGACGTTTTATGAATTAAACTAATTTTCTAGGTTACTATGATATATTAGTGTTGATTTAATCAACTTGGTTCGATCATATAATTCTGTTATGACTTTCAAAAAAATCATATATCAAATAGTGTCAAAATTGACACAAAATAGTTTTTAAATCAAATATTATATTATTAATTGTTATTTTGTTCCTAAAAATTTAAGGTTCGGAAAAATGACTTAGATAAAGATATATATATTAATAATAAACAATTTGGGGTTCTTTTGGCATGTTATAGTAAGTGTATTAACCATATAGTGAAAGAAAACAAAAAGACACGGTAAACGTTAAATTATTTAACTTAGAGTTAAATCTAATTGATAAGGTTAAAATAATACCCTAAACTTGTCTAAATCCTATTGGTTGATAGGATTTAGACCCATCCCCACTTTAGCTTCGAAATAAGACCCTTTGGAACCATTATAAACCGATTTTTACATTAATATAAAATAATATTTTGAGGTATTCCTAAGGTGCCCCTCTCCTCCCTTATAAAAGGACACCACCTCCCCCTCTTCCACACACCAATTTTAGCACTCAAGCTCGGCCAACCCCTGCCAAAATCTCTTCTCCACTTCCCTAGCAACATTATAGAGGTTCTGGTCTTCCTCAAAGACCAATTTTAGTTCCCTAAGAGGAGGTCTCAAAGAGGCGCTTCAAAGAAGAGGTAATTACCGTTACCAATTCTTTCATCTTTATTTATTCTTCCACTTCTTCTTCTTAAGTTGTTTCATTATGAAGTAATAACATCAGTATCACTCAAATACTGATACGTTATTATAAGTATGAAACAACCCTATTTCACCATCTATCCATCCTACGGAAAAAGAAATCACCGCGCGTGCGTACGTACGGAATACCGTCTCCACGACGCGATGAGATTCATTCTCAATGATTAACCATTCATGAATGATTATAAAGTATATGTAATATGTACTAATGAAATATATGACATAATAATGATACTGGATTTATTTATATATTTATATGTATGTCATCTACTTAATTCCATTCAATTCAATAAGGAAACGAAAACAACATTCATGCGTACGTACGGACTACCGTCTCCATGAATGGTGTATTTCTTTCCCTTTAATGATTTATTATATATATGTATATCCTGAATATATATATATATATAAATCATGTTTTATGTTCTGTAATTAAGTAATCATGATCTAAGTAATCATATGAATAATTACAAGTCATAACACGGACGACAAATGAAACAATTTTACCCAAAACACTCTTTAACATGGAATTTACAAAAGAACGGGTAATATAAAGTCATAAGTGAACCATATATGATATCATAACAATTAATATGATTCTGTAATAAGTCAATAACATTATTTAAACCATTATACAGGCGCTTCGGACACGTACAAAGAAAATCGGACCTAAGGTAAGGGAAATATCACAATCTCATTTTTATCCGAGATTGTTTATACTTTAGTATTTACTGGGGTGTATTTTATCATCCACATCCATGTTTCCTCAATATGTAATATTATTTACACCCACCTACAATTGTTTAAATACAATTTTACCCTTCATTTAGTTTTTAGTAAAAGATATGAAAGGAATCTTTTGTCGTTTTTCGTACGAGGTACTTTTTTTGACTTTTCGGACAAAAGTACGAGAAGAATGTTTTTTTTAACTTAAACGGAACGAACGGATTTTTTACGGTTTTATAAAGCCTTATTTTCATGAAGCATCCTCCAAAAGATTTCATGACTATTTTCAATAAAATCTCTTTCTTTTAAAATTGCATGATGTTTTGTGAAAAGAAATTGATTTTGAAGAAGAAAGGATATTTTCCTCAAGAATTCATTTCAAGTGTTTTATCAAAATTATTTTCCATCTAAGATAATAAAGGGTTATATTTCTATCCATATTTTTACATTGATTTGAATATGTTGTGATGGAATTATGTTTATGAATTCCTTTATCTTATATGAATGGTTTTATGATGACATGTTGTTTAAGAATCCCATTTTTATTACATGGGTTATGCAATGATGTATGGTTTATGATTTTATGGAACACATAAGAATGGTATCATTATAAGATGGGTGGGACCTATATCTCCCTCCAATGCATTGGGTAAAGATTTTATATCTCATGATATAGACATGGCTGAAATGGTAGGTTATACCGGTTCAGTGAAACAGGACTGAAACGAGGGTTACTCGATTCAGAAATGGACTTTGTCCACTAAGATAGTCTTGGCAATGAGTCTTGACTAATAAGATATGATTCTCTATGATTATGTGTGTATGACACAAAGTTTAATGTTTTAAGTTATGATTATTGTGATTACATTTCACTGCCATGATTTATCCCATGTTTTGAAATTATGCTCTCTTTTGCAGGTTAAGATTTCCAAAATGTTATGTTCTTATGAATATGATGTGATTGATATTTCTTTTCTTTACCCTTACCGAGCATTTGAGCTCACCCTTTTATGTTTTATTTTCCCCAGGATATAAAGAAAGGTTTTAGGTATAAAAAAAAGAAGATCTTTATGGGAGATGTTGAAGATCTTTCACCAGGATTAGAAGATTATATTCCGAGTTTCCAAAGACACTAAACTATTACGATCCTTGTGTGTGTGTTTTTGTTATGTACTAAGTATTCCGCAAATGTAATGTAATGTCAATGTACGTCAATCTTCGGGTCTCTACAGTTGGTATCAGAGGAAAGTTTTAGTCAACCTTTGGAAACTAGGATGCGAAAACGTTGGTGAGATCCCTAGAGATATTTCTAAGGTATGTCTAGGGATGTCCCTAAGGATAAGTATACGTATAGGATATAGTCCTAGAACTATGGTAACGATATTAGATTAAACCAAAGATGTTATATATTTACGTTACTCCCCCTTTATTATGATTTTTGCCTCTCACACTATTCTTTTTGGGTTTTAGAAAATGGCTGGAAACAAGGTGATTCACGATAATAGAGGATATGATGGACAATGGAATGATATTCTTCATGAGCAACCAAATGAAATGGGATTTGGAAGTCCAAACATCATTATTATGCCGAATCAGCAATTTCATAATATGATCAATAAAGTAAAATTTGGTAAGTTTCCTGACTCGGCTAATAAGAGAAAGATGGAGTTTCATGATGATCATAGAGGAAAGAAAGTTCAATTTCCCCTATGTAAATCGGGTGGGAAGAGGCATCAAGGATAATGTTTCAAAGGAACTAGAAGATGCTTTGGGTGTGGAAAAGAAGGACACAAAACCAGTAAGTGAAAAGGAAAAGGTTCAGTTAACACCAGGGATGAGGATAATGGTATTGCTACGACATCAACAATGGTTAAATGTTTTAAATGTGGAATGTATGGGCATTATGCAAACCAATGCCCTAAGGGAAAGTCTCATGAAGAAAATCAGTATGGTCGTATGGGTAGTATTTATGTTGATGATGATGATGAGACTACAAATGATATGTGATATGAAAGAATTGTTAAAGCTTGGTAAATGGTTTAAGAATGTAGTGGAATGATTACATGTTTATCAAGTGTAATGTTGTATAAGTAATCTCATGGTACTATGGGATAAAGAGACATCTAAGGATTGTTACATTGTTGTCTTTCCTTAAGTTTTGAAAGTATGTGATGAATGGTACCAGTATTTTTGGAAAGTAGATGATATGCGCATAATGAAGGGATAAGACGATAATGAGATGATTGATTGTATGCATGAGCTCATGATTGATATAAGGACTAAGTGATATCATGGTTTGAGTATATAGAATTTTGAGGATTTTGGTATGTGGAAAGTGTTAACTTTTAACTGCATTCATGTTTTCACTAAGGTATTCAAAAGAATACATTATTAAGGACTTTGAATGTTTGGAATGTGACCAACAAAACATATCTTATGATATATGGGGATCAACGATGGTATTAAATCTCTGGTAATCGTTTCACTATGTTATGAGAGTGGACTGCAGTATTATGGATAAGCCTAAATATTGGAATGGATTATGTTGGACATAAGTTAGTATTGTTTAAGGATAGAAGTTTTCTCGATATTATTGATGGGATTTTATAGTAATATAGTTTTAGAAAAAGGACAACCTGCAGGACGGGCGACATCCCATCGCGTCGGACAAGGATGTGGGAATCGAACCCACAACCGAAGTGAGACTGGCCTTTATCGCCTACCACTGGACTACAGGAAGTCCCTCTTTATTAGAAACTAGTTTTATTATATTAAGAAGTATGATATATGAAGTATAAAGTCCATTTTATGAACCATATATGATTAATCTCACTATAGATCGACTTATGTATATAATTTTTTGCTAACCTTTTGTTTGAGACAGATGGAATGACCCGTCATTCTATCACATGATCTGCTAACACTTCACGAATAACAAATTCAACTTCATTTATTTAAAATATGAAGTGGAAATTGTTAAAGGCACGAACAACATTGAGATTGTACAAAAATAAAGTAAGTATTTATTCTAATTCAAATTCTTTAACTTTAGGGAAACGATCTTGAAAACCAAAAATGTTGTCCTAGTGATCTTATATCTGATGAATCAGATGGTACCTTAGATCGTCACAAATTTATAGCTTTGTGATTGCTGGATTTTCCATAGCCATGTTCTCTACCACTCTCCATCAGAACATGACTGTTAGATTTCTCTTCCATATCCATATTTTCACCTATGTGGAAACCCGGTGATTAGTTTTTTTGGGCAACCGTTACGTTTCATACTTTTGTTTTTAAAGATTGGTTTTGATATTCCTTTTTACGATGTGGGATTCTATTAAAGAAACTTTCAAATAGTAAACCATTTATAACCCCGACGAATTTCGAGGGCGAAATTCATTTTAAGGGGGGTAGAATGTAACAGCCCGAGATTTTATGAAAAATAATCTTTTAAATTTTATTAATGTCTTGTGTTGTACGCTACACCAAAAGGAGCTTTCACAACACACATCCTTGACTTGACTTGCATTACACGCAATCGCAACCTTCCTCGATAGCGTGTGTAGTATGCAATACTGAGTTTCACGAAACAACGATATACTATTAAAATATTATTAAAACTAGCCTTTATGAATGGTAATAACCACTTTTTAAATTTTATAGAATTTAGCTCTCAAAATGGACTTCATTTTTGGATTCGGAGTATCGAATTTAGCCTAAGGTGAAATTTTGGTACTTTTCGGATAACTTTCATATTCTGATGAATAGTGAAAATTACAAAATTATAATTAAAAACAACTTTTTTAATCGAAATAATTAATAGTGATTAATTATTAATTTGAGTGGTTTTAAATTATATTTAGAATATATTTTTACAATTTAATACAATTTTGGTCATTAGTTGTAATTTCACATTTAAACCAGACATAACCAAGTGTCAATCTTTTGATAGATATTATTTCTTAAAAACACGCTATTTGTTTTAACAGCGGGATTTAATTATAAAATTCATTAATGAAACTTCTATGTTATGAATTTGGTAAAATAGACTTCATTTTTGAATTCGGAATATGAAATATAGCTTAGGATGAAATTTTGGCATTGTTCTGAAAAACATCAATTTTTGATGAATAGTGAAACCACTAAGTGGTAGGTTAAAAACTGAATTTTGCATTAAACTTAATTTTACCGCTTCTGTGAATGGAATTTCGAAAATCCGACAGACACGGTTAATATCAAGGACTAAAATGTGGTTCAATGAGATGAAAATAATTTTTGGTGAATAGTAACTTTTTACTTTTTTTTACCACGGTTAATAGTAAATAGGGTAACTAAGGGTAAATATGATATTACTATTACCCTAACACATGTCCTAATTCTATTGGATAAGTTTAATTCTACCAAAAACAACCTTATGAATATAATATGACCATTTAGGTCCACTTGGATTATATTATGACATTTAATATTATTTTATTTAATGAATAGTTAAAATAGTTAAAATCAATGTTTAATAACTAAAACATTTTTAATATGGGGTTATACATAAGATAAATTCGACTATAAATATTAATTAGAAAGCTAAAAAGATTTCCTACATAATGATATTTTATTTATAATTTTTAGACTTTAAATAAATTAATTTATTTATGACAAAACGATGATGGAGTAATTACCCTTTTAAGGAAATATTAACATAATTGATGTTATAAATGCTTAAATGAATGTAATTTGGGACTTTTTATGAATTCCACTAATTTTATAGGTTACTATGATATATTAGTGTTGATTTAATCAACTTGGTTAGAAAATATAATTCTGTTACGACTTTCACAAAAATCATATATCAAATAGTGTCAAAATTGACACAAAATAGATTTTAAATCGAATATTATATTATTAATTGTTATTTTATTCCTAAAAATCTAAGGTTCGGCAAAATGAATTAGATAAGGATATATATATTAATAATAAACAATTTGGGGTTCGTTTGGCATGTTCTAGTATGTGTATTAACCATATAGTGAAAGAAAACAAAAAGACACGGTAAAAGTAAAATTATTTAACTTAGAGTTAAATCAGATTGATAAGGTTAAAATAATACTCTAAACTTCTCTAAATCCTATTGGTTGATAGGATTGCGACCCATCCCCACTTTAGCTTCGAAATAAGACCCTTTGGAACCATTATAAACCGATTTTGACATTAATATAAAATAATATTTTGAGGTATTCCTAAGGTGCCCCTCTCCTCCCTTATAAAAGGACACCTCCTCCCCCTCCTCCTCACACCAATTTGAGCACTGAAGCTCGGCCAACCCCTGACAAAATCTCTTCTACACTTCCCTAGCAACATTATAGAGGTTCTGGTCTTCCTCAAAGACCAATTTTAGTGCCCTAAGAGGAGGTCTCACAGAGGCGCTTCAAAGAAGAGGTAATTACCGTTACAAATTCTTTCATCTTTATTTCTTCTTCCACTTCTTCTTATTAAGTTGTTTCATTATTAAGTAATAACATCAGTATCACTCATATACTGACATGTTATTATAAGTATGAAACAACCCTATTTCACCATCTATCCATCCTACGGAAAAATAAATCACCGCGCGTGCGTACGTACGGAATACTCTCTCCACGACGCGATGAGATTCATTCTCAAGGATTAACCATTCATGAATGATTATAAAGTATATATAATATGTACTAATGAAATATATGACATAATAATGATACTGGATTTATTTATATTTTTATATGTATGTCATCTACTTAATTCCATTCAATTCAATAAGGAAACGAAAACAACGTTCATGCGTACGTACGGATTACCGTCTCCATGAACGGTGTATTTCTTTCCCTTTAATGATTTATTATATATATTTATATCCTGAATATATATATATAAATAATGTTTTATGTTCTGTAATTATGTAATCATGATCTAAGTAATCATATGAATAATTACAAGTCAAAACACAGACGACAAATGAAACAATTTTACCCAAAACGCTCTTTAACATGGAATTTACAAAAGAACGGGTAATATAAAGTCATAAGTGAACCATATATGATATCATAACAATGAATATGATTCTGTAATAAGTCAATAACATTATTTAAACCATTATACAGAAGCTTCGGACACGTACAAAGCAAATCAGACCTAAGGTAAGGGAAATATCACAATCTCATTTTTATCCGAGATTGTTTATACTTTAGTATTTGCTGGGGTGTCTTTTATCATCCACATCCATGTTTCCTCAATATGTAATATTATTTCCACCCACCTAAAATTTTTTAAATCCAATTTTACCCTTCGGTGAGTTTTTAGTAAAAGATATGAAAGGAATCTTTTGTCGTTTTTCGTACGAGGTACTTTTTTTGACTTTTCCGACAAAAGTACGAGAAGAATGTTTTTTTTAACTTAAACAGCACGAACGGATTTTTTACGGTTTTATAAAGCCTTATTTTCATGAAGCATCCTCCAAAATATTTCATGACTATTTTCAATAAAATCTCTTCCTTTTAAAATTGCATGATGTTTTGTGAAAAGAAATTGATTTTGAAGAAGAAATGATATTTTCCTCAAGAATTCATTTCAAGTGTTTTATCAAAATTATTTTCCATCTAAGATAATAAAGGGTTCTATTTCTATCCATATTTTTACATTGATTTGACAATGTTGTGATGGAATTATGTTTATGAATTCCTTTATCTTATATGAATGGTTTTATGATGTCATGTTGTTTAAGAATCCCATTTTTATTACATGGGTTATGCAATGATGTATGGTTTATGATTTTATGGCACACATAAGAATGATATCATTATGAGATGGGTGGGACCTATATCTCCCTCCAATGCATTGGTTAAAGATTTTATATCTCATGAGATAGACATGGCTGAAATGGTAGGTTATACCGGTTCAGTGAAACAGGACTGAAACGAGGGTTACTCGATTCAGAAATGGACTTTGTCCACTAAGATAGTCTTGGCAATGAGTCTTGACTAATAAGATATAATTCTCTATGATTATGTGTGTATTCCACAAAGTTTATTGTTTTAAGTTATGATTATTGTGATTACATTTCACTGCCATGATTTATCCCATGTTATGAAATTATGCTCTCTTTTGCAGGTTACGATGTCCAAAATGTTATGTTCTTATGAATATGATGTGATTGATATTTCTTTTGTTTACCCTTACTGAGAATTTGAGCTCACCCTTTTATGTTTTCTTTTCCCCAGTATATAAAGAAAGGTTTTAGGTATAAAAAAAAGAAGATCTTTATGGGAGATGTTGAAGATCTTTCACCAGGATTAGAAGATTATATTCCGAGTTTCCAAAGACACTAAACTATTACGATCCTTGTGTGTGTGTTTTTGTTATGTACTAAGTATTCCACAAATGTAATGTAATGTCAATGTACGTCAAGCTTCGGGTCTCTACATTTGGTTCGTGACATGTACATTCATAACATGCATGAATGGTATAACATTTGCGTTGGCCATTTTGTTTTATACAAGATTTTTAAAATTATGTCTTTCGCTGGTTTTTCGTTATTCACACTACTTATACCATTTTATGATATTTTCCAACATTTTTACTCTAATAAAAGGTTATATTCTCACCCACTAACTATCCTTAGACCCATGCGACTATTCTTTATCCTCTTGCTTACGAGGAAATATGGTTGAGGTCATGTGGTGACCAGTCCAGCCACCGGTTCAGGGGTGAGCTGGGTCAGGATGTAACACATTACTTCCCTAAAACCACAAATAACATCTCCTTCACTAAAAAATAAATGATTTATTGGGATGGAAAGGACCATGATATTACTAATATTGGAACCATATATGGAATATCTATTAATATTATAATGCAAATATTAGTTAAAAATATACTATATGAATAAATATAATTAAGACATGTGGTTTCCTTGGATTACCTGGTTGGTATTGGTGTTTTGATAATTGTTTTTAAAAAATAGAAAATCTATTGACCATGCAGATATTTATAGTGGTAAAATTGACATGGTTGAAGGAATGTGAGAAAAGTTTTAATGATATAATCAAATTCTTGACCAGTGTATTGATACTAACCACTCTATTAAAAATGTAGTGATTTGTTACATACATTAAAGCATCAAGGAAAAGACATGGGTGTGTCCTAATAAAAAAGTGTTGATTTGTTTCCTTTTTATAGAGACAATTAGTGACCAATGAATGAACCAATAAATTAATCAAATTAAGATGTATACCATAATATTTTAATAATTATATATAGGTTATGTATTTTTGGTGAATGGTGTGATATATATAAGGATCATAAAATATTAAAGTGGGTATTCCCTTAGATATATCCCTATAAGAGGCAATAGAGATTCATGGAACTACTCATGGATTATAACTCTTCAACAAACTACCACTTTGGAATTTAAAACAAGGTGGAATATGTATTGAGTAATAAGAATCTTAGTTAGCTATCCATGATAAGGATATTAAGGGATATAATGTAACTAGATCAAGTAATCCTAGAAATATAAATTATAAAATAAGAGAAATCTATTTTATTATAAATGTAATTTAATAACAAGATTTACTTTAATAGATATTATAAAAAATTCTCTACAAGATGAAAAGGGTTTATGAAATAATTTACAGAAATGTGATTTATAGACATCATCTATGATGATGTTGGGATGGTGCTAGAGAAATATTCTACATGTACCCTTCGTACTCAAGGTGAAGAGGGAATTGATAGATGAATATCATAGATCTAGAATCCATATAAACTTATGTAGTAAAAAGATATAATGGTAATTTATATATATCAAATATTTGTAAAAATTTGGTGTAAAATTGTTGAATATATTTCAATATTCTTGGTACGAAAACATGTATTGACTGAGAGAAAATTACTAATGAATTTCAATCAACATATCTATATACTATCTTTTAAGTGTGGAAAATTAAAAATGGGATTTTTGACATGAATGAATTATATATCTAAGTGGAACAATTCTATATGGGTTTTTTACAAAAAATTGTAACTTGTCTATAGATTTAATAGAAATAAGGGTGTTTTCAAATGAGATTGAATCCTAAAATACATTTGGGAACTTCTTATAATGTATAATGTTATTGGATGTCAGGAAGGGACATAAAAACCATTAGATGGAATAATCATGTCATGATTAGTTTTCCTCTAATCAACATTGTACAGATACCTACATCTAGATGAATTTACATAAAATTATAACATTCATTTGAGAATAAAAATGGAACGGTATGAGGCATTTTGTGGGAAATGTTTTTGAACACCTTCATGTTAGGATAAAGTTTGTGATAAGAACATATAAAGTTTAGAGTATGTTGAAAACACTACCGGGAATGTCTGATCTATCCATAATCACATCATAATAAGATCATTTTAGATACTCATTAATGCTGATAATTAATTGAAATTCACATAATTTCTAGATGGGGCCATGTCTTCATGAATATATTACCATGGAAGGAGATTATAATGTTCGGTGTAAAGGGGGATCCATGTTTGTGGTAAATTAAAACCTTTTAGATTTTTGAGATAATTTTATATTTGTCTTATCATTTAGAATACCCTTCAACCCATTATAATTATTTTGGTATCATTCCATATCTCAAATGTCAAGAAATTATATTCTAGACCGATGTAATGTTTCCAACAATATGGAAATGAAGAAAGATCCAAACATATAAGATAAAGAGGATCCTTTTTGGATTCATATGACTAAAAAGAATGTATTATGGAATCAATCATCTGAAATAGTGAATGTTCATTAGAGGAAACATAATTATAAAGATTTATAATGGGATTATGGGGATCTAATTTGGTTGAAGTTCCTAATTTTTCTATGGATTGATATATATCCCAAATTTTAAGGGTGAAATTATTTGGGGGGGGGGGTTTATATAAACAATGATATTTTGCTATAATAAATAAAAAATTTATCTAAAAAATTATCACAAAGGACATTCTATTATTTATAGTATCAGAACAACATAAAGTAATATATACTGAATAGAGAAATTTACATTAAAAAAGATAATATGAGTACCATAAAAAATTTACAATATAATTTAACACAATAATATATTGAGTCAATATGGTTTCCTTGTGAATTTTCGATTATTCTATGTTTTGAATATCACAAACATTCTATCATAATAAAAAAAAATTCTTATGAATTATATTAATAGGGAATATTTTCCTTCCTCAAGGAAATTTCATCCTTACATGTGTTTTCATTGTTCATTTTATAGTATCCATAAATTAAACTATTGTTATTCCTAAATGATAAAATTATGTTTCATATATAAAACCTCGAAATCCTATAAATTCCTGGTTAGTGAGTATTTTGTTTTCAAACACCGAATTCTATGAAACTTAGACTCTAAATTCTCTGAAATTAAGACTACGATTTCTATGAAATTCAGACTTCAAATTATCACATAATTCAGACACTAAGATCTCTGAAATTTGGGCTCTGAATTATCTTAAATACAGACTCTGAATTATCTATAATTCAGACTCCAATTTCTCTGAAATTCAGACTCTGAATTATCTAAAATTCAGACTTCGAATTCTATGAAATTCAGACTCCAAATTCTATGAAATTTTGACTCATAATTCTCTAAAATTCAGGCATGGAATTATTTTAAATTTAGACTTATAATTTTCTGAAATTAATACTTTGAATTATCTGAAATTCAGCCTCTAAAGTATCTAAAATTCAGACTTGAAAATCTCTGAAATCCAGACACTATGTTTTTTTTGAAATTCATACTCCTAATTCTCTAAAATTCAGACTCTGAATTCTATGAAATTCAGACTCCAAATTCTCTAAAATTATGACTCTGAATTTCTCAAAATACAGACTCCCAATTTTTCAGAATTTTGACTCAGAATTATTCAGAATTCAGGCACCCATTTCCTCGGAATTCAGTCTCCCAATTCCTCAAAATTCAGACTCCGAATTCCTTATAATTTAGATTACGAACTTAATGGAATTTAGACTCCGAAATCAATATAATTCAGGTTCTAAATTCAATGAGAAAAATAATCCGAATATATATGTTTTATAATCTCTAAATGATTAAATTCATTTACTCTAAAAATTATTTCTTAATAGACTCCAAAAAATCGATTTATTTTAGCAACCTTATTGTTTTACAGTTGTTATAATTATGAAATGATATCTTGTATTATATTTCTAACTAACCATGGTTTGAGTGACACATGTACTAGTCCCTCGAAGTTTCATGGAAAAATATGACCTTTGGAAGAGGGATATGATCATTAGAGAAGTGCCAATAAATAAGAGCTCATTTGATTGATCTCATTACCTATTGATCACTCTAGAGATTTCATGATACTGATGAGATTTTTAAATATAGAGACTCTCATGACTTGATGGTACTGAACAACTTGTTCATCTTGCTTCATGCAACTCCGATTGTTGTTGTGTATAATCATTGAAATACGGGGATATGATTACAGAGGTTATGAATAACATAATGTTTGAGGACTTCTGTGGATAAGAAGGTAGAGGTACCTACTACATTTATGTTGGAGATCTTTGGATAATATCAAGACAGATTCTGATATTTCTATTAAGGTCTTACCCTGGTTTGGGTAAGACAGACATTCTTTAATGTATAAATCAAGGGACCTTTATCCAAGGATGTTGGATACCCTACTATTTGGGTTAAAATAATTCATACATGATATACATTTCGTTTCAAGTTTGTTTCTATTGTATTTTGATAAATGAAGAATGCATATACTTCTTATGCTTTCTTGTTCTTTTGGTTACTCTGATAAGCAATATTCTATTCACATTAAGGTTAAATATTTTCATTGCAAACTTTTCTTTAGGTTTCTTTATAGAACCTCATTTCTAGAACCAAGAATGTTTGTAGATATTATATAGGTCATGAGAATTTACCATGTTTATCCTTGTTAAACACAGTTTTCCTTAATATATAAAAGGATTGTTTTCAAACATTCAATTCTCCCCCTCTTGTAATTGAGCATCTATATTCATATTTCTATACTACATTTGGTATTATAGGAGGTCTCTGAAATACATATACTCACATATGTTTTTTATTTATTAGTTTTCATAGATCAAAATATTTTCCTTGCATAGTAATTTATATCCTTGTTTACAAACTTTTTCTATTAACTATATTATATGGAATGATATTTTATTTTAGATGGATGGATTGAATATTGGGTTGATTGACAATATAAATCCTACTACAACACCTATATTTAATGATAATAATTATAAATATTTCACAGATCATATGAATAATTTTGTCATTAATACTAGAGTGGACAACTTTATTATGTTTACTTGAGATTACAAGATTCATGATAAGGATTAGAGAACATTCACAAATACAGAAAATTCAGAATATAAAAAAAACTACTAGGTACACAATACTTTCTTTGTTCCATGACCAGGAATATATATAGTCTGATCTCTTCAGGTTATACAGCTAACTGTTTCTGGATGAAATTGGAGGTTTCACATTTTTGTATACCTAAAGTAATAAAAACTAAAAGTGCTATGCATAGAGGAGAATATTATAGATTTCTATTTCCTTATGGAGAACCAGTAAAAAATGTACAACAATGGTTTATGACTATTGTCAACAGTTTACAATTTATGGGTGAGAAAATTTAGATGATGGGGATCATTTGGACAAGATTATAGGTATCATTCCAAATTTTTGGTAATCTAAGAGAACAACTATTGATTAGAATTTGAAAGTATCTCAAATTACCCTCAATGAGATTTTTGTAACTCTTCTTCAACTTAAGACAATAATGAATAGTGATTCTGATATGAATAAAAAGAAAAATTGAAATGGAAGTGAAGAATATAGTAATACTAAATCCAAGATTCCTGAAAGGCTTACATAGTCCAAGTCTATGAAAGTCACTCTTTTATCCAAATCTATTGAAACTGAACATTCTGAGAATAAGATAGCTAATATTGCTCTATGGATTAATAAGATAGTAGGGAATAAAGAATTTTAGTATATATTTATGAAGAAAGAATGAGAAGACAATAATTACTCAGAAGTTTCTTGTTATAAATACAAAAGAGCAGGGCATATCCGACTAGATTTTCCAATGCTTATAAAGAACAATTAAAAGGAATACAATTCAGAAAGGAATATAATGAAGTACTATAATGATAATGATAAGAATTATTTTAAATACAATGACACATGTAGTTCCAGTGGTTGTGACTCTTCTGATGAATCCTTAGAGTATGAATTATTAGATAAAAATAATCTTGGTCTACTTTCCTGACTACCCTTTGAAAATCATTTTCTAATAGCTAAGGTACATAATGATGAATCTATCACAGATGTATCTTTGAATTAAAATTACAATGATGATAAATACAATAAGATTTCAAATGAAGAATATTATTATGATGAAGATAATATATTACCTACTAAGGAATAAGTATCTAAGTTTTCTAAAATTATTGAGAATGAAAATTCTAAACACCAGAAAAATCGTAATAAGGAAAATTGTAGAATTTCTATTTTAACATAATAAGTATCATTTCATTAAAATTATGTTGATAAGAATATTAATGATTCCGAATGTATTTCCAAATATTGTGTTGAAGTTACTTTTGAGAAGGATAAGCATTCTAAGGATCTTAAAATTATAATTTCTAAGGAAATTTTTTTAGAGACTAACTCATGTTCTAAAACTAAAGTTTTTTTAGGATAAATAATGGTTATTAAACTAATGATAGAAATATTTTCCATGATAAAGTGTTAGTAATGCATTACCTCTGGTGAAGAAAAATTTTATAAGATGTATTCCCAAATTCGACCTCTAAGGAATTGTTTTGGATTTTAATATAGTCATTCTAAAACTATTTTTAGTAATAAGTATTTAGTTACTCAAAGTGCTCCATTCTTCACTAAATTTTAGAGTGGAAGAAATTGGTTAAAAAAATTCTTTAAACAAAACTGAGTCTTTTGATTTTAAAAAAGAATATTTTTCTATGAAGATGTGGATACCTGAAAACATGCTATCTGAAATTTCATGATCCACGAAAATTTGGATTCCAAAAGTCTTAAAATTTTGTTTTTAGGAAAATAATGAATTTACCAACAACCATACATGGTAAATTGATAGTGGATGTCCCTGGAATATGATTGGTAAATAAAACACCTTTTAAAATATTATGAAGATGAAAGGAAGAAAAGTAACATTTAGAGATAATGATTAGGGGGAAATTATTGGTATAGGTAACTTTGTTTTTCTTTAGAAAAACATTGATTTAAAATGATTCATTTGTTAAGGGTATTAACCACAACCTCATCAGCATAAGTCAATTTTGTGATGAATGTTACCAAGTGAATTTTAGAAATGATAAGTGCTTTGTACACAATTCCATAGTGGAGTTTATTCTTTTATCCCATAGGCAAGATAATGTATACAAACTAAACTTTGACGACCATAGAATCCAAGGTCTATCTTGTCTTAGTACAATGGAAGATCAATCTTAGTTATTCCATAGAATATTAGTACAATGTAATCATAGGAACCTATGAAAACTCTCTAAGAAAACAATTATTAAGGATCTACCAGAACATAGATATGATTCTTCCAAATATTGTGATCCTTGTCAATATGGAAAGCATCATAAATATTGTTTTAAATAAATTGGTGATGTCTCAACTACCAATTCACTATAGTTGGTTCATATGGAACTTTTTGGTTCAACACAAACTGGATTGTTTGGAGGCAAATATTATGTATTTTTTTTCATGATTACACTAGATTTATGCGGGATTATTTTCTAGCAATGAAATTTGAATCTTTTTATTATTTCAAAATCATTATATCCAAAGTTAAAAATGTAAAAAATAATCCATTGAAAACTATTCATTGTGATCATGGAATTTTTTTTCAAAATTATGATTTTGAATCTTTTTTCAGTTGTAAAGGAATTACTCATAATGTCTCAGCACCATGAACTCCTCCATTGGATGGTGTTGTTGAAAGAAGAAATCAAATTCTTCTAGATATAACTGGAACCATGTTGATTGAATATTCTATATCTAAAAATTTTTGGGCTGAAGATGTAAGTATTGCTTATTATCCTATAAATCTAGTATTGATTAGACCATTTCTTAAATAAACCACTTAGGAATTGTGGAATGGTAGAAAACCTAGACATTCTTACATCAATGTATTTGGTTTTAAAATTATTCATTTTTAATACTAAAGATAATTTACCTAACTTCACACACAAATATGATGAATGGATTTTCATAGGAAACTGCACAACTTCTATGGCTTATAGAGTTTTTAATAAATATAATTGTACTATTGAAAAAACAGTACATGAAAAATTCGATGAAACAAATTCTTTTGTTTTTAATAAACCTGAACATACATCATCATATGTGTTTTAAAAAGTGGATTATCTACCCTTGATAGAAGATATCTCTGATAAAGAAAATCTTCACAAAAAAATTTCTAAAGCATTCACCCCAGAATACTTCCTACCATTTGTTGATGAATGGGTTTTACAAAAACAAAATAAGTTGTTTCTTAATAATCATACCAGTGATAGAAACATTGGTGAAGTAAATAAACCTGTATGGACAAGAAGTTCTTTAAGAAATTAAACATAACATCTATCATTCCTTTCTCAATTAAAATAATATATAACTGATGATGATTTTGGCAATGAATATTGGATAAAATCCATGAAATATGAGCTAAATGAATTTGAATGGAATAATATCTGAGCTATGGGAGATAGACCTAAGGAAGAATATGTTATTAGAGAAAAATGGGTCTTTAGAAATAAATCTGACGAAAAGGGAGTTATAGTAAGAAATAAATCTTGATTAGTTGTTAATGTCTATAATCAACAAGACGGAATTTACTACTAAGTAGTCTATTCTCTAGTATCTATAATTATGTTTGTCTATATACAACTTTCCTTTGCAGCATTGTTCAACATTAAACTTTTTCAAATGGATGGAAAATGTGTTTTCTTTAATGGTTTTGTCCAAGAAAAATTATTTTTTGAACAACCACCTGGTTTTGAATACCCAAAACATTTTGAACATGTTTTTAAACCTACAAAAGCTTTATATAGACTTAAAAAATCCTTTAGAACCTAGTATGATAGACTTACACGATCATTGTTAGAAAAAAATTATGTTACGGGAAATGATGATTCAACCCTCTTTATAAATAAATATAAGAAAAATGTTTAGATTGTTCAAATTTATTTTGATGAAATTATATTTGGTTCAACTCAGCAATTTTTAACTGACTCATTTTAAAATCTAATGGAATCTAAGTTTGAAATGTGTATAATGGGTGAGATAATATTTTTAATGGGTTTTTAAATTTCTCATAAACAAGAAGTAACATATATATCTCAACATAATTATATTAAGGATCTTCCAATGCATATGAAAACACTAAAAGTATATGTTCTCCCATTGGTACCTCAAAATCACTTAATCTTGATGATGACATGAAACTAGTAGATCATACTTCATTTAAAGGTATGATAGGAAGATCTATTATAAATGATATCTAGTCTCCAAACATAATGTTTCTCATATGATTTTGTGCAAGATATCAATCTATTCCTAAGGAATCTCATTTAAAGGTAGTGAAAATAATTTTTCACCACTAAAATGGAAGCATAGATTGAAGACTATTTTATACATCTGGAAATTATTCTGTATTAATAATCTTTTTGGATGTAGGCATTGGTGGATGTATAATGGATAGGAAAAAAACATCTAAAACATGTCTCTTCTTATGATATTCATTAGTTTCTTGGTCATGATAAAATAAACACTCTTTTCCACATTCCACTACGTAAACTGAATATGTAACAGCTGGAAATTGTTGTTCTCAAGTGATGTTGATGAATCACACACTCAGAGAATATGGAATGAGTTTTACCAGATCAAAAATACTGTGTGATAATACTAGTTCCATTTCTCTAAGTAAAAACCCTTCACATCACTAACGTGAAAAACATAGATATTAGGCATCGCATTCTTAGGCTTTAGAAAAAAAGATATCATTCTTCAATTTATCGAAACGCTAGATCAACTTGATGATATTTTCCCAAAATCATTAATCACCTATAGATTTGAGTATATTAAACAAGAGATCGGGAAGAAAACTATAGGGTATTCTTCCATATTAAATTGTTGATGAAACCTATAATCATACAGTAAGAAAATCATTTTAATATAGGGGGTACATTTTCCTATTAATCTAAATTTTCGTAACAAATATTCCCGTAATAAAAATTTTCTTAAACATTTTTTTGGAATATAATGTTTTTCAAAAATAATTTTCCTTATTATGAATAATTCTACCAGTAATTATGAATTTATGATTCTTTTCTTTAATATTCGTAAATTTTTTTGTTTTTTTTATTTGTTTTCTATTGAAATTTTTCGGATACACATTTCCACAAATCCTAATGTTTTATCTTAAAACCTCAAAAGATCTAAACCTACCAAATTCTTTATTTGGCTATCATCTCAACCGTCAGATTCGATCAAGAGTATTTCAACTGGTGGATCAATCCTGGAAGATGAACCGTTGCCTCAAACACATATATAAGGACCCCATGATGATTGTCCGACAAAGATTATCAATTAATTAGTGTGCTGAATCACCGTTCCTCTAATTATTTTCATCCCAAATTTTTATGGTTTTCATAATTATTAATGACTGTGCATGATTCTCGTCGTAATGAATTTTCTTCTGTAAAGGAAATATCTGAATTGAAAATATACAGGGAGAGAATAGTCGATCCGAAATTTTTTACGATGTATGATTCTAAAATTTTGATGAATAACCATCTAAATGGATGGGAGAGCCTATGTGTATCAAAATAGAAGATGCATGATCCGGTTTATCTGTCATGACCCATCCCCAGGGGCCAATGCTGTGACTACTCCATGCCCGCCTTCCATAGGCCAAGGGAAAGCAACTAGCATCAAAATACATACTCCCGAAAACGGGATATCATTGAATTTAATCCTATACAAACACACAGTCCAAGAACTTTACAAAAAAGAAATTTTGAAGTAAACTAATATAGTAAAAGAGTGTTGAATGTAAAATTGGTCAGAATACAAGCTCAACTATTAAGGTACAAGCCCAACTAGAAATACAATACAACTGAATAAAAAAGGAAAACAACTACTGGATCATGCATTGAGGTTCTAACATGAAGGGTAGGTACTGATCTCCTCCTTAGCACTCTAGGTCCCCCCGTCTCCTCTGCGTACTACCTAGCCCTAGCTCCCTCAATCCTCATCCCAACTGCTCGTTGTCTGCCCAAGACAGAACAAGGTGCAGGCATACCCTATGCAGGGGTGAGTATAACGATACTCAGTAGGGACTCAGGGACCACAAAAGGTCTCATAGAGTTCTTCGAGGAAAAATCACAGGGTAACACAAAGAAAGTATATTACCAAACATGTAAAGTACCAAATAGAATATCCTCGATCCCAAGAACAAGGTAAAGATACCTCACACAATGATATATTATCTAGATAGTTACATGTAACATCCCTAGTCACATCATTAAAAGCCACAAAACCTGGGGAACTCATCATCAATCGAGTACAGTGGGCCTACCGCATCACCTATAGGTGATTCCCACTAACTGTGGACTGCTGATGTACTCCTCCTGTTTAGTAAAGTGGGTCTGCCGCGTCACACAGAGGGGATCCCCACCATGGGTCTCCGCGTCACAAAGAGATGCTCCATCTTATGGACTACTGAGGTACTCCTCCTGTCATGTACAATGGGTCTACCATGTCACACAGAGGTGTTCCCCACCAAGGGTCTGTCTCATCACACAGAGGCACTCCCCATGGGGCCTGTTGAGTCACTCTAAGTCGTAATGGTCAACAATCGTCAAGTATCAACCAGTCGTAGGGTTCCGTATGTATCATGCTTGGGAGAATCGCTCCCCATTCCATCATTTATACCCCATACATCACGAAGTCCCACAAAGAAGTATCCTAATGGTATGTCACGTCATAAGGGTCCCAATGCAAGTGACGACGCGCCAATCGGACGCACAGTCTAGAAGTTATTAGCGTTTCCGCTCCGAGGGCCTGGTTGGATTTTGGATTCGATCCAACCGCACTATATTCAAAAATTATCCAAAACATTAATGTGGTATACCAAAATGATTTTATTGATTCATGTATTTTGTTTCTACAGATGGTTCGTCAAACAGACACCATGTTATGACGTTACGGACAAAAAGGAGAAAATGGGTTTGAATAGGCTCGGGTCTAGTCCGACCCTGTCAGACTGACCCGACCTAACATGTCGTGACATGAGTCCATCCTGGATGGCCTAGGCCATGGTGGGCCCATCCCATTGGGCTGTGGTACAGCCCTCAGAAAAGGCCGGCCGGGCCCAGCCTGGTGGTGCGTCCCAATGCGATGCAGTCTTATGCGGTGTGGCCCGCTTGGCTGGTGGTCCTCTGAGGCGAGGTACGCATTGACCAACACACGAAGGGAGGTGCCCCAGGTCTTCCTGAACGGTGAAAAGACAGATCAGATGCTAGAACGAGGGACCCACTAGAGGGATCCTGCCAGATGGGGAACGTCCGGATGGAAGGCCATCCCGTCTTCTTCCTGATAGTGCGGTTGCGCGCTGCTGCTCCACCACAGCTGGCCAGATGTTGGCCACCCTTCGGCCTTTGTGGTGGCCAAGAGGTCGCGTCCTCCTGCTCCATTGGTAGTGTGGATGCATGTTGATACTCTGAGATGTGGCCTGCCAGTGAGCCGACCCCCTGCTATTGCTTTTCCAAGGCCGATAGGCCGTGGCCTCCTGCTTATTCCGTGGGGCGGACGCGTGCCGACTATCCTTCATGCAGCCGTCCTGGTGCTGGCCACCACCTTCTTCTGCAAGCCACTGAAGATTTTTTCCATGACCAAAAAACTAAATGATCATATATTCACGATCCTTCTGTCATTGTCTCTATGTCAACATATTGTTCTTAGAAAAGTTCTGTGTTTGCAGCATCAATAAATATTAGGAATTGAAGAACACAGGAAGAACGAGGGATGAATAAAAATAAAGAGGAGAAATGTTTGTGTGCGAGATGATGTCCATGTTCATTTGGCCATAATCATCATGAATTTATGATATGAATAATTAGTCATGTAAATTAAAACAAAAATAAAACCTCTACCATGAACATCATAGAATCGACTACACATGTCGGTGGACCGTGTTCTTAGTTCCCACGACCTGAACCTAAAGATGCCACTCGCATGTTACCATTTGTTGGTTCGATGTCATCTGTTACCTCCCACGGGGTCATCATTGTCTTTTATGGGTCTGGAATTGTGGTATTCCTTCAGCAATTCCCTACTAGGTGAATCTCTCTGATACCCCTAACATCATATTTATAAGAGAGGGGGAGGGTATGTAACGAAATGGGGAGTTAATGTGGCTCATTAATTAGGAAGCTTCTAAATTTCCCCCAACATTTTTGTTACTCAGATTGGATGGTCAATCCATTTATTGGCTTCACGCATCACTGGTCCAACCTTACCTCTTTTACGTTGGATGAATAGAATAAAAATTATATAATAATGTGATTTTATTTATTCTGTTAATAAGATCCAAAAAAGATATTTCTCTCCAGACCTACTGCGGTCAAAATGAAGTATCACTTAAGAGAACCTATACATTATGGATGCAACATTTCCCTCATATTTCTGATTTGGGAAACCGTTTAAGAGTTATTCCACATTTTCTGGAAAATTATTTATGCATTCTAATTAAATCTTACCAAAACTTCGACGGTTCATTCCAGGCACTCCGGGCCTTGGAATCGTGCACCGTCCGATTTCATGGTCTCAAAATAATCCCAGTAGGTTGGGCCAGAATATGGCCCAGCGGTTCGGCCCTGCCCAGGCCTAGGCCATCCAGGCTGAACTTGAACCATGTTAGGCCGGGTCAGTCCGATTGGGGTTGGATCGGACCCGAGCCCATATGGACCCAGTTTCTCCTTTTTGTCCATAACATGTGATCCGAGAATCCGTTTGAAGAACCGTCCATGGAGCGAGAATCCTTTGATCGAGACCGTAAATTTGATCTAATCCACCTATGTTTTGGATAATGTTGGAGTACGACTGGGTTGGATCGGACCCTGAATTCAACCAGACCCTCAGAGTGGAAACGCTAATAACATACAGACATGGAATCCAATTGACGCACTGTCTATTGTGTTGGGTCCCTTTTGACTTGATAGAAAATTTGTGATTTTTTTCATGGAACTTTTGGGATGTTAATGTGTGACCTATGGCTTGGGGAGTGGTTCTCCCAAGCGTGATACGTGTAAAACCTAGCGACTGGCTGAGACCTATCGACTGTTAATCATTTCGACTCCGAGTGACTCGATATGCCCAGTGGAGAGCTCATCTTTTTGACACAGAAGACCCATGGTGGGGAGCACCTCTATGAGACGTGGTAGACCCAAGGTACTAGATAAGAAGAGTAACTTAGTAGGCCACGATGGGGAGAACCTCTATGTGACGTGGCAGACCCACGGTGGGGGTACCTTTGTGGGACGTGGCAGTCCCATGGTACTCCATAGGATGAGTACCTTAGAAGTCCATGGATAGTGGGAAGTTCCTCTATATGACGCAGAATGACCATTGTACGTGATAGAAGATGATTTCTCTAGAAGCTGATGTGTTCGACGTTGTGACTGGGAATGTTACTTGTTTATATCCCTAGAGAATCTCGTGGCTGGCTACCAGCTTCCATAGCAATCCTACATGGGTCAGTTTCATAATTCTGTTTCTCAGAGTTATATACCCGGGGTGAGCTGAGTCATTTCCTTTTTGGTATTCTTTCCTTTGTGGACCAGTCAAGCTTTGGGATTTTGATTTGTGCCTTGTGTTTCCTCAATATTGAGATGGGTATACTCGAAAATGTAGGTATATGTGTGGGAATATACCTTATTAGGATTGAGAGTTGTTTTAATGATTTTTGGTTTATTGTTTTTTGGAATTTATGAAGCCTTCTAGGGTCTCAAGGTCCCTACTGAGTATTGTTATACTCACCCAAGCACGGGCTACGCCCGCACCTTGTTGTGTTTGGTGCAGACGACAGACATTGCTGGTTGAGGACGAGGGTACCAGGATTGGAGGTATCATGGAGGTGGAAATTAGACAAGTCATACCGCAGCGAGGACTGTTCGAGAGCAGTACCTACCCTTTAGGTAGGATACATGGTGGGTGGCCACATGAATTGTTGTTAGTTATCAACAATGGCGAGTTGGACTTAGACGATGGGGTGACCTTTACATAGGTTTCAGAAACGATTGAGGATCGATAAAAGCGGTTCTTTTTTGGGCGTTCGATACCTCTAGTGTGCATTCATTTAGAGAATGAGAACCTCTAGAAGATCACATTGGAGAAGGAGGCTCAGATATGTGCTCATTACCCCCATTTGTTTCCATAGTCCATATTGTGGCTTTCGGGGATGTAGATCCCTATTATGGGGTGAATGTAATGTCCCCCATTTTGTTATTCATTAATTAGCACACATAAGCAGTTTTCCTGAAAAAGTTGAATAACTCTTAAACGGTTACTCAGATCAGAAGTCTGTGGCCACCATTGCGCTCAGGATGCGGGTTTACCCTAGGGACTATTTATGTTTAGTCGGTGCGGGCCTCCTATGGGAAAAACCAAATGTGGCATAACCATAAATAAAATAATAAAATAATGTTATTTGATTTTTCAAATGATTATAACTCAAAAATAGTAACTCAGATTAAAAATCAACGGCCATCACAAATATTTTAAGGGCATGATTTCTTTAGGCAGATACTTACATTGGCCAGAGTAGGCCACGAGTGAAAGTTAGTTTTTGGACGTAAAGAAAATACTTAATTGACCTTTATTTTATTGTAAAATACATAACATTAAATCAATAACTCGGATTGGAAACCTGAGAGTCCAATATGGATCTTTGGGGTGTTTTTCACTTATGTAGAGCCTCACCTCGACCAGCGTGGGTTGATGGTGACTATTAATAATTTTTACGAACTTTTTCTCATGTACGTTTTGTAAACGCATGAGAGGTGTTTTATAACCTCTGAATCGGTGCTCAGATTAAAAATTCAAGGACACCATTGAGTCCAAAGGGTCGAGATTCATTTATGGGAGACTTTAATTTGAGCGCGGTAGGTCTGGAGAAAAAGTTATCTTTTGGGAATTTAAAAATAATTACTTTTTTTATTGTATTTTATTTATTTTCCGCCAATGGACAAGAAGAAATGTGGGGCCTGTGACGTGTCATACCAATAAATGGATTGACCTTTATATTCTATATAACTACACTGTTGGGAAATTAGGAAGGTTCCAAATTAATGGGCCTCCATTAATCCCACAAATGTTTCACACCCCTCCTCTCCTATTTATATGGATCTTGGGGAGAGGTATTGGAACTACTTTTTCAAGAAACAAAGTGCTGACAATATGTAGGGATGCCAAACACTTGGAGGATGCATCCAGTACCAGTGGGAGGTGACGAGCGACACCGAAACCCCAAACCAGAGATCGGAAAATGAGTAACATCACTAGAGGCTAGTTGCGGGGGACGATGAACATTGACCCACTTCCACAAACGTGTGCTCCCCATCGTTCTTGAGGAATGGGTTAAAATATTTGTGATTATTGTTTCCCACGTTCTTCTATTATAAATGAAGAACATAGATCAACTCACTAACAAGTTGATCCTCGAATGATTTTTTTCCGAATTGGGAATAAATATTTTGATGTTGATTTAGGGGTTTTATTTATGTTTGATTTTAATTTATTGATTCTTCATATCATAAATTGAAGATGATGATGGAGAAACAAACATGGTCATCATCCCGCACGTAAACATTTCCCCTCTTTCTTTTTATTATCCGTGTGTTCTTTGTGAAATCTTCAACATCTAATATTTATTTTTTCTGGAAACACATAGTACTGCGAACCATGATATATGGACAAGGATACCTCGACCCAAGGATCATGAATCTGGGATAGTTTAATTTTCCGGGCATGGAACAAAGCCGCAATGGATTGCAGAGGAAGGTAGCGGATGACACCCAGCCGACAGTATGAAGGAAGGGAGGCCCGTGTCTGTGCCACTATATGAGCAGGTGGTTGTGGCCCATCAGCCATGGAGAAGCAAGGGGTGACGACCGACACACTGGTAGGCCGTGTAGCAGAGCGACATCGCACGTCCGCGCCGCAGGTCGAGCATGAGGCCGAAGGGCAGCTGAAATGATGTCGACCACGCTAGACTGAGGGGGACCCCTCTAGTGGATCCCATGTTCTTGTAATCGAACGGTCCATAGAACATTCAGGAAGACCTGAGTCACCTCAGCCTAGTTTTCAGTTAGGGAAGACACACCACAACGGACCACCAGCCGAACTAGGCGCACCGCAGCGGGCCGCACCGCAATGGGCCGCACTGCTGCAGGCCGCACCACAGTAGGTCATGCCCTTTTGGGAGCACCTAGCTTTCCAGACCAGGATACCCACTACGTGGTCCTGGTCGAACAATGACCCAGAGGGGCGGGCCTGCCAAGGCCCAGGCCAGCCGGGCCGGAACCCAGTTATTCCTTTTTTGCGATAACATGTGATCCAGACGTCTGTTTGACGAACCATCTATAGCACCAGAATCCTTGGATCGAGATGGTCATTTGTTAATACTTTAATTTATTTTTGGATAATGTTATAGTATTACTGGTTTGGAACAAATCTTTAATCCATTCGGGCCCTCGGAGCAGAAATGCTCACAACTTACAGACCGGCCGTCCGAATGATGTGTCATCTGTTGCATTGAATCCCTTATGACGTGACTGACCAGTGGAATACATATTTTTGGGATGTCTATAAATTATAGGTATGATTAATTTCTTGTGGAGCGGTACTCGAAATCACACTATGTAAGGAAACCTACGACTAGCTGAGACTTGACGACTGTAGACTATTACCAATCGAAGTGAGTTGACAGGCCCAGTGGGGAGCGCCTCTGTGTGATACGGCAGAACCACTGTTGATAGTGCCTCTATGTGTTGTGGCAGACCCATGGTACTCAACAGGAGGAGTACCTCAATTAGCCACGATGGGGAGTGCCTCCGCGTGACGCAGTAGACCCATGGTGGGGAGCACCTATGTGGGACGTAGCAGACCCACGATACTTGACAGAAGGAGTACCTCAACATTCCAAGGTTAGTGGGAAGCACCTTTGTGTGTTGCGGTAGGCCCACTGTACACGATAGAGGTGGATTTCTCGAACATCCGAGGTGTTCAAC
Source organism: Viscum album (assembly GCA_963277665.1). Taxonomy (NCBI): domain Eukaryota; kingdom Viridiplantae; phylum Streptophyta; class Magnoliopsida; order Santalales; family Viscaceae; genus Viscum; species Viscum album. Next base: position 714,907,206 of record OY728160.1, read on the forward strand.
GTTGTGAATGGGGATATTACTTATTACTATAACTAAAATAAATCCTGGAGTGAGTTGTTTTTAACTTGTGCTTTTGATTGAGGTTATGCTATGTGTTGATTTACTTGTGTGGTAATCTACCTTCATGGTGTTAACTTGTGGTAATCATACCCTCATGTTTGATATGTGTACATCATAATAACATAGGTGTATGTGTGGGAATATATCTATATAGAGTTGATTTCATTCTTTGTGGTTTTCCTTTGTGGAACTTTAGGAGACCTACGGGGTATCGAGGTCCCTAATGAGTATCGTTATACTCACCCCTACACGGGCTTTTCCGACACCTTTTTGTGTCTTTTGCAGATTACCTACAACATTAATCGAGGATGAGGGAGCCAGGACTAGACTTTTCAAGGTGGTGGACCTTTCGGCATGATGTGACACGGAGGAAACTGACATACCTATAGTGCTGAGGAGATGATCTGTAACTACCCTTCATGTAGGATCCTTGGAGGATGTGTAGAGACCCGTATCTTGACATACATTGACATTACATTACTTTTGCGGAATACTTAGTACATTACAAAAACACGCACATAAGGACCGTAATAGTTTAGTGTCTTTGGAAACTCGGACTATAATCTTCTAATCGTGGTGAAAGATCTTCAACATCTCCCATAAAGATCTTCCTTTTTTTTACCTAAAACCATTATTTATATCCTGGGGAAAAGAAAACATAAAAGGGTGTGCTCAAATGCTCAGTAAGGGTAAACAAAATAAATATCAATCACATCATATTCATAAGAACATAACATTTTGGAAATCACAACCTGCAAAAGAGAGCATAATTTCATAACATGGGATAAATTATGGCAGTGAAATGTAATCACAATAATCATAACATAAAACATGGAACTTTGTGGCATACAGACATAATCACAGAGAATCATTTCTTGTTAGTCATGACTCATTGCCAAGACTATCTTAGTGGACAAAGTCCCTTTCTGAATCGAGTAACCCTCGTTTCAGTCCTGTTTCACTGAACCGGTATAACCTACCATTCCAGCCATGTCTATCTCATGAGATATAAAATCTTTACCCAATGCATTGGAGGGAGATATAGGTCCCACCCATCTCATAATGATACCATTCTTATGTGTGCCACAAAATCATAAATCATACATCATTGCATAACCCGTGTAATAAAAATGGGATTCTTAAACAACATGACATCATAAAACCATTCATATAAGATAAAGGAATTCATAAACATAATTCCATCACAACATAGTCAAATCAATGTAAAAATATGGATAGAAACAGAACCCTTTATTATCTTAGATGGAAAATAATTTTGATAAAACACTTGAATTGAATTCTTGAGGAAAATATCCTTTCTTCTTCAAAATCAATTTCTTTTCAAAAAACATCATGAAATTTTAAAAGAAAGAGATTTTATTGAAAATAGTCATGAAATCTTTTAGATTAAGCTTCATGAAAATAAGGCTTTATAAAACAGTAGAAATCCGTTCGTGCCGTATAAGTTAAAAAAACATTCTTTGTACTTTTGTCGAAAAAGTCAAAATGTACGAAAAACGACAAAAGATTCCTTTCATATCTTTTACTAAAAACTCACCAAAGGGTAAAATAGGTTTTAAACAATTGTAGGTGGATGAAAATAATATTACATGTTGAGGAAACATGGATGTGGATGATAAAATACACCCCAGTAAATTTCAAAGTATAAACAATCTCGAATAAAAATGAGATTGTGATATTTCCCTTACCTTAGGTCCAATTTGCTTTGTACGTGTCCGAAGCTCCTGTATAATGGTTTAAATAATGTTATTGACTTATTCCAGAATCATACATATTGATATGATATCATATATGGTCATATTCTTAGCTTCTGGATAGTAATATTTCATTGTTACTTGTTACTCGGGTCTTTATTGCCTTTTGTTCTTATGCGTGTTTTGCCGAATACATTCTTATTATTATTTTAAGGTTATAGATACCTTATATCCAGAATGGTATTAGTGTAACATATATCATATTTATTCATTCAATTTATATAATTACTATGTAATGATGATCATGTAGAACAAGTCGCATCACATCGTGGAGACGGTATTCCGTACGTACGCACGAGTGATGATATCGTTCCTATGATCATCGAACTATATTGGAGTATATATATATTATTTCAGTATCAATATTACATTATAATAATCATAAATAGTTACTCATTACACCATTATACCCATCCTTTTAAAGTGATGGTGGAAAATAGATTACACCACGGCGTGGAGACGGTATTCCGTACGTACGCACGCGCGGTGATTTAATTTTTCTGTAGGTTGGATAGAAGGTGAATTAGGGTTGTTTAATATTTATAATAACATATCAGTATGTAAGTAATACTTATGTTATTACTTTATCATGAAACAACTAAAGAAGAATAAGTTGAAGAAGAAAGAAATTGAAAAGATCGGTAATGGATATTACCTCTTCTTTGGAACGCTTCTTTGAATCCTTCACTTAGGGAACTAAGATTGGTCTTTGAAGAAGACCAGGACCTCTAGGACTATTCTAGGGAAGTGGAGAAGGGATTTTTGCAGGGGTTGGCCGAGCTTGAGTGCTCAATTTGGTGTGAGGAGGAGGGGGAGGAGGTTCCCTTTTATAAGGAAGGAGAGGGGCACCTTAGGAATTCTTAAAAATATTAATTTATAATAAATCTAACCCCACATTAAAACCTCAAAAAATGACTCATATTAGAAGATTAGATGAGATAGGGTTGTAATCTCATCAACCAATCAAATTTAGACATGTTTGGATCTTATTTTAAACCTTATCATTTTGATTTATCCTTATTTAATCTATTTAAGTTTATTTGTGGTAATAAAATTCTAAATGATAAATTATAACAAATAATTACTTATTTGTTGTGAATTTTCCATAATTGTTTACTTTATAACATTATAGACCATATAAATATAAATTTATAATTTTTAAATATTTTTGTGATTTTTAAACAATTTTATAATATGTTATTTTTGTAAAATAACAATAGTGTCAATTTTGACACTATTCATTTATTTGAATTTAAATAAAATATATACAGAAGATATGTTCGAACTAAAAGCTTTAATATATTAATAAAAGGTCATATGTATCTATAAAATTAGTTTATCACATTAAATAGTTCATATAATATTTATTTTATTATTTTTAAAACCATTTATTTGGTTTATCTCTTAATAAAATAATTACTACATCATTTTTGTATAATTATTTAATATACTTATTTGTTGTATAAAATTTAAAATAAAATTCTATGATTAAGATAAATATATTACCTTTCAAAATAATACTTTTACTCGAACTTATCATCTTAAAATCACAATATTTAAATTGTTATATTTATTTATTTATGAAGGTGACAACTTTGGCATCATTTAAAATAAAATAATATAAGTGTCATAATCGCTTTTATAAGGCTCCAAATGGTCAAATATTAGACCATTGGATGCTTATGGTTTACATTTACATGTCCAATAAGTTTTGGTTAGGTATTTGTGCATTTTATGGTCACTATTAGTTTAAAAAAACATTATTCTTGATTTTTCACTAGATAAACAATTTCTGCATCACTATTGTGTCATAATTAATGATAATTATTTAATCCCTAAAAATTATAAATAAATTTATATGATGTAGATAATTTCATTAGCTTTCTTTATAATATTCATGTTTGAAGTTTCATGAAGTTTATCACTAAATAAAAATTAATATACTTATAAAATTTAAGAGAGTGACATGTTGTCACTTTCTTTGGTTTTAATAATAATTAAGTTCTTTTCATGGACAAATGTTCATTAAATGATTCTAATCTGACCCTTAGGTGATATGGGTCGACTTTTAGTCATCCAATAGGATTTTGACATTTGTTAGGGTAATTTTAAAATATTATATTTACCCTTAATTACCCGATTTACCTTTAACTATGGTAAATAAAATTTACCGTAGTTACTATTCATAATTCCCAAAAATAAAAAGTAGCTTATTAACATAATTTGGACCCACTGATTCCAAATATGGAATCCATTTTTTAAAATTCCATACACAGAAGTTGCAGAAATTAAATTAAAATTAATCCCGTTGTCGAATAAAAACGGGTTTTTGTTTAAAACATTGCAAAAGATTGAATTGATTTAACCTACGAATTCATGGTAAAATCAATGCTAATGACATAAATTATATTAAATTGTAAAAATATATTCTATTTATACTTTAAAACCATTCAATATTATAATTTAACCACATAAGATATTACGATGAAAAAAGTTGTTTTTAATTAAAATATAGCGTGTTTTTACTATTCATTAAAATGTGAAAGTTACCAGAATAATATGAAAAATTTATCCAAAGTAAATTTTTATTTCTTGATTCCAAAGAAGAATTTTATTTTGTCAAATTGAACTTATAAAAATGTCAAAAAATAGATTTAAATTGGGTGCGCCATCAAAAGGCGGCAAAACTGCATTTTTTTGAAAAATACTTATTTTACCCGAAAAATTTATTTTGTTCTTATACCATGTTCTAGAAATGTGTAATATGAATAATAATGTTATAAAATTCAAAATTTAGTTAATACTATTCATAACGTCTAGTTCATGACAATATTATAATAATATAACATTGTTTATTAAAACCCGGTATTGTGTACAACACACGCTATCGAGGAAGGTCGCGATTGCGTGTAATGCAAGCCAAGTCAGGGTTGCGTGTTGTGAAAGAATCCTTCATTGTTTCGTATAACAGAATCCAACCATATTTCATTTATACATTTAATATATATATATATATATATACTCAATGTTGCGTAGAATAACTATTATCAAAATTGTGTGTAACACGGTCCAAGAATAGTGTTGCGTATACTGCAAGCTAATACGGTGTTGCGTATAGCGCAAGGTAATCTTGGTGTAGAATACAACATAAGACGTTAATGAAATTAAAATAATATTTTTCATAAAATCTCGGGGTGTTACATTCTACCCCCCTTAAAATGAATTTCGCCCTCGAAATTCGTCGGGGTTATAAATGGTTTACTATTTGAAAGTTTCTTTGATAGAAACCCACATCGTAAAAAGGAATACCCAAACTTATCTTTAAAAAAAAAGTATGAAACGTAACAGTTACCCATATAAACTAATCACTGGGTTTCCACATAGGTGAAAATATGGATATGGAAGTGAAATCTAACCATCATGTTCTGATGGAGAGTGGTAGAGAACATGGCTATGGAAAAGCTAGCAATCACAAAGCCATAAATTTGTGATGATCTAGGGTATCATCTGATTCATCGGATATAAGGGCACTAGGACAACATTTTTGGTTTTCAAGATCATTTCCCTAAAGTTGAAAATTTGAATTACAATAAATACTTACTTTATTTTGGTACAATCTCACTGTTGTTCGTGCCTTGAACAATTTCCACTTCATCTCTTAAATAAATGAAGTTGAATTTGTTATTCGTGAAGTGTTAGCAGATCATGTGATAGAATGACGGGTCATTCCATCTGTCTCAAACAAAAGGTTAGCAAAAATTATATACATAAGTCGATCTATAGTGAGATTAATCATATATGGTTCCTAAAATGAACTTATACTTCACATATCATACTGCTTAATATAATAAAACTAGTTTTCTACTAAACAGGGACTTCCTGTAGGTCAGTGGTAGGCAATAAAGGCCAGTCGCACTTCGGTTGTGGGTTCGATTCCCACAGCCTTGTCCGAAGCGATGGGCTGTCGCCCGTTCTGCAGGTTGTCCTTTTTCTAAAACTACATTACTATAACATCACATAAATAATATCAAAAAAAGTTCTATACTTAAACAATACTAACTTATGGTTAACATAATCCATTACAATCTTTAGGCTTATCTAAAATACTTCGGTCCAAGCTCATAGTATAAAGAAAATGATTACTTGAAATGTCGCCAACCAAGCATGTGAATACCATCATTTATCCCCCATATATCTTGTTGGTCACATTCCAATCATGTGAATACTTTAATGATGTATTCTCTTGAAAAATATGAATACCCATTAAACCTTAGTGAAAACATGAATGCTGTCAAAAGTTAACTCTTTCCACATACCAAAATCCAAAAATTCAATATACTCAAACCATGATATAACCTCCTCCTTATATCAGTCATGAGCTCATGAATACTATCAAACATTTTATTTTCTCCTTATCCCTTCATTATGCGCATATCATCTACATTCCAAAAATATCTGAATAACCTTTCATGGATACTGGTAACATTAATCAGACAAAAATGTAACAATCCTTACATGTCTCTTTATTCCATAGTGCCATGAGATTACTTATAAAACATTACATATGATAAATATGTAATCATTCCACTACATTCTTAAACCATTGACCGAGCTTCAACAATTCTTTCATCTCACATATCATTTGTAGTCTCTTCATCATCATCCACATAAATACTTCCCATACGACCATACTGATTATCTTCATGAGACTTTCCCTTAGGGCATTGGTTTGCATAATGCCCGTACATTCCACATTTAAAACATTTAACCATTGTTGATGTCATAGCAATACCATTATCCTCATCCATGTTGTTAACTGAACCTTTTCCTTTGCATTTACTTGCTTTGTGTCCTTTTCCACACCCAAAGCATCTTCCAGTTCCTTTGAAACATTCTCCTTGATGCCTCTTCCCACATGATTTACATAGGGGAAATTGAACTTTCTTTCCTCTATGATCATCATGAAACTCCATCTTTCTCTTATTAGCCGAGTCAGGAAACTTACCAAATTTTACTTTATTGATCATATTATGAGATTGCTGATTCGGCATAATAATGATGTTTGGACTTCCAAATCCCATTTCATTATGAAGAATATCATTCCATTGTCCATCATATCCTCCATTATCATGAATCATCTTGTTTCCAGCCATTTTCTAAAACCCAAAAGAATAGTGTGAGAGGCAAAAATCATAATAAAGGGGGAGTAACTTCAATATCTAACATCTTAGGTTTAATTCTATGATCGTTAGCGTAATTCTAGTACTATAACCTATGCGCATACTTAACCTTAGAGACATCCCTAGACATACCTTAGAAATATCTCTAGGGATCTCACTAAAGTTCTCGCATCCTAGTTTCCAAAGGTTGACTAAACCTTTCCTCTGATACCAACTGTAGAGACCCGTATCTTGACGTACATTGACATTACATTACTTTTGCGGAATACTTAGTACATTACAAAAACACACACATAAGGACCGTAATAGTTTAGTGTCTTTGGAAACTCGGACTATAATCTTCTAATCGTGGTGAAAGATCTTCAACATCTCCCATAAAGATCTTCCTTTTTTTTACCTAAAACCTTTCTTTATATCCTGGGGAAAAGAAAACATAAAAGTGTGAGCTCAAATGCTCAGTAAGGGTAAACAAAAGAAATATCAATCACATCATATTCATAAGAACATAACATTTTGGAAATCATAACCTGCAAAAGAGAGCATAATTTCATAACATGGGATAAATTATGGCAGTGAAATGTAATCACAATAATCATAACATAAAACATGGAACTTTGTGGCATACACACATAATCATAGAGAATCATTTCTTGTTAGTCATGACTCATTGCCAAGACTATCTTAGTGGACAAAGTCCTTTTCTGAATCGAGTAACCCTCGTTTCAGTCCTGTTTCACTGAACCGGTATAACCTACCATTCCAGCCATGTCTATCTCATGAGATATAAAATCTTTACCCAATGCATTGGAGGGAGATATAGGTCCCACCCATCTCATAATGATACCATTCTTATGTGTGCCACAAAATCATAAATCATACATCATTACATAACCCGTGTAATAAAAATGGGATTCTTAAACAACATGACATCATAAAACCATTCATATAAGATAAAGGAATTCATAAACATAATTCCATCACAACATAGTCAAATCAATGTAAAAATATGGATAGAAACAGAACCCTTTATTATCTTAGATGGAAAATAATTTTGATAAAACACTTGAATTGAATTCTTGAGGAAAATATCCTTTCTTCTTCAAAATCAATTTCTTTTCACAAAACATCATGAAATTTTAAAAGAAAGAGATTTTATTGCAAATAGTCATGAAATATTTTAGAGTAAGCTTCATGAAAATAAGGCTTTATAAAACAGTAGAAATCCGTTCGTGCCGTATAAGTTAAAAAAACCATTCTTTGTACTTTTGTCGAAAAAGTCAAAATGTACGAAAAACGACAAAAGATTCCTTTCATATCTTTTACTAAAAACTCACCAAAGGGTAAAATAGGTTTTAAACAATTGTAGGTGGATGAAAATAATATTACATGTTGAGTAAACATGGATGTGGATGATAAAATACACCCCAGTAAATTTCAAAGTATAAACAATCTCGAATAAAAATGAGATTGTGATATTTCCCTTACCTTAGGTCCAATTTGCTTTGTACGTGTCCGAAGCTCCTGTATAATGGTTTAAATAAAGTTATTGACTTATTACAGAATCATACATATTGATATGATATCATATATGGTCATATTATTAGCTTCTTGATAGTAATATTTCATTGTTACTTGTTACTCGGGTCTTTATTGCCTTTTGTTCTTATGCGTGTTTTGCCGAATACATTCTTATTCTTCTTTTAAGGTTATAGATACCTTATATCCAGAATGGTATTAGTGTAACATATATCATATTTATTCATTCAATTTATATAATTACTATGTAATGATGATCATGTAGAACAAGTCGCATCACATCGTGGAGACGGTATTCCGTACGTACGCACGAGTGATGATATCGTTCCTATGATCGTGGAACTGTATCGGAGTATATATATATTATTTCAGTATCAATATTACTTTATAATAATCATAAATAGTTACTCATTACACCATTATACCCATCCTTTTAAAGTGATGGTGGAAAATAGATTACACCATGGCGTGGAGACGGTATTCCGTACGTACGCACGCGCGGTAATTTCATTTTTCCGTAGGTTGGATAGAAGGTCAATTAGGGTTGTTTCATATTTATAATAACATATCAGTATGTAAGTAATACTGATGTTATTACTTTATCATGAAACAACTAAAGAAGAATAAGTTTAAGAAGAAAGAAATTGAAAAGATCGGTAATGGATATTACCTCTTCTTTGGAACGCTTCTTTGAATCCTTCACTTAGGGAACTAAGATTGGTCTTTGAAGAAGACCAGGACCTCTAGGACTATTCTAGGGAAGTGGAGAAGGGATTTTTTTAGGGGTTGGCCGAGTTTGAGTGCTCAATTTTGTGTGAGGAGGAGGGGGAGGAGGTGCCCTTTTATAAGGGAGGAGAGGGGCACCTTAGGAATTCTTAAAAATATTAATTTATAATAAATCTAACCCCACATAAAAACCTCCAAAAATGACTCATATTCGAAGATTAGATGAGATAGGGTTGTAATCTCATCAACCAATCAAATTTAGACATGTTTGGATCTTATTTTAAACCTTATCATTTTGATTTATCCTTATTTAATCTATTTAAGTTTATTTGTGGTAATAAAATTCTAAATTTTAAATTATAACAAATAATTACTTATTTGTTGTGAATTTCCATAATTGTTTACTTTATAACATTATATACCATATAAATATAAATTTATAATTTTTAAATATTTTTGTGATTTTTAAACAATTTTATATTATGTTATTTTTGTAAAATAACAATAGTGTCAATTTTGACACTATTCATTTATTTGAATTTAAATAAAATATATGCAGAAGATATGTTCGAACTAAAAGCTTTAATATATTAATAAAAGGTCATATGTATCTATAAAATTAGTGTATCACATTAAATAGTTCATATAATATTTATTTTACTATTTTTAAAACCATTTATTTGGTTTATCTCTTAATAAAATAATTACTACATCATTTTTGTATAATTATTTAATATACTTATTTGTTGTATAAAATTTAAAATAAAATTCTATGATTAAGATAAATATATTACCTTTCACAATAATACTTTTACTCGAATTGATCATCTTAAAATCACAATATTTAAATTGTTATATTTATTAAATTCTGAAGGTGACAACTTTGGCATCATTTAAAATAAAATAATATAAGTGTCATAATCGCTTTTATAAGGCTCCAAATGGTCAAATATTCGACCATTGGATGCTTATGGTTTAAATTTACATGTCCAATAAGTTTTGGTTAGGTATTTGTGCATTTTATGGTCACTATTAGTTTAAAAAAAACATTATTCTTGATTTTTCACTAGATAAACAATTTCTGCATCACTATTGTGTCATAATTAATGATAATTATTTAATCCCTAAAAATTATAAATAAATTTATATGATGTAGATAATTTCATTAGATTTCTTTATACTATTCATGTTCGAAGTTTCATGAAGTTTATCACTAAATTAAAATTAATATACTTATAAAATTTAAGAGAGTGACATGTTGTCACTTTCTTTGGTTTTAATAATAATTAAGTTATTTTCATGGACAAATGTTCATTAAATGATTCTAATCTGACCCTTAGGTGATATGGGTCGACTTTTAGTCATCCAATAGGATTTTGACATTTGTTAGGGTAATTTTAAAATATTATATTTACCCTTAATTACCCGATTTACCTTTAACTATGGTAAATAAAATTTACCGTAGTTACTATTCATAATTCCCAAAAATAAAAAGTAGCTTATTAACATAATTTGGACCCACTGATTCCAAATATGGAATCCATTTTTTAAAATTCCATACACAGAAGTTGCAGAAATTAAATTAAAATTAATCCCGTTGTCGAATAAAAACGGGTTTTTGTTTAAAACATTGCAAAAGATTGAATTGATTTAACCTACGAATTCAAGGTAAAATCAATGCTAATGACATACATTATATTAAATGGTAAAAATATATTCTATTTATACTTTAAAACCATTCAATATTATAATTTAACCACATAAGATATTACGATGAAAAAAGTTGTTTTTAATTAAAATATAGCGTGTTTTTACTATTCATTAAAATGTGAAAGTTACCAGAATAATATGAAAAATTTATCCAAAGTAAATTTTTATTTCTTGATTCCAAAGAAGAATTTTATTTTGTCAAATTGAACTTATAAAAATGTCAAAAAATAGATTTAAAGTGGGTGCGCCATCAAAAGGCGGCAAAACTGCATTTTTTTGAAAAATACTTATTTTACCCGAAAAATTTATTTTGTTCTTATACCATGTTCTAGAAATGTGTAAGATGAATAATAATGTTATAAAATTCAAAATTTAGTTAATACTATTCATAACGGCTAGTTCATGACAATATTATAATAATATAACATTGTTTATTAAAACCCGGTATTGTGTACAACACACGCTATCGAGGAAGGTCGCGATTGCGTGTAATGCAAGCCAAGTCAGGGTTGCGTGTTGTGAAAGAATCCTTCATTGTTTCGTATAACATAATCCAACCATATTTCATTTATACATTTAATATATATATATATATACTCAATGTTGCGTAGAATAACTATTATCAAAATTGTGTGTAACACGGTCCAAGAATAGTGTTGCGTATACTCAAGCTAATACGGTGTTGCGTATAGCGCAAGGTAATCTTGGTGTAGAATACAACATAAGACGTTAATGAAATTAAAATAATATTTTTCATAAAATCTCGGGGTGTTACAGGATGACCCAGTAGCCATTTAACCTTTTCTTTCTATTGTATTTTATTTCTAATTGCACTTTTACCATTACATTTTTGATTGTATTACAACTCCTTTTACTTTAGGCACTCTTTTACTACAGTAGTTTAATTCACAATTGCTTCTTTTCATGTTCTTGGTCCGTGTGTCAATACAGGATTAAAGGCAATGCCTTCCCATTTTAAGGTGTATTTTTTTCAGGGATAGTTGCTATCCCATGGCCTATGGAAGGAGGGCTTGGGATAGTTATAGCATGGGCCCTGGGGGATGGGTCATGACATTCTGAGACATTACATTATCTAGAGTTGTTGGTTGAATTTTATGAGATAGTAAGTTTCTTCAAAAATGAAGGGAGAGACATTTTTTCCATCAAATGTAATGGAAGGACCCAATCCATTTCCTACACTAAGGTTGTATGTATAATTGGAATTTGTTATGAAGGTGAAACATAATTTTTCACCCATAAATTACCAGATGTATCCAGTTCGTTTGAGAATAAAAAAGTATTTGGAGTGCCTTGCCCTGAAGGTAGTGAAGACTCCAAAGATTATTCATTTATCTACCAACATCTAATTTATTGAATTATGGGTTCAAGGTATTATTAAATTGATAAAATGGTATATGGATTCCCTGACAAAAAAGTGACATTTATATTCAATATTTCTTGGTGAACCTCATGAAGATGAACATGGTTAGAATTGAGAATATCAAGAATAGAAATTTTATGTCTCAAACCATTATGTATCCGGCCATACTATCCAAGATTGTTGTTATCTTCCTTATGTATTTCAAAATTTCTTGTAGTTCCACGCCAAAAAATTTCATATTGATATTTTTGAGTGTTGATACCCTCATAAAGATGAAGGTTGTCTTCAATAGTAACACTGGTGATTTCAATGATATGTTGAAATCAGAAATTGAAGCACTTTCTATGAAACTAGAAGATGATGAAACATCCATGATTGGTGGAAGGAAGAAGAAGGTGAAGGAACTCTAAGAAAAATAAAAAATCCCTATGGATAAGGAATCCCAATCAGCACCCCCAAAACCAAAGAAAAAAAATACTTACTCTAATGAAATGGTTAGTACATGGAGAGAATACCAGAAGAATAAGAAGTAAATGAAGCCTAATTTTGGATTGGACCCTACTGAGGAAAAATCCTTGAAGTAGAAGGATGATAAAGATCTTGAGAAGCAAGAGAAAGAAAAGATGTAGAGGATGAAAATGCTTGAAGTTGAGATAGTTCAATCTGTTTTTAAGGCTACTAAAAAAGCCTCTGAAAAAAACCTAGTACCAGAATTGTTTTTGAAAGAATCACTCCATAAGACTGCGAGAAAAAAGATAGTGATTTCGGAACTGGAACAATAAGAAGAAATTGTTCTTGAGGAATAAGTTGCAGACAATGAAGAAAAATAAGAAGAAGTAAGTGGTGATATCGATGACATGATAATACAAGTAGAGGAATATCATGATAAGAAGAGTCCTTCTGAGAAACATTAAATCCGGACCTATGAAGGAGAATCTTAAAAACATGCTACAATAGGAAAAGAATAAATGGGTCAGGAATAATTGAAGAAACTATCTAAAGAAGTGAGTAGTAATCATGATTTCATTTAGCCATAAGATATTGTGGTTGGTGCCAAGAAAGAAAATATTTAAGAAGAAAAGATTTTCCATTAATGATAAATTGAGCATGAATCAACCAAATCAGAAGAGATTATCCGAAGACCTTATAAGGGAAAGATTGATTTGGTTGATAGACCTTGGAAATCTATGGTAAAAAAGAAAGACGTGGGTTCTTTATCAAAAAGGAAAGATGAATAGATAGAAAAAGAATCCACACTAACCATGCACTCTGATTCAGAATCTTTCTATCTTGGACATGATTTTGTGGTACAATCTTTGATGAAGTTGGTTGATACAATTTTGCTATTTCCAATTGTAGACACGAAGTTCCCGATACTTCAATATTAATTTAATCAAAAAGAATATTCAGTCACCATGCTTATGGATAAATTTTGTAAATATTAAGATGGATTTCAAAACTTTTTTCATTGAATATAAAGCTCATGAAAGATCCAGCCAAAAGATTACAAGTTTGTCAAGGAAGAAGATCAACAACCTGAGAGTCCTTTATGAATTTCAAGAAAGTGATCAAGATCCCTTTGACACTAAAAATGGGATGTTTAATGATCTCACAACGATTTTTTAGGAAACATTGTCTCTCAAACATACAACACAGATGTAATAATTCAAGGACTTGAATGGGAATCTTAATTCAGTGGCTATGAATAAGAAGTGATAAAGAGATCTTATAATAGAGTTCAAAGAAAATCTTACTAAACCGTAAGAAATTTTGGAGGCTGAGGCATATATTTTTAATTCTCATAAACAAAAGATAAAATCCTTAGAGAAGAAAAATGAAGATCATGATATTCTACTTAAATGTGTGGGAGAACATAAAAAGGAGATAAAAAAGCTGAAATCTAAAGTATTGAAGTTAATGTCGAAAGAAAAAGAAGGATAATTCTACCCCATTTTGATATTTTTTTGAATATTCTTCTTTGAACAAATTATTTCAATCATAATGGATTTTTGGTTATTCTTTATATATTTGGTTGTTTAGTATAAATTTTTCAGGTACATTATGTTTTTTCCATTCTCTTTATTACTTTTTGAAAATCACAAAAGGGTGAGGAAGGAACGATAAAAAGAATACTATCTAAAGAAATGATTTCCCTATGTAAGTGGGAGTTCATCTAAGGAAATGTTTTTATCCAAGAATATTTTTTATGCAAGAAAATGTAAAAAATAATTCAGGAAATCAAGAATATGATCCATAGGGATTTCAAATACTAAGGGGGTGTTAGTCATATTCAAAATGCTTTATATGTAAATAGAGATATGTTTTCGTTTAATAGAAATTTTATATGTCCTTATATTCTTTTTCGAATTGATGTTTGTGCTTTCAAAAAATATTGATATTGTTGAGTAAATTAAGTTTTCGTGTGACTTTTCTATTAATCTATGTTAATAAAATCACAAACACTCTATCTAAGGAAAATTAGTTTCTTAAGAATTATCTTAGTAATGAAAATTTTACATAATTGAGGAAATTTTATACTTACCTATGTTTTCGTTGTTGTTTTTATAGTTTCTCAAAATCTGACTCTTTTTATTTCTAAATGATAAAATTCATATTCATATCTAAAACCTCAGAATCCAATAAATCCGAAGTTATAGAGTATTCTGTTTTCAGACACAACATTTTATGAAATTAAGACTCCAAATACATTGAAACTCAGACTCCGAAATCTATGAAATTCAGAAATTGAATTCATTGAAATTCAGAATATGAATTCTATGAAATTCAGTGTCTGAATTTTCTAAAATTCAGGCACAAAATTCACTAAAATTAAGACTCCAAATTCCTTTATATTCACACTCCAAATTATCTAAAATTAATACTATGAATTCTTTGAAATTCATACTGCATATTCTATTAAAATCATACACTGAATTCTCTCAAATTAAAACTCCGAATTCTATGAAATTTAGATTCTGAATTCTGTGAAATTAAGACTCTGAATTCAACGAAATCTGGACTCTGAATTCACTAATATTAGGACTCCTAAACAATGAAATTATGACTATGAATTCATTGAAATTCAGACTCTGAAAATTATGAAATTCATATTTTGGAATCTCTGCAATTCAGAATCCAAATTCTCTAAAATTCACACTCCGAATTTATCAGAATTCAAACCCCAAATTCCTCAGAATTCAGACTGTAAATTCCTCAAAATTCAGACTCCATATTACTCAAAATTTATACATCGGACTCATTTGAATTTAGAATCCGAAATCTATAGATTTCAAATTCATAATTCCTTTAAAAAAATAATCTAAATATCCATGTTTTATAGTGTACAAATGTTTATTTTCATAGACTCTAAAATATATTTTTCCATAGACTCCGGAAAATAGATTTCACTAAGCAACATTATTTTACATACACTTGTTATAGTTTTAAAATGATGTCATATATTCTTTTTTATATCTAACCATTTTTTTGAGTGACCCATGTACATGTCCCTCCAAGATTATAGGAAAAATATGAAAGTTGGAAGAGGGATCAGACCGTTAGAGAAGTGACTATAAGATAGAGCTCATTTGAATGAGATCATTACCTGTTTATCACTCTAGAGATTTCATGCTGCTGAAGTGATTTATAGAGAGATAGACTCTCATGCCCTGTGCATACAAAACATTTTATTTCAGCTTTCTTCATGTGACTCTGATTGTTGTTGTGTAAAATCGAGGATTTCCGAGGACTGGAAGGCATAGGTGCCGACTACCATAAAGATTAAGTACATCCATGGATAGGAAGATAGAGGTACTTACTAAATTGTAGTTCAAGGGCTTATAAGGATAACAAGGTATATTTAGATATTTCTATCGAGGGCTTACCTTGATTTGGGTAAGACAGAATTTCATGAAAGTATAAATCAAGGGACCATTATCCAAGGTTGTTGTATACCCTTCTCGTTGGGATAAAATATTTCATATTTGTTAATAATTTTGTTTCAGGTTTATTTCCTCTATATTTTGATAAAGAAAAAAAGTATATGCTTCTTATACATTCTTGTTCTTTTATTTACTCTGATAAGAAAGATTCTATACGCATTAAGGGAAAATATTTTCATTGTAAACATTCCTTAATATTCATTCTAGAACCTCATATATGGAACCTAGAATGTTTGTAATCTAAAAGAGTTCTTGATAATTTACATTGTTTAAACTTATTAAACATATTTTTTCAAAATGTTAAAAATGAATGTTTTAAAATTACAATTCACCCCCCTCTTGTAACCATGCATCGAAATTCATATTTTGATCCTACATAGTATTAGAAAACATAGAATTATACAATAAAAAATTTAAAAATGTATAATATAAATTAATTTTAAATAGAAAATAATAAGAAGTGATTAGTAATTGTATACAAAATAAGATATAGATATAAATGGTCTTATGATATTATGTTGGAGTTCATATATTGGGGATAATTAGAATGTTAGAATTTGATGGTCTGAATGCAATGCCCCGAGCCCATTTACGCATAGTCGGTGCCTTATTACGTAACATTGGAAGGATACATAATATGATATCATGAAATAAAGATTATTTTAGTAGCCATGTAAGTACTAGATACACTAATCAGTTTTACATTACATCATGAAATAAAAACATCAATAACTTTTTGTCCCCTTTTTAATCACACTTATATCCCTTTGATTGTCCTTGAAAGTCCGTCATAATATACTACTTCACATTCTGGACAAAATAAAATGTAGAATGGGGTGTGCTCAGATGCTTAGTAAGGATAAAAATATAGAGGAAACTTTCATAAATAATATTAAACCTTTAAGGAAATGTATAAAACTAAAATAAAAGCATTTGAAAAATGATCTTCATCATAATATGGAAAATATAAATTCAAATAATTCCATTTACTTATTCACATGGATATTCTACTAGTCGAATAATCACATGCAATGTCAATAGCCACTTTTATAATGATGAAACACATAATAATAGAATTAATAACCAAATAGTCAAGGACTTATGCTAAGACTACACATAATATTTTTTCATGGCCATATTACAAGAATTTATTTTTTCTCATAAGACCTACCGATGCATCGAAGAGCTATAACGGGCTCCACCAATCTATTACTAAGTAAAATGCATTCCTCATATGAAAAGGTTTGAACATAACATAAACATTCATATTAAATCTAACATATGGAATTACAATAACTTATCAATAATACATTAATGGTGTTAAAATATCACATCTACAGTAATAAATATCCCAAAAACATTCAACACGATATGAATGTTTTGTATCATAATAAATCAACTTCAAAGAAGCCTAAAATCCATCAAAGGATGTTGGAATAGATGAAATCAAAACCTTTTTTAGAGGAATATCTCTTTCTATTTTGAAATAATTTATAATTCATATAATTGTAAAGGAAAACATTTATTTTAAAAATATCGTTACAGGCTTGTAAGGGATTCATTGATGATGATTTTATAGCAGAAAATAGCTGCACCCGCTGTATAAGTTAAAAAACAATCTTACCATTATTTTGTTGAAGAGCTAATTATATACCTTGAATGAAAAATGATGGACATATTTTATTCCAAAAAATATATGTCAAATAAGTGTATTAATGAGTTTAACCCATAGTCTATTAAATATTAAAAATGTTTTTCAATAAATTTTAATGAAACATGGATGTGGATGATAAAGAGGTCCCAATAGATACTTACGTATAAACAACCTCAGATAATAAAGAGATTGTGAAATTAACCCTTAAATTATAAATTTATTTGGTCGAAGGTAGGTAATCCTCCTCTATAATGAAGATATAATTTTTATTAAATTAAACAAGAAATATATACATTAATATGATATCATATATGATCTTCTAATACTGCATTGTTAATGATATTTTAGTACTATCATCATTTTGGGTGTTAACTGATTCATTTTCCTTTTTATGATTTGTTACGTAAGTAATGTTTTTTATGGATAGGATGTATTTTATTCATATTTAAAATTTTATTATGTTTATAAACATTATTTTTTTAATCATCAAATGAAAATTATTCTTGAATTGATGCAATGGGGAATGAATCTCATCGCGTTCATGGAGACGGTAATCCATACGTACGCACGAGCGAAAATATCATTCTTTTGATATTAAAATCGTATTATCATGTTATATTTATTATTTACATCATTTAATCTCATTATTATACCCATCCAAATGATAAAGTGTTTTAATTTTAAACTACACCACTACGTGGTGATGGTATTCTGTACGTACGCACATATGGTGACTTTGTCATTTATAGGATGGATAGAATAATGAATATGGTTTTTCAATTTTTATAATAACCACACAGTATAAAGAATATACTAGAGTTATTATTTTCTAATCGAAACAACAATGAATGATGAAGTGGAAGAAGATAATAACTTGAAAGAGGTGATGAAATATTAACCTCTTCTTTGGGGTTTTCCTTTTGATTTGATCAAAATGGATCCTTAGGATGGATTTATGACTAAAGTAAGGACTCTAGGATGAAGGTAGGATAGCTGGGAGCATATTTGGGTAGGGTCTGGCCGAGCCACAAATCTTTAGGGGTGTGAAATTAAGAGAAGGGGAGGTTCCCTTTTATAAGAGAGTTGAGGGCCACCTTAGGAAAAGCTTGAAATATTATTTTATAATAAAATATTTTTCTGTTTCTAATTGGTCCAAAGTGAATTATTTAAAAGAAATGGTGGGTATAGGTCAAATTTTTTTTTAAATAATATGATTTAGAAAGGTTTAGATCATAATAATAACCATATCTTTTAGATTTAACTCTCAGTTAAATAGTTTGTCATTTACCCGATCTCTTTGTATTTTTATAATATATTGTTATTAAACATACTATAACATGCCAAGAGACTGCATGTGGATCATTATTAATATATATACCCTTATATATATTCTTTGGAAGAACCATACATTATTATAAATATTATATCAATTAATAATATAATATTTGTTTTAATAACCCAATTATGTCATTTTTGACACTCTTTAGTATTTAATTTTCGTGAATACCATAAAAAATTTTCACTACCAATAAAAATTATTTAACCAATCCTAACATTTCATATTAACCTATAAAATTAATGGAATTCATTAATGATCTAAAATTAGATTTATTTTTATATTTATAATATCAATTATTTTAATCGTTCATTAATAAGGTAATTACTGCATTATCATTGTGTCATAAATAAATATAATTATTTAACGTCTAAAAATTATAAAAAAATACCATTATGTTGGAAGTAATTTTTGATTAATAATAAATATATAGAGTCGAATTTATCTTATGTATAACCATATATTAAACATGGTTTAGTTATTAAATTTTTATTTTAACTCATTTAAATTTTCTTTTATTATAATAATAATAAATGTCCTAATCTAATCCTCGTGGGGAAAAGGAAATCATATTTTATTCCTACGGTTGTTTATGGTATAATTAAACTTATCCCATTAATTTAGGACATGTGTTAGAGTAATTATGATATCATTTGTACCATTAATAACCCTATTTACTTTTAACCGTGCTAAATAAATGTAAAAAGTTACTATTCACAAAAAATAATTCTCATCTTATTGAACCACATTTTACTTAAATATATTAACGTTGTCTCTGAGATTTTTGAAATTTAAGTCACAGAAGTAGTAAAATTATGTTTTATACTAATTTGAAAATGCTCCTAAGAAGTGGGTAAAAGACGGTAAATAGTTTGATAAAATTTTATATATCTAAACATATTATAAAATGAATCCAATGAATTACCATATAAATATATATTTATTATTTAACAATTTTGGCCTAAAATAAAATAAAATAAAATAACAAATTATTTAAAAAAAGTCGGTTTTATCAATAACGTAGTGTTTTTCACTATTCATCAATAATTGAATGTTTTCAGAAAAATATCAAAAAATCACCCTATGCTAATTCCGATATTCCGAATCCTAAAATGAGGTCCATTTTGAATGATGAAATTTATAAAATTTAAAAAACTGGGTATTACTATTCATAACATCTAATTTCATTGGTCGTAGTGTGTTAAAATCTCGATGTAGCGTAAAATAAAATCTTTTTCATTATTCAAAGGGAAACATACCATGGATAATTTGGGTGTTATATTCTTCCCACCAAATAATTTCTTCCTCGAAATTTCTAGAATAATAATAAAAAAAATATTCGAGTGGTTCTTCATCATAACTTCCTCTGGTTCCCAGATGCCTCTTCCATCTTATGGTTTCTTCCTAGAACTTTTACCAGACGAGTCGTCTAATTTCTCAGGACTTGTTCTCTTCTATCAATAATTTTGAAAGGCTCTTCACAATAAGGCAAATCATGTTCCAGTTCGATTTCCCCATCGGTGACTATGTGTGTTGGGTCAGGCATGTATTTTCTCAGCAGTGATACGTGGAACACATCATGAACATTTGAGAGACATAGAGGAATTTCCAAACGATAACTACAACTCCAATTCGTTATATAATTTTTAATGGTCTAATATACCTGAGCCTCAATTTAACCTTATTAACGAAATTTATTATACCCCTCCATAGAGATACATTCAATAAAACATGGTCCCCTACTTAAAATTACAAATCCTTCCTTCGGTTATCAACATAGCTCTTCAGCCTACTTTGGGCTGCATTAATGTGGGTTTGGATAACCATCACCTTTTCCATTGTTTCCTCAACAAGTTCTGGACCTACGTGTTTTCTTTAACCAAAATCATCCCAAAAAGTTGCTGTGCAACATCTCTTTCCATATAATTCTTCATTTTGTGCCATCTGAATACTTGAATTAAATCTATTGTTATATGAAAATTATACAAGAGTTAAATAATAATCCAACATACCTTGATAGTCATGTGAGAAAGATCTCAACATCTCTTATAAGGTTTGAATAGTCTTTTCTGATTATCGATCAGTTTGACGGTGGTAGGCAGCGCTCAAACAATGTTTAGTATCTAGGGATATCTGAAGACTTTTCCAGAATCTTGATGTAAAACATGAGTCCCGAAAAGAAACAACCAATAAGGGTACTTCATGAATTCAAACAACTTCATTAATATATAGTCATTCTAGATGTTCAAGTGGTAAATCTTCTATTATAGAATGAAAATGTGATGACTTAGTAAGACATTCTGCAATGACCCATATTGCATCATTACTTATAGGAGTCTTAGATAGCCTCATGAAAAATTCTATCGTAATATTATCCCATTTCCACTCATGTATGGGAAGAGTATGCATGACTTCTCGAGGCTGTTTCCTTCTAGCTTTCACTTGTGGACAAGCTATACATCTGGACACAAAATCAGCAATCTCCCTCTTCATATTTTCCCACAAAAAATGTTCCTTCAAATCTCTATACATCTTGGTGCTACCGGGGTGTATAGAAAAATGGGAGCTTTGAGCATCATCTAACAATTCCATTTTAGATCCGTTATAACAGGAACACAATGTATCTTCCCAAATTTCAAAATCATATCTTCATATATAATGTCACTCAATCTACTATCATTCATAGCTTTAATCTATTTTTGAAACTCCTCATCATCAGCCTAAGATATTTTTATCCTTTTTAGTGATAATGATTTCTCCACCATTTTAAAATTTATTGATGTTTCACCTTCCATTATTATTTCCATACCCATTTTCACTAGATCCATGAAAATATGATCCCTTTCAACTCTCATATTGTTCAAAACTCCATAATATTTTCTGCTCAAAGCTTCTTCCACCTTATTTTCCTTACCCGGGTGGTAGTATATTGTGAAATAATAATCCTTGAGTAGTTCAAGCCATCACCTTTTAATAATGTAGAGTTCTTTTAGTGAGAATATATATTTCAAACTCATGTGATCAGTATAAATCTAACATTTTTCACCACATAGATAGTGTCTCTATATTTTAAGAGAAAATATTAGAGCTGCTAACTTATGATCCTGAGTGGTAATGTTTTTCTTAGGAATTTTTATTTGTCGTGATGCATAATTAATAACTCTATAATTATGTATAAGGACACAACCAAGTTATTTCTTTGACGAATCACTATAAATAACAAACCCATTGTTCCCTGATGGTATAGTAAAGTTAAGAGCATTGACTAATCTTTCTTTAGTTCACATAACAAACTGCATGGTTACACTTACAAAAGAATAGTCATCCAATGTGATCCCATACATTAAACATTTATCCATACATTTATTTCCACATAGGTTATTCTCAGGCATAAAGGATATCCTATTGAATAGGGAATTAATTCAGGTAATTCCAAGGACCTCTACATTTATGACAAATGACTATAATTGGATTCTTAGGATCATTTTTATTTTCTTCCATAGTACTCGTTATTTTTCCTCATAAATTAATTACTTTATTACCATATTTCCCACACATAAGATATTTCTTTGTTCCATTGAGTTACTTTCCTTGGTGTATCTTTACACATTTCCTACATGATGGATATTGATCTTTCATTTCTCCATGTTCTCCACTGATGGAGCTCTTATCATTCACCACCTTTCACTTTTTTGTTGAGTCTGGGAGTTGGTTAATATGTATGTTATTGATCAAATTTTGGGAAAACTAATTCGGCAAGAACACATTATCTTTTACTACTATCAAAATTCCATTTAGTTTCTCATTTCCACCACCGTGCCACCTTGTACATCATGTTCAATGATACGATGACTTCCTTGGAATCCATCCATTTACTATAACAAGAAACCATGATGTGAGTCATAAAATCATTTAGATAATATCATAACACCTTATTTTCTATGTAATGAACCTTTGGATTAACCAATGTTATTTATTATCATCTTATATTTAAATCCTCAAAATCGTTTTGTAAAGAAAATGTGAATTATCCTAAGAATATACCATGGGAGTGTTGTAACCATGAGTATAGAAAGGTCAGTTGTCGTGTACCAGGATACCCTGGGTCATGCCCGAAACTACTTGTCATAGTTTTCACTCTTACATACATCTGTGCTAGAGCTGCCTCAGCCTGCTATTATCCAGACAAGGATATATTTCTAGGAAGTCCCACATTCTATTTACATTACAATTTTTTTGGATGTTCTTCTATACTAATCCTCAATTTCTATCTTAGGGTAGTGTTTCCTAATAAGACATTTTTTTCTAAATCTAGATTTCATGGTTTGTACTAAACATACTTTGATATCAACTGTAACGCCCATACCCCAGTTACCTAGAGTCGATGAATTATTACATAACATTGGTATGATACATGGAATCATGTCCCGAAAGACCGATCAATTTATTAGCCTTGGAAGTACTATATACAATAATCAGGTTTACATAACATCAGGAAATAAAATCATCAACAACACATCGTACCATTTATAAAAACACGTATATCCTTTAGAAAATCCATGCAGGTCATTCATAATACACATCTTCATGTCCTAGAAAAAATATAGATATGGTGAGCTCAGATTCTCACCAAGGATAACAATATATCAGAAACATTCATAAATAAGTATAAACTTTTAAGGAAATATATAAGACAAAAAATTTTCTTTTAAACATGAACATAACCATAATATGGTAATGTTAAAATAAAATAACTCCATTTAATTATTTACATGGATACTCTACTAGTTAGATAATAACATGAAATATCAATAGACACATTCATAATGATGGAATTCATAATTCCAGGCTTCATCCCCACATAGTCAAGGAATTGTGCCAAGACTACAAATTATATTTTTTTGAGGCCTTATTCTAAAACAATATTTTGTCTCATGAAACATACCGATGCATTGAGGAGCTATAGTAGGCTCCACCTGACACTTACTAAGTCCACTACATCCCTCATATAAAAAGGTTTAATCATAACATAATCCTTCATATTAAAACTAGAATACTAAATGTCAATACCTTATCCATAAACCATGAATGGTGTAAAAATAACACATCCATAGTAAAAATTATGAAAAAACCTTCAATACAATAAGGAAATTTTGTAACATAATAAATCAACTTCAAAGAAGCTTAAAATCCATCAACGTTTGTTGACTTCGATTAAATCAAATCCCATTACATAGGAATATCTCATTCTATTTTGAAATCATTTAGAAGAAATTAAATTATAAATGAAAATATTTAATTTTAAAATATTCTTATAAGCTTTTAAAGGGAGGTTTCAACGATGTTATAATAGTGGAAAATAGCTGCTCCTGCCATATAAGTTAAAAAAACTTTGTTACCTTAATTTTGTTAAAAAGGACATAAATTACCTTAATTGGAGAAAGATGAAAAGATACCTTTCAAAAACATATAAAGTCAAATAAGGGTATAAATGACTTTAAACCATTGTCTATTAAATTTTTAATATTTTTTTGATATATATTTTTAAGAAACACAGATGTGGATGATAAAGAGGTCTTAGTAGATATTTATGTAAAAACAACCTCAGATAGTAAAGAGATTGTGAAATGAACCCTTAACTTATACTATCTGTTGGTCAAGGGTAGGTTAGCCTCCTGTATAATGTTGAAATAATTGTTATTAAATTATGAATTAACCATATACATTAATATGATATCATATATGATATTCAAATATTGCTTTGTTAATGATTTTTCTGTAGTATCATCGTTTCATGTATTAACAAATACATTTTCATTTATATTATTTTTTACAAAAGTAATGTTTTTTGGGATAAGAGGTATATTTTTCATATTAAGAATGATATTATTTCTTTTTAAAAAAATTTGTTTATTCATCAAATGAAAATTAGTCTTGAATGGATACGATGTGAAATGAATCCCATCGCGTTCGTGGAGACGGTAATCCGTACGTACGCACGAGTGACAGAATAATTCTATTGATATTAATATCGTATATAATTGGATGGTATATCATATATATAGAAAAATAATCATGTTATATTTATTATTTTCAACATTTATACTCATTATTATAGCCATCAAAATGATGAAGTGTTTGAATAAAAAAAATACCCCAGGACGTGGAGATGGTAATTCGGATGTACGTATGTATGGTGACTTTGTCATTTATATTATAAATAGAATAAAGAATATGGTAATAAAATTTTTATAATAACATCAAATTATATAGGAGATACTGGATTTAGTATTTTTGAATGGAAGAAACAAAGAAACAGGAAATGGAAGAAGAAATGAACTTGAAATAGGTGATGGAGTATTTACCTCTTCTTCGAGATCTTCCTTTTGATTTGATCAAAATGGCTCTTTAAGTTGGATTTTTGACAAAAATGAGGCATCTAAGATGAAGGATGGATAGTTGGTAGGATATTTGGGTATGGATATTCCATGAACAAAAGGCTATGGAGGTGTGGAATTAAGAGAAGGGGAATTTCCCCTTTATAAGAGTGGTGAGGTTCACTTTAGGAAAAGCTAGAAAAAATATTTTATAATTAAATCATTTTCAGATTATAATGGATCTGAAAAAAATTATTTGAAGGTTAAGGTGGGTATGGGTCCAAAACATCTCATTCAATTTTTTTAGACAGGTTTAGTTCATCATATTAACCTTATCGTTTAGATTAAACTCTTAGTTAAATAGTTTGTTATTTACCATGTCTCTTTGTATTTTTATATTATATGGTTAATAAATATAATATAATTTCCATGAGAACCCCATGTGGTTCATTATTAATATATATAACCATATATAATTCCTTTGGATGACCCTAATATTTTTAGGAATATTATATCAATTAATAATTTAATATTTTTTTAAATAAACTCTATTATGTCAATTTTGACACAATTTAGTATTTGATTTTTTTGAAAACCATAAAATCATTATCACCTCATATAAAATATATTTAACCAACCATAACATGTAATATTAACCTATAAATCAACTGAATTAATTAAAAGTATAAAATATGATTTATTCGGATATTCATAATAACAATTATTTTAATCTATCATTAATAAGGAAATTATTGCATCATCATTGGGTCGTTAATAAATTTAATTATTTGATGTCTAAAAATAACAAATAAAATACCATTATGTAAGAAACAGTTTTATCTTTTTAATTAATATTGTATGCTTAATTTATTTTATTTATAACTATATAATAAAAATGGTTTAGTTATTAATTTTTTATTTTAAATTTTTTACCTCATCATTAAATAAAATAAAAATAAATGTCCTAATATTATTGAAGGGGACCAAAGGGGATCATAGTTTATTCCTAAGGTTTTTATGGATGAATTACACTTATCCAATAGAATTACGACATGTGTTAGGGTAATTATGATATCATTTTTAAGCTTAATTACCCTATTTACTTTTAACCGTGGTAAAAAAAGAAAAAAGTTACTATTCACCAAGAATTCTTTTTATCTTATTTAACATCATTTTACATAATGATATTAACCATGTCTCTCTGATTTTGGAAATTCAACTCACATAAGCGGTAAAATTATGTTTTATCAAAATTTTCAAATGCTCATAGGAGATGAGTAAAAGACGGTAAATAGTTCCATAAAATTTTATATATCTAAATTTATTATAAAATGACTCAAATGAATTATGTTGGACATATGTATGTGTTATGTATCTATTTTGATCTAAAAAAATTTAAAATTAAATAACTAATTATTTAAATAAAAACTCGGTTTTAACTAATAACACAATGTTTTGTTACTATTCATCAAGAATTGAATGTTTTTAGAATAATACAAAAAATTCACCCTAAGTTAATTTTGATATTCAGAATCCAAAATGAAGTCCATTTTTAAAGGTAAAATTTATATAATTTCAAAAAGTGGCTATTACTATTCATAATGGCTAGTTTGATTGGTCGTGTTGTGTTAGAATCTCAAGGTTGGGTACAATGCAAGTTGTTGCATTATTCAAAAGGAAACGTACCGTGAAAGCTTAGGGTGTTACACTAAATCTGAATCCTGAAATATAACCATTTTGAATATTACTATTATAAAAGAAAGGAAACCATTATTGAGGAATATTTACAATAAAATTAATAAATTTATTTGATTATAATATATTAACTATGTTAAAAAATATGTATTATACATTGTAATGTAATATAATTGAACACATATTACATATAAAGAATTTGATTTTCAAGATGAATTATATTTCAAATTTTGTGAAAAGAACTCACTATTTTGTCATAATATAACAGTACTATTTAAAAATTAAAATGTTCTTGTATATAAAATTATTTATTTAAAAGGACATGATATTTAAAATTAGGATGTGAAAATTTTCAAATTGATGATTTATATGATTTTTTAGAAACATTCAATTTATTCTATAAATATAAAATTACTAGAGGAATAAATATTATATACTATGAGATTATTTTTATATAATAATAAATATATGGGAATACCTTAAAAATAAAACATGTTTTATTAATATTATTTATATTATTGAATTAAATTTTTTTTCAACCCTATAAATTAAATTCGAAACTCTAATTTAGAAATCAAGGCATAAAAGAAAATGTTTTTTTGAAAAAAATGATATTTATATTTCCAATGTAATATAAAATAATGGATTTAAATTGTAATGTATTGAAATTAAAACAAATTATATATTAAATTTTAATACAAATGAGTTAGAAACATTGATAGGAAAATGGGTTTATTATTTTCCCAAACCTATATTTTATAAGAATATGTTTAGAAATTAATAAAAAAAATTCACACATTTATTATAAAATCCCACCGATCTAGCCATTCCTCTACCATCCAAAATTAGTGATCATCATTATACTCCCATTTTCCATATTAGAAGCCTCTATACAGATTTTATTTTCTATTTTAATAAATATTTATGAATAAAAGTAATAATTAAATGTTCCTAATCAATTTTCATTTATTACATGTGTAATATTTTTTAATTACTTTTTATTTGATTATGAAATTTTATATTTTCTAATATTTTTTAATCTGTTATTATATTAAAATTACGGATATTTATTCCATTTCATTATATAATATAAAAAGATTTGGTAATAAATATATATTACCATTTTCATATACACAATTTACTAAATCCTTATATATTTTATTTTTTTGATATTAATATTTTATTATATCTATGAGGTGGAATTTTATAAGGTTGAACTCAATGTATCTTCTGGAGCCTATATTATGTCACAAGTATATTAAACATGATTTTGGTACATGTTCCAATTTATTATCAATTCATTTCAAGGTGGATGTCATTCTATAATGAAATTTTATATCCCTAATACATAATGAATATATGTGAAACTTAATCTTAATTTTTAATGGGTTGTACAGTATTTTATTTTTCTTACTATTGTTAACTACTACTTTCAAATTACTATTTCTTTTTGAAATACTTTTATTAAATTAAAGAAAAAAGTCATTAATGTTTCTTGGTTAGGATACACCCCATTATATTTTGGATATACCAAAGTTTTATTGTTCATAAATAGATATTCACCAAGATAGTCATATTTTTCAGTTGATTTATGAAATGAGTATAATGTGTATATCCATTATTGCTATATGTAAAACTATTTCCATGAATATAAAATAGGTTTCTTTTCAAACTTTATTATTAAATATATATTTATATATATATATTATACATTATCATAATATTATCACCACATTGAAATTATTCGATGATGTGTTAAAGACGCAATTATTTATCATCTTGATGAATCAATTGGAATCTTGATTGAAAAATGTTTGGTAAATTTTTTATTCCTTAATAATATATGCATGATTCCATATCATGATTCCATGATAGTTTGTTAATGGGGTATAATATTATGTAATCCATTATTATGAAATTATTTATTGTCATATATGTGATTTATTTTCTATTATGATGTTATCCATGGAAAAAACACTTTTGTGTTAGTTTTTATTTGACTATTTATTCTAGGAATTTTATTTTTTTTTGTTACATATTGAATGTTATATTCTGCATTAACCCACCCCTTACATAGTATTTTTCCTCTGAACATTATATTGTTTAAAATTTCCCAAATAAATATTTATGATTACTATCTGTCATATATATATATATATATTTGTACATAAAAATAATAATATTTTATTTTTTATTAATTGATTTATCTAAAATATTAATCATAATTTGATATTAATTTATGCATATTGTTTTACAAGAATGCAAAAATATTAGATCAATGAATCATTATATGTTATAAATTTCAAAAAAATAACCATTTACTCTATATTACTTTTATATGGGTATCAAATTCTTGTAAATGGATTTTTATTAAGGAATATGAGTAAAATAAATCAAATTCAAAATATGAACAGTTTTATTCAATATGAAACTAAAAAATTCAAGACCCAGACCATTCATTACCGGTGATCATAATCATTATGAACCATTAGATAATATTGTGTATATAATGTTAGAAATGAGGAGACTGTAACCATTAGGTTCATTGTTATATTAAATTTATTTGGATTTAATTTTTTTTGGAAACCCTAACCATTGGAATTTATGTGTATTTGAGTTGGGTGGACACAAATTATATATTTTTTAAAAGAGTTATCAACCAAAGTATCTATGATTTACATGTGATATGATGTAAAATATATTTAAAAATATAAATAGTTATGTCTTATTTTTGTGGTACATAATGGATTCTATAATGAAATATGATTTTTTCCAAAAATATATATGATGATTTCCAATGTGCTTGTAACACCCCAGGTAAATAAAGAATATGAAATCTTTATATTTATCCATATTTCTGAATAAAATATTAATATTACTTTAAAGGGGATGCTATCTCAATGGCGTACCCAATACGCAACAACGATTTTCTTGGGAATCTAATGTTGCACTCTAATAATAAAATAATATTATTTTAAATAGTAGTTAACGCCTAGCCATTGTAATGGAGGGAATGAACAGAACTTACTACGAAATGATTATATATGTTTGTCAAGTATTTTTACTTTTTACAATAAATATTAGAGGATTAAAAATTCAAATGAATCCAATTTTAAACGTAATCATTCTAATATTATTTAAAAGGTCGATTAACCGCCTTCTGATGGCGAACCTCTTTTAAATATACTTTTTGAAAATTTTATAAGCTCTATTTTTCAAAATGAACATATTATTTATTATTGGGACATTGATATTTACCTTGGGTTAATTTTTGGTATTTTTCTGACAATGTTCATTTTTAATGAATAGTGAAAAATGTTGTATTTTAATTCAAAACCTCTTTTAATCTAATTTATTTATATGATTAGATTATATTTTGAATTGGTTTTAATGTGAAATTAGAATATATTTTTACCATTTAATACAATAGTGGTCGTTGGAATTAATTTCACTTTGAAATTAGACTTAAACTAGTGTCAATCTTTTGATACTTATTGTTTCATAAAAACATGCTATTTGTCATGACAGCGGGAATTAATAATTAAATTAATTAATGAGACTTATATGATTTTAATTTTGTAAAATATATATCATTTTTGAATTTGGAATATCAAATATATCTTAGGGTGATGTTTTGGTATTTTTCTGAAAAACTTTAATTTTTTCTGAATAGTGAAACCACTAAGTGGTACTTATAAAAACTGATTTTCCATTGAAACGAAATTTTTCCATATTTGTGTTTTTAATTTCAAAAATCCTACATAAATGGTTGTCATTATGAAGTAAAACGTGGTTCAATGGGATTAGAATAATTTTTTGATGAATAGTATCTTATTAAGTTTTTAATCGTGATTAGAGGTAATTAGTGTAGTTTAAGGTAGAAATAATGTTTTAATAATATGAGATGAGCTTGAAACATGTCCTAACCACATTATATGTATCATGGCCGACCAATAAAATCCATGGGTCAACTTGGGGACCCCATGGAGCCACTTTGGTTGGGAAATGACATAAATAACTTTTTATTTAATGATAAAGTAAAAATGACACAAACCTGAGATGTTTTACTAAAACAATTTTTACATGGGGTTATACAAGTCATATTTTTAACTATAAATAATAAATGGGAATATAAAGAGATTTCCTACATCATAGTAGTTTTTAATAATTTTTATACATTAAATAAATTAAATTATTTATGACATCATGATGATGCATCGATGACCTCATTATTTAATTATTTAAATAAAATGGAAAAATAATGTAAAATCTAAGACCTAAACATGTCCAAAACCTATTGGATGGGTGGATTTAGAATCTGTATCACCTTATCCTCGAATTATATCAATGTGGGACACTTTAAATCTGAAACTCATTTTCAAATAAAGTAACATTTCTTTACTTTCCAAAAGTGCCCCTCCTCTCCTCTTATAAAAGGCCCCCACCTATACCTCCTTACCCACACTTCCAAAGCCATTGGCTCGGACAACCCCTGACCATTTTGTCTCTAATAATCACTCTCTTACTCCTTGAAGCCTCACTTTGGGATGAAGTATTCCCAAGTAAGCCTTTGATCTCAAACCAAAGGGAGTTACCCGATTTTAAGGTAATGTCTTCACTTGAGTCCTTTTGTTTTATTTTGCTTCTCCAACCCCCCTAAACACTTTTTATTCTTTTATTTTGTAAAAAAAAATTATATATAATATACTAGAATGTTTTTTTAAGAAGGATTCGAGCTACACTTACACACACCTTCGTCTAATGGTTAAAGAACATAATGTTTCTGTGGTTGGCGATTTTCTGCCTCACGAAACAATGATTGTTTAATATTCTTTTAACACCTTTAAAGGTGGACATTATGATGTCACTATATTTTATATATGATATATATGGTATTTATGTTTACTATATTCTTATGTATTTTATATTTAAACAATACCTTTATTCTTTTCATGTTGTGTAAATGCGATAATTTCATATGAGGAAGTGCGGACTACCGCCCCTTCAAGTGATGTGACTCGTACATGCAATACATGGAACATATAAAGAATGAAATTAATGATCATATGTGACCTATATAACATATATATTATACTGGAATGATAAAATATATATATATATATCATTCATATTTAATTCCGTTAATATGACATAGAAATGAAAGTAGCGTTCAAGCGTACGTACGGCTTACCGTCTCAATGAACGGTGAATTTCATTTCTTATCCCCAAATGTAATGTACTATTATAAGTACATATATATAATGGATATATATGATGTATGATTAATATAATTCTGGAATTAAAATATACATACCTCTCATTCAGTTTTAATTCCATTAATATGACATAGAAATGAAAGTAGCGTTCATGCGTACGTACGGCTTACCGCCTCCATGAATGGTGCATTTCATTTCATACATCTAAATGATTATGTGATATTATAAATACATGTATATTCTAGATATATATGATATATATGATATCCAAATCAGGAATTTCATTCTGTATATAAAGAACGTTTGACCACATGAACAACATGTAATTGTAAGAAGTCCACTTTTGACTTAAGAACCAAATATCGACAAAACAAACATTATTAACATAAATGATTACATAATTTTTATAAAATGTCAATAATTGATATAAAAGGAATAATGAACTTGAAAAAGGTTCTTAAGCAAGTAGAAATTAACTCATGTTTATTATTCAGGACGTTAAAGAACGATCGAGTCAAGTCGGACCCGAGGTAAGGGATCCTACTCCTCTCTTTATTTTTAAGTACACTCTTTTATGACATTCCTTTTAAGCTCATATTTCTTTTGATTGTGATGTTATTTTATATTACTCTTACAGTAAGTTTTATGTTCATATGATTAGAGACCTTATTCTTTCTCATCAATCCATTTTGGATGTTTTGAGTGGCGCTGTTAGGCCGCTGAATTTTCGTAAGAGATCTACCATCTCTCTTTCTTTTTAAGTACTCTCCGTTATGTCACTTCTTTCAAGCTCCTCTTTGTTATGTTGGGGGATGTTATTTTGTATTCTACATTCTGTAAACTTTATGTTAATATGATGAGAGACCCTATTTGATCTCATCAATCCATTTTTGTGGCACCGTTAGGCTGCCGAGTTTTCGTAAGGGATTTTTCATCTCACTCTTATTCCTGTGAGATTTATGCTACATTTTCCAGAATTTCCTTTCAGTGGTGTATGTACTACCCATTATTTTACTCATTGTGTAATATACATTCATTTATGAGTATTTACATCAATGTTGTATTGTCCTTCTTTCACGGGGTGTATGTTTCAAAAGTTACCCAAGTCGGTAAGGGAACCTTTCACCCTCCTCTTTTTAAAAGAATTCTTTTGTTATGTCTTTAAATTCACATACTATTATGTTGTGATATGTTCTTATATATCCTTATTGATTTAAATTTTATGTCCATGTGATGAGATACCCTTTTTATCTCTCATCAACTCATTTTCTGAATTTTGAAGTGACGCTGTTAGGGTGTCAAATTTTACCAAGGGAACTTTTTAACCCAATTTCGATTTCATTGGGTTCAACATGTAGTTATTGAATATGGCATCCTTTGAATATGTGTGAATGAACTGTTATTATTTTACACTTAATATCCAATTATATTGGGTGTATTTATATTTTTCACACATAATTCTGAGATTGATTTCTCCTTAATTTAAGGATACCTTCTTTATAAAGGATTTCATCTCATTTTAAATTTCTTTGAGACTTCATTGTTGTTATGCACCAATTCACTCTTATATGGTGTGTATAATATCATTTGACATATTATATCATGAATCCCTTTATTCTCATGATATAATAAAGTTAGGATTAAATTTTATTATGCTATTATTTTTATTCAAGAGTCTCTCATTTTGTTAAAAACTATTTAACAAAAATATCGTTTTAAATGTTTTAATGATTTATTATTCTAAATATTTATCTTTAATTTCCGTGTTTTAAAAATGGTTTTCAGTATTTATTTATATGGACATTAATGTTTTAAAATTCTAATTCCATTAAAATCTTCAAAGTGGTATGGGACACTTTGATTCAAAAATCTTTTTTAAACGGGTTTTGAAAATGGATTGATTAATTCAATATCTGGGAATTACTTATTGTGATTGCAAATGAATTGTTGTTATTGAAATGTTTATATTTTAAATATTTTATGTGTAATGATGGTACTTCGACATTTTACCGGTGGTTACGTGATAAACCATATGACGGGTGGTGCCGTGAATACCAAGACGGGTGGTTACGTTATAACCTCCAATGCATTGGGTGTGGAAGTTGGCCGTATGGCTATTCCATTAAGTATGTGTGGAAGTCGGCTATAAGGCTATTCCATTAAGTATGTGTGGAAGTTGACCGTATGGTTATTCAACTTAAGTGTGTTTATGTCCCAAGTTACCTTTATATGTTATGTGATATTTATATGGGTTTTATGGTAATCTTTTGGTTACAGAATGGTAAATAATGAACTTTTATTTAGTGAAGAGTTTTTACTACTTAAAAAAGGTGAAAAGTATTACTTTGATAAAGTATACATGGTTTACTTGTTGTTTTGAGAAACTAACAGTTTTCAATCTTTGTGTATCCCTTACTGAGTTTTTTATGCTCATCCCAAGTTCTTGAAATGTTTTTCACAGGACTTAACGTGGAATAGTGTCAATGATGGGATAAAGGGAAAGTCATGCTACCTAAAACATGGAACTAGACATGTTTCTTTTTATGAGTTTTTATTTTATGGAAACTTAGTAGAAGTTTCTACTTTGTAATCTTTTGAGTTGTAATAGTTATATCCTAATTCTCTAAAACTCTATACCAGAAAAGATCCTCGATGTGAATTATTCATTTAATTCAATATTAAGCAAGGTTTAAGGCTGGGGCCTTATAGATGGTATCAAAGGTCTGTTTAGAAAACTTTAGAGGTTAGGTTATCCTCTAAGAATAAGTGACATTACCATAATGGTTAGGATTTCAGAAAGAGTCCTAGTTTTAGATAAAGTGAATGAGTAAGTATATATTAGTGTTTATCTTCCTCAATAGTACATTATGGTTTTATTAATATACTCACACTGACCTTTCTATTTTTAGTGAATGGATGGATCTAGCTGGCACCAAAGAGACAACAGGTTTGAAGGAAACTGTGGTGGTTCTCTGATTAAGAGACTAGATGAAATGGGGGATTCAATGAGGAAACTCGCGGTTGTTCTAAACCTACTATCCTGGAGTCATGGTCAACCACTTGAACCTTGGTATGTTCTGTAATGCATCATGTACGAGATGACCAATTGATGTGGAAGTTCAGGTAATAATTATAAAGGTAACCATTAGGGTTTATATGATCCTTACTTTTTAGGTAATTATGGGTTACTCTATGATATGATGGAAAATGAAAGGCATGAGATAAACTTGAGGTTATAATATGTTATGATAATTTTTGAAGATTTTATCTCGTTTTGGGGAATGTTTTAAAGGTATATAGTATTGGAAAAAGGACAACACGCAGACCGTGTGACAACCCATCGTGTTGGACAAAGCTGCGGGAATCGAACCCACAACCAAAGTGCGACTGGTATTTATCGCCTACCACTGGATTACGTGATTTCCCTGGTTATTTTGACTAATTCTTTTTAGTTAGATGATTTTAGGAATTAAGAGTAACTTGATTTTGGGTTATCTATGGAAATTTATTAACCTATCATGGAGGATATGTGATTAGGTTAATTACTTTTCAATACGAGACTTTAAGAGAAACTGATGTTGTTTAGAGATAAATGTTACGATTTATCTTGGAAGACTATGAGACTAAATCCTTCAAATATTTGGGTTTAAATCTTAGTTAAGTTTAATTTGAAGAATTTTATGGACAAATTGATTATCTAATGTTCCTCGTTGAACTTTGGGTTTGTTAGACAAATTTTGGAGATTAAGAATAGATTTTCTTTTTATAAAGGGTTATCCTTTTCTGGATTTTCTAATCTTGTAATAACCTTTTTGGTTTTGTTTTTGGTTAAATTATAAAGACATGGGAAGTATATAGTTCTCTATTGTGGATTAGGTGATTATCTAGAGATTTATTATAGTACTCTTAATGCGATAAAGTCTTCCTAAATACTCGTCTATTGGAGAAAATATGAGTTTGTGTAAGGAATCTAATAAAAGTTGAAAGTCAACCTGATAAGTGATTATGTTTCCTTATGAATAAATTCCTCAATAAAAAGTAACTTAAGAAAAAAAAGTTGTCTATTAACTTTTCCTTCTGGGGAATCGAATACCGTTTAACCCATCACAAGTTTGTGATTTTCTTATGGTTAACTTTCTCCTAAACATGTTTTCTATCACTCTCCATCAGAACATTACCCTTTGTTTTTTTCCTCCATGTCAATGTTTTCATACATGGAATCATAGTATGGGTTAACTCGGGGGACCTCTGTACTTATCTTTCTTTATTTTAAAGGGATTGTTTTACCGACTCTTGTTCCGATGTGGGACTTTCAAAGATGTTTCCAAGCTCAATTTTAAAATTGTGAGGACGCAATTCCCAAAAGGGGGGAAGGATGTAACACCCCAGGTAAATAAAGAATATGACATCTTTATATTTATCAATATTGTTGAATAAAATATTAATATTACTTTAAAGGGGATGCTATACTCGATGGCGTATCGAATACGCAACAACGAGTTTCTTGGGAATCTTACGTTGCACTCTAATAATAAAATAATATTATTTTAAATAGTAGTTAATTCCTAGCCATTGTAATGGTGGAAATTAATAGAACTTACTACAAAATGATTATATATGTTTGTCAAATATTTTTATTTTTTACAATAAATGTTAGAGGATTAAAAATGCAAATGAATCCAATTTTTAGTGTAAACATTCTAATATTATTTAAAAGGTCGATTAGCCGCCTTTTGATGGTGATCCTATTTTAAATCCACTTTTTGAAAATTTTATTAGATATATTTTTCAAAATAAACATATTATTTATGATTGGGAAATTGAAATTTACCTTGGGTTAATTTTTGGTATTTTTCTGTCAATGTTCATTTTTTAATGAATAGTGAAAAATGTTTTATTTTAATTCAAAACCTCTTTTAATATAATTTATTTATATGATTATATTATCTTTTGAATTTGTTTTTAAGTGAAATTAGAATATATGTTTACCATTCAATACAATAGTGGTCGTTGGAATTAATTTCACTTTGAAATCAGACTTAAACTAGTGTCAATCTTTTGATACTTATTGTTTCATAAAAACATGCTATTTGTCATGACTGTGGGAATTAATTATTAAATTAATTAATGTGAATTATATGATTTTAATTTTGTAAAATAGAAATCATTTTTGAATTCGGAATATCAAATATAGCTTAGGGTGAAGTTTTGGTATTTTTCTGAAAAACTTCAATTTTTTATGAATAGTGAAACCACTAAGTGGTACTAATAAAAACTGATTTTCCATTTAAATGAAAATTTTCCATATTTGTGTTTTGAATTTCAAAAATCCTACATACATGGTTGTCATTAAGAAGTAAAATGTGGTTCAATGGGATTAAAATAATTTTTCGGTGAATAGTAACTTATTAAGTTTTTAATCGCGATTAGAGGTAATTAGTGTAGTTTAAGGTAAAAATAATGTTTTAATAATATGAGATGAGCTTGAAACATGTCCTAAAATCATTATATGTATCATGTACGAACATGTCAATCCATGGGTCATCTTTGGGACCCCATGGAGCCACTTTGGTTGGTAAATGATATAAATAACTTTTTATTTAATGTTAAAGTAAAAATGACACAAACACGAGATGTTTTACTAAAAAAAATTTTACATGGGGTTATACAAGTCAGATATTTGACTATAAATAATAAATGGAAAGCTAAATATATTTCCTACATCATAGTTTTTTTTTTATAATTTTTAGACATTAATTAAATAAAATTGTTTATGACATCATGATGATGCAGCGATGACCTCATTATTTAATGATTTAAATAAAATGGAAAGATAATGTAAAATATAAGCCCTACACATGTGAAAAACCTATTGTATGGGTGGATTTCGAAACCTTATCACCTTATCCTCGAATTATATCAATGTGGTACCCTTTAAATCTGAAACGCATTTTCAAATAAAGTAACATTTCTAAACTTTCCAAAAGTGCCCCTCCTCTCCTCTTATAAAAGGCCCCCACCTATACCTCCTTACCCACACTTACAAAGCCATTGGCTCGGCCAAACCTGGCCCATTTTGTCTCTACACATCACTCTATGACTCCTTGAAGCCTAACTTTGGTCATAAGTCTTCCCAAGGATGCCTTTGAGCTCAAACCAAAGGGAGTTACCCGATTTTAAGGTAATGTCTTCACTTGAGTCCTTTTGTTTTATTTTTCTTCTCCAACCCCCCTAAAATCTTTTTATTATTTTCTTTTGTAACAACTACAGTATCTTCAATATACAAGGATGTTTTTATAAGACGTATTCAAGTTACACTTACACACAACCTTTTCTAATGGTTAAAGAACATACTGTTTATGTGGTTGACGATTTTCTGCCTCACGAAACGATGATTGTTCAATATTATTTTAACATATTTAAAGGTGGCCATTATGATGTCACTATATTTTATATATGATATATATGGTATTTATGTTTACTATATGATTCTGTATTTTATATTTAAACCATACCTTTATTCTTTTCATGTTGTGTAAATGCGATAATTTCATATGAGGAAGTGCGGACTACCGCCCCCTCAAGTGATGGGACTCGTACATGCAATACATGAAACATATAAATAATGAAATTAATGATCATATGTGACCTATATAACATATATGTTATACTGTAATTATAATATATATATATATATATATATATATATATATATATCATTCATTTTTAATTCTGTTAATATGACATAGAAATGAAAGTAGCGTTCATGCGTACGTACGACTTACCGTCTCCATGAACGGTGCATTTCATTTCTTATCCCCAAATGTAATGTACTATTATAAGTACATATATATAATGGATATATATTGTGTATGATTAATATAATTATGGAATTAAAAGATACATACCTCTCATTTAGTTTTAATTCCATTAATAGGACATAGAAATGAAAGTAGCGTTCATGTGTACGTACGGCTTACCATCTCCATGAACGATGCATTTCATTTCTTACCTCTAAATGATTTTGTGATATTATAAATACATGTATATTCTAGATATATATGATATATATGATATCCAAATCAGTAATGTAATTCTGTATATAAAGAACCTTTGACCACACGAACAACATTTAATTGTAAGAAGTCCACTTTTGACTTAAGAACCAAATATTGACAAAACAAACATTATTAACCTAAATGATTACATAATTTTTATAACATGAAAATAATTGACAAAAAAGGAATAACTAACTTGAAAAAGGTTCTTAAGAAAGTTGTAATTAACTCAAGTTTATTATTCAGGACGTTAAAGAACGATCGAGTCAAGTCGGACCCGAGGTAAGGGATCCTACTCCTCTCTTTCTTTTTAAGTACACTCTTTTATGCCATTCCTTTTAAGACATTCATTCTTGTGATTGGGATGTTCTTTTATATTAATCTTACTGTAATTTTTATGTTCATATGATGAGATACCCTATTCTATCTCATCAATCCATTTTGGAAGTTTTGAGTGGCGCCGTTAGGTTGCTGAATTTTTGTAAGAGATCAAACATCTCTCTTTATTTTTAAGTACTCTCCTTTATGTCACTTATTTTAAGCTCCTCTTTTTTATGTTGGGGGATGTTATTTTACATTCCTCATTCTGTAAAATTTATTTTAATATGATTAGAGACACTATTTGATCTCATCAATCCATTTTTGTGGCGCCGTTAGGCTGCCGAGTTTTCGTAAGGGATTTTTCATCTCACTCTTATTCCCGTGAGATTTATGCAACATTTGCCAAAATTTCCTTTGAGTGGTGTATGAACTACCCATTATTTTTCTCATTTTGTAATATAATTTCATTTATTAGTATTTACATTAATGTTTTATTGTCCTTCTTTCACGGGGTGTATGTTTCGAAAGTTACCCAAGTCGGTAAGGGAACCTTTCACCCTCCTCTTTTTAAAAGACTTCTTTTGTTATGTCTTTAAATTCACATAATATTATGTTGGGATATGTTATTATATATCATTATTGATGAAAATTATATGTCCAAGTGATGAGATACCCTTTTTATCTCTCATCAACTCATTTTCTAAATTTTGAAGTGACGCCGTTAGGCTGTCGAATTTTACCAAGGGAACTTTTTAACCCAATTTCGATTTCTTTGGGATCAACATGTAGTTATTGAATATGTCATCCTTTGAATACGTGTGAATGAAATTTTATTGTTTTACACTTAATATCCATTTATATTGGGTGTATTTATATTTTTCACACATAATTCTGAGATTGATTTCTCCTTAATTTAAGGATACCTTCTTTATAATGGATTTCATCTCATTTTACATTTCTTTGAGACTTAATTGTTGTTATGCACCAATTGACTCTTATATGGTGTGTATACTTTCCTTTGACATATTATATCATGAATCCCTTTATTATCATGATATACTAAAGTTTGGATTAAATTTTATTCCGCTATTATTTGTATTCAAGAGTCTCTCATTTTGTTAAAAACTATTTAACAAAAATATCGTTTTAAATGTTTTAAAGATTTATTACTCTAAATATTTATCTTTAATGTCCATGTTTTAAAAATGCTTTTCAGTATTTATTTATATGGAAATTAATGTTTTAAAATTATAATTCCATTAAAAGCTTCAATGTGGTATGGGACACTTTGATTCAAAAATCTCTTTTAAATGGGTTTTGAAAATGGATTGATTAATTCAATATCTGGGAATTACTTATTTTGATTCAAAATGAAATGTTTTTATTGAAATGTTTATATTTTTATTATTTTATGTGTAATGATGGTAGTTGGACATTTTACGGGTGGTTACG
Source organism: Viscum album (assembly GCA_963277665.1). Lineage (NCBI taxonomy): Eukaryota > Viridiplantae > Streptophyta > Magnoliopsida > Santalales > Viscaceae > Viscum > Viscum album. Next base: position 714,948,624 of record OY728160.1, read on the forward strand.
TGATAAACCATATGACGGGTGGTGCCATGAATACCAAGACAGGTGGTTAAATTATAACCTCTAATTCATTGGGTATGGAAGTCAGCCGTATGGCTATTCCTTTAAGAATGTGTGGAAGTCGGTCATATGGCTATTCCATTAAGTATGTGTGGAATTCTACTTTATGGTTATTCCACTTAAGTATGTTTATGTCCAAAGTTACCTTTATATGTTATGTGATCTTTATATGGGTTTTATGGTAATCTTTTGGTTACAGAAGGGTAAGTAATGAAATTTTATTCAGTGAAGAGTTTTTACTACTTCGAAAAGGTGAAAAGTTTTACTTTGATAAATTATACATGGTTTACTTTTTTTTTTTGAGAAACTAATAGTTTTCATTCTTTGTGTATCCCTTACTGAGCTTTTTATGTTCATACCATGTTTTTGAAATTTTTTTCACAGGACTTAACGTGGAATAATGTCATGGATGGGATCAAGGGAAAGTCATGCTACCTAAAACATGGAACTGGACATGATTATTTTTATGAGTTTTTATTTTATTGAAACTTATTAGAAGTTTCTACTTTTTAATCTTTTGAGTTGTAATAGTTATTTCCTAATTCTCTAAAACTCTAAACCTGAAAAGATCCTTGATGTGAATTATTCATTTAATTCAATATTAAGTAAGGTTTAAGGCTGGGGCCTTATAGTGCTCATCAATTTAGTGGGAGAATAATTAATATATTTCCATAAAAAAATTAATTTAATACATGATACTGAACTGATATTATAATATATTATAGAAAAATCATATCATAAGCAACATCAACCGGAAGTTATGTTATGAGATCAACCTTATAGAATATAATATCAATATTATAAAAAATATTTATTCTGGTAAAATAATAAATTCACTTATATAGAGAAAAATTGGGTAAGATAATATAATTCTTTATTGAACAATATTTCTATTTTTTAATAGATGAATCTAAATGCCTCTAAGTATCATAAATAGTTTTCAATAAGGTTCCAAATTAATTTGACGAGTTATCACTTAAAGAATTTTATTTTATACTCATATCCAAAATATGATTAACATTGATAATTATTTCAAGTTAGTTGTAGAAAATGATTATTTTACCTCAAATTTTTTATTTGTTATTAAAATAATATATGTTAATATATATGATGTATTTTAATATTGGTAATACTAAAAAAAGATAATTTTTTTAATGTACTTTTATCATTCGTTTTATATTAATTATAAAATAAAATTAATTCAATAGTATTATTAATATTTGATTTTGAAATTTTTAAATAAAAATAATTAAAAAATTCTAAAACACATGACATTCTCCTAATTTTTCAAGGTAGTCTTTTAGAATCCCTTACGCTCATAGCAAAATATTACACTCGGCTTGTGCTCGATTTTGAATTGTTTTTCTATTTTCATACCTATTTATTACCATTCATTCCATAAAAATTCAATCACATGTTTTTCCTTCACAAACCTAAAAAACATTTGGTCCACTCAAATCCTAATTTGTGTGACTGTCAACAATTCATGAATAAATTTATTGAACGATTTCTATATTATTTTATTAAATTTTCTCCTCAATCTTCTATTATTTTTCTTTCATCCACAATCATAAAAATACTTTTTTGGATTTCAATATCTATATATATGAATTCTACTTATATTTATTGTCATTTTTTACATGATGGTTGATTAGGTAATCATTTAATGTTATTATAATCATTCATTTTTTCATTTTTTTTATTATTTTCATTAGTAAATGTTTTTTATTATAAATAAATTTATGTAGTAATTTTTTTTGATTATCAATTTTGGGTAATAGTAAATTTTGGGTATAATTATAATATTTTATGTTTTTTATTTAAAAATTTTTATATATTTTTTTTCATTTTACTTATGGTCGAAAAAATTTATGATCATAAATTTTTTCAAATTGTATATGGTTTTCCATTTAATGTACATTTCATAATAAATAATTCATCTGTTGATTTATTTTTTCATTTATGTTTTTTTCATAATAAGAATATTTTGTTAAAAGAGTTTGTGTTTATATATTAATATTTTAAAATGTTTCAAATATATTTATATATAAATATGTGTTTAAGTATTTATATGATTTAAAATATTCATCTATTATATTATGACATTAAGTAATTAATTTATCATAAAAGATAGATTAACTAAGGGCACTTAATGTGTACCTAAAGGGGGATTATATTTTCATAGAATATTCTAGATGAAATATTGAAGACAAAGATATGATTTTTTATCCATGAATGATGTTTCTAAATATGATTATTTTATTGTATAGATAAATAAAAGTGTAACTTATTTTATATGGTTTCAAAAATAATTTAACATGATATATTTGGAATGGTAAAACAAAAAACTTGTTATTTTATAATGGTGATAGTGATGTTTGACATGAGACCAATTATGTTATTGAAAAATTAATTCATTATTTTGGTGTTTAATCAATTGAGATAATAGGTGTTGAATAATTATAGTGAATTGCTTGGAAACCACTATTCATAGGTTGCAATATAGTTATAATTCCATTCAAAAGACAAAAATTACTTATATTTAATGAAATGAAATGTTGGAGTGATAAAATATTAGTATAATTTCTTATAAATTTACGAGTGATAATTTTAGAAGTCAATGGGCCTCTAGATCCTCAATGAGGAAAAATAAATATTATGATCAATTTGAATATAAAATTAAAAGGTAATTAATTTCCCCATTGATTATGCGATTTATATTAATATGATGGATGTTTATTATAATTTACCAAATTATGGAAATTATGATATAATATAGATGAATTATATAAGCATGATTGATTATCAAAAATATTAACTAATCAACTTGTTAATAAATTTGGTATTATATAAAAATTCCCCATTTAAAGTATCCCCATCCAAATTCATATAATGAAAAGTCTCAAACATTTCATATAGATGACAACAAAAAATGATAAAATCCCACATCATACTTGTGATTAACCATAATGAAAGATATTTTATTAGATATTCTTTAATTTGATATATGAAGATAAAAATAAAATAACGTGACTTTGTAGACATGGATTGAATTAGTTTTCAATCCTCTGTATCCAACATAGATCATGTCAAGTAATTTTGGTTGTCTAAAAAATATTACCTATGATATATATTAAGATAAAATATATGTTGATGAACATGATTATATATAGATAATAATACCCTATAAATGTTGTTGATGTTTATGTATCACTATTAATTGAAAAATTGATATTGATATGGGATATATGTGTTACCATATAAAATATACACAATAATAAGAGTTTTATTTTTCTTGATATCAAAACATTCAATATAAAATACATTCATATACATAGAAATGAATTTAGATACAATGTTAAGGTATATAAATCTGGAATAATTTAATAATAGGAGACATCATATCATCAATAGAAGGATGTATGAAAGAAACTCTATAAGGGAAATCAGATATTTTTGTGAATGTTTCATACTTTTGGTTGATTAAGAAAGGCAATTAACCGTTTAAAAGAGTGTGATATATCTATTAATTACTATTATTAACAATATTATATCATTAAATGGTGAAAATGATCTATCTCACATTTAGAATTAAATAATGAATTTTCTTGTTATTAAAATATTACATGAAATAAATGATTTAAATAATTTGACATACCTTCCTTATTTTTTTTATAGAATACATATTATTAAATTCATATATGTCTAGAAAAAAATATATCCGAATTATTAATTGGAAAAATTTTGACATAAATTTGAGTGAAAAAATATTTATTCAATAAAATAATGGATAGAAAAAATATGATAATACTTATGGAGTTAGTTCCAAAAATGTATGAAAAATATATTTTCTGATATCCTATTACAAATTAAAAAAGAGTGAAAATATAAATTTTTTTATTATATATATGGTATTAACTTACCTTGTAGGATTTCTTAAAATATGAAAATATTGTTTTAATTTATGAATATAATGTTTATATGTATCATATTTTAGGATATTTATGTATTTATTCAATAAAGACCCCAAGTAACATCACTTGGAATATTTATAAATTTTTTAATATTTAAATTACCATGATATACTAGTTTTTCAATTCCATTTAATTTAAAAATCTATAGAAAATTTTTATACTATTTAAAGAATGAATTGTCCTTATTACATTTTCCTTATATAAATGTATTTTCGAAAATTTATCTGTAATGGTTTATATTTTGATTCATTTCGTGCCATAGATAAAAAATATTTTCTTATTTATTTATATTGGATGTACCCTTTTGAAATATATCTGATAATTTAAAAAGGAAATGGTAAAAATCCACATCATCCAAATGCCTATTTTTTTATATAAAATATATCAGAATATGTAATTGAGTTCATTATAGTTAATTTTTTGAAGTATATTGTCATGACCCCTCTTCGGGGCCCGTGCTGTGACTACCCCAAACCCGCCTTCCATAGGCCAGTGGATGGAGACTAGCACCAAAGGTGTAAATCCCTAAGTGGGGAAGGCATTGCCTTTATAAAAGTAAACAAACAAAAAATAGTACGCTATAGGAATTAAACACTAAGTAAAACTGAATATAAAAGAGTGTGATTAAAAGTAAATGGGCCAGTATACAAACCCAACAGTAAATTACAAGGAAAGGACAAACAGGTTCATCAAAAAAGAAAAATAGATGGAAGGTGCCTAGCATCTCCTGGATCATCCACCACAGATCCTACCTGAATGGTTGTTACAGATAGCCTCCTTAGTGTTCCACATCCGTCCATCTCCTCTGGGTACCGACTCGTCGTGAGGTCCACCTCCAGGTACCATCCAGTCCTCATACACTCCGCCTCTGTCAGCGATGTGCATTGTCCGCATCCAACACAATGAGGTCTGGGCATAGCCCGTGTAGGGGTGAGTATAACGATACTCATTAGGGACCCCGAGACCTGCAAGCTCTCATAATATCCACTAAGGAAAAATAGAAGAAGAAAGATACAATCACTAAGTATCAACCAAACCCACTTAAGTATATGCCCATCCATATACTTAAGTTACCAATCTCAGACCATCCCCAACACTCAAGCCCAAGCACTAACCAATTCCACAAAAGAATTAAAGTAAATCACCATGATGATAATGGTTGAAAGACATAACTCAGCTCACACAGGTATGCCACAATAGTATAGAAATATAGATGATCAGATGTATCCACTGGATCATCTAAGCTATCAGACCCACACAGGATACAGAAGCAGCTAAGCTGTCGGACCCACACAGGATACATGCCAGCTAGCTCATCTAACGTGTCAGACCCATACAGGATACATGCCATCTATTATATCAGACCCATATAGGATACAGGAACAGAAGACAGAACTGTCGAACCCACACATGATTTCGGTTCAGTAGTCATCGTCGTCGAACCCACAGAGGATTCCAGTATAGTAGTTGTCGCAGTCGCAACCAGCTCTAGGATTACCTCACACATCACGATCAATTCTTGGAGGGTCTGCTCTTCAAGAAAAGGGTGTCGATACATCAACTATTATGAAGTCCTGAGTTGATGTATCCAGAAGTTCTGTCTCTTCAAAAGAAACCCAATGTGACAGACGACGCGTCAATCAGACGCCCAGTCTGAGAGTTATTGGATTTTCTGTTCCAGGGGTCCGATTGTTTTTACACTCGATCCAAACCCAAACATTTTCCAAAGTCATCCAAAACTCAAATAGAGTATCGCAAATGGACCTTCTCGTCGCAAGGGTCCCACTGCTGTAGAAAGCACGTCGATCGGACACACGATCTAGAAGTTATTCCCCATTAAGAGACACGGCCTAACCCATCAAGCCCCGTGGGTTGGCCGGGCGGCCCGAGTCGGTTCAGCGGGTCTGACCCTGCTGGGGGTCGGCCCGTCCCGGTTTGGTGGGTCCGACCCAGCTGGGGGTCTGCCTGGGCCAGTGGGGCGTGACCCACATGCGGACCCGGCCCGCAGAGCGGGCTTGTCCCGTTCACCCGGCGACGCTAAGCGGCGGCACCTCTCCCAGCCCGACCGACTAGTTCTGTCTGGCGCAAGCGGCCCGATGTGTGGGCTATAGTTCTTCCCACATGAAACCAAGTGGCGCCACAATTCATTCATCCCATCCGACATGCTTCTGGATGATTCACCCGCCGAGCAGCCCCCGTTTACGGGCCACATTGTTTTCCATAGAGCGTCGCCTAACGGAGCCGCGGTCCCCCTACCCAGCTGGTTCTTCCAGTCCAAGCGGCTCACAGTTGCGGGCGGCGGTTTCCCTCTCCACGTGATAGGCATGACGACACCGGTCCTCCACCGCCGCGGCCTGGCCTGGCCGCGGCCTTCGGTCGCCACCTTCTTCAGTCGCCGTCGCTTCATGACCGTGGCCTCCTTCCTCCGACGTGGTGCAATGGCATCGCAGCCTCTCAGCTCTGCCTCCATCGTCAAACAAAAAAATCCAACAGAGGGACGTCGGTCTGTGTTTGTTCTCCTTGTACCATCCGCGTTATATGATAACAAATGTCCACTATCGAACAATGTATTCATTGAAGAGCTTGGAAATAATATAAACTAATAAAATCCCCATACCTCGATTCAAGGTACATTGTCGAAGTTGTGAAAAACGACGTCATGGGAGACGGATTCCATCCTGTCAACTTCGGAGGGAAAGACGTAGTCATTGGCGGCGCTCTTAGCGGACAACGTCTTCTCTCATGACATAGAGGAAGAAGAAGGAATATGTGCGTTCCTCGTGGGCGTCACATCATGTTCTTGACCCGGTTGAAGATGTGGAGGGGATGTTTCTTCACATCCTTCAGAGATGTGGTGCATTATTCATCAAGGGGAGGATGTTCTTCCTGGGGAAAAGACTCTCCCTAATCTCCAAGGCTCTCCCACGATTATTCCAACACCAAATAAAAGAAAATATTAACTTATTTAAATTTGGCATAATGTTATCAATATTTGAACACTAAAATTAATTAATTAAATATAGAGCTCAATCAATTAATGAATGGTGTTGGATAAATAATGAATCAAGTTGGAGGTGGAGTGTTTAAAAAAAATTTTAAAAGTGTGGGTTAGAAGTTTAAAATACTCCCTTAATTAAAAGAGAGTTACATGGGGAGTTCAAGGGTTTGGTTTTCGTGTGGGCCCACCAAACAATATCCTCTCATGGAAGGTTGTGTGGTATGTGGTCCCCACTTACAACTCCTCATTAAAGAAAATAACCACCCCTTAACAAAAATTATGTAACACATATTTTTTATTTATTTAATTAAGAATTCCCAAAAATTAGCTTTCAATCTGTAAAAAACGCAACAACAGTAATGGTCCACTTAAGCAAACACCGGTGCTGCGAGTTCATCAGTGTCCCCAGATTTAAATTCCAAGCACCAGTTCAAAATATAGAAAAAAACACATGTACATTTACTGAATGTACTTGAACAAAATATGAAATTGATTCTGGGCACACCGGGCCTCAGAATCAGGCACCATCAGAAACTGCAGACTCGTAAAATTCCAATGAATTTACAAAAAAAATTTCCATGAAATTTATGGGTATTTAAATTACCCCCACCTTAGGAATTTACATCCCCGTAAAGCTAAAACGCACAGTAGTGAAACAAATGGGGGGTACTGAGCACGCATCTGAGCCGCCCGCTCTAATGTGATCTCCTGGAGGTTCTCGTGCTGCCAATGAATGCACACTAGACGAATCGACAATCCTCGTAGGACCTACTCCTGTCGATCCTTAATCTCCACTGGAACCTCTGTGAAAGTCTCCCCATCATCGATGTCTAGCTCCCTATAGTTGATGATGTGGGACAGGTTGTGGACGTATAACCTCAGCTGAGATACATGGAAGACGTTGTCCACTCGGTGCAACTGAGGTGGGAGGGCCAGGAGGTAAGATTCCTCACCTACTCTACTAAGGACCTAGACTGACATGATAAATCATAGAGATTACTTGACACCATGACCAAATCTTTGTAGACCTCATTGAGGTGAGACCCGTAGGAAGACATAGTCTCCATCCTCGAACTCCAGTGGTCTCCGTCTCCTATCAGCATAGGACTTCTATCTACTCTGTGCAGTCTTCATATGCTCCTGGATGATCTACAACTTCTCCGTCATAACCGGAACCATCTCTGGTCCTACAAGTGTTTTCTCCCCTGTGTCAGTCCCGCACAGAGGTGATCTGCAAGGTCGGCCATACAGTTCTTATTAAGGGGCTATCCTGGCGGTGGAGTGGTAGATGTTGTTGTACAAAAACTCCACCAAGGGTTAGTGATCCTCCCAGCTACGGCCAAAGTCGAGGACACATGCACATAGCATATCCTCGAGAGTATGAATGGTCCTCTCAGTCTGACCATCCGTCTGAGGATGGAAGGCAGTGCTCAAGTGAAGCTACTTCCCAAAAGCCTTCTGTAACCCCTTCCATATCCGAGAAGTGAATCGAGCATCTCGATCAGATAAGATAGTCTATGGTACACCATAAATCCGTACAATCTCCAGAAAATAGAGGCATCCCAAGCCCTCAATTGGGCCCTGCTCTCTGATCAGTAGGAAGAGGGCCGACTTGGTGAGTCGTTTTATGATCACCCAGATAGAGTCATGTAATCTAGATGTACATGGAAGTCCCATCATGAAATCCATGTATATCCCATCCCACTTCCACTCTGGAACCTCTATGGGCTGAACCAAGCCTTCTGGAACCTTGTGCTCTGCCTTCACTTACTGACAAATGTGGCATCGAGAGACAAAATCTGTTACTGCTTTCTTCATACTTGGCCACCTGTGCTGACGTCTGAGGTCCTGATACATCTTTCCCACACATGGATTTACCACTAGAGGGGAAGTGTGGAACTCCCTCAACACCTCCTCCTGTAGTGAAATTGGTAACATGGTATGTCCTCTGAAGAGTATGAAGTGCTCCCCACCTTCAGAAGATCAATCAGGTGCATGCCCTGAGTATATCTGAGAATGTCACATCTCACAGTCAACATCCCCATGTTGGGCCTCTATGAATCGCTGATGAAGTGTAGAAGTGACTGTGAGAGACTGAGGAAAGGCTTATCCATCTCTATCCACAATGGATATTTACAATGCGACCAGCTACTGTGTCGCCTCTCATAGCTGCTAAATGCCCGATCTTCTACAGAGAGCATCTGCTACAATATTACCCTTCCCAAGAGTATAGATTATCTCAAAGTCATAGTCCTTGATGAACTTGAGCCATTTCCACTATCTCAGGTTCATGAACTTCAAAGAGAAGATGTACTTGATACTATAATGGTCTGAGTGGACTGTAAAAACCTCACACATAAGATAGTTCCACCATATCTTCAAGGAGAAGACCACTACTTCTAACTCCATGTCATGTGTAGTGTATTTCTACTTGTGATGTCTCAACTGTCATGAACCATACGCGATCACTACTCATTTTTGTATCAGAACACACTTGAGTCTGGTCCCTAATGTGTCTCAGTAGACGACGTACCCTACGCCCTCCTACGACATTCTCAATATGGGTGCACTAGTCAACCTATTCCTCATCTTCTGAAAGGTATGGTGGAATCTATCTGACCACACGAAGGGTTTTATTTGTCAATGCTGAAAATGGTGCTGATAATCTAGAGAAGTCTGACAAAAATATCCGATAGTACCCAGCCAGACCTAGGAAACTCCGCACCTCTGTCACTCTCCTGGGTGGATTCCTATCAAGAACTACCTCGTTCTTCACTGGATCCACTATAACTCCAACCTCCAAGATGACGTGACCTAAGAAGTGAACCTCTCGAATCAAGAACTGGCACATTGAGAGCCTACCATAAAGCTGGTGCTCTCAGAGTGTATCCAGTACTACCCACAAATGGTAGGTGTGCTCCTCCTCAGTAGTCGAGTAAATTAGTATGTCGTCGATGAATACTACAACAAAGTGATTGAGGTATGGATGGAATATCCTATTCATGAGACTCAGGAACACTAATTTAGAGCTTTTTTTTCCGAAGGGAATAACCAAGAACCCGTAGAGGACATACTGACACCTGATGGTTGTCTTCTACACATCCTCATCTCAAACTCTGAGCTGGTGATAGCCTGACCTGGGGTCTATCTTCAAGAACCATCGTTCTCACTTGAGTTGATTGAAGATTTCATCAAACCTCGGGAGTGGGTACTTGTTCTTCATGGTCACATGATTCAGGCGATGGTAGTCGACACACAATCGCAAACTCCCATCTGCCTTCTTGGCGAACAAAATCAGAGATTCCCAAGGTGAAACACTGGGTCGGATAAATCCCTTCCCCTGCAAGTCCTCTAGCTATAACCGCAGCTCACGAAACTCAGCAGGAGCCATTCGATATGTTGGAGTAGATATCATTGATGTCCCAGGGTAAATATCAATACAGATGTCTACCTCTCTACGAGGAGGTAGTCCCGGAATGTCTTTAGGGAAAACATCTGCATACTGATCCACCACAATAGGAATACTTAGACTCCACAGATCAACCGCTCCAAGGATGAGACTATCCAACTGATGTGCGATCGGCTGCCCCCTCCTCTGCGTAAGTCCATATTGCACTACTAAGGCTCCCTTCTCGCCAGTGAAGGTGAACCTGGTCCCATCCGTGCGGATACACCTTAATTTTCTCCTAATACAGTCAATCTGACCATGAACTATGGATAACCAGTCCATATCCAAGATGAAGTCGTAAGGCCTCGACGCCGCTATAAGAAGATCCCAGCCAAAGCTCTCGCCTCCTAGAGTAATATCACACTACCGGAACTAGTGCGTAATCACCGAGTCTCCTCCCGTAGGAGTCTCAAGATGTATGGATCGACCCAATGGCTCCATCAGAATCTCCGAGCTCTGAACGAGGGTTGCGGCAATAAAAGAATGACTCACACATGTGTCTATGAGTACTGTAGCAGTGGTGGAGTAGACACAGATAGTAACTTGAATCATCTCATGTGTGCCGTGGTCGTAGGTCTCGACTGCCTGGAGCTGAGCCTGCCTCTTTCCGCCATCTCCCTGTGGTAGGGTGGACGTCCTTGTGGTGGTTGTGGTAGAGCATTGAAACGTCGTCCACCACTCGCTACTCGGCCGGCTCCTCTACCTCGTCTACCTGCTCCTGGTGGACCACCATGGACAAACCTATGCCTCTTCCTGGGTGGTCCCTCTACTGTCTGCTACTCATCTGCAAGGAGGGTCGAGTAGTCACGAGCCATGTGGCCCTACCTTCCGCATGCATAGCACTTCATGCTCCTCGTATAGCTTACTCTATCTCGTGTGCCCCACACAACTGAACCTGTATCCTGGGTTTTCCCACATGATGGCCTGGTCCTCTTGGACCTCTTCGTCATCTATCTACTGACGACTCTAGAAGACTCCTCTACGTGTTGTACAGTGGTGGGTATCGCCGTTGGTGACTGCTCTGTGAGAAAACTCTCCACTAGAAGGGCTCGCTCCAGTACCCCCGCCTACATCAGAATGTTGAGGGGAATCGTCGAAGCCCGGATCTCATGCCTGAGTCCCTGCTCGAAGGTCCGGGCCTTGAAGAATGGGACCCACACCAAATTCATGTGGTAGTGTGAGAGTTTTGTGAACCTCGCTGAGTACCGAGCTACTGTCATGCTACACTACTGCAGATGTAGTAACTCCTAAATCTGCACCACACGAAAGGTGTTTGGAACAAACTCCAAGCGGAAGAGACTCTCAAAGTCCCTCCCGAGTAAGGATGCTTCGTCATGCACCTAGAGAATCAGGCTCAACCATCTACCTGCTACTGTGTGCAAGAGACTCATGACAAGGATCACCATAAGGTCGGCTGTTGCCCCAACCAATATGAAATCTCTTACGATAGCCTCCAGCCAAGCCTCAGCTGCCTGTGGGTCCGTCTCTCCCCGGAACCTGGGCGGCCTCTAGCGTTGGAACTCATGAAACGCACTCAGGCGGCATGCACTCTTTGCTACTAGAGCCAGTGTTATTGGTGGCCCAACAGGTAGTGGTACTACTGGTACCTTAGCTATGATGTGGACCTGCACCGTGGCCTAGTTTCTCGGTGGGCTTCCATATCGTACGTAACTCAGAACCCTAGCTGGCTACCTTCGTGGGGCCATCCCAAAAAGAAACAGGTGCGTCACGATAAAAACAGTATAATTGTTGAGCTGACACATAGTAATCAAAATGAAAACATTTTCGATGTAAAAACACATGCCATCAGTGTTTTCCTGCACTGAGTCAGAAATCTGAGGTCAGGGTTTTGCTATATGGATACGTTGGCCACCGCACCAACACTGGACTCCCTAGACTAAAAACCACACTCAATACTCTTAACACTATTGCTTCACAGAATATAATGATCTGTGTCCTATGTTATTCGGTAGAACTGACTCCTTTGATACCAATTTGTCACGACACGTCCTCGGGGCCCGCGCCGTGACTACCCCAAGCCCGCCTTCCATAGGCCAGGGGCTGGTGACTAGCCCCAAAGGCATAAATCCCTAAGAGGTGAAGGCATTGCCTTTATAAAAGTAAAAAAAACACAACAAAGTACGCTACATGAATTAAAAACTACGTAAAACTGAATTCAATAGAGTGTGCTTAAAAGTAAATGGTCTAGTATACAAACCCAATTGTAAAGTACAAGGAAACGAAAAATAGGTACAACTAAAAATAAAAATAGCTAGAGGTTCCTAAAATCTCCTGGATCATCCACCACAGATACTACCTAAAGGGTAGGTACATAGAGCCTCCTCAGTGTTGCACATCCTTTCATCTCCTCTAGGTACCGAATCGTGGTGTGGTCCCCCTCCGGTACCATCCAGTCCTTGTACACTCCACCTCAGTCAGCACTGTTTGTCATCTGCATCAAACACAACGAGGTGTGGGCATAGCCCATGAAGGGGTGAGCATAAAGATTCTCAGTAGGGACCCCGAGACCCTCAAGGTCTCACAATTTCCACTAAGGACAAACAAAAGAAGAAATATAGAATAATGAAGTATCATCCAACCCCACTTATGTATATTCCCAGACATATACATAAGTTACCCATCTCAGACCGGCTCCAACTCTCGAGCCCTAGCAGAAACCAATTCCACAAGGGAAGTAAAGTCAATCACCACGATGATAATGGTTGAAAGACATGACTCAGCTCACACATGCATGCCACAATAGTAGAGAGATATAGATTATTAGATGTAGCCACTAGATCATCTAAGCTGTCGAACCCACATAGGATACAGGACCAACTAAGCTGTCGAACCCACACAGGATACATTCCAGCTATCTCATCTAACCTGTCATACCCACACAGCCTATAGGCCTGCTAAGCTGTCAGACCCACACAAGATACATGCCAGCTATTTTGTTGGACCCACACATGATACATGAAGATAAGTTAGAACTGTCGAACCCACACATGATTTTGGTACAGTAGTCATCTTCGTCAAACCCTCGAAGGATTCTAGTACAGTAGTTGTCATAGTCGTAGCCAGATCTAGGGTTCCCACACACAACACATTCGATTCCGAGAGGGTCCACTTCTCGAGAAAAGGGGGTCAGTACATTAACTAATACGAAGTCCTGAGTTGATGTATCCTGATGTTTTGTCTCGTCAAAAGAATCCCAATGCGACAGACAACGTGTCAATTGGATGCCCGGTATGAGAGTTATTGGCTTTTCCTTTCCAGGGTACCGGTTGGATTTACGCTCGATCCAAAACTGGTCATTTCCCAAAGACGTAGAAAGCTCACTTAGTGTATTGCAAAAGGACGGCCTCGTCGCAAGGATCCTATTTCCACAGACGGCGTGTCGATCGGACGCAAGGATTGGATGTTATTCACCATTAAGTGAAACGGGCCCGACCCGTCATGCCCAGTGGGCTAGCGGGTTGGCCTGACCCTGTTCGGTGGGTTCAATCCGATTGGGGTCAGCCCCGCCAAGTTTGGTGGGTCCGACCCGATTGGGGGTCTGCCCAGCCACCCGAAGCTAGCCGGTTCTATCTGGAGTGAGCGGCCCGCTGTGTGGGCCTCAATTCTTCCCACTCGGCGCCAAGCAGCATCGCGGTTCCTTCATCCCGACCGGTTCGCCCACAGAGCGGCCCACATTTGCGGGCCCTGGTCTATCCCGCAGCACGACGCCTAGCAGTGTCGTGGTCCCCCTGCCCGACCGGTTTTTCAAGCCCGAGCGACCCGTGGTTGCGGGCCGCGGTTTCCTTCCATACGGCCGACGCTACAGTGCCGGTCTTCCACTACCGCGGCCCAGCCCGGCCGCGGCCTTCGGTTGTTTCCACCTTCGGTCGCCGATTCCTTCGGTCTCCACCACATTAAGACCGTGGACTCCTTCCTTCGAGGCAGTGCGATGGCACCGCGCCCCCTTGGCTCTGCCTCCATCATCAAACAACATAAACCAACAGTGGGACGTCAGGCTGTGTTTGTTCGGCCGGTGCCCTCTGCGTTATATGATAACAAATGGCCACTGTCAAACAAAGTAGTCATGAAAGAGAAAGGAAATAATATAAAGCAATCAAATCCCCCTACCTCGATTCACGGTACATTGTCGAAGTCTTGGAAAATGGAGTCTCGGAAGAGGGATGTCATCTCGTCATCGTCGGAGGGAATGACTTAGTCTTCAGCGTCACTCTTAGCAGACGTCGTCTTCTCCCTTGACACGGAGGAAGAGGAAGGAAGATGGGCGTTCCTCGTGGGCGTCACCTCACGTTCCTTTTGCGGTTGAATTAGTGGAGGAGATGTTGCTTCATATCCTTCGGAGACGTGGAGTGTTCTTCATCAAGAGGAAGGTGTTCTTCGTGGGAAGAATACTCTCCCTAATCTCCAAGGCTCTCCAACGATTATTCCAACTACAAATAAAAGAAAAGCATCACTTATATAGAGTCGGAAAAATGTTTTCAAAATTAAAACTCTAAAATTAATTAATTATTTATGGAGATCAATTATTTAATGATTGGTGTTGAAAAATTAATGAATCATGTGGGGGTTGGAGATTTTAAAAAAATAAATAAATGTGAGGGTTAGAAGTTTAAAAGACTCCCTTAATTAAAAGAGTGTAACATGGGGAGTTCAAGGGTTTAGTGTTCGTGTGGGGTCCCACCACACAATATCCTCTCATGGGAGGTTGTGTAGGATATGGGAACAACTATTAACTCCACTTTTGAGAAAATAACCAACATTTAATAAAAAATAATGTAACACATAATTTTAATTTACTTAATTAAGAATTCCCAAAAATTAACTTTCAACCTGTATAAAACAAAACTATGGTAAAGGTCTCCATAAGAGAATACCAGTGTTGCGAGTTCTTCGATGACCTAGGATTTCAATTCCAAGCACTAGTTCAAAAGATAGAAAAACCCTCAAGTATATTTACTGAATGTACCCAAACAAAACTTCAGTAATTGATTTCAGGCGCACTGGGGCTCAGAATCAAGCACTGTTAGAAACTACGGACTCGTAAAATTCCAAAGAATTTAATAAAACAATTTCCTTGAAATTTTGTATTCTTTACATATATCATGTTTTTCGCAGTATATATACACTTTTACATGTTTATTGTGACATAATATTGATATGAGGAAAATAGGAAATTTCAATTTAAATGATGAATATATTCATGAACATTGATAAATTTTTAAAAAATATGCGAGGTCAAACAGTATGTGACCTTTTATATTATTTTTTGAATATATTATTTCATAGATTAAATTAAAATTAGTTGGTGAATGAATATAATATAACATTTCAAGGGTTTAGGAGAAATTTAACACTGATTTATTCCCAATAGAAAATGGATTGTAAGGAATCCAAGTAGTATTTTGATCACGTTACATAGTTCTGATATTAATGGTTTCACATTTACAAAAAAACTTTATTACATGGGTAGCATTGATAATATATGTCTAATAGTCATTAATTATGTCAAATATTTATAGATTTCCACAGAGAGAAACCAAATTTTTCCTTCAACTGAATATTTTCGAGTTATTGAGGATATAAAAGGGAATTATTATAAGAAAAGTTATGTTACAATATTTATGTGTAAATTGGTTGATAGTAACAATAATGTTATGTATGGTAAGTATGGATTTAAAATTTTATATTTGAAAATATTTAGATATTAAAAGGAACTATTTATCATGAAGGCACAAGAAAAATATAATTTTTTGATCCATCAAATTACTAATGGTCTTTCATTTTTTAAGGGATAATATTTCATTTGTGTGGTCATAATATTGAATGTATTGAAGTATTTTGTTAACTTTCATCTTATATTACACAATTAATTGAGGATAATAATTACTATGTTGTTCATATAGTCCCTGTAAAATGAAATGTTATTCCACAAAGGATATGATAAAACATCCCAATGCTCTCCGAGTTAATTTTGAATATATCAATGTGTTGGTGAAATTGGAAGAGTCAAGTGTTAATTTATTACTCTATTATTTAAATATGTGATTATATATATGATTATCATTACATCCATATTTTTAATACTTTTTATCTTTATTAGATATAGATATCCATTTTTGGTTTTGGATGTTTACTTTAAAATTTTTTTGTGATGATTATTGTAATATTTTTCATATTTATGATTATTCTTTTATTGAGTGTAATATTTATAAATTTATTTTCAAATGATAATTTTTTTTCATTTAACTTTTATTTATATTTATTAAATAATGTTACACAAAACTAATATATTTTTATATGGTATCCATTTAGATAAAATTTTGTATCTTTTTGTATTCATTAGTTAATGTTAAATGTTTTTTTTTGAATTGTATAATATTTATTGTTTTTATTTATTTTATGAATTATATATATTTTTTAAAATTTTCTATTTTTTTCAAATATAAGTAGACATATATTTTTTGATGTATCATACATATTATTAAAGGATATACACTTATGAATTGGAACTTAGGAATGTTAATTTCATTATATAAATATATATAGTAATTATATTATTTAATGAAGTTAGAAATATATTTTCATGAAATTATCTATCGCTCCTATAATTATTTTTTAGAGAGGATGATACCTCTTTTTGGATGGTTTTAGATTAATCATTTTACAGAACATTTACATTATCCTAGTGAAAAATGTTATTTAATTTATATTGAATATAATGAAAACCCAAGAAGTCAACATGAAATGATGTTTATGATTTACATTGATCTATAAATTCATTGTGGGATTAGTAAATTATTCAATAATTAGAGAATCAATCAGTAAAGGACATGAAAGTTATGGGAATATATAGTGGAAACTGTTCTAAACATTTTTCTTCTTATGGATTAAACATTATATATTTCATTACACCAATATTTAAAATATTCAATTATATATTAAATTTAACATTCATGGTATTAATGGAAATAACCAAATTTTTTATCATTTATATAATCTATATCAATATATTTTAATAAACGTTTCATATCATATTATATATTAGGTATAAATATTATAAATATACATTGCCTTATGTGTCAGTTTATTGAAACTAGCCAACATGGGTCAACCGAACTATACAACTAAGCCTGTAGTCAAACACTGAGGTATAGTAAAGATAACAGATCTATACATGGATATAACCAAAACAAGACATACATTCAATGTACAATTGGAATTAAAATATACTACCAGATCCATATAATCGTAGCCAAACATGATAAACTAAAAAGTATGAATAAAACATTACCAACATGTCTCCATGTGGCCATATTTCACCTCTATACCAACCCTAACCCAAGACAACAAAAACCGATGAAGCCAATATTCTAGAAGATGAACTTTCCATTACCTATATCATACAATAAAACATCAATAACCATAAAACATTAAAGATAAGGTGTGATAATAATTCCCATTAGTATACCACCACATGGTCAATACGTGGTCTAATATTAATAATGTAATAATATGATATCTTATATAAAAACTATCAAAAAAATACAAAAACCAAATATTTTTGTAAATAATATTATGTTTAGTTTATCAAAAAATAATATCAAATTTATAAATCTGGGATTAAGAAATTTATATGTGATAAAAGAAGAAATAATTTGCATGCATCATAAGGTAAGAAATTGAACAAATATCCATGAAATAACGTTGTGTAATGGAATATTGTACAACCTTGCATAAAACATGTGAGAAAATATCCATGATAAAAACCATCATTCAAAAGAATTCAATAAATGAAAATTAAAAATATAATTTGGGTTTTAGCCTATGTGAAAATACATACAACACATAAGTGTAGACCTAAATTAGGCCAAACATTGTATCCATATGTTATCATTTCCTTTAATAATATATCGAGATATACGAAACAACCAGTAGTGGTTCCACACACACTTAGGTTACCTAATTTAATTTGTTGATACAAATAAGGTTTCTACTGATCCAATCACATCAAAATACATTTAAAACCAATTATAGAAATTTTAAAAAAAATTCAACACTAATACAATCCACATTGGCCATCATAAAAAACCATATTGAAATAAATTTTTTCATTGAAAAACACATCAAAAAAATTTATCAACATATGTAATCTAATTATAACCCATATAAATTTAATTAAATGTAATACCAAAATTAATTTATTAATAAAAATAGGAAAAATCACCAATTTAACCCATATTTTAGAAAAAAATTCTTCAAAATCATATAAACCTACCCAACATTGATTGGAAACTAAGAGATCATACATCAAAAGAAAATGAATGGAATAAAATTCAAAATGATTGATAGAAAAATTAGTACTATCATCAATATGAATTATAATAACATCTAATGCCACTACCATGTCGATGAACAAATAAAGAAAAACTAAACACTTACTCAGAGTGGCACAACACCACAACCTTGATGATAGATCCGTAGATTAGAGATTTAGAAGGAGAAAATTTATCCAAAAATTTTAAAAAATTTATTTATTGGAGATCTATAGGAAATAAGAGAAAGGATTCATAGCTAAATGAAAATAAAATCACTTGTTTTCCCCTTAAAACTAAAAAACACAAGGATATTTCCCACCATGAATCCTTGTTTCATGCACTATAATCCATTATACCCAAAAATTAAAAAAAAAACACAATTCCATTTATTAAAAAAATTCTGATTTTCAACGATTACACAAAGTGATCCCAATCCACATTTTTTCAAGATTTCAAACCCTACATGAGACTCATAAAATATTCTCGGTGACCCTTACCTAGAATATAATCCCATTAAACAGCATTAAAATTCTAAGAAGACACCTATTTTTCCTGTTTATATATATATAAAAACAAGTAATGGAATTTTTTTGAGTGAGCAATTACATGAGATATTTAACATAGTGATATAATATACCCATCATAAATTCATTCTTCCCACAGTATGTCCCCAAGATCATTTATCTTTATAAAGTGAATTTAATTTCTGCACCATCCATTATTTTTACTCCCTCGTCTCATGAATTTCTAACCAATACTATTATAGTACATGGAATACACGAATATTTGTTTCCGTACAGAACCTTATCATAGTGAACCATAATCTAAACTATATTCCAAATAGTGGTTGTATAGGGATAATGACCAGCATCCTCTCATCTAATCACATTGGAAGAAATAGATATAAAACTCTTAAATTGGGAAACATGAAACCAATCCTTGATAAATTTCAAATGACTTGTTATGTTCAACTAATATTCAAGTTTCCCTAGTTTTATAATGATTTCAAATGGGCCCATAATACCGAGTATGAACATACCCCACGTACCCAACTAATTATTTCACATGTGAGGTGATCCTTTGAGAAAAAAATGATCACCAACATCAAATACTAGTTACTTATAATGATTTTCAACATCAGGTTATTAAAGGCTCTTTGCTTTGAAAAATATCTTAAGGATCAGTTTCACCTTTTCAATCATATATTCAATGATATTCTTCCAGACCAAGGAAGTGTATCCCAACACATTCCAGCAAAAGGGAAATCTATTTTCTAGAATAATGAAAAATTAATTTCTCATGAACCACTTAAATCAAGAAAAAAAAAACATATAATATCCAATAAATCGTGATAACACTCTCTTACATTCCATCCATCATTATATTAAAATCCATGCATAAATTAATCTATGAACCCATCACAACCTATTCATCATTACTAAACCTAGATGTGAAAATTTGGTCCCTTCTATAAAAAAACACATTAGCAACCCCATATTATCTCTTAATCAAAAAATAATCCTTGTCCCAATGCTATTCCACTACCATTATCTTTTTTATTTTAGGAAGTATAATTATTTCAAGATTTGATCAATGATCACCAAAATAATATTCTTCTTTCTATGAGACTATGGAATCAAATGATATATTCCTATAAAATCTTATCCCACACCCATAATGAAATGGATAATGGTTTCAACAAATTAGTAGGCATATGCTATCTCTCCTTAATATTTTGTCAAGTGAGACACTGTAAAACAAAACCTGCAATCAACTTTCTCAACCTTGGACACCCATAAAGATTTCTCACGTTTTGATACATCCTGGAATTACATAGGTGTATAGACTAAAATGAATGGATTTATCCTTCCATCAACTCATGTCCTACGAAAATAGGAAAAAAACCTACTATAGATGTAGAAGGCTCTACATATAGATTGAGGCCACTCACCCGAGGTCTATCCACCATAAATTATTTTAGGACAACACTTACACATAGTTCTTATAAAATCCTAAAGATGAAATCACTTGTAAAAACATTGGTCATGTTTTTTTTGAATCAAAGAATATCTATCCAAAAAAATCATTTACTCCCAAGATAATCTCCTCAAACAAACTCATATGATACCACTCCTCAACTGATTATGTCATGGACTATGTTGTTAATTTTCCACTCCATGTGTTGGAAACCACATATAAATTCCCAGGGGTTTAAAAAACATGAAAATAAAAAAAATGTATGGTACCCAACCAAACTTTTCTATCATAAGTTGAGATATATAGGAGTAGAAATTAAATATTTTAGGATCTTTTGTTAAAATATATTAAAAATTATTCCAGAAAGGGTTATTGAATCAACCTATTGAGTGAATCAATATCTATTTCCTAGTTAATTTCATTTGTTGGGAATTTATTCTCATGAGTGTGTAAATAGTGTGAGATATATCCCACCACCTATTTCCCCGACATTAATACTCATCCAAACCTATTCCAAAATCATTACAAAAAAACCTCACAACTTGAACCTCATCCTGATAGAATCAATACTTCTATCCAATTAAACCTCACCTTCTACTCCTAATAGTGTATCTAGAAATTATAAATACATTGAAACATTACAAACTTATAGGTTAATAATTTTATTGAAGATGAGATCCTGGAAAAATCTTAGAAACCCATCTATAGTAACTAACATAAAAGAAGATTTCCTAGATATGAATCACATTTTTGGTATGTCACTAGGACATAAATTTGCGAACATTTTCTATATCCACATAGAAACCCATCTCAAATAACACAGGATAAAAAAATAACTTCCTAGATAAAATATTTTCTTTGGGAAAGCATGATTTATTGAAAATTTTACTTCAAGGTCCAATGAATGATATAAAAATCATCCATATGTTCATAATATAACATTTAGTACTCAAATATATCATCCACGAAAATAAAAATAGAGATCCCCTGAACTACTGTATAATGTTGTTCATCAATTCCAAAAACACTTTTTGAGTGTTTGTGAGATAAAATGGAATAAACCTAAACTCAAAATTCCTTAGAATGATTCAAAATGTTGTCGTAGATATATCCTCTACTAGAAATCTCAACGAGTGGGAAACTAATAAATGGTCAATATTGGAAAACCAGGATATGCCAATAAGCTGGTGAAAAAAATCATCAATCCTTATAAAATATATTATTTCTTAATGTTTACTGGATTTAGAATCTGATGTTCAATAATAGTCTTGTGGCTCCCATATTGCATAATAGAAAATAGGATAGGCGAGTCCCACGATGGCATGTTTGAATGAATTAATACTTCAACCTATATGTCCTCAAGAAGGATCCTTTGTTCCATGCACTCAATTGCTTCCATGTATTATAATGAAATAAAAACGAGAATCATACCTGAGATTTGGTCAAAATTAATCTTTACCTGTCTTTGGGAAATCAAACTAGAAAAATAATATGGAAATTGTTCAAGGTTTGCACAAACCATTGCATGAAGTAGATTATCCATGTAAGGGTAATCAATATCAACAAATATATCTAAAATTGTACATGATATCAACACAACATTAAAAACAACAGTCAATTCCCTTCTCAATCTAGTGTTCTATTCACCCTAAAAAACATGATAGACCCCATTAGAAGATAATAAATTTACCAGATGGTGGTAACAAAATATCTCGAATATAACACTAATCATTTAATCCATACCGATAATCATTTCAATTATTTAAATATCAATAACTAAAAAGTCCAAGTTCACCGTAAAGTGGATATCAAAATCAAACATGATGAACACTTTTATCCTTGTTTAGGCTAATTTTCCACATTTATAAAATAATCAAACAAATATTTCATAAGTTATGTACATAATCCAAAAACATCTACTAACATTGATGATATAATGTAATGAGTGTAACCTATATCAAAAAACCCTATCACTATAGAAGATAGAATAAAAATAGTAAATCTATGAGTAGTTGACCTTGATTCCTATTCCTCTTGGGCATACTCAGCCATATAAATCCATTTAATCATAAACACATAAAAATACACATTAGCCTATGAATTATACCCACGATGCATGGAATCATCAGTATGTAATTGTCTGAAAATATTAAGTGTATATATAGACATACTTCACTAGGATATCCTATCAATTTTTTTTTAGATTGATATATCATCCAAAAATATGACTTTCCCTATGCCCCAACATACATTTAGTCCGGTTACGACCACTCCTTCCACATTAAGTGTTGATAAACTGATGATTCCCTAATAAATCACCAGAAACTATTACTGTTGGAAAATTACAATAATTGGGCTTCCTTTTCTAGCCAAAAGATACACCCTTGATAACAAAAAAAACAATAGAAGAACTACTCAAAACTACCATTACAACTTTTCCTACTGATTCTAAATATACTTCGTAAAATACAACTATAAAGGTCAAAAGGAACATGATAATCAATATCTACAGAAAATCATGCCACATTACTAATAGAAACCTCTATGATATTAGGTGCACATTGGTGACATGATCTGGTTACATTTGAAAAACATCAGAAAACAGGTAGAATACTCTTGTATGATATACTCCACCTACTCCATGGTCTGATTCTCTTGGGTATTTTTATACATAAAATCTATGGATAAACATTCTGTTTGACTATATTCATGAAGGATATCAAAGTAATATTTTCATGGGATATAACTATCACAATATATTCCCAACATCTCCTTCTCATAACCTCGAGCATTTACAGGGTAAAAATCATCATAGATTATTTAGGAGTTTCTTGAATTTTAATATCATCTCAATCCACTAATTCCACTCGCCAGATTTATAGGGTCCCTTATCACTACATAAGATGAGTGGATGCTACATAGTATATTTATAACCATAATCCACCACATGTCTTGGGTAATCAAACCTGATATGAACTAGAGTCATAATTATATGTATTTCTACCTCAATCATGGAATGTTTTACTAGAGGATTCCCCTGTGGAGCCTATCTCACAACTTCCACTCTTAGTTATGGAAGAGTTATCCCATGAGTAATTGTCTAATTATCATAATATAAATTACCAATTAGATCAAGAACACATACCGAAATCATAATAAAACATTAAAAATTAAAATTTAGTCGTTCAAAACAACATGACTTTAATGAAATGGTGAATTTAACCAATGAATGGAAACAATTTAAGATATAAAAGGTAAATTTCTATATCATTTTGATGGAGTTAACATAAAAATTTTCAAGCACCAAGTATTGACCTTCTAAAAATATTTTATCATCTCATGGAAAGTTTGATTAGTCATAAATGTGAGTAGGCCATACCCCTTTTCCACACTTACAACTTGAATTCGTATTTTCATTACTTCTATCTTCCATGGAAAAATTAAAAAATTGTATAGTGTTAATAAAATTTTGAATGATGATCCCCATGGACACAAATTTAAAACAAACCAACCCCAGTCAAAAAATCATATACCTGAGTCAACCATATCATGGTGAGGTACAATAAAGATAAATGAAAAATTCTTGACTATAATAAAAATAATACATACAACTAGATTACCCTAAGAATAAAATGATATGGCTAGATCCATAGATTCCCATCAAAACATGTTTGAACAAAAAAGTATGATTTATAAAGGAACAACAAGACTCCATCCAACCATTTGTAACCTTCAAAACTATCCAGAATAAAATGAAGAAAAAACAATAAATGATAGAATACTATAAGTTGTTAATTCATTTAAATTAATTCTATAATTAAAAAATACATTTACCCATAGGAAAAAGTTGTTTTTCTGCACAAATCCCTATATGATACCACCACCGAGTCTATACATTGTCTAATATATATAATGAGACTGTTTTATCTTAAAAAATAAACACTTTTTTACAAACCATTTCCATAAATAAAAACAAATTTTTAAATCATTTTACCTATGGTTTTTAATAATATCCCTTAATATTCAAAAATCCCAAAATTTGAAAAATATAGTTGATAAAATATAAAAATCATATCAACTCATTATATGTAATCCAATTAGAAACTTATTCATAGATTACCATCATGTGCTGCCTAGTGATTCAACCTCATATAACACATATGAGAAACTATTCATAATTAAAAGAATCATAAAGTAAAAAAATTATAAAAAAAAGCACAATATAATTTTGTCTATATCCTATGGGATTATATTTAATAATCATAATAGTATACCTATGTTTGGTTAAATGTTTGATCCAACTGATATTGGGTTCTTCCACAGTCTGTTGACATCAAAAAACAATCATTAGTTGTTAAAAAAACACTAATGTTGCCTATGTAAATTTTTATATGAACCTAGGCTTCCAAAAGTTTTAGGATTTTTATAATACATATAAATACCATTGTCGCCTTTCAAATTTTTTTCAAAGCCATGCCAAACCATGTCTATATTGAAAAAACCCATTTTAGAAGAAATAAATTCATGTTAAATATAAACACATTAAAAACAATTACCATTCCAAGAAACCCCTTGAAACCAAAAATCACCTCAATATAATGAAAAGACAAAAATAATTTTTTAACAATGACAAGAATTTTTTAAAATTAACCCTTTGTATATAAATAACTACATTGAAATGGTATTAACCTATCCCCCTTCGCTAATGGTGAATGGGGACTAAGAGATCTTCCTTCAAAACACTTAAAACATAAAGAAATTGCAAATAATTGATAAAAAAACTATTTGATCAAGAATATGAAGCATAAAAATTTCCATCACAACTATAAGGACCAATGGAAAAGAGATAAATAAAGAATTCTTAACCATAATGAAATACATGAACAACCATGGTGATTTACAATTAAGAGAGAGATATAGGAGTGAAGATATCCAAAATCCCTGAAAATCAACTACGTAGATATATGGGTCATTATGGGGAGGTTTCATGGTTTAATGTACTAAAAATAACATGTAAAAAAATAAAATAAAAATAACAACTCTTGAGTATTACACAAATTGAATCCACTTTTCACATTGTATAATCTATGAAACAAAAAAATGATAAAAACATGATTACTTAAATGAAATATCCAATTTTCAACAATTACATAATGTGGAACCAATTCACATAATGTACATATTTTACTCACAACATGAGACTCATGAAATATTCCCGGTGACCATTATGTGATGTTTAATTCATTTACATGACATGTAAATTCCTAGAAAAAAATGGTTCACCCATTTTATGCTAAAAACAAATCAAAACAAAAGATGATAAATAGATTATGAGATATGGAGTACATGAAATATTTAATTGGGTGTTATATTTAAAATAATATAAACATGGAAACATTTTGTCTCTTGTCAGTGGGAAGAGGTACTTTTAATATGCGATTTTTTTGAGAAATTTATTATTTAAATGTAATTAATTTATTGATAATAAATTAAGTTTATTTTATGTAACAGAACTCAAGAAAATATTACCACGATATATAGTATCATAATTTATACCATCATACATTGTCACATATTGGGTGTCCTTTATTTGAGGGGAAAAGTTGTTCTCAGAAATTTAACAAATTATGATCCAAATCATGTCATTGGAAACAATGATGGTAAGTAACGCATTGCATCGCCTCTCCATTGACATTAAAAATAGAAAATGATGTGATTTAAAAAATAGATCAATATTAAAAAAATAAAAAATATTTTTAATTTATATGATTATATGTATGAAATTTTTATTTTTCATAAATATTACTATTTTGTAAATTCATCCCTCTAATATAAAATTTGAGAACATTGATTCACTATTCCATTAAAGAGAATGTTATATTTTTTAATTTTCATCTATACCAATATTTATTAAATAAAACCCACCAATATAAAATTTGAAAGTATTTTTTCATGATTCCATTCACAAGAATGTTACATATGTGACATTTTTTCCAAAGGGTTGGATGGATAATCTTATAACTATATAAGGATGACTGAAACACTTGAGCCGTGATAGATAATATTATGGGTGCAACATTTTTGAGTTATTTTTGGATAAAATAGTAATATATATATTGAGGAAGGATACAATATAGAAATATCCTCCTTGAATATTGAGATAGAAAAATAGAATGGGTTGATAAATGAATAAGAAATTAAATTATCTCTACTATCCATGTTTTAGGAAAAAAAGAGTCAAACGTTGCCAGCATAGACATCTGACTCATATCTTCTACCTCCTCATTCATATATTACCAGGTACAACAAGTTTCATGATAAGGATCCCAATAATAAATATTTATCTCCTATAATTATGGTTAATTGTTGGGATTATGTTCATTAGTAGATTATTCAGTCAGTTCAACTATAAGAAGCAGTAAATGATAGAGCTTTCACATTTTATATATGTTATGAAGTACTGAGTTTTTATATAAAATATTTGAATATAATGAAAATTTTCAAGTCCAAATGAATTTATATAATATATTATTATAGTTATCCCATTTTATCTCATGATATAAGAGGAGTGGTTTGTTAATAAAGAGTAGTTATGAATAATATAAATAAGTGAAATTAATTTACGTGGTTTTAAATTCATCGATTTCTATAGCATCTTTTCAAAAGGTGGAAAAAATATTTTTTTATCAATGATAAATGTTTATAGAATGAACTTTTATCATCATAGTTTAGAATTTTATTTTTATAGAAATGAAAAAATAAGTGGGGGGTGGGAACATCCGACCAAAAATTTCACATAATGATTCTTGATATTGTAAAGGAAGAGGGAATCCCCTTTAACCAGATTGACCCCTTATGGTTTTTGGGTCTAGAAACTATGAAGAAAAAGAGGATGTTGGTCAAGAACATGAAGAAAGAAATGGTAGTTGGCATCTTGGTTACCCTCACGCTAGGATTGAACCACATTTCAAGTGTTGGTAAGCATTCCCCTTCACTGACATATGATACAGAAGATCAACCAAGGTGTGGGGAAATTGACATGCAAGGTGTCATGGATATTTTCATAGTTAGTTTCAGCATCAATTATTATGATGCTACATTAATGACATTTTCTTAAACCAAAATTTATGCCCTTAATATCACACTAAAGGGAGTATATGTGCCTCAGTTGGGAGGAATAGACCAGAATAACTGAAACATGTGAGTCGCACATAACCCCAACTCTCCAAATCATCCCCATGATACAAAATCCATCTGTATTGAGTTTGAGGCCCATGGAAGGGTGTTTCCATTGAACCCTGTGGATGTTGCTACTGGTGGGTGTAGGCTGGTTAATGTGAGAGCTCACTCAAATATGTTAAACAGATGAACCTCCCGCTAGTTTATGATGATAACAACCATTGAAAGAAGTTGGTTCTTACTTCTAATGATAATTGATCTTATGAAGGAATGAACCCCATCATGAATCATCTGGTTTATATATTTCTAGGTGCAACAACACTATCCATGCATGATCATTGTACAAGCCAACTTCTCCTAGACCTTGCTGCCTGAGACATGATTCCATAAGTTGAAAAACAGTATATATGACAATATATTATCAAGGAGATTAGTAAACTCACCACCAAAAGCTCCACATAGTACATGCCTAGTTACCCCTAAAGAGAATTTGATCTACATACTCCTCATAAAAATTGTTGTAACCCGGTTTTATTGAAACCATTGGGATACCACAATTATTGATGTCATCATTCATGGGGAAAACCCCATTTATTATCCTCTAAGATAAAAAATTATATTTCTATGGAGTTTCCTTATACCACAGGGTTTCATTCAATATTCCAGTGCTCTCCATTATGGCATGTGTGGGCCAAATGTCCTGAGTGGTGAAGTCCCCCAAGGAAGAAGAAGTGAAAAAAATTGTCATGATATATGGAATGATCAATGATGTCAAATGTGGAAGGATTTTTCTCATCTAGAACTTCCATGATGATATTCATATAGGAACTGGTCTCCTTGAATAAAATGGTAGGAGTAGGAAATCTAGGAATACAAATAACCTCCATAACCCAATTGTGGTTCTAGAACGATATCTAATCCCTAAAATCAATCCTCTATGAAAAAAGTTGAATCTCAATGATAAGTGGGGTGATGAAATTCCAAAAATGATATCCATGTCCCTTTGGGGTGTTCAAATTCCTAGAATGAGAGTGGTCCAGGGTTTTAAACCACTGAGTATGCTCCTCCCAGACTCTCCATTCTAATTGTTCATGCATGCAGAGAAGGGTGTATTCCATGTTGTTGAAGTTGATGCTGCCTTCCCTAGTTAGCCTTGAAACTCTATACCAGGAGGACTAGTGATGTTTTCCATTGGAAAACATGTCCTAGATAAACCACGACAATAGATTTTCAATTCATTCAATGAAACTCTTCAAGGTTTTCTTAGAAGATAGATTGTTAACATTTGTTTCCATAAGAAAACTATTAATGAGTGCTTTGTAGCCACCAATAGAGATTTATAAATTTATCTATTTTTTGAAGAGAACCAATATCATGTTGGTGAGGAAATAAAAATCACAAATGCGAAGCATACCTAGGGATATGGGGGCCCTTAGGTACTCTATGGGAAATTGTACATTTTAATATAACGGTAGAGCTGAACAATTGAGATTTGACTGAACAAGAATTTGTTTGTAATGTGATGTGACTCTTGTCTTTCTAGATCATCTGACCTCTCCAAAGTAAGTATTCCTCAACAACCTTATTGAGTCCTCTGATCTATTTGTTTTCATCACTCATAAAAATTAGTGTATCATTTGTGAACATCATATTGGAATTGGGCTGAGATCTCATAATCAATAGGGGAGAATAATATCATCCCTATTGATGATCGTGAAGATGAGGTGGAAATTCACTTCCTGGAAGAGAATCTTGATACCTAGAGAAATTGGATCGCTTTTCCTTAGGACATATGTGGCATTGAAAAAAAATTGGATTTTTCTTAATTTTCGCTGCTAGCCATTGGGAGCTGAAACTTCTAAATAAAATATCATTCTTCTAGGGGAATAAACCCATACCTTACAGAACCTTGTTATTGAAGACCCACTCAACTCAATCATATGCATTGTTCATGACCAATTTGATTTCCATGTTTGATCTACGGGTCATAAAATTAATATATCTAAACATCTTTTGGGAAAGCACTATTACACATTGGATCAAACACCACTTCACAATACAATGATTCCCTACAGATGTCCACCAAGAGAGACGGATGTTCAGTGTTGTACTGATGTTTCTGTATATAATTTTGTATGGGTAATTTCACAAACACATCGGTTTATAGTGCTTGATTGAGGAAAAATTTCTAGTTTTGGGAAGGTGTACCATGGTTGTGGTATAATAATCCCGCAATAGGATACCTCCCCGAAAGAAATCCTAGATATCCAAGATGATTTCATCCTTAACTATGACCTATGAATCCCAATATAAGGGACCTAAGAATCCATCTGGTCTAGTGGCACAGTCTGGATTGAGGCTTAGAATCGCATTGTGAACATCCTTATCATCTGTTATTGAACTCTGAGCCTAATTATCCTGATAATAGAATATGTTACAGACCACCTTGAAGTCTCCTATATCTTCCTCTGGGAACCCATTTGGCATTTGAGGGTTGGGTCTAGTTAGAAGATCCTTAATAAAGGTGAACTCCAAGTCTCCAACCACATTGATGTCATCTATGTTTGTATCATCCTGCATTAAGAGATTTGGTTTGAAAGGATTCTTCTTATTTTTAATGCACACATGAAAAAACATAATGTTCCTATCACCCACCTTGATCCATTTGATCCTTGATTTTTCCCTTTCTAGAAGTTCTATTTTCCCAAGTATTTCAACCAACATCTCCTTCCTTTTAGATATTTCCTAAAAATAACAATAATACCACACCTCTTCCAGCCTCTGTATGATGTGGTCAAATTATTAATTATTGCCTTCAATGACAATATTAATGTGTGATAGCTCTTTCTCCCACGTATGGGGTCTTTCCTTGACTTGTCGTAGTTTCTTAAGAATATCAAATCACATGTAACCTTTATAGGGTTCATTTTGGAGCTATTTTACCAAACCATGAAGCCTCAGTTTGTTAGTCCACTAGCTATAGAAATGAAATATTTCCTAATTATCATTTCTAGAAGAAAAGGAATGAAATAGTGGAGAATGATCTGAAAAACCCTGAATTATGTGACATTAATTTTCATTAGAGAGAATGGAAGTGTCTAGATTTTTGGATAGAAATCTATACAGGATGCCCCATGAACACCGGTTTCTCATTTGGTTGTTATAATAGATGATCTAATATTTTATAAATCATTGGACAATGAGACCGTTTTCTGATATAAACTGGGAAATTTATATACATTCTTTCCTCTAAAAGGTCCCACTAACATTCCTTCAATCTGGGATGGAAATGAAATTAAAATCACCCCAACCCCCCATGAGAGGTTTCCAGTATCAAATTCATTAAGTTAACTCTATAATGATTCCATCTGGATGGAGTAATATATCCTTTAAATTATGTATATTAATAAAGAGATGTCACATTTTGTAAATTTGGTTGTGATTAATTGGTTTCCTTCCTGAACCAGTAAAACAGAGAAACTCCTCTACTAAAAGAACCATATGTTCTGGTTTGAGGGGTAGACATTCATAGAGTCATGAATTTTGATATTCGATGAAAATTCACAAATTCTGGAATGTTTCTTCTTATTCTTGAGGATTGCTATAACCACAACCTTTTGACCACTAACTTCTATGGTTAATAAGTCCAGCTTAACCTGGCCTTTTGAATTCACAATGTTCGGGGGAATATTTTTTTGAGTATTCATATTTTCTAAAAATTTATACCCACACATTGAATACCATATTTTATATAGGAATACAATTTTATTTTTTTATATATTACAACAGAAAGAATGAATTTTGATTTTTTAAAAACTAGTTTTTATCTCTCAGAATGATATTCTATAAACAATGTAATGTTAATGAAGCTAGTGATATTAATTTTTGACCTAAATAATTGTTATGGTAAAAAAAAGAATAATTAGAGTCAAAATTAATGTGATCTCTACATAATATCATTATGGTGTTTTAGATATGGTGGTGAAGAGAAATATAAAAATTTTACATTTAATTTCTATTAAAAAGGTACAATCACATTCTCATAAATGTGATATTGATTTTCGGTGAGTTATAATAAAAATTGTAACATTAGATACTAATGGATATGAAATAAAAAATAATGAATAAACAAGTTACAACCATGATAGTAATGTACATAGAATGAGTTCTACATTAAAATAGATATTAAAATTGTAACTGTTTATTTTTTAGAGTTATAGAGTTTGAAAATGTTCAAGAATATGATCATTGGGAATTTGATTCCTAAATATCCATATAATTCAAACATAATTACATTTTAGATTTTACTCAAATAATTGTTTAGTGGGAAAGTTATATTTTATTTCTAGACAGATAATGTAGTTAATTTCCTTGAGGTGAAATGTGTTTAACAAAAACACTAAAAGTATGTCAATAATAATGAAAATTTTTAAGTGTATAATATGTGTATTTTTTTATGGAGACTTATTTTGGGTATTATTTTATATTATTAAAGGAGTTTCAAAATATTAAATTGTTCTTTTATACAAAAGGTAATCCATGCATTATCACTATATCATGTTTGATATATATATATATATATGTTGAGATATGTTTTGTGAAGTGTAATGATAATTTACCTAAAAATTTTAAATCATTATTATCACTAACAAATTTCCATTAAGGATTATTATAGTTTGTGATGATATGTGAAGGATAAGATATGTAAAATGCATGTATTGAGATGTAGAATATACTCATGAGGCCAAAACAATGTTTTGTGTGCTTGGCGAACCATGAAATGGTCTTTCAAACACTATGTATTTTGTGTAATAGGAGTTCTTGGATTGTATTTGGAGTCTAAAATGTTGTAAAAGTTGGATTATTATACCCAATGTGAATTATAACTTTTTATTATCATATCATGAATATAATAAGTTATGCATGGAGTATACATACCCTAATAATGTTGATAGTTCTACATCAACTATTTACATACAATGTTCTATTGATTTTTTTCATTAGAAATATATTATAGTGGTTCCCCACTTTAATGTGAACGATGAGATACTGTGATATTAATAAAAAATATTACATATGGTCTAGATTCATAATACATAGTAGACATAGATATCATCTGACTATCAAGGGATGATGGTTTATAAGAATCAAGTCTTTCTCTCATGATGTATAGACTTGTTAATCTTAATAAGAGGACACCATGGAGACTGACCAGCTAAATGGAACACAACATGATGTGGGGGTCATTTTTAGTTTAAATCGGTTAACATGGGTATTGGTCTTTCCACATTATATCACTATCATTGTGTATAATTTGATTAAATAGATTAATATAATACAATAACAATGGATTTTTTGTTTGTTGAGGTATACTACATTGTATGCATTATTTGTTGAATCGCATGGAATGAATGATCATGATTGATTTAATCACTTCTAAGCAGTTGAGATATGTCAAGATCATTAAATCAGGATATTATATCCATTATTAAATCCATGGAATTCACGACCAATGGTATTTATATCCAGTAAATTCAATAATTAAAAATGTAATAAATTATATTGATAAGAAGTGTAAATCCTTTTTTATGATATTTCATGAGAGAAAGAGATACTATTACATGAAATGTGTTCATACAAGATAATATTTGTTAAAACCATTCCATAAATCATTTTTATAAGTGATGAGTTTCTAGAATACACTCCAGGATTTTCAATTGTATTTAATACTATAAAGATAAGGCCCTATAGTGGAACAAACAAATCATGTTCACAATCATGACCAATTTGGAGAGAATTATACAATAGGGCATGGTTGTACCCACTATGGTTGCAAGTTAATGTCAATTATTATATAATCATAATGGAAATTAAAAAATTATATATTATAAAAAAAATTAATAAAAAAATTTAATTTCTTTACTTAATATAATAAATTTTTATTTAGTGACTGTATTGAAAATTATTTCTCAAATGAATATTTAATATTTAACATTTTATAATTGATTCTATATTTATGATTGATCTGATTTGAGTTAGTGACTCGTATATTATAAAAAAAACCTTTTATGTGTTATAATCTTGTGATTTAATATCCATGGAATTTTCTGGAATTTTTATGTGTGTTTTGGGTATTATTTGGTTAAATTTAAATGCATAACCTCCATAAGGACTGAAATAATTTTTTTTGAAGTTACCCATATTTATAAAATTATTTTAAATCCCTAATAATATTTATTATATAAGATTTAATGAATTTACGCTCTTATGCCACACTGTCTAATAGGTTTTAAAGGGAGGAAGAAAAGGAAAAACAAAATATTACTCAACAAAAGATCAAAGATCATTTGTTTGATCTACCATGATAGTGATGAATTTGAAGAGAATCCAATTCTAAATAATAACATATAGACATAAAAGGATAATTATCAATCAACACTCTGAAACATGTGTGGATAATCTAAATTTTACTGTTTAGTTCCTCTAAAAGATGAAAATTGATGATGACCAAAATAAAATCCTAATGAGAATATACTGTGGCGAAATTTCAATTTAATTTTATATATTTCATTATTTATGATTAATTATTTTTCACATTATCCTTGGATCAATCTAGGATGGGAATGTTGGATATGATGTTTTCAAATTAATATGGATAGAATAAAATTAAATTTCAAAATTTTACACATTTCTAATCCCTGAGTTCCATTGTATTGTATTATTGGGAGGATTGAAATTAAATAAGGTGGATATAAAATTATGTTTTAATTTATTTTAGATGAGTGTCATCTTGTTCCCTATTCCCCAATTAGTGAAAATATTATATTTTATATGACTAAGTTATGTCCACCTGAAGATTGAAATTATAATTATTTATGTTGAAAACAATGAATATATATATTTATTACTAGTGTGTGACGATATCATTGATGACCAGAAACATCATGTTCTAAATGATGGTAAAAAACCTACTCATGCATGATTTGAATGAGTATGCATCAATAGTATGGAATTATGAGTCAAATAAGACTTATTAAAAAATATATGAAGAAATATAGATAATGACACATAATATATATATATATATATATCTAATATATACACATGTTCTTATATATGACAATCATATGTGTGACACACACAAACAGACACACACACAATGATATATATATATATATGGAATATCATCTACTAGGGATAAACCCAATGAACATTACATTTGGTTTTCTGAAAAAAAAATATTTTACAAGCCTAGGAAATGGGACATAACATTTTATTAAAATGAAAGGCTGGGTTTGTTTGGGGGGGGGGGGTAAACCTTCCTAACATGAAAACTGATCTCCACCATTTTAGGGGGAGAAGGTATAAAGGAATATTCTTTGTGAAATAAATATTTTACATTAGGGGGGGTGTCGGAGGGGGGCGGGGGTCATCCAAACCCCCCAATACAGAAAATAGTATCCCCTTATTAATGTTATAAAATCAGTTGATTAATTTGTTATATTATACTAATTAACTTTTTATTAATTTATGTGGTGATTAATGATGGGTACCCAACCACCTAATAATAATTTAACGGTGTAGGTGCTCAGGTTCCACTGACCTAGTACCCCCTTTCGGATTTGCCTAACACTAGGTAGGTCGGGTAGCTTTCAGCCCATCCTGTCAATCCTTTATCAATATCAATTCACAACCTGAACCCCCTGGGGGGGGGGGGGGGTTAAAGTTACCTTTTAATCTTGAATAAATATTAGCATATTTAAAAAAATATTTTTAATTTCTTTTATTATTTTAATGTAATCATAAGAAATGTGTTTTTGAATTAAAAATAATATTAATTTATTTTAATTCATAAAAAATACTATAATGTGTAAATTTATAAAATTTTAATTTATTTAGACAAATTTATTTAATATATAATGATCATGAAACTTATATTGTCCAATTCATGTCAGTTAATTGGTTATTTATTTATTTAGCAATTCTAATAATCATCTTCTAATAATTATTTATGAAATAGAGATGTACATATAGACTTTAGTTTCATTATATGTATATGGGCCTAAATTTCTAAATTAGATTTATTTATCTATATTAATAATTAGTTATATACAATATCTTACATTTTAGTATTATTATATCATGACATTAATGATAACAGTTATTTTTCGCACAAAGTTTTTGTAATGTACCGGATATGAGTATGACACATTTTATGGGTGATCACTTCAACTCATGTCACAAGGTTATAAAATTATAAAATTACCCATAAATTATGGCTTGATCAAGTATTAATTAAATGTATCAATGATAAATATCAACTGATAATCATATCATTTAATTTTATTTATAAATGGGGTATTTTTTTATATGTGAGTAATTTTTATACACGATCGCATTTAATAATAAGAGAGAATTTGCAGATAAAATTTACATGTGTGGTGATTGTTTTTTTATTTATTTAATTTTTTAGATTTTAGTGAAGTGAAATTGAATAATAAAGTGTAAAGAAAAATTTATTACATTATGTAAGAAAAATAAAAAACTCTCAATGAAATATTTATCCAAAACAGATAGAATCACTTAATATGGAACAAAAACAATTTTATGAGGTGCTCGACAATCCAAGTACAAGGTTCCTCCTAGTGCATTGGAGTTGATATTAGTGAAATGGGATAAATTAAATAAATTGTTGTAAATAATTAGATATATCTATATTGTATCAGCATTTTAGTTAATGAGGTGATAAATACAAGTACATCTTTAATGGGACATAAAAATCCACTAAAATAATCAAGGCGAGGAAAGATAATGCTCTTTGATTATTGAAATCCATTAATAATTGTTTGTGAGGAGTGGTGTATCTACAACATAGAATATTAGGATATTTCTTAACCATCCTTATTAGTGGAATACTGAAGGGAAAAATTATTCAGAATCTAATGTTTTTTGGACAATAGAATTTTTTTAAACTGTCAGTGATATTTTATATAGTCAAATATATAGTTTATTATTGTTGAAAATATTTAATAAAGAATTAAAATAATTAAATTTTATATAATTTAACAATGATTAGTAATACCAAATTTTCACTATAATCTATAATGGAAGTATTAAATATCTTAACGAGAAAAATTATCTACATGTAGTACAGATGTTTGCACAGTGTACAATGTTGTGAAATAAATTCTCTATACCAGAGACCCTAATACCTGTTAAGCCAACTAATTAACTAGGGATGGAAATGAAAATTATGTGAGACATGATGATGATAAATTTTAGGTGTATATCATAATTAAATCACCTATGTCCAATGTGTTGAGAAAGGAATATCTACACATGGATTGTTTTACATGTTCTCTCAATTCAGAGAATACATTGTAGGGAATGGAAAGAGATATATGAATGAGATGATGAATAAACGGAATATCAATAAAATAAAATATATATCATTATAATTCAATAAATCCATTCCTAATATCCTTATAACCCAATTACTCTATATTATAACCATAACACAAACAAAATTGGGAAAAATTCAACATTATGTATTAGATATGGTTCACCAAGAAGATAAGAACATTAAGAAAAATTAATATTCAGTAATTTTGGTGAACATGGATAAATATAATAATAAATTTAAATTATATAGTATTATACTAAATGTACCATTATCAAATTCATCATTTAAAAGTGTAAAATCAATATATAGGAGGTATTGTTTTCGCATGTCATGAGAAATTTATATGGATGATTAAATGAAATGAATTGAAATAAAAGAAATAAGAGGATTCAACATAGTTTATATTTATCATATTATGTAATGAATATATTATAATTATTGGGTATTTAATATTGAATGTCATTTGTACATTTTTATCTAAATTTTGTAACCTTGTATGTGTATAAATGTTAATTTAATTAAGATGAGTTAGCTAAGTGGTAGAGATTGTTAGATTTCAATGTAATTAGTAAGAAGTAAAAATACTTATATTCTCTATTTTCTTGATTAAATTGGAAATTTTAATGAGTATTAACAAGAAAATTATCTCATGTATTATTTGGAAACAAGGGGTAATTATTAATTTTCGTAATAAATGTGGTACGTGGTGTCTCATACTCAAATGATTGTTTAGTAATTTTTGAAAAATTTTAAATATTATTTGAATCTAAAAATAATGACCTAAATACATTTTTCTGTAAAGATGAATCTTAATCGACTAACCCAGAATGTTTTATTCAATGATATACCTATTATAGTGTATAGATTGTTTAGATCTTAAATAATTGTTATTTAAGACAAATTTACTTATATATTTTTGTATAAATAAACCTTTTTAAATAATGGTAATCCATGGAGACTTACATTTTGTTCAACTAGAGAGTCCAAACTATTCTAATCAAATTCCATAGGAGAAATAATATAATTTATAAGATACATTTATGATTTATAAGGAATGTGAAAGTGATCTAATGACTATGAGTTGTTAGAATATATGTTTTTCTCTAAGCCCATGTGTTGATGAATACCATGACCAAGAATTCATAAATCAAAAAAATATAGATTATAATTAATCATAATCCCTAATTTCATTTTACATGTGAGGGACATGATTTTCTTAAAATGAGGATTTATGATGGTTTTTAAAAGGATGATTTTATCATTAAAATGTTCCATGATTTAATTCATAAATAATTTTTCAAGACATTAATGTCCCAATTTCTGTTAAAGGAGAATCAATGAATAGATTTAATATTTCATGTATATAGTATAATTATCCTTTAAAAAATTTATTCAAAAAAATTAGTTGTAAAATGTAACACTATTTCCAATGTAATGATAAATGGATATCATATGAGTAATTATATAAATTAAATACATTATTGAGTAATCTATGTGTTTAGATGAAAAGATTTTGTTAGGAAATATTTAATAAATATGCATGGATCAAGATTAACATAATGTGAATTTATGGTAATCATCATAATGGTTTCTATTTATATTATGTAATTTCCTATGATATAAAATTAATAGTTGAGAGTAGGCAATATTTATATATCTATTTTAGAAAGTACGATAAATGTTGAATTATTCCATGTTTATGATGATTATGCATATGTAGTTGGAAGTGGAACAAATTTCACAAGATTTCAATGAAAAATAATCTTCCAATGACACATACAACATTGGATGTATAAAAGAATGAAATTTTTTTATATTTATATTGGGGGTGACATATATAATTAAACATATATGAATTTATTAAAAGAAAAAAAAATATATTTTTGAAAAGGTAATATGAATTCCAAAAAATTGATTTGATAAGATAAGATGTAGTCTACATTTCTTTTGGTTCTCTAATTGATGTAATTACATTAGTCGGAATTCAAGAGGAAAACTACAAGGGTAGTACAAGTGTGGTGCAAATAATGCTCGATTATTTATACCAAATCGTCATGGTTAAATCCATTTTAATTGCAATTTTCATACCAATATTTATGATAATTGTATTGATAATTGGATGTCAACATAACCATTCATAAAATGTTTCAATTCGATACAACTAGAATCAGTTGATGAAACAATATAATTTAAATAAAAAATTAATGTTGTAGAGATCTATTTATGTATAAATGGAAGAATTGTGATCATATAATATTTACCCAAAATCAATGTATTCTATGATTATTCATGATTTTTGTTGGATATAAATTATTTCCATATAAATATGTTAGTAATATATTGAAAAATAATTTTAGTGTTATATTTAATTAAGTCTATTTGGAAAAATGTCATCTTAATAGAGACTTAAATTAGAAATCGGGTTATAGGGAACCTCATTTATTACATTAGATTTATGGGTTACATGAAACAAGTCTATATATATATATATATTAACAACAAATTAGAATAATTTGAGAGAAAATTGTTTCCAATTTCGAATAAAATTAATTTCTCTAAGAATAAATTTATGATACATTAGACGGTATTGAAAAGGTGGGTGTAATTACTTTGCAATCAATGATAGATCTGTCATATATTAAATTATTTGTAGTTTACATTTCCCACATATGAATTATGGTAGGTAAATATTAGTTAAATATAAGACAACTACATGGGATGTTTTTATAACAATCTAATTATACTCAATAAAGGTCAATGCGTATGTAAATTTTACTAGGATAGAATGGGAAACCACTTATAAGGGGACACAACAAGTCTTCTTATGGATACATATGATATTTTTTGACATTAAGATATGCTAATTTAAAATTAAGGCCATTGATGATACTGGTATACTTATACAAAAAAATGAATAATCTGAATCTTATAATGAAGCTTAAGAAGAATAAAATATGGAATGATGAGTTATAGTTTATGAAACCATACTTTAGGTACTATCCATGATTTCATTGTTATGATTTATAGAAAAAATATTATATCCAGTAGTTTCATATGTTGAGAAGAATCACTAAGGGAGTTGAATTCATAGATAATATATTAAACTTGTATGAAAACAAGGTTATCCACTTTAATAAATCCCTAACTCAGTAGAATAATTATTTTTTCATGTGAGAGCTAACAAGAAGATATTTTAAAAGTTATATGTTGTTCATATGGAAGTTATTTAAATACGAAATCCATATAACCAACATAAAATGTAATTTATTCATCCATATAATATATATAGTGAGTTATGTGATATGTATAGTCACAATTAGTGATCTCAAGATGTGGAGATAATGAGAACTGACCCACCAATAATAACTAAATATGTTTTAGTTCCAATGGAAGTTCAAATCTATGAATATTTGTATTGGTCTCTCAAAATGTGATTAATTAAAAGTTGTATAATTTGATTATGTTCATTGATTGAAATGAAAAACAATGTAATTTTTTTGGCGAGGTTTCATATATTGTGTCCATAAATATAAGTACAAAAATTATTGAATTGTCAAGATAGATTTGGTCTCTTCTGAATGTATGATATGTTTAGGGAATAATTGACATGGATGTAGTAACTTTATAAATTCCACTATAATAGTTATTAATGGAATGTATATCTGGTAAGGAAAAAGAACAATAATTTAGGAAATGATGAATGCAATAATTTTTAATCCATTTTAACGATAAAATGTGAGAAAAAGTGATAATATTAGACAATGATGCAACAGGGAGGTTTTTATTTCAAAAAATATTAATTAACTACTTTGGATCTTTTATGGGTCACTAGAAACTTCCCTTTGTGTACAAATATTATCCTATAGTATTGTGATGTGTTCTAAGATGACCACACACAATGAATTTTCAGAAGCATGATCAAATATAGAGAAATAAAATCTCAGACATGGTGGAAACAACATTTGTTTCTAGGAATTTCACATGTTTAAATAATCAAAATATAAATAAATAAATTATAAATTATTTTATTTAAAAATAACAACCAATTTATTTTATTTAATCATTATATTAATAACATATTCAGTAATTATAATGAAAAGTATTTTTCAAATCAGAATTTATTATTTAATATTCGATAAATCGAATAAGATTTATTAAAGGGATGACCATAGTTAATGATTTTTTTAATCACATAGTGATGTTTTTCAATGATAAGAATATTAGAAAATTTATGAGATATCAACAATATGGTTTATGTTATGTTTTTCAATTTCTGTGTACATTTAAATATTTAACGTTCATAAGATATTATGTGAAATGTATTAATGTCAAAACTATTGTATAAATGAATTTTTAACAACCAAAATTAGATTGATAATTTATTTTGTGAATTCTCCCTTTTCTCCTCCTATCATTCATGTTTTTGGTAGAGTAAGTGAAGGTAATTTATAATATTTCATATCACATGTTCATGGATCATTATTTTGAACTCCCATGATCATGATCCCATAAAAGGGCATCAGATTCTCCATGTTAGTTCACTGAGTTCATTAGTGGACCATAATAATGATTTTCTCATGTATATGGAAGACCTAGATGTTTATTTTTTGATTTATTTTGATTGATAAACACCGATGATGGGGAAACATGTTTTCTTTTGAAATTGGATGAGGAGTTATTTCAGTATATATTTTAAATTTTAATTATATATTTTATTTAGTTTTCACATGATCTATGGATGACTTCTGGAAGGGTATATAGGATTAAATATTTTGAAATAAAAATACTCTGAAATGTTATAATTTATAGTTTTTAAATCCTCCACAAGACTTATATTCCATCATAATGTATATGTGGTCGATGGTATAAATTCTAAGACAACATTAGTACATTGACTGAATTTTTATTAAATACATGATTTTTATATATTAAAATAGTTTTTGGGAATGTTTATAATCATTTAAAGAGTTCTAGATCATATATGATTGATTTTTTCCACTTCTATGATGATTTCAAAATCCCTATATTGAGATAAAATGAGGTCTTTTGTGTCTACACCAATATGGTATATATGATGATCAAATATATTCAGATGAAAATCATGCAATGTGATCATTCGACAATGTGAACGTCATGTAATTTATTAATGTACATGGTTGGTCAATACATGGATAATTATGAATTTTTGAGTAGTAAATACTGTACCATAATACAATATTCCCCATGGTAACTCAGTGGTTTTGAAATAGATTATATTATATTGGATACTTTCATATGATCAAAATCGGGGACAAAGGTTTAGATATATATCATAATAGATATATTAAAATCCAAAGTATTACTAATTATTATCAAGAGGAATATATTTTATTATATTTATTATTTTATCAATCCATATTTGTTTTAAATTCTTTAATGTACCGTGGGGTCATTGTTTGTGGTCTGATAAATGGGGACTACGTTTAACTCAGAAAGATGATCTATATGTAATTTAGATTTTGTCCACATTGGGTTTTGAATAGGTCATTCACAATGTATTTACTTTAACATGATAAATAATAGATTTGATTTTTTTACTTTCAAAATTTTATTTGGATTATATTCAAGAAGTATTGGATATGGCTACACAATTTATTACATATAATTCAATATAAGGATATGTTTCACAGATTCAATGAAGAATTATTATAAGAAGAAGAATTAAAATAAATATGATATTTAAATTGTTATATTCTAAATTAATATATATACCTATCATATCTATATTCCAATATATTTATCAAATGTTTTCATATTTATCATAATATGGAATATATAAACTAAATTATTTCAAATTTAATTGTTATAGTCACACCATCAAATAAGATATTTAGATATTCTATTAAATTCTTTCGACTATAGGGTATATGATATCATGTAACTTCCTACATAATAATAAAAGTTAATTTTAGTATTATCTTTCAATAAATGAAATTAAATATGATATATTTTATCACCCTGAGAACTTATTATTTATTTTCCTTTAAATGAATTAAATTTCTTTGATTTCTTTTGATACACACATCTACAAGTCTCAATTTTTATTATTGAATATGATATTTTTATAAAAATATAATAAAATGATCATATTTATATTTAGTGGAACAAAAATTCTATTTTTTAGGATGCTAATCAATTTTTAACATTCTTTCAAAATTATCGTACAATGGATTTTTTAACATTTCCATTCGAAATAAACTTTTCTGAAAATTCAAGAATATAATATTTTAAATTAATCTTTTTAATTATAGTAATGTCTTATAATATTATAAATTATGAATATATTAAAAAAATATTCATATATATAAATAGAAGAACATATAGAGAAAAAAATTAATATATTTATGATAACTATTTATTTTAAAAAATCTTATGTTTAAAAAGGACTAATTTTTATCCATTTTAATTTATTAAAATAATATTCTATGATTAATGACACAAAATAATTTAATAGATTATATATCAAACTATATTAATATAATTCTATATAATTATTATTAATATTAATATAAGTTATATATTATTATCTTATTCATGAAAATTGAATTTCTGAAAAAATGCATTTTCTTTACGATGTGTGGGTTGTTTTAAACTAAATTTCACCACTTATTTAAATTTAATTTTTTAAAATAGCTTAAATATTGGGAATATTAATAATTAATATTTCTGAATAATTTCTACATAATTTTTCATCATACTCATTTGTAAAGACATAAAATACTTAATTACACCGATTAAGGTTAAACATTATTTTTCACATTACATGAGATTTTATTAAATTTTAATAATACATACATATAGATTTTTTATTTTACAAAATATATTTTAAATATATAATTAGTGGTTAAGGATTTTTTTATAATAATATTTTTATTTTAAAACATGATTCATTTTATATGTTTCTGGATTCAACAAACCATTTATTCAGTCAAATATTTTTTTTTTATTTCTTAGGAACCTTGGGTTATATTCACTTCCAATTATTTAATTGTTTTGGGAATTTAAAAAAATGAAACCCTCCATGATTATTAAAGAGAACCCCATCCCCAAAAATTTTCACACCAATCTTGATATTTGGATAAACAATAACCCTACAAAATGCCTCCCTAAAATACTTATACACATTAAATATCTTCTGGTCATCCATAACTCTATGCCTAGTGGCCTTAATAGGAGAATCAATAGAGGTTTATATATGAGAGGAAATCTGTCTAATGAAGCTGCTTCTTTTTTCATTCTTATTTACACCATAATTTTTTTATTAGAAATTAAAATTTAATAATACTCATATTTACCATATTTTGACATGTTATTATGTTAATGAAATAAAATTTGTCCTTATTCTACCACAAATTTTTTTAAAAAATTCCATTTCTCATGTATACAGTAGACTACTTCCTCGTGGATAGATGTAATTTGTTGTCCATCACTAACTAACATAGTTCTCCAT
The DNA here is from genome assembly GCA_963277665.1 of Viscum album. Classification (NCBI taxonomy): domain Eukaryota; kingdom Viridiplantae; phylum Streptophyta; class Magnoliopsida; order Santalales; family Viscaceae; genus Viscum; species Viscum album. The sequence goes on from OY728160.1 coordinate 714,993,482, forward strand.
ATAAAAGTAAATAATTAATATATATGATAAATATGACATGATAATAACTATGTAGAAATTATTATACCATCAAATTCATTACCCCTGCACCCATCAAGTGAATGATGTCATTAGTCATGGGTATATATGACCTGCCCTCTCCACCATGCGATGTGATTTTTTATATTCAATTTTAATTAATTGTAATAAATATGCAACAAATTAAAACCAAAATATTAAAAACACCATTTTTCTTCTTTATAAGATCCAAATATATCATATTATCTAGACTCATAACATCCTTGACAAAACATGCCTGATAAAATAAGAAAATTTAAACACAAAAGAATTGTGATAAGGAAAGATTGTTAGTGAATGAGTGAAAATATGATATAATTTGATCATATATAATATTATAATTATTTAAATGAATATTGAATAAGTTTTTGGCATATTTTAAACTAATATTTTAGAGGATAATGAGATCTCAACTAATGTGACATTTTTGGTGAGGGTCCAAATTTTAATTTCAATTCATTTTGGAATATATATTAATATTATGCAGCAATTTGATATATATTGTATATAATCATCACATTTTATAGATAATTTCTTTAATATTTCATAATTTATGATTATTTCATTTTAAATTTTAATTATTTCATCTAATGGGATTAGATATGATTATTAATAATATGTTAAGGAATTTTATTAAACAATTTCTTCTCATTAGTGTATATTACTTTTCAATTTCAATTTATATTATCAGATTATATGTTTATGGTATTTTTATTATTGTATATTATATTTCACTTTTCATGTTAATTTACATTTTATACATGTAATTAATCTATTTATTAATCGTCACATAAATGGAATGATCATTGTAAAGAGTTTCAACTCTATTTTTAATTTATTAAGACTTATTTTAAATTCCGCACATATTTATTCTTATGTTCTCTATGTAGTTCCCCTTTTAGATAATTTTTCATTAAAATTTAAATTTAAATTAAATATTAATATTATTTTCATCATGTACATGATTGTTACCTAAAATTAATCCAATTTCTATATATGGTGTTTAATTTTAATGTTATTTATGTAATTGGAAAATTTGATTAATTTATATCCATTATTGAAAACATATATTTTTATCATAATGAATATTATTAATTAATTAAATAATTAATTAAATAAATTAAGAATTTTTTAGTCATGAATTGATGGGTGGGGTCTTGAATTATATTTTACTTTGATTCCTTGACATGTCTCTGGTGACAAATCAATTAGTCAAATTAAATGGGGGGTTTCCAAATAGTTTAAAACTATCATGAGAATTGTTTTGAAAAGAGGGGTAACAATATTTATAATATCACGATGTTAAATAATTAATCATTAAATTCATTTAGAGTCCAGTTATTTCAATTATGGCTGAGACATTTACATTTTTAGTATTTCTATATGTATTTTATAGTTATTTTACAGACTAAATGAATGTTATGTTTAGTTATTTATCATTCCATATTGATCAGAAATTATTTAATACTAATGCTATTGATTAAATATAATATTTTTTAGATATTCATCTCACCATATTGATTATATTTTATTTACTAATTATATATTCTACTTTATGTAACCATTAGTGTGCATTTTAGAAAAAAATTATGTTGTATGCTTTCTACATGATTTTAAGAATAATTATTTTTATGAGTTCAAGGATTATGAATGTTTTCCATTACTATGTTTTATTATTTTAACCCCAATGTTAATGCGATATCATGTATGCAACTTGATTTACAATACTATGAATATGATAAGTCCTTTTGGGAATGAACCCTTGTTTCTATAAAAATGTCAAAAAAATAGACACTGAATCATGGGTACATTGGTTCTGGATGTGGAGATTGTATTATATAAAGTTTTAATTGAAACTATTGAAACATGATTTAGGAAAACATATATAAATCAACATAACCCTATTATTTAATTTTATGATTTTTATAGAAGAACAACATTATTTTTTCAAAAAGATGAGATTACATGGATTTTTTTACAAATACATATTCGTTTGGAATCTAAATTTGGAAGTGGTTCAAGAAAGATTGTATTGAGGGGTAATAAAATTACAATGGGAATATTATAATTTTTCTTTATTTTCACCAAGTGAATGAACACATTCATTAATGTAAACATATTTTGATACTCATTAGTGTTATCTTTAAGATGATTTACATTTTCTTTAAAAAAAATTATGAAGGATGTGAAAATAAATTTATACCCAGAGAAACCATGTATATGATTCCATGATTAACTATGAATAAATTTTAATTTTTTGTAAAGTGTTACACCATATATAGAATCATACATTTTTTTATTATACTTCTTAATGTGATGGTATATTACAATGTATTCCATTATTTATAAATAGAACATGGAGGAAGGAAAGTTAATAACACTCATGTATAATATATATATATTTTTATACTAGGTAAGCCAATACTGATGGTATTGGGAACATGAAAACCATCTAAATAAAACTGTTAGTTAAACAAGCTATAAAAGAAGCAGTGCATAGTTGAAGAATATTAGTTTATTAAATATGATTCTTCTATAATGGATCATGTCATGCAGAAGAAGCCCCCATCACTTATTGGAACTACTAATCATATTCTATCTAAGAAATGGATTAATTACCTTTATATTATATTAGTGATATTGATATTTATTGAAAAGAAAAATGTTTTATTTTAACCATATTATCCCAATGTATGTGCTGAAAAATGGTGGATATTTATCAATATTACCAAGGAGGAATAAGAAATAGAACACATGCAATAGATATCTTTTCGAGAAATTATTTTCTAAAAAAATACTTCATGAGCAACATACTAACATGAAGATAATGTTTTATAAATTAATTAAAATAGATGAATAAAGTGTCAACATGTATGACTATTCGTTTACATGTTACAAAATAATGTTATATATTATGTACAAAACATGGAATATAGGAATAACCATTTATTTGAATGGATTGCATAAATTAACCAAATGGAATTATTGTCTCATAATTTTGAGTCAGATAATGATATAATTTTTTCTTCTATTAAATTATAGAGGTAATTTTATAGATCCTATTTTTTCAGGGTATTCCAAAAAAATAATTGGTAATCTAAGTACCATTGAAAAAGTATTGAGTTAAAAAATAAGAACATAGTGAAAAAATATCAATGTTGTGAAAATCTTGTATAATTCATCAATATGAATTATTTATGGGAATTATAGTTTTTTATATGTGAAGAGGTAAAATTCATTAAGATAAATAACACATATTGAAGAGAAATTGTTTTTATAGTGCTTTAACTATAATAAACTGGTTAATTATTAAAAAATATTTTCGATCAGTCAAGGGATCATGACCCAAAAAAGGATATGGGTGGATGGTGAAGCATATGAAATCACTACAGCTAAGGTGGATTCAGGTAAATATGATGTGGAAGGTACTTTACCCATAATATCAAATTTATATATCCTATATTTTATTTTGTTTCCCACACACTTTTATGTCATTCATTTTTTCTAAAAACATTATATATTTCCCAAACACAATAATACAAGAGTTTATTGTGAAAACTCACAGTGAATGTCACATTACAACAATGATGTGTCAGGAAGTACCCATTATGAAAATAAAAAATCATTTATTTGAGTTATTTTTTTTCCTACCTATGGTTGACTTAGAAATAATCTTTTGAATGGACTGGATTTCAAAATATGAAGAAAATAATTATTAACTGGAGAAGGAAAATATGATTCAGGGTAAATGATGTATAATTTCTTATCATTAGAGAAAATATTTTATCAACTAATACATTTCTGGATCCACACCTAGTAATGATACTGAATGAGTTTTTTTCAGAATAATATAAGTATCAATTAATGGAATGAAATTTTATTCATCAAATTAAGGATACAACTGTTGTGTAAGAATATAATGATGTATTTATTGGGGAATATCCTACAAATAAACTAGAGTGTGTAGTGATGTCTTCATTTGATTAATTTTTTTATGAATGAACTATATCAAATAATCCTTATTAAAATTAAACTATGGAAATATTATAGAAAAATAAAAAACTAGAGGAATTTTGTGAAAAATGATTTATTCACCCCAATGTTTCACTAGATGGAGCCCATGATCTCTTATTTAATAAGTAATATGGATCCATGTGGTCATGTAATTGTTGTAGGGAAATAAAATACTTTATGATAAATAATGAGTATCATTTTTATTATGTTTATGAATTATCTGACCAACATAATAGTGGTCAATAATTTTTGATGATTTACCTCTTCATTGGTTATCATCAATTTTTATGAAGCAATAAATTCGAATGAAACATTCCATACAAGGTATGTCTATTAAATATTTTCTACAATGCCATTTGGAATGAAAAATTAACGTTATCTTTTTATAGAACATGTAAACATAGTGTTAAAAGAAATAATGGTTTATTTATTTGGTATTCATTGATGATATCTTTGATTATTTCAAAATAATTTATGGAAATGATAACCTGTTGAAGATCATTATTCAGACTCTTATATGAAAATTTTTATATGGTGAAGTTAATATGTTTTATTTCTATCTTCATGAAATTTATTTTCATAGCCATATTTTCACTAATGATATGATCTCAATTGATCATGTAAAGAAAATAGAGTTCTACAAATGAACTACAACAATAAACATAAATAAGGTATATTGTTTAATTGGTTTGAGAGGTTATTATTTGTGATTCATTCATAATTTTTCATTACTCGATAACCCATTATCCCAGATTACATGAAAACAAGTTATGTTCATCAGAAAAAGGAATGTGATGAATGTGTTGATGAATTTAAGAGGATATTTTTTTTCATTGCCTTGATTCCATATCTTACATTATGTAGTGATGGATTTTTTATAAATGTTTATTCATTTAAGAATGTAAGTGTTTGTGTATTTATAAATATGATATGTTAATTCCATATGAATCATGGCATCTAATGAATTTGGAATATTACTATCCATCTCAAGATATTGAGTTGGAAGCTATAAAATATTTCATGGAGACATGGAGATATTATATCTAGGTGGAATATGAGAGATATACATTAATCATAGTCGCCCAAAAAATATTTTTTAATAGAATGGAATGAATATGATGAAATGATAATGCCTCAGTATACAGGAAGGTTATGATTTCATATTACACTAAAACCTTAAGAAAATGAATAACGTAGAAAATGAATTGAGTAGGAAATATCAGGGAGTTACAACCCCAAATGATGATGGAGATGGATCATATATTTATTGATATAGTAATTATTGATATAGTTATTATTAAGGAAGGGGATAAAGAAATTGTTTAAAATTATTGAGAAAAAATATTTACCAGAGAAGATAAATATTTTTCACTTTAATGATCATTAATTTTGAAGAAAATTATTATTGTGAATGATGGAATATTTGTAGACTTCATTTAGAAATATAGATTTATAAAATTCTGAAAGAGATTATGTCTTCCATATATGCCTAAGATATAAAGGGAACTTCAGGTTAACACTCAGAGTTCCTGTTTATATATACACATTGATAATACTAATTTGCATATGGGGTTTAGGGAATAATTTTTGTGGGATAATATAAAGTGGAAAATTTTAGAATATGTATCCTCTTGATTAGATTGTGATAAGATCAATGATGACTAAAATAATAATTGAGGTTCTATTCATCCTCTTCATATTTCAATGTGTGAATGGGATACAATTATTGATAAATAATTCACTAGATTAATATTAAATCATATAAATAATGATAGAGTATAAGTTATTGTTGATATATTTACCAAAAATTCACATTTTCTATATAGAAGATATTATTTATCCCTTGATATCTTGGTATTTATCTATATTAGTTAATATATAAATATTTTTCATGTACCTATTTTAAAATTTTAGGATTTTGATCTTTGATTTACATTCAAATTTTGGAAACCATTTTTGAATGTTCAAGATACTTCGATTTATATTAAAACCATAAACCATAATAAAACGAATGAATATTCCATGAATATTATTCAATCATTAGAAGATTCATTGTGGTGATGATCAAATGAATTTATAGTTTTGTGGGAATTTTATTTACCGTTGGTAAAGTTTTCTTATATAAATAGTTTTTATTCATGTATCCAAATAAAACATATTAAGCATTATATAGTTAGATATGTAATATTCCAACACATTAGAATGATGTTTGAGATTGGAAAATGGTAGTCCCTATACTTTTTTGAGTGAAAACAATGAAGTTATTGAGTATTATAGAATATATTAATTCAATCCAATTTTGGAAATGGTTTCATTGTAAAAATACTGGAATGATCTGGAATATCATGTTAGAGATCACATAGTAACAAAAGTATATACATGGATGTGTTTCCAATGGTTTAGTATGAATTGAAAACTAATCCCCTAGTACATCATGAACTTTTAATGTTTTTAAAGGATTGGAGATGGGGATTACCAGTACACAATTAATACAAGCCTCTATAAGGTATATGATGTGTTATATATATCACTGATAAGGAATAACATTATATAAAAATCCCAGGATCTCACTTTTTCTGAAATATAATCTGATCCTGATTATTCTTATAATGAAGTGTCATCAATAATCTTGATACTATATATCATTTATTGAGGAATCTGATGACTTTATTGGTAAAAGGTATATTGAAAAATGATTAAAATAGTGGAAGCAATGTGGGATCCTGAGGATGTTAAAAAGATGAACGTACCACATTTTTATATAAGGTAAATATGATGAAATTTTTTATGATGAAATTTTGGCAGGAGGGAAGAATGAAACACCTTAACACTTTAGCATATATTTCATTTAAATAAATTCAATCTCCTTGGTAGATTGAGATATACACATCCTCAAACACAAAATACAGATGGTGAAAATTATATTTTAGTTAATATATAACCTAATAAATACATTGATATTTATTGTCATAGAATTTATAATGTTATTGTAAGGATATAAATTAGAACATTATTGGGAAAATTAAGACTAAAATTAATTTGTGAAAATTTTATTTGAAAATATGATTTGATAAATATTTGAAAATATAATATTAAATAATTCATATATTTACATACTATAATGTATATTAATATTATTAATTAAAAAATTATTAACTATAAAATTTATTGTATAAATTAAATAAAATTTGGATTTCAAAGGGTTGTTTTTCATTAAATAAGTATCATTATAAAAAACCTCATTTTTAAATAGACTAATATCTACCAATTTGAGTTAATTAAAATAATATTTAATAATCAATGATATAAATTATATAAATATATTATATATATTAATATATGAATTTATATCCATATAATGATTATTAAATGTCATTTAGTTTTTATATGTTGATCATATGACTAAAAGATGCATTTATGGAAAACTAGTTATTCAATTGGATTTGCAGGATTGTCTTAAAGATAAATTATACCACTTATGAAAAATAAATTTAATAAAATGGATTCATTATTTTAAATCATATTAATAAATTTTAATATGTATGTTAATTTTTTTATTCATAATAATTAGTAATTAAATTAAATTTGAATTACCCCTCTTAAGGTCAAATAAAAATTTTCATGATAAAAGGGATTCTGTTAAAATTTAATTTTCCAAATATATATATTTTTTATTTTATTAATTGGATTTAGTATTTATAAATATGTTTTATAAACTATATGATATGAATAATTTTATTTTAATCATAAAATTTTCATTACATGGTATTGAAAATTAAAATTGTAAAAGAAAGTAAAATTAAATGAAAAGTGAAAAACATGTTCAAAAAATATTTCTTCATTTTTGGTTGAGGTGTTTTTAGAAAATTACATCCTTTGAATCTATTATTTATCAGTTTTTAGGAACTTTGGGTGAGAGTGATATCCCATTATTGAAAATTTTTCTATATTTTAAAAAATGCCACTCAAACTCAATTATTATTGTGTAGTCCCCTATCTTAGAAATTTATACATCTATTAAAATTTTATTCAATGAATCCTTGAACAAATATATTCCCAAAATTATTTTAAAACATTCAAGAGATTAAGGAATTCTATAATGACCAACTTTCTGGTCCATAAGAGTTTATCATAACAATGTTTCTCTATGAGATGAGAATCACCATAATGAAGATCATTCAATTTATTTCTTATTTTTTCAAATTTAATTATGTTTAAAAAAGTTAAAAATAATGAAACCATTATATCTAATATATTAAAATTTATTTATTTTTATGAAATAATATATATCATTACTGATCTCTAGCTGTTGGGAAATGAATTCATCACTCTTGAGTATAGTAGACTATCACCTCAGGAACCAATGTATTTTGTTTTCCAACAAAAACTGACATGGGTAGTTATAATTATGAATAAAATGAAAATATTTTATACATATTAAATTATATTAATTATTTGAAATAAATATACCATAAAATTTCTTACCCTTTTACCCATTAAACATTTCATCTTTATTGGTGTGTATGTACCACCTACCATCTCCATGAAGCGATACGATTCATTTTCATTGACCAATTTTGATGAATTTTTATTAAGAAAAATATAAGGAAAAAAATAAAATTTAGAATGGTAATATCTTTTTTATATTAGTTAACTATATACCATGTTTATTATTTAGATAATTCATGAAAAAGCACGCATGATAAAAAAGGAAATTAACTCCCAAAACAATAATGATAATGAACAATTGTTATCAAATGGGTGATGAGATGTTACAAAGGATTATATATGATTTTATAAATATTAATATGATTCGATTAAAATTTATTAATACGTTTTATACTAAAATATAGGATAAAATTTATCTCACAACTAAAGGGAAGGGTCTTGTAAGGTACTTCATCACAATTTCCCATCATTGGTGAATATTTTAATGTGCAATGCCTATTAAAATTAAACAGTGTATACACTACAACCTTTACATGAAATATGACGAATCCATAACATTTCATGGTAATTGGAGTTTTAATTTGAATTATTTAATCCAAGGTTATATGACATGAATTTTAGTAAGTGGTAATTAAATTTTTAACCAAATTTATTTTCCTTAGGTTGTATCACTTTAATACTATATTTGATATTTTAATATTATGTGTGTAATGTATTTTTATTATTTAATTTTTTATTTATACTTTTCAAGTTTATATAGATATTATAATTATAATATTTACATTCATTAATCCTTAATAAAATGTTATGATTATTTTTAGGTATTTTATATCAATTTCCACCACATTGGGACATATATAACGTCATACACACATATATTTTTATGTGGTATATATAATTCCCCTTTGACAAATTTTTTCACAATAAACTAGATTTATATTATATATCAATTTTACGTTTATAACTAATGTGATTATTTTATAAAATATTTACCATTTAAACATATGAATTTTACTTTGAAAGTACTGTTTTTAATTGGGAAATATTGAAAAATTCATATTCTTTATTCAATGATTTTTTTTAGAAATAATAATATTGATTAATTATATCAAATATTCTATATATGAGTAATTATTTATACATCAAGTGATTCATGGGAAATTGAATTATATAGGCCTTTGAGGCAACGATAGGTCTCTTGAGACTGATTAATTAGCTATATTAGACGAGTTTTTACCATTATTTTTAAAATTTCATAGGTACGGAATTGAAAGTAGTGGTATCAGGATGTATGCGATCATAACATATAATTATTCATCATTTTTTCATTTAAAATTTATTTATTAATGTTATACATTATTTCATCTCATTGATATAATCTTTGGATGAATTTTTTTTTGATGACTCAAATTAATTTTTGTTCAATTATATAACATTCGATATTAATTATAACTTATTTAATTCTAATGTTGTTGATTAAACATAATTTTATTATTGATTTAACATTAAATATTAATTTAAATATATATAATAATGATACATTCCTCTATAATTATCCCTTAATGATTATTTTTTATTACACATTTTCTCCTATGATATGATGAATACTTCATTAATAAAGTTCAAGGACTCTGAATGTTTTCAATTAAATTGTTTCATTATTTCATTACCAATGTAAAATGGGTATGATATATGTATATTGATCTCTAACTTCTCTAAATTGATTGTAACATCAGGTCTCTACATCTAATATTCATGAAAATTTAATTATGTACACATCATATATTAGGTTATAATGATCTAGATTGTAACATCTATTTTACAGGCAGGAAGAAATTGGGTTGAGATTATCGAATGTTTTATATGATGAAATCAGATGAACTATCAAGTAATTTAATTACTAATGTATTCTAAACCAATGAAAATACATGAGTTCATTATAAAAAAAAACTCATTTTTAGCTTCATGTGAATTTTTTATATAGTTAAACCAAAAATCTTTAATCTTGTAGTTCTCTTACCCTCCACCATTATCAATCATGAAGAACAAGAATATTTTTAGTGAAGAGATTCTACTAATTGATATATGGTAGAGTAAAAAACTACTAGTGGATCACTCTAGATGATGGATGTATTTTGGATAACTATCATCTGTTCTTCATCAGGAAAATGGGATGATGATATAAGAAGTAAGAAACATGTGTGAAATTCATAGTTCCTTACTTTTAATGTTGATTTAATTTGTATTTATAACAAGGTGTTCCTAGAATTTTTTTTTATATTTCCTTCAATATGTTTATAAACATTTCTAGATCCTTTAAAACATAAATAAGTATTTATTCTGATGGGAATATGGGTGTCAAAATGTTTAAATAACCAAAATAACCCTAATTACAATTAATTTTCAATGAATTAAAATAAAAATGTGACATGATAGAGATTTTAGGAGGTCTGAGGGCCCATATGTGAACTCAATAGTATTTTTTAAGAAGACGTGCTAGCTTCTTTTATCTCATTAGAAACATGACAGACCAGTGGGATTATTTACACTCAATTGGACATATATTATCATGATCTCATTTAAAACCCATATGTAACCAATAATGAAAACCATTGAGATCTGTAAACGTTCACTAAAAGAAAAAAAACTAGGCACGGATGCACAATATTTAATATTAGGGCTCCTAATAGGTGATAATTTTGGATGATTATTTTTTAAGTTACCATGATGAGGTACACTGTATAAGGAATCACCCTTGAATGGCTGCACAAAATGTGTGGGTGCGTGATGCATGTTCATAGGAGGATGCGTGATTGAGACAAGGTTTTTTGGATGAGTTTGTGTGGTAGATAATTACTCTAGGAAGGTTACTACACATAGTTATACATATATGTAGGAATAGAGAGGTATTTCACCATTTTATGAACACATATGTGGGCACAGATGATGGCACATAGTGGAAGGGAACCATTTAAAGGAATTTCATCCCATATTTTTCTATATTGACATTTCCAAATGTGTTTGCAGAAATAGTTTATTGGAGATATTTAAAAGGTGGTTAGATTTAATTGAATACCTAGGATATTATATTCAGAGTTCCATATACACTAGATAAGAACACGAATCACACCCCATTTATTTTTTTATTTATGGTTCACTATTCCAATGATTATCATGAGATAGAGGGAAAATATTTTAAAATTTTTTGTCCCAGTGATACATTGAATAATAATAACAAACATGACTTGGTAAAGGTTAAAACACTAGGGTTGTAAATTTAATAAGATGGAAGAGAAATATTACAGATTTTAGAGGAATGGTGTTCTAGTAATCACATCATATCAATTGAAACCATGTTTAATGTAACATGTATTTATAAAATATGGGGTGTTTTTTTCTTAAATTAGCATTATTTAGGGAAACCTATCAATTGTGGGGAAACTATACACAATGAAATATTAATTTTCTAATACTCTCATGTGATGAAATTAGTTTATATGTAACAAACCACTCTATGGAAATTACATTTCATATGGGATAGACCATAAACAGTACAATATCTACATCATGAATTAAGGTCTTTAGGTCATGAAGTTCAACATATTTAAATAAATAGATTATGTACATATATTTATTATATTATGAGAAATAAATTTTTATTTACAATTTAATGTTATACAATAAGAACATTATCAAAATATTTTATTGTTAAATAAATTTGTACATAAAAAAACTCATGTTATTGGGGGTCCTAAAAACTATATTTCGTTGATTGAATTTGTAACATGCAAAACTATAGTTAAACAAACTATGATATAGTATTATAATATTAATATTTTTTATGACATTAATCACATTGACATTTTATTTGGTGGTATGAATTTTATTATATAAAATATTAATAACTTATGGATTCATATTTGTAAAATTAATTCATTGGCTATCAATTAATTTGAAATCAAAAAACCATTTCATTTCAAAAATTGTAGGTTTCTGAAAAATAATTATTTTGTGGAAATTTATTTATGTTAATAACCAAAATTAAATTTTTTGATTATTATTTAAATTATATTTATATATTATATATTCAATCATATTTTTTACATTCATTTCATATTATTTCAAAATAAATTTATTACAATAAACTTGGTTTTAGGCGTAAAAATGTTTTTTTCTAAAACATGTCTTCCTCGAGTATTATGCACTTATTTTTAAAAATAATATCATAAAATTTGAGAAATTTATTCATGAAAAATTTATTCCATATTTGGAATAACAAGCATAAAATTTGGTAAATGTCACCATTTTATATATGGTCAATATGACAAGTAAACATAATAAAATTTATCACCTATGTAATGGGTAAATCTCATTAATTTAGGTAAAAAACAAGTTATATGGCCATTAGATTCATTATATTTATAATTAATTGAATTAAAAAATACTCCCATCAAATTAGGATATCAATTTATTTTTATAAAGGACTCTTTTCCTAAAAAATTACCTTTATAATTTTTAAATCAAATAATGTTACAAAATATAACTCTCATAGATTTTAATATTTATTATGTGTTCAAAAAATGACATGAAATATATATTAATGAATATAAATTTCTATTTTATGGAAAATATAATTCATTTTATTATGATAATTAGTTTAATAAATTTTTTTTAACTAATTACCATAAATTCTTTTGCAACACTTATACAATATTTATTCAGCAAAAAAATATAAATGATATTAAAAATATTAAAAGTGTTAGTTTTTTAAATTATATTATTCCACATATTTTATAGATAAATATATCATATTAATTACTTTTAAAAGAATTATATTAAAATTATGAATTTTTTATTATTTATTCAGGTCAAATTAAAAAAATACATTCAAAAATTACTGCATTGATATTTTTTTAAAAAATATTTTATTAAATTATTTTAAAAACATAAAAAATAAAGAATTTTGAAAAGGTGGATATTTTATGGTTGAAAATTTCATTTAATGGAAAATTATTAACCAATTTTAATCTTATATATAAAATTATAACCCTTTAAGAGTTAAAAAAGTTCTTACCATAGTTAATGTTAATATAGGATAATTGTGAGGTTAAACCAAAAGATATGTTCTAAAAAAAATAAACCAATCCATTTTTTATGTATTTAGAATCCATATGTTATTATCATATAATAAAATTCCATTCATAGGAATTTTGGATAGATAAAGACTTTATTATATTTAAATCATTTACAAAAATTCCAAATGTTCCTCTCCACTAAGTAATATAAGGGAACCACTCCATTCTCCATTCACCACCACCATGAGTAGACTCCATGAATATAAACCTATAAAAATATATTCTTAAATTTCATATGAAAATTATATCAATTAATTTATTCCCATAATACCAACACAATGATTTCATAGAGGTGATTTTCAGGATTTATTTTGAAGGATAGGTAATCAAATTAATCTGATCACTTTTTTTTAATTATACTCTTATTTCTATAATTACAGGATATTATTCATAAAATAAAAAATATAACAAGAAAAATAGAATAATATTGTATATTAAATATATAATATACATTATCCACCCTCATTAAAATAAAATTCAATGTGAATTTTTCATTTGTTTGGGGGTAAGACTTACCAGATTTCGAAAGCTAAACAAAAGATATTCCTCCATAATAATTCATGACGTATTGAAATGGGTTTAATTTTTATAAATAATAACTATGAAATAATTATACTTATATAATTAAAATATATCATATACTTTCTTTCAATTCAATTATTTGGAAAATTATAACATCACTTATTTGTACATGTGTACTTCAACCTCCATTAATCAATGTGATTCGTTTTCCATTTCCTATTTAAATGGAATTAAATAAGAGGATATATAATTAATATTTATTAATTTTATGATATAATAATATTTTTTTATGTTTAATTATTATTTACCTTTCTCCCCTTCCAACCATCATAAATAGAAAACAATGTTCTTGGGTGTGTACGACCTACCGTCTATACGAACACTGCAATTCATTTCTTTATCTCTATCTTTTATAATTAAATGTAAATATACATTAGAAATATATATAGATATATATAATATTATATATTTTTTAAATGATTCTTATATATATTTTTATAATAAATTTAAATCTAATATATAGTAGTTTAGAGTGTGTTGGATTCATGTGGAGGTCATTGTAAGGGATTTTCCATCTCACTTTTAATTCAGCGAGACACACACCACAATAAAAAATTGATTCTTATAATTGATTTATATAATGATTATTAATGTTTTATGATTCTTGTTATAAATTTCATGTGGATTTACATATCTATTAAAGGGTTATTCATACATGCGGATTATGATTTGAATTTTATCTATGCGGTAAAGGATTGATATTACAAACACATTATTTAATCAAGATTCGTAATGATTATGTTATGCTGGATGAATCTTGAAGTCTAAAACTCAAGAAACTATTAATTATTTTTCTCATCTTTTTCATTTCTAGTGAATACATATTTGATATTAGAATTCCTATCTTTAATTTCTCAAGATACTGAAATAATATTTTTAACCAAAATCAACTTCATTTCTATATCTGGTGGGTAATAATTTTTCATATATATAATTTTTTTTAAATAAATTTCATGAACGATTTAAATTTTATCATTTGATTTATTAAAGTGATTCTTACAACGATATAATTTATAAAAAATCACTTAAAATTAATCATCTCATCATTTTTCGAAAGAGCTATGTATTGACTTATTATAAAAATATGCTAGGGGAGTGTTTTCATTTATCTTATATGGATTGAAAATAACTTAACAACACCATGATAACTAAATACTATAAATATTCAATAATAATATTCGAAGAATATTTTAAAATAAAAATTATTTTCACTATATTTTATAAATATATTGTTTTTGAAATGTTTTTGTTAAATGGAAAGGGTAATTTTTTAAAGTTTATTTTATTGATATTTTAATGGTACATATAATCATCAATGAAAAAATCACGTTATTTCACTTATTATTTATTGGGTATATAATACAAGGATACTAACCTTATTATTTCTATGATTTTTTTATGACAAGAATATATTTATCAAACCTAATTTTTTCCAAAGGTTATTCCATGGTGAAATGTTTACGAAACCCATTCCATTAATCCATTTCTTCTATTATGATATGATATAATGATTAGGAAACCTATTTTATTTACCCTGGTTATTACAAGTTGAAATTTTTATGAAACCTCTTTCAATTAAAGGGTTTTTATATTATGTATATTTTCAGATCCTACAGAACAAATATTTATGATATTAATTATGAGATCAATGGTCTCAAAATTATATTGGACTTCATTGTGTTAGGTAAAGATTCATACCTCATGAGACAAATAAGACCATAATGGGAGGTGAAACCAATTTATTAAGGGACTCTAACCTGTTTGACTGTCTTAAAAGGTAACTATGACTAATATGATTGTTAAGAAGGAAATATAATCTACTTTGATAGCAATGGAGGTGAAAAATTAATAATAGAATGGTTTGGGGAGAAAACTAAATCCAAAATGATTTCTTCTTTATTATTCCTAGACTAATAAATAAATGATTTTATATTCTTATGTGTATTCCACAACTCAGATTTTTATTCCAATATTTGGATATCATGACTCATGATCTTTGATTCCTTGATAATTCATGAATTATAAACATCCATTAATTACCATATGACTCAAAATTATGATCTATCTTATATAAGGTATGGGTTTCCAGTATTATACTCATCGTATAATACTATTATGCTCAAGTTATTTCTAAGTGATTATTGATATATCCTTTTCCTAATCCTGCTAATCAAATTCTATCATGTTATATTATGTTTTCTTCCATTAGGTTAGGAAGATATGAATTAAGTTAGTTATTCAAATGAAGGTTTTTAATTATAGAGAAACTAGTGGGATATAATTTAGTTCACTTTTGATCAGAATCTTTTTGTATCCATGTTTCCAAACCCACTAAACCATTATGGTCTGAAGGTGTGTTTTTTAGAAGGAAATGAATATTGATATATTAATTTGTAATATCTATGTTAAAATTTTATGGGTTGTTTTAGTTGTATAATATAATGGGTTTAGTCAACCTTTATAACTTTGATGAGAAATATTTAGTGAAAAACCCATGGGTAAGTGTTTGGATAAGTTTATGTATAAGAAAATATATTGGAATTTTAATGAATGATAGAGTGAGTGGTTTAATAAAAATTATGTTACTTTATAGACATTACATATGGATTTAGATATATCCTAGTGCTAAATAAGGCCAAGAACTATGAAAATGAACAATTTCTTTTTTACATGATAATCACTTGTATTTGGTCAATGGGACTTATTGCACAACTAGTTTGACATTGACAAGGTTATATTATTTAAATTCATAAAACCATTATGTACAATAATGAGTTATTTGAATAATGATAATAACTTAACTAGGTAATACCTTTTTTTGTGAGAGTGACAATTATGTTTCATTATTTTGACATTCTTTGAATAATTTTTCATGATTATGTGGTTTACAACAATCATTATTATTTTTAACACTAGAATTATTGAGTTTTCCTAATAGATGGAACACGATATAATAGTGTTAATAATTAATGGGATGGATAATAAAATAATTTCACTCTTATGTAACGAATTATTATTGGACATGGAATGTAAAGTCTCATTGATAATATTATTAATCATTTTCATGTAATGAATATTTTATCCTAAGAAATTATTTATTGATGACAGAAAATTCTATTGAAACCTTTATAATGAAAATACAATTTTATTTTACTCTGTCCAATAATCCACTGGTCAATGAGAAATGACTATGTCCCATTTAAAATATATTTTCTATTATTGAGTGTTCTGAACATGAAAAATTCATTTTGTATGTTAATCATTTCGATGGTGAAAAAGATAAATGGTGTAATATTATCAAGATCCCAAGGTAATAAGAATAAACCATCTCCATAAAGATAGATGAATTTAATTGGTTTTTTTCTATAATTATATTCCTAATATTATTTATACAATGTTATATAAGTAATTCCTTCATCTAAAAAAATATGGTGAGGCTTCTGGTATATAAGAAATAAATTTTAAAATAATTTCTAGGTATAGTTACTGTATTTTCATCTACCATAAAATAAAGGTTGATTGATTATTTATGTGTATAAAACCAAGTCTATAATGGTTTTTATCCACAATATACACTAATTGAAATTAATAAATCATTTGATGTGATATCAAGGTGGATTTGGATTTTATATTTACCCATGACACTCACAGTTTTTCTAAGAATAAGAAGATGGAATACAATATAAGTCCAAAAATATGTTAGGGAGATGTAGATGAGGCTTCCTTTATACTCAAAATGTTGATTAAATAATGGTGGAAATTATCATAAGGGCACTACTAAATATTTGTTGTTTATAATTGAACGTCAACACAACATTTAGTACATAAATGATAGGAAACATTATGCCAATTTGAAAAAAAGAGAATGATCCATATAATGAATTGAACACACTATATTGCATCAAATTTATGAAGTATAGGAATAATGATGACATGTTATCAAATATAAAATCTAAGGATTACGATCAACATCGACCACCTCTTATGTACAATGAAAAAAACTAAAATAACAGGGGTTTAAAATTTCTGACGAGGGGTACTATAATTACATGGTAAAATGTAAACCTATTATAAAATATAGAACTCCTAAACTATTATTTGGCCTTATATCTACTAATAAATCTATATATGAATAATTTATATTTTGTATTACAATTATACTAAATCAATTATATGATTAATTATAATTTAAAACCCCTACTTATAAGAAGATCATATCTTATGTATATGATTATCCAATAATTAATGTTTTTCTGAAATTTCTTCTAGAAAATCATGATAATCTTGCTCTGGTCGAATTTAGTGTTATCTGTGGCATGTAATGTATTTCACTACAGATATCCCAAATCAATTATTTGGGATAGGAAATGACATTTTATATTCTAAATAAAACTTATGGTCATCGATTAGTGTCACAATAAATATGTTTTTTTTGGATGGATATGACATCCATTTTGTGTGTGTTGATTTTATTCAAATGGTGTGATTATTGATAATGATTTGGGATAATCTCAACATAGATTCTATTACTTTGGTATATAATTTTGTTGATTTATTTTCAATGGAGAATTTACGTCTCAACCAAATCAAGATATTTGTGTTTGAATATAATAAATATCTAATGCTACACCTATGTGAAATACTCTAATTTCAATGGTCCAGATTAAGTTCTATGAATTAATGAAGAAAGTATAGGTGAATTTTAAAAATGGATTTATTTAAAAATGTGAGCCACATTGTGGTGAAACTATTCAATATATTCAATATTAATGATGGATTAATATTTCTTTGTATTGATTATCGAGATATAAACATGAACAAAGTCTGGAATATGTATCCTATACCCAGTATTAATGACATCTTTGATCAGATTGACATATAAAAATAAATTTTCATGAATTATATTATTTATGGACATCAATAATTGGGTGTCATGAAGTATGATATACCTAAACAACATTCCATGCAAGGTATGGAAACTATGAGTATATAGTGATTTCATTTGTTAATAATAATTCCCCAACTCTCTTCATGGATTTAATAAAGAAAATAATTATCTATTAACAGGAAATATTTGTTAAAGTATTTAGAGATGATATTTATATATATTAAAAATGCAACAAAGAGAATGTAGATTATTTGAGGATTTTTTATGTTTCCTTGAGGAATGAGATGATTTATAAAAAATTTATCAAGTGGGAATTATATCATTATAAATTTGAATGATTAGTGAATATTGTATCAAGTGACGGTATGTCAATATATCCATTAAATATATGGTTATTGAATGTTGGTTATGTCAAACTAAAATGACTATGATTCATAGTTCTCTTGGTTTGGATTTTTATTATTGGGGTTTATTGGATAATTTGTATTCACTATCTTGTTCACTCATCTTTATTACATGGAATGGATATATATTTCTTTGGATAGATGAATGTGAGAAAAACATAAAGAAACTAAAACGAATTTTAGTTATTGAAACAAATCATAGTATACTAAATAATATAGAAGGGATCTTAATTTATATTGATTCATCAAAGATGGGATATTGATGAATTGTTATGAAAAAAGGATAATGAGATAAATAATGTGTTAGGATAATAGAATGTAAATGTGAAATATTTCAAAAATCATGATTCATAGTTAGTTAAGGTAATTATTTAATTAATAATATAGTTGAATTATCTCTATAGATTATTGTTTGATATATATACTCATCAAAAATAATTAATGTATATTTTTGCGCTGAAATAGTTCAATAAGTACTATATGAGGTGGTGGTAGATGATTAAAGACTATTACTTTTGACTACATTACCACACATTGATAATGAATAGAGTGGATGTTGTTTTTTGTAAATAAAATCATATTTGAATATTTATTCTGTGGATCATAAAAAATGAAATATTTATGGAATTTCTAATAGTGGATTTTGAAATCATAAAAAAATTGAGAATTATTATCTTTCTCTAAGATGTGTTCATCCGTCTATCATAAAAAATATTATAGAGGCATAAAAGGATGATATAGATATGAAGAATAAATATATAATTTTTCCCGAGTTTAAAGTTCATTATAACAGAATAACTAGGTTCATGAACAATGTATGTCTTCCATCCATTACAGATTTGATGGTAGAGATGTTACTATAAACTCATATGACATCATTCCCTATATATCTTATATGTAAGATGTCATATATATATATATAAGTTTATTTGGGTTTCTATATAATGAAGAGATAAATTACATTGTTATTTTCCTGGTTCATGGTATGTTATCATGTAAAGGCTAAGAGAAAAAATTTCAAGGGGGACTTATAACCATTACCCATACAAGAATGGAGAAAGAAAAAAATCATTGTGTATTTTGTCATCGAAATCAATAAAATATCTAAAGTCCATATTTATATAAGGTAATTAGTTGATATCCATAAAAATTTATCACACAATTTTTTTAATCATTATTTCACTCTTTACTAGTCTTCCAAAATATAAATTATGGAAGTTGTAAGGTATTAGGGAGTATCATATTCTATTATATCTGATTAGGATCCATAGATTTCAATGATATCCCAGGGAATTAATTATATGGATATGTATATAAATATAATTTTAATAAAATTATATCATCCTCATATATATACTTAGTCTAATAGAAAAATAAAAATACCTCAAGGTTTTGTTGAGATCTTTTTCTATGGTTTTAAAAAGTTATTATTATCTATAAATTTCATTATTTGAGTTTCCATTCATCCTTAGATTTCATGCAGGAGTTATTATAGATCTATATAAATACCTCAATAGAATGTGTGTTGAAATCCAATATGTTGGGTTGAATTTTAAGAAATAATGGTATTTGTTCCTACTTGGATGATGGAATTAATGAAAGTATTATAACCATTCAACAACACATCCAGGTAAATCAGTATGGAAATAAATCTTATGTTTAAAATTATAAAAGTGATCTTCAATTTGATATTCATGAGGAAAAATTTATGTTAATTTATACATGGAATAAGGTTATGGGATTCAGGATGAAAGGTATATAATCCCTTAGTATATTAACCCATTTTAGATTCTTGATTGAGTTGTGATGTAGCCTATTTATTGGTGGTTCCACCAAAACACTAATAGGTTCATGGTTTGTTCCATGTATCATCCCAAAATTTGTACATAACTTATTCATCAAATTTTCTAAACTCAAATACAGTTACAATAGAGATTGTAGTTTCTTATATAGATCAACCAGAAGGAATTTTGGATCATAAAGAAATAGTGATACAGAACTATAATACACACCCAGTGAATTTCCTATAGAAGAATAAAAATTTCAATGATACTACCTGAGAAGATGAGAAATTAATGAAACCAATATAGACAAATTTTTTATATTTCAGTGATAATTTTCAACTTATGAATTCATTTTAATGGGGGTATAATGTAACATCTAAATATTTTAGAGTATATTTATTTTAAATATGTTATTATATTTAATAGGTTGCATTAAATCCATTACCATGTTTAAATGAATAGATGTATAACGTTTAAATAGTAATACATAATGTTAAAATTATCTTCTAGCTGGTGGATTTATTAGTATGAATTGTAACAACTGAATTATAAAATATATATAATCACATATTTATGAAATGTATTAATTACTCATCAATTAATTAGAAATTCTAAATAATTTGAAGGAAAATACTATTTTTATGAAGGTAGTGTATTTTTAACATATTAAATTTAATTAATTTCTATATTTTAATTTTTATAATTCAATTTTGGAATTATATATTCAATTAAATGTTTTAACGTTTATTTAATTTTTTTAAGCATGATCTAATTATAAACACTTTTTTTTTGTAAAATTGCATTTTTATAAGAATTCTTCTCCATAGTGATTTGTTTTTTTATTTGAAAAAAAATTCAATAAATTATAGAAATAAATGTTATAAAACTGATTCCATATTTTTAATCAGAAATTCAATATTTTTTAAATAGGTCACTTTGATTTTTTTGTCAATTTGAATACTAACCATAGTAAAATTTGTCACCTCGATAATGATTAAATCATGTTAATCTAAGGTGAAAGTAAGGGATGATGACATAATTTTTCATCATAATTCATTTTGGGTAAACTACATTAAACCCTTTTCACATTAGTCTCAAAATGTTTTTAAGAAACTTTTCTATTAAAATGACCTATATAATATTTCTTGAAAAGACTGTTTTAAAATGTCAATCTCTTACATTAAAATATATATTATAAGGTCAATTTGGAAAAAACTATCTACGAATAAATAAAAATGTATTTTTTTTGGATAATAAAACTTCCTTTATTATGAAAACCTATTTATTATTATTTTTGATTAAATCATTACCTTAAATTTGTTGCTAAATGTTAATATATTATTTATTTAATTAATATAAAAATCAAATAGACAATTATATAAAATATATAATGTAACATAAAATGAGCGCGTTATATATTCCCTAAAATTTTTGGATAAATATAATATAAAAGAAATTTTAAAATAGAATATATATTAATTACAAAAATTATTTTTGTATTTTTGTTCAAATTTAATAAATAATCTAAAAGTTGAAATTAAATTTATTTTTCCAATGTAATAATTTATTACATTAATTTTATAATAATAAAAATATTAAAGGAGTAAATTGTGGAAAATATATGTTATAAAATTTCATCACATGTAAATTAATGATAAAATTCTCACATTATATGTAAAATTATTTATCTCTAAAAATAAAGAATATATTACCACGGTTAGGGCTAGAATAGTTTAACTATGGGATAAAACTAGAAGATATGGTTTAAAAAACTAAATAATTTTTTAAAAAAATTACCTGATGATTTTATTTCAACCAGACACTATATTATTTTCAAATATATATCCTCCTAATAGAAATTTGTAATGATAATAATCTTATTATATTCAAATCATTCAAGAAACCCAAATAGATTCCCTCAACTCAATTATAAACAAACGCCCCCATTATATTAATCACACCATGTTAATACCAATTTCTCAACCATACCCCACCAAAACACCTTATCATATTATATATCCATGTTATTGTGGTTATTGGATTCCCCAAATACCATCCATAGAATCCATAAGTGGATATGTAAAGGGTTATTTCAGAGAAGAGGAAATCACCTTAACTTGGCCACTTTATTTTCAATTCATCATTAAATCCTCTTATTATATGGAATGAATCATAAAATAAAATATTATGTATCATAAAAATACTAAAATCATTTTATATATTTTTAGTCACTATTATCAACCAACATTCTCCTCAAATCAGAAGTGAATGTTTCACTCGTGCATACACACAACTTATAGTCTCCACCTAATAATACAATTCATTTTCACCACCATATTTTGGAAATTATTTGTATTGGATTAATTTTAATATATGATTATTATGTTATAATTATAATTTTGTAAATGTTAATTATTATTTACCTGTCATTCATTCTATCTATCAATAAGTGAAAACAAAGTTTATGCATACATATTACCTAGCATCTCCACAAATAATGCAATTAATTTTTATATATCATTATTTTATGAATGATTAAATATATTTATATAATTTAAATATATTATATTATAAATAGAGAGATCATTATTATAAATAAATATAATAAAGTTTAATTTTATTACACAAGAGTTCATAGTTACCACAGAGAAAGTAGATATCGTGGTTTTGGATTTTCATCCCAAACTTACTTTTTGGCAACACATGCAATATTCACCACTTGATTACTTTATGTGGTGTATATAAAAACCCATAATTTCAGTTATAATTATTGAAATGTACTTTGTTGCATTTGTTTTCAATGAGGCATGATGTTGTCATGGAATGAATGGATGTCAAGGAATGTCAAGATGTGAATGAAAAAGTATGTGATGGTGTTGGTGATGAATGGAGAATGGCCATGGTACTAAGATGCATGTCACTTAGGAGATTCACTAAGTGACCTAGGATGTTGTGGTTGAAACATTCTCCATCGAAATCTGACGATTGTTGAGCTGTTCCTTAAGTGTAAATAACTTGTATCAAGATGATACAAAGTCACAACAATGTTAGAAGACCATGCATTGTCTTCACAATGCATGAGGAGATGAAAGGGATACATCCACAAGTTCTAAGTGGATGAAGTGGTTTAATTAAGTCCATGCACTATCACTTAGTGCATGTGAATTTGAAGTTGATCCAACTTGAACTCTGATTGGATCAATGAAGAACATTGAAGAAATATTTGATTCAGGAGTTCGGTTGAAGATGAAGAACCTTCAAGAATTTACATTCCTAAGTGATGAATAAATGTTTAAGAGGAATGGAGGAATTCTAAAGAAGAATAGAAGAGAAGAAATGAAGAAGAAGAGTTGTGGCATTTGGCATTTGAACTTGGTCACTTTGTTTTTACGCAAAGGACTTGTTCTATACTTAAGCAAAAAATAAGCCACCAAGGGCCAGCCTTAAGGGTTCAACCCAAGGAACATGTGGGACTAGGTCACCACGCCCAAAGGGATCCCATGGGGCCAGCCCGAGAGGCCGCGGTCGTGTGTAAGCCGGGGCCACGCAGGGGATCAGGTCCTGCGCAGCATGGGCGCCAGTGGCGCGCCCGAAGGGAGCAGAGGTGGGCGCAGAGCATGCCCGTAGGGAGAACTCGGCGCGGGGCGGCACCGAGAGGGGAGGAGATTCAATTGCTGAGCTGATGGAAGCGCGAGGTTTATAAGCTGCGGAAAAACCGCGCTTCGTTTCGATGTGGGACGCGGGATTTTGCCGCGGAGCCAATCCTGGTCGTCCGTCTCATCGCGCGCCAGATCTCGGCCGCACATCTCATCACGCCGCTCCCGTTCAGATCCAGGCCGTCCAAAGTTTTCTAAACACCTGATCCAATGGATCCCCGTCTGTCTTCAACCATGAGCTCGCCCGAGGCCTCCCGCGAGTCCACCTTCGAACCAGGCGCCTCCCGACGACAGAATTTGAGTTCCCGACCACCGTTGATCGAGTCGAAGTGTCTTTCTTGATCGTCTGAGCCTACTGAACACATACATGCATAAAAATATGCATGCATGCAACGAGGGAAGCATTTCGAGTTATGCTGAGGCAAACGAAGTTGCCGAGGCTTCATGTGTTTGTGTTTTTCATGGTTTGGATTTTAATAAGGCCATGCATGCGTTCTAAGTCGCATGCAAGTAGAGGAAAAATAATGGAAGAGACCCGCGTGGAAACAGAGGAAAGATTCAAGATTTGGAAAGATTTTGAAAGACCGAAATCTTCGGGAATTCGATTTATCCCACGCGGAAGATTTGAGGCATCCCTCTGCCTATAAAAAGAGAGGCCGAGGCATTCTAAATGATTTCTGATGCGCTGAATTTTTGAAGACCCGTGAGTGCACTCTCTGCCTCGCGAAGATCTCCCCTGCGCGCACCACTTGCGCGGCAGCAGCCAGAAGCCAAACCTTGACTTCGTGAGTCCCTTGCGCGCTACTTCTTTGCATTACAAGAAGAAGGATCATTTTGCGCACCTCTTGCGCGAAAGAAGAATTGAGAGGTCCCCTGCGCGCCTCCCTTGCGTGACAGGAAGAACCCGAGGCCGCATTCTTGCGCACCCCGCTGTTGGAGGAGTCTTGCGTGGCAGTAGGCCCTTGTGCGCTGCTTGTGCTCTTGCACCTTGAGCGGCTGTCCTTGCACCCTTGACACCTTGCGCGACAGTGGAGTAGAGAAGTGGCCGTGGCTCAAACACACCTTGCACGCCATCTCTTTGAAGGAGGAGTTCGGGTTGTGTGTTCAAGACAAGAGGAAGAACCTGAGACCTTGGCATGGGTATGTGCAAGTGGGTGAAGTGAAGAGCACACCATTGTGTGTGTGTGTGCAACAAGGAAGACACCCTTTGTCACTTCTATGTGCAAATTGAAGAAGAGGCCATAGCCCTTGTGGGTGTGCAAAGGAAGAAGGTCGTAGCCTTGTGGGTGCACACATTAAAGAACAAATAAAAGAACACCTTTTGTATGTGTGAAAAACAAAGAAGAAGAATAGGCCAAGTCTCAAGTGTGTGCAAAAGTGAAAGAAGTGTGTGAAAAGAGCAAAGAGGCTGAACCTAGTGTGTGTGCACTAAGTGAAGTGAACACACTTAGAAGAAGGAAGAAGGGAAGACTCTCACACTAAAGTATAACACACATTTATGTGTGTGTAATCAAAATGAATTAAGTGTGTGAAGGAAGTGAGAAGGTGTGTGCTTAAAGAGACTACACCCTGTGTGGGTTTATTGCACCGAGAAGAAGAAGGGGAGTGCATGCTTACATGCATGCACGTGCGCACGTGAACAAAGCTAAATCAGGCTGTGTGCATTTGAGAAGTCCAGGAACAACAGTTCTTGAAGAAATTGAGAAGCCATGCAATCGGTGCATGAGGATGTAGAGATGCCATGCACTCAGTGCATGAAGTTGATGTGAAGTGAGACTGAAGCCAGACTAAAGTTAAAGACAACAGCTTCCTGAGTTTTCAGTGATTGAGAAGATCCTGATCAACAGAAGTGATCAGAAGCTGTGAGCAAGACCAACAGACCTTATCAGAGGCTGTTGAAGATTCTTGAAGAGAGAGGCCAGGTCATCCTAAGAGAAAGGAGATAAATCCTGAGCAAGATGAGAAGACCTGATCAACTCGAGTGATCAGAGGTACAGAGCAAGGCCAGCAGCCTTTATCCCAGGCTGCTGAGGATACTTGAAGAGCTGAACAGAAGAAGAGCTACTCGTGTGACTCGAGGGGCCAGGAGAAGCCCCCTGTGAGACTCAGGGTGGAGGAAGTCTTCAGTGGGATTCTGGAGCAGGCCAGTGGGACTCTGGTAACACTGTGGGACGCGGTATAAAGACCCTCCTGTGGGACTCAGGAGAGATATAGTGGGAAGCTGTATCGACCATTGTAATTCTAACAAGTTATAATGGGAGAAACCATTTTGGGGCGTTTAACTAACATGGAAAGGACGTAGGACTTTGGTGCCGAACCTTGTAAATCCTTGTGTCCAGTGCCTTTACATTTACTACATCATTCGTGGAAAGGTGAGAGATACAAGAATAGTGGATCGAGGCCTTAACAAGACATAGAGGATTAATTGATTAAGAATCAATTAGTAAAAAGTTTTAAAGGATCACTGATTCACCCCCTCCCCCTCTTAGTGATTCACACTGATCTAGGCACTTCAATTTGTATCAGAGAGAGGTTACCTCTAAAAGATCCAAGGAAGTCATTATGAAGTGCAGATTTCAGGAAATGAGCGACCAACCTCAAATGGAGATATCTGCCAAGACTCAGAAAAATAGAAAGAATAAACATGCCAAGAAGATGAAGAAAGCCTGTCCTAGCTGTGATGAAGTTGGAACAATGAAAGATCTTCAAAGTGCAATCGAATATCTTCAGAAGACTGTCCCCAAGGAAGTGGCAATGTGTATAGCTACATGCATCCTTGATCTTCAAGAAGAAAAATTACAGCTAGAAGAAGAAGCCAATACAATGGAAGATCAGTTTGCTAAAAGGGTTGGCATAACCAACACTCTCAGAAAGCTGGTGAAGGCTAAGGATGAAACAGTTTATCTTTGCAATGATAGATATGAAGATACTTGTGAAGAATTGCAAAGAAGCCTTTCTGAGAAATAAATCTTTATGATAATGGTCAAAGAAGTTTTCCATGCACTGGAAAAATTGCACAAAGTTTCAATGAATGTCAGAGATGCTCAACTCGAAGACAAAGTCAAAATGGTAAAGGAGCTTGACAATTCATTGCTAGAAATAAAAAAGGTTCATGAAGACCAGATAAAGCAGCTGGAAGAGAAATGGGAAGGAAGGCTAAGAACTGTTGAGGATGAGAATATCTCCCTCAATATGAAATGCTTAGAACTAGAGGTGATATTGAAAACTCAGCAATCACCCAAAGCCAAAGCCTCCCAGTCAGCTGAAAGGAGAAATGTTGCTACTCAAATATGCATGGAACATGATGATTCTAAAAGAAATACATCCTCTAATAAAAGGGAAACAACTTCTAAAAAGAAGGTACCATCCATCCCATCTTGTACTCATGTTTCTAAATGTGTTTCCACAAAAAGTGCAGGATGGAAGAATAATTCCAAACAAGTATGGATGAAGGCAATGAAGAAAGAGAGGTCTCCTGAAACAACACAGCAAGTTAAGAAAAGTACCAAACAATCAAAAGGACTGAAGAGGTCAAGATTTTTGGGTCAGTGTTGGTGTTGTAATAAGTATGGGCACTGTGTAAAGGATTGTTGGTACAATCCACTGAATGTCAAAGCACAAAGGAAGCCCATGCCAAGGGGTGCAAGACATAGGAAAAGAAGCAGCATCCACAGGTCCAGAGACATCTGTTTACTGAAAATAGATTTGGATTACTTGACAACATCTGGGATGATTGCAAAAGTGGTCAAAAAGATACATGTCAATCTCCAACTGTATCCAGAGCTAAAAAGAAGAGAAGATCACTAAACCTGGATAAAATGGAAACCTTGGGAAGCAAGTAGAAGAAAGTTGAAGATGGTCCCAAGAATATTTTGTCAAAGGAAGAGAAGTCCTTGGATTTGAAATCCAAGAAGGGTGATGCATCCAGAAGGACCACCAAGAAAACATGCTTCTACTGTGGAAAGAAAGGTCATACCATGGATCTTTGTGAACAAGCCATGGAACTGAATAGAATCAGACTGGACTCAAAAAGACAATCAATCCAAAGGAAGCAGAAGGGATTTATTGAAAACATGTTGCCTAAGAAAGGTAGCTTGAAATAATCGAAGGAACCATGTGGAATATCTAGAACTTAGGCCACACTTCCAAGTGACTTACTAGTAATATGGACAAATCAGTTGCAACTTTCCAACGATCTGCAAAGAGCTGAAGATGATGTTCTGGCAATTGCTAAGGAAAAAGGAAAGAAAAAGATTTCACATGAAGATCAAGTTCTGTGTGTGAGGTGCAATCAAGCTAGACATACTAGTGATAAATGCATGATGTTCATTCCAGCTCAGAATGGATTCTTCAAAAGAATGGAGATTTCACCAGGAGACTCTAGTGCTCAGAAGGCACCTAGAAATACAAGAGTCACACACAAAGAAGTTAAAGAGGCGTTGAGATCCACACTATCACAAACATCATTAAAGATCAAATGTGCAAGTGTGAAGAATGGTGAAAATGGGACATCTCGGTTGAGAGAATCTTCTCAACCTTGTTGTTCACATTGATGAACCAAGGAGGTTCCATCTTATTCCCTAATCACTTTTATTTACATGTGCTAACATTTTAGGGAATTGAAGATGATGATCATTCTCATCTAGAGAGTGGTTTGGACAGAATGGAGTGCACCCCTTAAGGGGGAGCCAATCTGAAGAAGATGGTATTCTAAGATTTAATACCATCTTGAGAAAAGCTGAAGGTGTTCCATTCATACTTTCATCCCATGTTTATTAATTGTATTCATCATGACAATTAAGGGGGAGTATTGATTGAAGACAAATGAATGAAAGGGGGAGCTTTATCTTTGCACCTGAACTTTCTAATGAGTTTTGTGGAGTATGTGCAGGATTTTTCAATTCATTGATATATCTGAAAAATTGCAACCCCTTGGAGCTTGATCTCACATGTACAGTGAATGTTGGACAGCATTGAGTACCTTGGTGACATCACTCTTGTTTTCTACACCGGGTTACCCCAAGTAGACTTAGAGATGATTTACTAAAGGTTCTTTGCTAAAGAGAACATGTGACATCATCCCTCTCTCAGTGTTTTTCAAGAAAATACTTTTCAAAGGGAGGAAGATATTTTTGAAGAGAACCACACCACACCTTTGCATTTGATTACCAATAAGGGGGAGAAAATATTGGCACACATATTGACCCATTCATATGTGATGAAGAAGTGTATTGACAACAAATACAAAGGGGGAGATTGAAATGCACTGTGTTGCATTTGTTGTCAATGAGGCATGATGTTGTCATGGAATGAATGTATTTCAAGGAATGTCAAGATGTGAATGACAAAGGATGTGATGGTGTTGGTGATGAATGGAGAATGGCCATGGTACTAAGATGCATGTCACTTAGGAGATTCACTAAGTGACATAGGATATTGTGGTTGAAACATTCTCCATCGAAATCTGACGATTGTTGAGCTGTTCCTTAAGTGTAAAGAACTTGTATCAAGATGATACAAAGTCACAACAATGTTAGAATACCATGCATTGTCTTCACAATGCATGAGGAGATAAAAGGGATACATCCACAAGTTCTAAGTGGATGAAGTGGTTTAATTAAGTCCATGCACTCTCACTTAGTGCATGTGAATTTGAAGTTGATCCAACTTGAACTCTGATTGGATCAATGAAGAACATTGAAGAAATATTTGATTCAGGAGTTCGGTTGAAGATGAAGAACCTTCAAGAATTTCCATTCCTAAGTGATGAATAAATGTTTAAGAGGAATGGAGGAATTCTTAAGAAGAAGAGAAGAGAAGAAATGAAGAAGAAGAGTTGTGGCCTTTGGCATTTGAACTTGGTCACTTTGTTTTTACACAAAGGACATGTTCTATACTTAAGCAAAAAATAAGCCACCAAGGGCCAGCCTTCAGGGTTCAACCCAAGGAACATGTGGGACTAGGTCACCACGCCCAAGGGGGTCCCATGGGGCCAGCCCGAGAGGCAGCGGCCGTGTGTAAGCCGGGGCCACGAAGGGGATCAGGTCCTGCGCAGCATGGGTGCCAGAGCGCGTGCCCGAAGGTGCATAGTGGGCGCCAGTGGCGCGCCCGAAGGGAGCATAGGTGGGCGCAGAGCGCGCCCGCAGGGAGAACTCGGCGCGGGGCGGCACCGAGAGGGGAGGAGATTCAATTTCTAAGCTAATGGAAGCGCGAGGTTGATAAGCCGCGGAAAAACCGCTCTTCGTTTCGATGTGGGAGGCGGGATTTTTCCGCGGAGCGAATCCTGGCCGTCCGCCTCATCGCACGCCAGATCTCGGCCGCACATCTCATCGCACCACTCCCGTTCAGATCCAGGCCGTCCAAAGTTTTCTAAACGCCTGATCCAACGACCCCCCGTCCGTCTTCAACCATGAGCTCGCCCGAGACCTCCCGCGAGTCCACCTTCGAACCAGGCGCCTCCCGACGACAGAATTTGAGTTCCAGGCCACCGTTGATCGAGCCGAAGTGTCTTTCGTGATCGTCTGAGCCTACTGAACACATACATGCATAAAAATATGCATGCATGCAACGAGGGAAGCATTTCGAGTTATGCCGAGGCAAACGAAGTTGCCGAGGATTCATGTGTATGTGTTTTGCATGGTTTGGATTTTAATAAGGCCATGAATGCGTTCTAAGTCGCATGCACGTAGAGGAAAAATAAAGGAAGAGACCCGCGTGGAAACAGAGGAAAGATTCAAGATTTGGAATGATTTTGAAAGACCGAAATCTTCGGGAATTTGATTTATCCCACGCGGAAGATTTGAGGCATCCCTCTGCCTATAAAAAGAGAGGCCGAGGCAATCTAAATGCTTGCTGATGCGCTTAATTTTTGAAGACCCGTGAGTGCACTCTCTACCTCGCGAAGATCTCCCCTGCGCGCACCAATTGCGCGGTAGCAGCTTGAAGCCAAACCTTGACTTCATGAGTCCCTTGCGCGCTACTTCTTTGCGTGACAAGAAGAAGGATCCTTTTGCGCACCTCTTGAGTGAAAGAAGAATTTAGAGGTCCCCTGCGCGCCTCCCTTGCGTGACAGGAAGAACCTGAGGCCGCATTCTTGCGCGCCCCACGGTTGGAGGAGTCTTGCGTGGTAGTAGGCCCTTGCGCGCTGCTTGTGCTCTTTCACCTTGACCGGCTGTCCTTGCACCCTTGACACCTTGCGCGACAGTGGAGTAGAGAAGTGGCCACGGCTCAAACACACCTTGCGCGCCATCTCTTTGAAGGAGGAGTTCGGGTTGTGTGTTCAAGACAAGAGGAAGAACCTGAGACCTTGGCTTGGGTATGTGCAAGTGGGTGAAGTGAAGAGCACACCATTGTGTGTGTGTGTGTGCAACAAGGAAGACACCCTTTGGCAATTGTATGTGCAAATTGAAGAAGAGGCCGTAGCCCTTGTGGGTGTGCAAAGGAGGAAGGCCGTAGCCTTGTGGGTGCACACATTAAAGAAAAAATAAAAGGACACCTTTTGTATGTGTGCAAAACAAGAAGAAGAGTAGGCCAAGTCTCAAGTGTGTGAAAAAGTGAAAGAAGTGTGTGCAAAGAGCAAAGAGGATGAACCTAGTGTGTGTGCACTAAGTGAAGTGAACACACTTAGAAGAAGGAAGAATGGAAGACTCTCACACTAAAGTATAACACACATTTATATGTGTGTAATCAAAAGGAATTAAGTGTGTGAAGGAAGTGAGAAGGTGTGTGCTTAATGAGACTACACCCTGTGTGGGTTTATTGCACCGAGAAGAAGAAAGGGAGTGCATGCTTACATGCATGCACGTGCGCACGTGAACAAAGCTAAATCAGGCTGTGTGCATTTGAGAAGTCCAGGAACAACAGTTCTTGAAGAAATTGAGAAGCCATGCAATCAGTGCATGAGGATGCAGAGATGCCATGCACTCAGTGCATGAAGTTGATGTGAAGTGAGACTAAAGCCAGACTAAAGTTAAAGACATCAACTGCCTGAGTTTTCGGTGATTGAGAAGATCCTGATCAACAGAAGTGATCAAAAGCTGTGAGAAATACCAACAGACCTTATTAGAGGCTGTTGAATATTATTAAAGAGAGAGGCCAGGTCATCCTAAGAGAAAGGAGATAAATCATGATCAAGATGAGAAGACCTGATCAACATGAGTGATCAGAGGTACAGAGAAAGGCTAGCAGCCTTTATCCCAGGCTGCTGAGGATACTTGAAGAGATGAATAGAAGAAGAGATACTCGTGTGACTCGAGGAGCCAAGAGAAGCCCCCTGTGAGACTCAGGGTGGAGGAAGTCTTCAGTGGGATTCTGGAGCAGGCTAGTGGGACTCTGGTAACACTGTGGGACGCAGTATAAAGACCCTCCTGTGGGACTCAGGAGAGATACAGTGGGAAGCTATATCGACCATTGTAATTCTAACAAGTTATAATGGGAGAAACCATGTTGGGGCGTTTAACCAACATGGCAAGGACGTAGGCCTTTGGTGCCAAACCTTGTAAATCCTTGTGTCCAGTGCCTTTACATTTACTGCATCATTCGTGGAAAGGTGAGAGATACAAGAAGATTGGATCGAGGCCTTAACAAGCCATAGAGGTTTAATTGATTAAGAATCAATTAGTAAAAAGTTTTAAAGGATCACTGATTCACCCCCTCCCCCTCTCAGTGATTCACACTGATCCGGGCACTTCAATTATTATTATAAAATTTATGATGATTAACATATACATAGATTATTGTTTCTTTCATATGTATTATGAATCAAAAGTTAGCTAAGAAGTAAAGGATTTATGTTACATTCTATATGTTTAACTAGTATTGTTTATGATTATGTTATGTTGATAAATATTTATGATCTAACTATTATCAAAGTCATAAATTTTCTTATTCTATTAATATTTGTAGATAATATTTTTTTTCCATTTACATTTCTCACTTTAATTAATGAATAGAGGGAAAGAATATTTTAAAGGAAAATCAACTTTATATGTCTCTTGTTTAGAAAAAATAGTTTCTCGCAAATAAATGTTTTAAAAAAAATTTAATTTAAGGATTTAAATATAATAATGTTATTTTTAATGTTATTTTTCATATTGTTTACCTTTAAAAATTGTATTTAACAAAATATTCTTGTTTTTTTTAAAAGGAGATAATTTTATAAATATTAAAAAAATATAGAATGCATGTTTTCTTTTAATAGAAATCATGAAAAAAATTTATTAATCCTGAAAATAAAATATTATAAATCATTTTTTATATGGTTCCAATTATATATTAAAATAAAATTATTTTCACAAATATTTTTTAAATGATATATTTGAAAAGTGATTTTTTAAATGAAATTATTATTTTTCAAAAGAATGCTATAATGACATTGTGGTGGAATTTTTTTTCATGAAATATAACAAATCATGATTTAACATATGATTTATGTAGAAAATTATGAGAGGTTAAAGAACATAATATTTTTCTATCTGGTTTCTATTTATAATTTCAAAATATTTTTGAAACCCATTTATCCTCGATGGGTTATGCCATGATGAAATGTTTATGAAAGCAATTATGTTATACAGTTTATTCTATAATGAAATGATTGAATGTTTGGGAATCTATTATAAGGTTGTTATATTGTGAAATGTTAATAAAAAAGCATTTAATTACTTGGAATATGATATTATGATTTTTTATAATCATGTGGTACACATATGTATTATTTTTATTATGTGACTACTGGACCTAAACATTTTTGTCCTTCAATACACAAGGTAATGAGAACTCTCTAATGAGAAGAAAATAATATAATGGGATGGGAACCTTGTTATTTAGGGGAATATGTCCACTATGATAGTATTTCCAGGTAACATTGACTACTAAATTTGTTTTTGTAGTGAACCCAATACACTATGATATTATTAAGAATTTACATTGAATACTTTGATTGCTTAGTGAGTGAACCATATCCATTATGACATCCATGGATGATATTATTGACTTAAAAGGAAATTATTATCTAATATTATGTGTATTCTAAAAATATAATATATTTCTAATGATATTCTCTCATGTCTCATGTTCATTTATAATATTATGACTAATGTCTAATGAGAATCCACATTTTAGGCCTTGACATAAGATTATTATAATTGTTTTGTAGGGCACGAGTTTCAATTCTTATACTCATACTCTCATACCATTATTTATATATTATTTTCTATTTATCATTTTTTTCAATCTTAGGTGCCATTATTGAGAATCTTTTCTCACATTTTATTTGGTTTTCTTTCTCTTGGTTACGAAGAAAGGTATTATGTGTAATTTGCCTATGAAGGGTCCATGTTATAATTAACCTTGTGGGAGATGATTAGTTAACATATGAACTAGTTATTTATATATAGTAGTTTCCAAATACATTAATCCTTTAAGGTCCTTAGGTGTGTTTTTATATAATGAAATGGATATTAATTTATTATTTTTTAGTATATAGATTTGAAATTAATGGTCTATTATATGGAGAGATCATTATTTGATATTGTATATGTTTAATTTCCTCATTAAAATTTTGGAACGAGAAGATATATTTCTTTATTAAAAAAATGAATCTTCAAGATAATTATTAGATCAATAAATATGATACATCTTCAATTATGAAGGAAATTTCAATGTTAATTCAAAAATATAATTGGGCACGTGCATCAAGTCAACATTCATATTTATTTATATTAAAATAATTTTTAATTTTCAACTCTAAATATCCACATATTTTACTATTGAAATTTTTTATATAAAAGAACATATCTAGACATATAATGTGTAATTTTTATTCATCCTTTTTATAAGAAACACACATAAATAAGAGGAATGGTAATAATATTTCTATATTTTTGTACTGATTAAGTGAAATTCTAAACCAACACTATTGAGATTTAGATCCTCCACACCTTACATAGTAAGAATAAGAAAACCACCATTGATGTAAAGTTTTCAAAGGTATAATGTTTCATTGAAATATAAAACCTCAATATATCAAATTTATGTGTATAATATAAACTCTTCATTAGAAGGGTCTCATTGAAGGTAATTTTCTCGATCATGTCATTCAATTTCTTGATAAAACTCAAAATAGATACGATAATGCAAAATAATGAAAACATATAATTCAAATCATCCATTCTATGAGGGATTATCATGGATACAATTTAGATTTTCTATTATTATATTATATAGATGTAATGATGATGTATATAATGAGGATTCTATTATACTGAAATGATCAATGAGAGTAAATTTATTTCAATATTAAGAATCTAATTTTCAATTA
Source organism: Viscum album (assembly GCA_963277665.1). NCBI lineage: Eukaryota > Viridiplantae > Streptophyta > Magnoliopsida > Santalales > Viscaceae > Viscum > Viscum album. The sequence goes on from OY728160.1 coordinate 715,029,768, forward strand.
TTATAATCCTTATCGAATGATATTATATGATATTTTCCTTTCATGCTTAATTTTTATGGCAATGTTAGATCTAATGTATTTACACATAACTCATATAGAGGTAATATGGCTTTTTCCTTCCATGTGATACATTAAATCAGGTGAGTGTAAAATAGTATTCAATATATCTTTAAATAAGTAGTGAAATTCATTATTTGACTAATAAGTTATTCATTTATTCAAAAACTGTAATAAATGTAAAAAACTTTATAATGATAATTTTTCAAATGAATCTAATATAATAGTAGTTTACTTGAATATTACATGTATATATAGGTTTTAAATATGAGTTATATCATTTTTTACACTAGTATTCTTAGAATCATCTAAGAACATTTAATTGGATTCATTTTTTTGTTGTAATAAAAAAATATAATAATACATTACTATTGATTTTATGATATTATCAGTGTAATGTAATTATATGAAAATAATCAGTGTAATATTCTATAGATCATTAGATATGGAGTCTAAAAATGTGTTACATCTCTCATAGATATGTTTCTCAAATAGTTTTGAGAATGAAATATGTAGTCTTATTGAAATAACATCTATATGATTTCCTATAGCAATATTATCCATAAAATTATAGAGATATATAATTATATGTATAATTAAAAGAAAAACCCTTGAATGTGAGGGTCTGAAAAAAAATTGATTTCATTGAACTTCAATTTTATTATCTTGATTGGAAAATTACCCATAAAAATGGGAATTCGAATTGATGAAAAATATATAGAAACATTTTTTGATTTTTTCTTTTTGGAGATAAATATATAACTATATCTATCGTACTAGTCAAAAAATGAATCTCACCTAAATCATCAAGTTATCACTGATATCCACCATAATAGAAAAATATGATTCATTCTTCTTTATTTGAGATTAAAACCATAGTGTCTAGCAGGTAAAACTATTTTTTGAATGGTAACCCAAGGATTAAATACTATATTATATGTATACAAACATAAAAACAAATGTTAATTTTATTTTAATAATGAATATTAATATTTCTACACATTATAATTTACACTTAAAATAAACAGCATAGGCTCTAAGAAGATTTTAGTAGAAATATTCACTAATATATTCTAACTGATGTTGGTTGACTAACTATTTTCAAAATATAGATGAGTATACATGAGTTATTATTATATAGTAATATCAATAAATGAATATTTAATCACATTCTATGATCTAGGAGACCATATTTAGGTTTCAAAAATATTCTAAGGTAAAATTTAGTTGAATATTGTGTGGATTCTTTAAGTCTATCTTAGAGTATTGGAATTGATGTGATTATTCCCATTAGTATATTTTCCCTGTGATAGGTTTGTCAAATCTATTAAAAATTACAAGGTTTCATTTACAAAATATTTGTTTAGAATATATTATTTAATTATTTTCATTTGAGAAACCAATATATATTTATATCCTGGGAATATATTTTTTTGGATAAATGTTTTTTAATTGGATAATTTTATTATCCATAATAATAATATAATTGGGGGGTATATTACACATTCTTATAGGAAATTATGATTTTCAGCACCAAAAATATCGCATTGATATAATTGATCGGAAGTAAAAAAACAAAAATTTGACACCAACATGTATTTAGGGAAGGAGCTTCCTTCCCATTATTGGAAAGAACTTGTCTTTTATTATTCATTAATTATTACTTAGAAATCCATTAATTATAATTTCACTTATGTATATGATTTTCAGGACTAAAAGAATGATTTATCATCCAAGAGTGCCATTAATTTTCTATCCATAGAGTATTTTATAGGTTTATGATATATGTAATCAAATTTTGCAAGAAAATGATGCCTTGGTCTTCCAAAAATATAATTGAAAGAAATATCATGGTTAACTAAAATGATTTCATAATTTTTTAGATGTTCATGGATTTTAGTTTTCATCATGATCATTTATCAGGGGTTTTGATTATTTTAGTGATACCACCGTATTATTATGTCATAATGGACCAAATAAACTCCCTTATATCACAAACATCGATTACGCCTAGTTTGATTAATGTTCATTCATTGAAATTTCCCACAATATATATGTGAACTTTATTGTCAACATAATTTTTAGATTCATATTATTATATTATTTTCCCATGTATTAGAGCTTATTGACTATTTTTCAATATATAAATTACTATGTGACACTCCCTAGGTTCACTTTTGGACCATCATGTTTTAGGTATAAAAACATTAGTCTCAAAATCTATAAAATTTATCAACTTCTAAATGAGGGACTATATGAGTTCTATGGAAGGATATAAATAATATAATTTCTATATTAATTGAATAATTCATATGAAATGTGTAGATACATCACTTATTTTAATAGAGACTACATGAAGGAATTATATTTAATGAAACATTAAATATACATATAATAAATAAATTCATGATATGATATTTAAATGTGGCTGTATATAAACCACAAAAAATAATCTAGTGGTGAATATCAAAAAAATATCATAGAAATGAATGTGAGATTGTAAATCCTCTTAAACTATGGTAACATCTAATTAAAAAACCAAATGTTATTATCATCAAAAGAATCATATAAATAACATTATGTTAAAATAATTATTCATATAATATATCAAAAGGGGTAGTATATATGGGTAAAAAATATGTAAGTGGGGAAAATTACATTTATCACATTTGTAAAAAGTGAGATGAAGATCCTTTAACTTGAGTTTTATTTATCATGGTTGTCCTCTATATTATTATTTAATAATATTCTGTTAAAAAATTAATTTCTTAGAATCCATTTCCATGATTATTAAAATATTTTTTTCACATATAAATAAGTTATATGCATTGACATAATATATAATGATTATGTCATTTGTTTTTACCAAATTTGACTTTTATGTCAAAATTGACATTAATAGGTAATCATAGATCAATGATGTCATAATTATAAAAAATATTGTACAGTAAACATGAAATAATTATCACATCTGCACATTAATTATAATATAAAAATAATATAAGATGTATGGTTATGAAAAAATGAACAAATATTAGAATCATGGATGTGGTAGGCCATATTTAAACATGTTTAAAGTTCCCATTTTACAATGATCATTATTGAAAAAATGTAAGAAAGAATTTTCTTTTCAGAACTAATTCTATATAACAAATACCATATTCATTAATTATGTATACTTATGTAAATAATTGATGTGATTTTGTTATTAAAAATGAAGAATTAAATCACTTTATGGATAATGTAGTCCCCACATCTAGGAATGACGTTATCAATTTTAAGTGCCTAATATATTAAGAATAAATTGATATATTATATGTTGAGAGAGGTAATTATGTCATTAATATAATAAAATTTTCATTTCTATCATTTCTTTTTTTTATGGAAATCTTTAATATGTTCCTTGCAAAGTGTGAAATAATCACATCACTTTGAGGAGTAAGTAGTCAATACAACAAAAAAAGATACTATCTTGTTATCATAAAATGGATAACATGAATGTATATTTTAAATTACAATTATAGAAACCTAAATACACAAATAATTTAAAAATATCACTTAAAAATAGTATTTACACCATAATTATCATGAATGATATTTGGTAAGGGAATAATAAATGACGATGGTTCAGGTGGCAGTAGTCCACCATACAGAGGAAAAATGATTGTGTATCTCTTTTGATGGAAGTATCTAAGGGTTTAGGTCAAAAGCCTAAAACAGAAAAACATAATTATAATTAAGATTATGAATTTATTATATAATTTCGGAAGAATAATAATTTAATATATTGAGAAATAAATAAAACTAAATTTAACATTGATAAACATTACATATTCTTCAGGTAAATAAATTTGGTTTTTACCAAAATACTTACTTAGATTTATTTAAATAAAATTATAGGATGATGGGATAAACTATGGTAATTTACCTTGAAAGGTTGTGGGTGATCTAAAATACTTGAGAGGAGTGAATATTTGGGGAGATTGAATTCCCTTTTTCAGTGGAGTAGGAGTGATATTCTTGTAATTAAAAAAAGGTAAACACAATTGGGAGGTATCCCTTACATAACGTTCTTCCAATAAATATTTTTTATAAAATTTTTGATCTGGTTAAAATATGTCTAGAAAATGGATTTTGGATATGTTTTAGGTGAATTTATCCCTTAAGATGAATGTTTAACCTCTCTGTTATGTAATTTTTACATTAATTGCTCTAATTACATTTAATTTCATTTACTAATATTTTTTGAAAAAAATTATATTGATCAGACTATAAATTATAAACTATTTTTATTTAATATATTGAGTAGATTTTTAAAAATTCAAATAAAAGAATTGGTAGAACATGATTTCAAATTAATCACATAGACAGAACAAGGAAGCATGTTTTAAAGTAAAATGACTGAAAGATTGAAATGGTTTTATATCGAATTTTATTGTGAACATGATTAAAATTTAATAAATTTGATTAAATTGTACAAATTTGATATCATTATAGTGTAAATATAATTTAAAATATAATTTAACAATATATATTATTGATAAGAAAAACGAATTTTCAATTAAAATTTAGTAATTTTTCCTATTCATTAAAACATGAAACTTCTCAAAATAATACCAAAAATTCACCCTATGTAAATTTTGACATTTTTATTTCATAAATCCGGTTTATTGATTCAAATACAAATTTTATATTTTTTAAAATTTCATTTTACAAAAAGTGTGCAATTAAAATACTAAAAATATAAAACTTTTATGCTTATAATTTGATTCATTCTTATCCTAAGACTATCATAATTATTAAATGAATATAAGAAAATTTTAATAAATTTAAATCATATAAATTCTATTAATAACTTTAACTAATAGAGGTTAATTTAATTTATTAGGATAAAACACCATTCTTTCCATAAAATAGTTTTTTATAAAAATGAATCCCTTATATTCAATAGGTATTTATTTTTTGTTATAATTAATTGGTTACCAATTAATTAATTCTATAAATATATGTAAACAATAATATATTATTTTTTTAATCATATTCTATTCCACATATAAATTTTATTTGAAAGGTATGATGTTAAAAAATAATATTATTGGTATATTTTTTCAAGTAAGACCCGACCTCGAATATAACCCATGTTATAGAGAAATCATTGGGTTACCTAAAATTAAAGTTAAAATTGGATGTGTTTATAAAAAATGGATTGTAAATTTCATGTAAATCAAGGTATCAAGTATTTCATATTAATTTAAAGGTGTATATTTTATAAAATCTTAGGATGTTACATCCTACCCACATTAAAATGAATTTCTCTATCAAAATTCATTTTTTTATAAAATTATTAACAAAATTAAAATTTCTTAATTGAAACCCACATCAAACAAATTTAATAAATAAAAAATTAATAAAAAATGTAATGTGGGTAATATAAACACCACTTAGAGTTACACATAAGTTGGATTCTTCATAGGGAGAATATTGGTGAGAAATTAAAAAATGGAGTTAAATGGAATAACTAATTACCAAGGAATAATTGAGTGAGACAGAGAATATCATAATGAATATGTCAAGGAAGAAAAAGAATAAAACTAATAATTTTGGAAATGACTATTTATATCATTACAATAGATGGTTATACGATAAGATTATATTTTATAATCCTTCTCTTAATGTTGAAGGATTTATTTGACCATATTGAATGAAAACATTAATAAATATACTTACATGACAACTGTATTTCATCTTTTAACCCATTTTAACAAATGTCTCATCTTTTCTGAAACAATTTAATAATAAAGATGTATTTTTAGTTCATTAATCACAAAAAACAACATTTTATTTTCAAAAAACATAAAAAAATAATATTTATTCTATTATGAATTTTTATAGACATAACGAAATTGTTAGAAAATGGTAATAAAATTCCTTAAATGAATAAGCCATCATATAATAAATTTATATTCAAAATCTATACCAAATTTTGTGTCTAAATTATTCCATAAATAATTATAATTATAATTATTCAAACATTTCATTACTAGTATTTAATCCCAATGATGCAATGGATTTTATCATATATTCTTCCGTGATAAACTAACCCTTATTCCTAATGTAAAATCCAATATGTATCCAAAATATTCTTATTATTTTCATTAAAACGATCATATAAACCGGGACACCATGCATGATATATGTTTGTGTGAAACCCTTATCACCCTTCGATCAAGGATACAAGCCCCACAAAATTCCTGAATGAGACAGGTTTTCACACATCATACTAGTTTCTTATTTTATTCATTAAAAAAAATAAAACATTTCACACCAAAGAATATATTATGTTGATCCTAAGGGTTGGAAATACCCCAAACCCAAAAAAATCCTCTTAAAATGTCCATAATAACATAAATTATTATTCAAATAAAAAACCTTGAATGGGGTATCTTATGAGTCTGAACGTATTTTGAAACTTAATCTTATAGTCTTACACTTGTCTCAATAAAGCTTAAAATTACCACTTATAAGAACATCATAATATAACAATCTATCTAAACTGCCTTTTGATACAAACTAAAAAATCCTATAACCTGCACTCTTAGATCATGGGCATAAATTTGTATTATTACATTTCTTACTTTGATGTGGATAATTCTGACCCAAATTTTTCATTTAAACGGCACTACATCAAATTGAAATCATAGAACACTTATATTCTATTTGACCTTATGGGTTTATAATTTTATTTAATTAGGAAAAACTCATAAAAATATATAACAAGTCCACAAATAAACATTTTTCTCATTTAATTATGTTTTTATTATTTAACCTCAGGTCGTCAATAGTATCCTTTTGAAATCATTTATATAAATAAATAATTCAAAATCATTATTGAACACCTTGGGAAAATAAAAAATTAAAATGTTGACATCAAACACTCAGGAAGAGAATACATATTCATTAACAAATATATGTTTACAATGACCCTAATACATAAGGGTGTGATGACGTGGCCAATATGAATAAGAAAATCATAAATTAACTCAAACCTATCAATATTTGGATAATAAAATATGAAAACATGGAAAATGAAATAGTCATGAAAATAAATAATCTTATACCATGTGACATGAATCTTGATAATTAGAAAGAAAATAGGCTCATATCAATAATTTTTATCAATTTTTCTGTAAGTTGGAGCAACAATATATAAAAACCTTTAAAATAATTTTAATTTTAATTACCATAGGTCATAAATATTACATTATCATTAACCAATGAATTACAGTGGTATAATAGGGCTCACCATTTGAATAAAATATATCAGTCCCACACATTTTTTATGATCTTAAATGGGGATTAAATATTCATATAATTAATATGTTAGGCACACCCATGAGCTATAATGGGGATAAACCGTTAATATATGTTATATTGGGATAACTTGTTTCTTATAATTGGTAGGTAACATTTCATGAATTAAACACATTAATCAAAAAATACATAGAACCAATCATTAATATTTTATAACCTGATAACCCCATGAAAATGAAATGGGTTTAAATTCAATCTCTTTGAAACTAGATTAACCCATAGAAAAAAACTTGTCCTTTAACAATATATTTGAAATAAGATTGACCTGCTGAAAATAAATGGGTTCCATAAGAATCACATTGGTATATGATAAACCTATGAAATAAAATGGGTTCCATAATTATATCCTTAATATATGATTAACCAAGGGAAAAGAAATGGGTTCTGTAATAGTTTTTTTTTTTGAAAAAAATCATAATATATCAATAAAAAAATTAGGATTGTATAAATGAAAAATATCATAATTGGAGGTTATGAAACAATTAGGATTATTGGTGTTGATGAATTGAATTTCCCTTAAAATATCATTAGAAACATTCATGATGATAATAATTTTTAAACATTATACTGCGTCTCATACAAATTTGAAATGTTTTTAAATCTAAAGACCCCTGAAAAATATATTTTAACAATACGTTATATAATATTATAAAAAATTATATGATAATTTATGTAATATTTTATGTATATGCATCAAAAAAAAATAAAGATGTGGTGAATATTACATAAGTTACATATAAATATAAGTGAAACAAAAATCCCTTTACAACTATTGTAACATCATAATCCAATCCTCCAAATGTAATAACTTTAAAATAAAAAAAAATTATATTACATTGATATAAATTAATTAAAAATATAATATAACAAACAAGGGAGTTTATACACCACAAAAAATATATATGTGATCTATATAACATTAATCTCAAAAATATAAAAAGTGAGATGATAATTTCTTCCCTTGAGTGCATTCTGTCCGGATTTTCCTCTATAAACACGAATTAAACATTTATGTTAATTATTTACTTCCTCCAAAAACATTTTCATATTCATTATTACTTATATTTCACTGATAAATATGTTATATGAAATAATTAAAATAATAATGTCTAAGTCAGATGGTTTGACGATATTCGACTTATATGAAAAATATTTCTTTGATATATCGACTAAGGTCAAAGTGGTCATTATTTAAACATATAAAGATTAATAAGAATGAAATAACTCTAATTTTTTTTTGATAAATTATACTTATAAAATAAAAATAATATATATGGTTATAAAAAATGATGCAACATTACAATCACGTAGAGAGTTTTTCCAACACATAGAAGAGTAAAATTCGCATTTTTCAATGATATTTATGGAAAGAATATAAGAAATATTTAAATTTAAATTAATAAAGTATATCATATATAAAATATTATTTATTTTCATATACTTATATATATAAATCTTTTTTTATGCGATGAAAAAGGATGAATCACATTTCTTCGATGAGGTAGTAGTCCACACGTCCATGAATGATATTATCACTTGTTTAGTGACTGAAATGGAATGAAAAAATGACATTTATTTAATTATCCCTAATTATGTTATTAATATCATATATATCACATTTATATCACAAATTTTTATTAAAACCATTATTAATACATTCAATGTAATGGGTGAGTGAATGAAATCACATAAAGGAAGCGGTATTCCACACATCCACAAAATATGTTATTGTATTTCCAAATAATGGGAATCATGATGATACTTGTTATATAAAAATTCATGAAACAAAAATATTTCATAAATATATTATATATCATATAAATAAACATTAAATTTATAAATCCCTAACCGTGAGAGGTGGTAATGCAAAAAAACAACAACATCAACTTGTGATGTGGTAGTCCGTTATACCCACACACGATGACTGTGTATCCCATTTGATAGAATTATGTCTTATTTTAGGCTGTAAAATTAAAATAAAATTATCTAATTATATCAATTATAAATATGTTATTATATAATCAATGATGAGACAGATATTAAATAGTGGAGAATGAAATAGAAAAAAGTGTTGGTTGATTAACGCTACTTCTTCTTCAGGAAAATATTATTGGTTTATTCCAAAACATCAATTGGTATTACTTATGTTGAAAAAATATTTATTATTAGTTTAAGGATGTTCAGAGTTTATTTGTTAGAGTGTTTATCAGAAAAAATTCTTTAGAGGTATGATGAAGTGGGGAGAGTAAATTCCATTTCATGGTGGATGGAGAGTAGTATTCCTGTAAATACAAAAGGTAAAAAATATATAGAGGTCTCACATACTTAATATTAAAATAATAATTAATTTTTGGGTTAAATTTTGTATATCGTAGATATATATATATATATATAATATTGTATTTGGATAACATTCTAGGCCGTTTTTTCCCATAAGATTAACGTTTAACTAGTATGTAATTTCATTTTTACCTTAATTGCAATAAATAATTTTAATTTATATCACTACTGCTTTGGGTGAAAATATATGTTGTCTGTAATATTAATTACAAATTAATTACATTATAAATATATAATACATTTTTCAAAAATTTAATCAGTAAATTTTCAAAATTTAACATAAAATTAATCATGCTGAAAGAACGAGAAAGTGGGGTTTTAAAGTAAATGGATTAAATGATAGAAATGTAGTCATATAAAATTTCAATGTAAAATAAATACAATGATCTAAATTAGATTAACTGATAGTAATTTAACTAAATATAATTCAATTCCAATTGAATATAATATTTCACACTAAAAATTATTTAGACAAAAACATTTTTATCAATTAAAATCATATATTATTATCATTTTAATGCAACATGTATCTTCTCAGGAAAAAAATTCACCCAATGTAAATTTTAGTTCTGTGATTTGAAAAATTATTTATATTATTTGTTTGGTTTTGAAACAGGTATTCCCTTAAAAGGTAGTAACAATTCATTTAAAAAAACTACATATTTTTACAAATAGAATTGCATTTATTCTTATATTAATCCAATCAATCATATATGATGAATATAAATAAATTAATAAAAATATAACATTTTAATATAATTAATATGTTTCACTAATATTAATTAATTCAATTTATTGATATAAAACATCATTCTGGCTGTTAAAATATTTTTCCATAAACAAACATCCTCTAAATTCAATTGGTATTTATTTTAATTTCTATTTACTTAGGGAAAAATTAATTCATTTAATAATAATGTGTACACATTAATTTCATAATTTATGTAATTATATCAATTCCTTCCACTCCAATAGATATGTGATAACTATCATGTAAACTAAAAATATTAATAGTATATTGTAGAATTGTATGATTCTGTCATGCATGAAACATCATTTATATAGAAAATGAGATTTTTTTCTAAAATTTAAGGTAAATTAGTAATTTCATATAATTATAAACTATGAATTTCTTGTTACTATTGATAAACATGAATTTAAAATATTTTTATGGCATATATTTAATAATAATAAAAAATGTTACAGTAGTATGGCCAATTATGATGTTTTAGGTGACACTTGATTCAATCAAGAAAACATTTTTTAGATTTATTACCACAAGGGACATATATTCTAGAACAAAATTCATTAATAATTTCCCAATAGACATGTATTTTTTGGAAAACCAAATAATACATACCTTATAAAAATAGTATGTTGTAGTCATACATGCAAACGTAACCTTAAAGTTACTCATATAATTATGTTCTCTTATATATGTTTTCTAAAATCTAGTTTTAGAGGTTTCAAATAAACTACCTCTAATATCAACTATAAAGTCATCAACCACTTTATCTCAAAGCCAATGGTTACTTTATTACATTGGAATAACATATAAGAGTATAATCCAAAATTAAAAAATAATTTAGAATCCCTACTTAACTAGTTACATATTTAAAATTTACATAATAATTGAAATCATAAAATATGAAATGTTTTTTCTTTAATAATTCTATTATTCTTCATAGTATATCCCCTTATATCAATCAAAAAAGAGAACCTCATAGATTGGGTAAAATAAATCATAATAAAGTTTTTTACTCAGATGATAATTATGTGTAATCTTACATGAGTATCTACTATGAATAAATAATAATAATCAATATAAAAAGTTAAATAATATAAAAATGTAGTATTATCAACAAATTGAGCATAATATGGTATCAGTAAACGATGATCAAATAAATCCATATAAATAAATACTTATTCATGAGGCATATCCATTTATATTATAACTAATAGAATAATGACATGAAGGCCAATAAATGATATCAATTTATGGTAATGCATACTATCAACTATTTTAAACATAAATTCAAGACCATTCACAAGATAGATTAAATATATTGTGTAGAAACCTGTGTAACTGGGTAAAAAAATTTGTCTCATAAGACTAATCAATTTACCAAGGGGAAATCTACAACTAAGCCCCATCCATCACAAAATATTTTCATTGAATAAATCATAATTAATGGGTACAAAATAATCAATATGAACATTGATATTGAAAAAAGAATTATTCAAAATATTAACACACACACCAATACAATATTATTATTGAAAATACATATTAATTTACATGGTGAATAGGTGAAAAATTGAAAAATTTAATTCAAATTGGTCATAAACCATCCAAATAATTAATGATTATGATATCAATACAATATAACCCTAGCAGATACACATTACAATAAAGGATTGATTTCGTTGATTAATATAAATACAATAAAATTTCATTAATACCTTTATGAATGAAAATAAACCTTTGTAATTTAAAATATTACCAAAAACAATAAAAAAACATCTTCAATTTAAATTTCATTTGAAAATAACCCTAATATGTTTGAAAAATAATCTTTATAATATTGATTTATCTAGATTGAAGAAATTCTTTTTATGATGTACATGTTAAAAGAATGATATGTTTCTCATTTTAATGAAATATAGATGAGCATTGTTTTGAAAATGACATGAGGAATCCATTAATATTATTTCTTAAAAATTAAAATGTGATAAAAAGTCTTTAAAAAATCATTTTTAAAATTTAAGAACATTTATTAATTGTTTTGAAAAACATTGATCTTTATGAAAAATGATTGAAGAGAGAAATAAAGTCCAATTATTTTAAAAAAATATCAATATATTTATGTAAAATATTGTATGAAAAATGTAATATTAGATAAAAAATTAATTAATAACAATAGGAGAAGAAAAAAAATTATTTTATGATATAAATACCATATAATTCCCCATGAGATACTTGAACCAAAACAACCCAAAAATAAGGATGAAATTGTGAAATAAACCATTACTAATTTTGAAAATATTTAATAATAAACTTCATGAATGAAATTAAATTAAATAAAAGATAAATTATAATGAAGATAAATAATATTATGATATTTAATACCTAAGTAGATATTTTAAACACCATATAAAGGAATAAGAGGTTAATATGTCATAGGTCATAGAAAAGTAAAACTCATACGAGAAACCATTACCTATGGGGTGACATAATGTGTGTATTAACATTATATATTATTCATATTTTCTTATTATAAATATATTATATAAAAATATTCATACATCTCACATCATATATGATTTTCATTTTCTTTTCTCACCCTTTTATTAACTATGATTTTATAAAATCACAGTTTTATATGATAACATCTTATTTTCTTATATTTTTTAGTATGGGGGTTTTGGTACTTTTAATTATATCATATACATATCATATATTTATTTTCAGCATGATATAAATATCACATATATTCATTATATATATTGTCATGAAACCAGTCTGTGTCAACCCTGAACTGGTCTCCCAGGCCAGCCTGCGACAAGTCTCGAGTGATGTTCCCAATCCTCCCGGGATGGAGACAAGAACCAAGGGCATCAATAGAGTACACAAGGGAATGATTTATCCCATATATGAACAATCAAACAAACAATGGAAAGAAATGGACATCCCAAAATACATTTATATAAAATTGAACTCAACATTATTTGTACAAGAAACTAAAAGTAAAACTAATACAACAACTCAAATGACCAAACCCAATAATCAACTAACTCCATGTGACCCTGCTGGTCCCTCTCCAACAAAATGGTCACAGATCGCCAAAGGCGATCAAACTCAAGCTGAAACCTGCACAAGGGATAAAAAAAGAAGAATACTATAGGCGCGAGTATTAAAAATCAGTATGTTAGCACGATATTCTATTCCCATTGAACATCCATTAAAATAAAAGAAACAGAAATTTCATGTTTTAGATATAAATTTAAATTTTTTTCTTACAAATGAGGTCCCATGCTAAAAAAATTACCAGAAAAAAACATGCATGTTTTATAAACAAGAATGCAAGGAAAAAACTTTCAAAGCAGTGAAACTTCAAAATAAAAATAGCTTTAATGAGGTCTACTTTAAAGAATTTTAAATTTTAAATAAATCACTCACACTACTACATTTACCAACCAAACAAACCATATGCTGATGGTGAGTACAAAATATATAATGAGCACAAGTCACGGGAACACCCCAAGGAACTAGTCAGTTGTGATCCCCAGTTACCCCGTATCTCGGTGAAAGTAACCATAATAAATATCCATTCTCATGAACATGAGCCAATATTAGCGAGCATACCCATAACCTAGTGGTACCCCAACATCATCATCATCATAGTATAGTCAGTGTTGTCATCTTCAAACTTTCTATGTGAAACAGGGGCCAAACCCCATAGGATCACTAGCATACTAGTACACGTCTGTCCACCTAGATACCAGGGATTCCCTTTAGTGCTCAATCAAGTAACACATATTATAAAATATACATATCATATAAAAATTCCATTCCCAAACTATAAACACACAAAATACCACAAACTTTCTTCAAATTTCTTTCATGAATCAACAAACCACTAAATATTTTCGTAAAACAATTTCAAGGATTTTATTGAGGCTTTGCACATAAAAATCATTCCAAAATACTCTTTAAATTATAAACACACATCAAAACCATACCAAACCATATTTGTAAGACATAGAAACATTTAATAAAATCATTTCATGGACCATAATATAATCCCAATTGCACAACATGGTATATACCAGTAAAACACCCCTTCAATTTTAGGAAAGGCCAATCATGCCTTTAAAAATATTCTCAAAACTAACATTTGACAAAGTTATTAATTTCAATTTTATTAAGGAGGATTATACACACCATTTAAAAAATCAACCCACATTCATAAATCCCATAAAACCCTGAGGTTACATATTCAAAACACAAGCATTTTAATAAGAATGTGAAACATTTCATTTTCCGTAAACTCAGGCCAAAACATGTTGTAAACAAAAAACAATTTTTTTGTAAAACCAAATACAAATTGGAAATACATAAAGGATCCAAAAATATTTTTTTCATGCTTCCAATGTAATTATAAATCCCAAAAAAATCATTTTAAATTGCACTCGACACATAAAAGCCAACCATGCAATTTACTGATCACATGGCATGCACTCTTAAAAAACAACTTATGTTAAGAACTTAAAAAGGTATAAAACACCATTTTCGTGCCATAAATTTATTCAAGCTACTATGACATATTCAAAATAGTATAAACCAAGTGCGAAATATCATTGAATAATTATCAAATTAGATGAGTTCACATTTATACCAAAACAACTATATTTTTATCAATATAAGTCGTAAAAGTTAATTTGCACACAAAACCTTTAGAAAAAAAGTTTCACAACATCATATATCATATAATTAAGGTGATAAAAGAATTAAAATTGTGAAATATAAATGATAAAGGTTTTTTCAAGGGATATCCTACCTCAAATCCTTGCCGTAACGGAAACGCACACCAGAAATCACCCGTCACGGGTTTATAAACCCTAAAACAATGAAGACCAGACCTAAATGAATATAAATGCCATCAAAAACCATTTTATAATATAACCCTAGGTCAATAATTACTATGGTATATTATAAAACAAGGAAAAAATGAAAGAAGGAAGAAGAGGGGGGATAAAGGAGATGGAATCTCACCTTCACCACTAGAAAACTGTTCGTATTGCATTAGATATGCACCCATAGAGAAAGGTTAATGGGATGAAAATTCTTTAAGAGTCTCCTAAGTTCAGGAAGAACTAGGGAAAGAATATTTTTTATTTAAAAAAGAGCCTTAATTGAATGAGTTTTGTATAAAACTATTTACCTTATCAATTATGGATGATTTGAGGTAACCTGATAACTTTCGCCCTAATTAGAGACCCATATGAGATCCAAAGAGGATAAATCGAAAATGGAGGTGATGATAGGGTTATGGGCTTCGAGGGGGAGGTGGAATCACTGAAATATATTTAAAATTGGATTAGATATAGAAGAAACAGATATTTTTTTTAAAACAAGAAATGGGCCCTTGGGCTGGCCCAATACCTAAATAATTAACCCCAATTCACCATTCTTATGAATTTATATGGGGTAAAAAAAGGTACGTAAGTTTTAATTTGTCTATATAGGACAAGTGATATGTTGAATCAGTGAAAAATGATATAAAACAAAAGATTTATAAATGAAACAAAATAGGTTTTTAATACCGGAACTGGGCTCACAGTTGGCCCAAATCATGAAGTAACCACCCTTTCATCAAAAACTCCTAAACAACCAAATGGGGAACCCAAATTAGGGTTATTAGAAATATATGAAACTTAAAAACTCAAGATTAATCTCACTAAATACCCATGAAAATTTTCAGGATTTCCAATGGACCAGATCAAAACAAAGACAAAAAAATTTGTGTGTGACAATTCTCCCCACCATTAATGATTTCCGTCCCCGGAAATACATAACACTTTCCATCTGAAAAAACAACACCTAAATATTGCCGAAAAACATGATCCCACCTCTCAATAAAATGAAATATCATCAAACATTAATGGATGTTATGCCTCTAGCTCAAAAAAAAATACACTACTCAAAACAACTTCCGGAAAATCATTGGAAATATCAAGCCACCACCTCCACAACCATGCCAAGAACCTGATTGTTGGGCCTTCTCCCAATGAACCCAACCATCGCCCAAACCAAAGATCACCCAAAAAAACCAAATATTCCAGGGGAGTATATAATTGGATCCCCACCATTATGAAACAACTAGCACTAGAAAAGTTCTCAAGATTAAAGTCTATAGGACCCATATTGAGTCTCCCCACTATTAGAAACCAACTAGAAAAGAACATACAATAATTCAACATGATCTAGAATTGGGTCTCACTCACACAAGACTAACAAAACACTCCTACAAAAACCTACAATACCAAGTTAATAGGGTTACAAAATGATTATATTAACCACCCACTTCTGAATGGAGGGGACTAGAACTTGGCCAAGACATTCAGCACAGATCTGGACCCCCACCACTCGGGGATGAGAGGGAAGGGGACCCAATAATTTGGCCCCTGAAACCACAAAAGAAAAAAAGAAACTACCCAATACTCTCCACCTACGAATAGATAACACTAAGACTGCCCCTTATTTTCAAAGGCAGTAAACACAAGGACATTGATTGAAAACCCACATCCATGAAGGCATAACCATAGACACTGCGTGAGGGGTAAGTCCCCACAGTTGTTGCGAAAAATGGGAATGCAAAAAAAATGAGTATAAAAAACATTGACATATAAAATAACATACCAAAACAGAGGAGGAAGGATCCTAATCGATTACTCCACACCTCTGTCGATTTTCTGACTGCGTGATAAGATTCACTCTGAGGCTTATTGATGGTGCCCTGATTCTTGAAGCATCTGTTGCATCGCTGTCAGGTGATAAGGATCACACCACTCAAAAAAATCACTTGATCACAAATAAAAAAACCTTAATCTAAATAGGAACTCATATATACATATCAAAATTCTATCTCGCTCCAAACAAGGGGTAGAATGGACAAGGAATACGGTGAAACACATCAACATCACCGAACACAACTGCTATGTCCAAAATAATTATCACGAACTAGAAGCACTTTTAATCGTTCCCAAACAACTCTCTATTCGAACAAATAGGTTGAGGAATAATCCAAATAGGTGGATTTAACATTTTAAATGAAACCTTAGGTTGATCAGTAGGAAATATTTCCAACGGAGAACTATACATGGCCACATCACAACATTAAACACATCTTTTGGAACCCAATGAACATTACACAAAAAACCAAGCCGCCAACAAGGTCTCATCTCAAGATACAAAAAGAGTGCGACTTCTTGATCCCAAGGCAGCTTACTGAATAAAAAAATATTCTAAGAAATAGAAAAATCAAGTCATATAACCATTGGTTTCAAAAAAAGGCCACAATGTTTCATCTCAAAACACTTTTGAAAAACAAACTAACATAGTGGGTCTCCACATTCACTAATGGTGTTTCATCAAGTATCACCCATATGCAAATTTCCATGACACCCCAGGAACCCAACCACCATGCCATATAGGCTATCCTTCTAGATATAAATAAAACCATGCATGTGAGCAACCATGAAAACACCAAATGATAAAACAAAACAACATCATTCAAAAAAAACTTTTACCTTTAAAAGGAACACCAACCACCAAGTCCAATCCCATTTTTATATTTCACAAAAAAACAAAATTCACAGAGAAAAATTGTCTTCACAAAATACCCCATTTTCATTTTTAACTACTTTTAAAATAACCAAGACACCCCAAAAAACCCCTTCCCATTTTTTTAAAATTCAGAAATGTATATTTTCAAAATATGATGTCCATTGAGACCAATACCCTTACTAGGAAAACACTAAATGATAAAAACCAATTACAAAAACTAATTTATCCGATTCAAAAACATTTTAACATCCCAACAAACCCCATTTAAAATAAAGATCCAGAATCATCTTAAAATGATTCACAATTTCAAAACATTTTTTTCCAACAAACCACAAGTTTAGATTATGGACAATCCAATCCCGTTAAATCATTCCCACTTCCTTCTAATTTTTTGTTTTCACAAAAACACAACCTTATAAAACCATTCTTATATTTAATTTTTGAAAACCCCCTTCATCAATTTTAAAAATCCAATCCTTCCTTTAAAACCCATTTCCACAATTCTCAAACAAGGATTTCAAAAACAAGAAATTCAGAATTCAAGAAAGGTTCAAGAGACCAAAAAAAGGGAACAACTGTCAGTGGGTGACTTGACCATATGGTTGGCGGACATATGTCAAACACAAAACCAACACAGATAGAATTATTAGGACCGTTCCCCAGATCCACATGGCTTTCCAGGCCGTGCGAGCTCATGGAGGCCATTAGTCAAAATACCCTTGTCATATCCCAACACCAAAGAATCAACATGAACAAAGGACACTAAAAAACCGGACTCCCCATGAAAACCCGAGGATTTGAACAACAAAGAGTTCACGACGCTCTTATTTCAATTACCCCTCAAGTCCCAACAATCCTTCTCCATCTCCCTTGACATTCCCAAAATAAAAAGGGCACTCTAAAAAGAAAGGTCTACTAAGAGCCGACCTCCTCTGATACCATTTTGTCATGAACCATTTTGAGTCGACCCTGAACCAGTCACCCAAGCCGGCCCGCGACAAGTACCAAGAGGTGTTCCCGATCCTCCCGAGATGGATACAAGAACCAAGGGCATAAATAGAGTTCACAATGGAATGATTTCGCCCATATATGAACAATCAAACAAATAGTGAAAAGAAATAGATAGCCCGAAATACATTTATATAAAAAATGAACTGAACATTGTTTGTATAAGAAAATGAAAGTAAAACTAAGCAACAACTCAAATAACAAAACTCGATAACCAACTAACTCCATGTGACCCCACTGGTCACTATAAAAAAAATGATCAAACATCTCCCATGGTGATCAAACTCAAGTTGAAACCTGCAAAAGGGCTAAAAACAGAACAAGACTATAGGCGTGAGTATTAAAACTCAGTAGGATAGCCCGATATTCTATTCCCAATGCACATCATTTAAAATAATAGAAACATCAATTTCAATTTTTAGATACAAATGTAAAGTTGTTTCTTCCAAATGAGGTCCCATGATAAAAAAAATCACCAGACAAAAACATGCATGTTTTATAAACAAGAATGCAAGTAACAACTTTCAATGCGGTGCAACTTTAAAATGAAAATAGCTTTCAAGATGGATGATTTAAAGTATTTTAAATTTTAAATTAATCACACATACTACTGAATTTACCTACCAAACACACCGCATGCTGATGGTGAGTACAAAATAATCAATGAGCACAAGTCATCGGAACACCCCTAGGTACTAGTCACTTGTGAGCCCCGGGTAGCTCATTTCTCGGTGAAAGTAACAATAAAAAATATTTGTTCTCATGCACAAGAGACACTAGTAGAGAGAATAGAAATAAAGTAGTGGTCCCCTAACATCATCATCATCATCATAGTTTAGTCAGTTTTGTCACCGTCAAACTTACTACGTGAAACAGGGGCCAAACCCCACATGATCACTAGCATACTAGTACACGTCCGCCCACCTAGATACCTGGGAATCCCTTTAGTGCTCAATAAAGTAAAACATATTATCAAATACCCATTTAAAATAAAAATTCCATTCCCAAACCATATACACACAAACAGACCACAAAATTTCTTCAAATTTCTTTCACGAATCAACAAACCACTAAATTTTTTCGTAAAACAATTTCAAGGAGTGTATTGAGGCTTTGCACATAAAACTCATTCAAAAACACTCTTTAAATTATAAACACACATAGAAACCATACCAAAACATATTTGGAAGACATAAAAACATTTAATAAAATAATTTCATGGACCATAAAAAATCCCAATTGCACAACATGGTATATACCAGTAAAGCACTCCTTAAATTTTTGGAAAGGCCAAACGGGCCTTTAAATTTTTTCTCAAAACTAAAATTTGACAAAGTTATGCATTTCAATTTTATTAAGGAGGATTATACACAGCATTTAAATAATCAAACCACATTCATAAATCCCATAAAACCCTCAGGTTACATATTCAAAACACAAGCATTTTCATAATAATGTGAAACTTGCCATTTTCCGAAAACTCAGGCCAAACCATGTTGTAAAAAAACCCATTCATTTTTAAAACCAAATACAAAATTGAAATAAATAAAAGGATCCAAAAATATTATTTTCACATGCTTCAAATGTATTTATAAATCCAAAAAATATCATTTTAAATTGAACTAGACACATAAAAGCCAACCGGGTAATTTACTGATAACATGGCATGCACTCTTAAAGAAACAACTTATGTTAAGCACTTAAAAAGGCATAAAACACCATTTTCATTCAATAAAGTTATTCAAACTACTGAGAAATATTCAATATACGATAAACCCTGTGCGAAAGCTCATGTAATAATTTATCAAATTAGAGGAGTTCACATTTATACCAAAACAACTATATATTTAACAAAATAAGTCATAAAACATAATTTGCACACAAAACCTTTAGAAAAAAAGTTTCACAGTATCCCATATCATATAAATAAGTTAATTACAGAATAAAAATGATGAAACATAAATGATAAAGGTTTTTTCAAGGGATATCATACCTCAAATCCTTGGCGTGATGGAAACGGACAGCCGAAATCACCCATCATGGGTTTATAAACCCAAAAACTATGAATACCAGACCTAAATGAATATAAATTACATCAAATACAATGTTATAACAGAAACCTAGGTCTATAATTACTAGGGAATATTATTAAACAAAGAAAAAATGAAAGGAGGAAGAAGAGGGAGGATAAAGGAGATGGAATCTCACCTTCACCACTAGAAAACTATTTTTATTCCATTAGATCTGCACCCCTAGAGAAAAAGGTAAGGGGATGAAACTTCTTGGAGAGTCACCTATGTTCCAGAAGAACCAGGGAAAGAATTTTTTTTTTGAAAAAGAACACGTATTGAATGAGTTATGAATAAAACTATTTACATTATCAATTCGGGCCGATTTGAGGTAACCTGATGAGTTTCACCATACTTCGTGACACATATGAGCTCCAAAGTGGATAAATCGAAAATCGGGGTGAGTATAGGGTTATTGGATTCTAGGGGGAGGGGGAATCACAGAAATATATTAACAATTGAATTAGATATAGAAGAAACAAATATTTTTTTTAAACAGGAAATGGGCCCATGGGATATCCAAATACCTAAATAAGTAACCTCAATTCACCATTCTTTTGAATTTATATGGTGTAAAAAAAGATATATAAGTTTTAATTTTTCAGTATAAGACATGTGTAATGTTGAATGGGTGAAGAAGGATCAAAAACAAAAGAGTTATAAAAGAAACAAATTTGGGTTTTGATCCTGAAAATGGGCTCACAGTTGGCCCAAATCATGACGTAACCACCCTTTCATCAAAAAATCCTAAACAACCAATGGGGAACCCAAATTAGGGTGATTAGACATATATGAAACTTCAAAAATCATGATTAATCTCACCAAATACCCATTAAAATTATCAGGATTTCCAATGGACAGGATCAAAACAAAGACAAAAAAACCGGGTGTGACAATTCTCCCCACCATTAAATCTTTCCGCCCCGAGAAAACCATAACACTTTCCAGCTGAAAAATCAACACCTAAAGATTACCTAACAACATGATACCACCTCTCAATAAAATGATATATCATCAACCATCATTTGATGTTAAGCCTCTATCTCAAAAAAGAGGCACTACTCAGAACCACTTCTGGGAAATCATTGGAAATATCAAGCAACCACCTCCACAACCAAGCCACAAACCTGATTGTTGGGCCTTATCCCAATGAACCCAACCATCACCCAAACCAAAGGGCACCAAAAAAACCAAATATTCCAGGGGATTCTAGTTTGTATTCCCCACAAATATGAAACAACTATCACTAGAAAATTTCTCAGGATGAAAATCCATAGGACCGATGGTGAGTCTCCCCACAATTAGAAACCAAGTAGCAACGGAAAGAAAAGAATTCAACATGATCTAGAATTGGGCCTCACTCACACAAGCCTAACAAAGAACTCCTAAAAAAACCTACAATACCAAGTTAATAGGGTAACAACATGAATATGATAACCACCCACTCTCGAATAGAGGGGACAAGAACTTGGCCAACACTTTCAGCACAGATCTGGACCGCCACTACTCGGGGATTAGAGGGAAGGGGACCCAATAATTTATCCAATGAAACCAAAAAAAGAAACAAATAAACTACCCAATACTCTCCACCTACAAATAGGTAACACTAAGACTAATCCTTATTTTCAAAGGCGGTCCACACAGGGACATTGATTGAAAACCCACATCCATGGAGGCATAACAATAGACACTGTGTGAGGGGTAAGTCCACCACACTTGTTGCGACAAAAGGAAATTCACAGAAATGAGGAACAAAAACATTGAAATATAAACTAACTTAACAAAACTGAGGAGTCATGATCCTAATCGTGCACTCCACACCTCGGTCAATTTTCTAACTGTATGATAAGCTTCACTCCAAGGCCTATGGCTGGAGCCCTGATTCTTGAAGCATCTGCTGCACCGTAGTCAGGTGATAAGGATCACACCACTCAAAAAAACACAATTGCTCAACAAAAAAACCTTAACATAAATTTGAACTCATAGATACATATCAAAATTTTATCTCACTCCAAACAAGGGGCAGAATGGACAAGGAATACGGTGAAACACATCAACATCACCGAACAGAATTGTTATGTCCAAAAGAATTATCATGACCTAGAAGAACTTTTAATCGATCCCAAATAACTCTATATTCCAACAAATAGGTTAAGGCATCATCCAAATAGGTGGATTTAACATTTTAAATGAATCCTTAGGTTGATCAGAAGGAATGATTTCCAACGGAGAACTATACATGGACACTTCACAACATCAAACACATCCTTAGGATCCCAATGAACATTACACAAAAACAAAGACACCAATAAGATCTCAGCTCAAGATTCAACAAGAGTGCGACTTCTAGATCACAAGGAAGCTTATTGATGAAACAAAACTTCTAATAAATAGAAAAATAGAACCACATAACAATTGGTTTTGAAAAAGGCCTCAATTGTTCAGCTCAAAACACTTTTGAAAATCAAACTATCTTAGTGGGTATCCACATTCACAAATAGTGTTTCATCAAGTCTCACCAGATGCACATTTCCATTCCACCCTAGGCACCCAACCACCATTCCATATAGGACATCCTTCTAGATATAAATAAAACCATGCATGTGAGCAACCATGAAAACAACAAAGGCAAAAACAAAACAACATCATTCAAAAAAACTTTTACCTTCAAAAGGAACACCAACCACCGAGTCAAAACCAATTTTTAAATTTCAAAAAAAAAAATCACAATTCATTAAGAATAATTTTCTTAAAAAACTACCCCATTTTCATTTTTAAAAAGTTTTAAAATAACCAAGCCACTCCAAACAACCCCTTCCCATTTTTTTAAATTAATCAATTTATATTTTCATAATTTGAGGTCCATTGAGACCAATACTCATTCTAGGAAAACACCAACTGATGAAAATCAATTTCCAAAACTATTTTATCCGATTCAAAAAAAATTTAACATCCCAAAATACCGCATTTAAAAAAAAGATCCAGAATCACCTTAAAATGATTCACAATTTCAAAATAGTTTTTTTCCAACAAACCACAAGTTTATATTATGGGCAATCTAATCTCGTTAAATAATTTCCACTTCCGTCCTATTTTTTTTTTAAAAAAACACAAACATCTAAAACCATTTTATATTAAATATTTTAAAACCCCCTTATTCACATTTAAAAATATAGTCCTTCCTTTAAAAACCATTTCCACAATTCTCAAACAAGGATTTTAAAAACAAAAAATTCAGAATTCAAGAAAGGATAAAGCGACCCCAAAAAAGGGAACTAGTGTCGGTGGGTGACGTGACCATATGGTTGGCGGACATATGTCAAACACTACACCAACATAGGGAGAATTATTAAGATCATTCCCCAGAATTAAGTTTCTTTCTAGGCCCTGCAAGATCACGAATACCATTAGTCAGACCCCCCTTGTCATATCCCAACACCAAACAATCAACAAGAACAAAGGACACTAAAAAAACTGGACTCCCCATGGAATCCCAAGGATTTGAATAAGAAAGAGTTCGTGACACTCTTCTTGAAATTACCCCTCATGTAAAACAATCCTACTACATCTACCTTGACATCCCCAAAATAAAAATGGCACTCTAAAAAGAAAGGTCTGATAAGAGCTGACCTCCTCTGATACCATTTATCCATGAACTAGTCTGAGTCGACCCTGAACCCGTCACCCAGGCCAGCCCGCGACAAGTCCCGAGAGGCGTTATTGATCCTCCCGGGATAGTGACAATAACCATGGGCATCAATAGAGTACACAATGGAATTATTTTTCCCATATATGAACAATCAAACAAACAACAGAAAGAAATGGAAAGCACAATATACATTTATATAAAAACTGAACTGAACATTATTTGTACAAGAAACTAAAATTACAACTAAGAAAACAATTCAAATGACCAAACCCTATGACCAACTAACTTCATGTGACCCATCTGGTCACTCTCCAAACAAATCATCACACATCGCCCAAGGCGATCGAACTTAAGCTTAAACCTGCACAAGGGCTAAAAATAGAAGAAGACTATAGGCGTTAGTATTAAAACTAATTAGGTTAGCCCGATATTATATTCCAAATGCACATACTTTAAAATAAAAGAAACATCAATTTCATGTTTTAGATAAAAATTTAATGTTTTTTCATCCAAATTAGGTCCCATGATAAAAAAATTACCAGAAAAAAACATGCATGTTTTGTAAACAATAATGGAAGTAACAACTTTCAAAGCGGTGCAACTTCAAAATGAAAATAGATTTCAAGTGGGATGATTTAAATAATTTTAACTTTTAAATAAATTACACACACTACTGAATTTACCAACCATACACACCGTATGATGATAGTGAGTACAAAATATCCAATGAGCACAATCACAGGAACACCCTTAGGCACCAGTTAGTTGTGAGCCCGAGGTACCTCATATCTCAGTGAAAGAAACCATAATAAATATCTGTTCTCGTGCACACAAGCCACTAGTGGGGAGAATAACCATAACCTAGTGGTCCCCCAATATCATCATCATCATAGTTTTGTTATTATTGTTGTCGTCAATCATCCTACGTGAAACAGGGGCCAAACCCCACAGGATCACTAGCATACTAGTACACGTCCGCCCACCTAGATACCCGGGATTCCCTATAGTGCTCAATCAAGTAACAAATATTATAAAAAACACATTTCAAATAAAAATTACATTAAAAAAACATAAACACACACACAAACCATTAATGTTCTTCATTTTTCTTTCACGAATCAACAAACAACTAAAGTCTTTTATAAAACAATTTCAATGACTATATTGAGGCATTAAAAATAAAACTCATTAAAAAACACTCTTTAAATTATAAAAACACATCAAAACAATATCAAAACATATTTGGAAGACATAAAAACATTTAATAAAATCATTTCATTGACCATAAAATAATTCCAATTGCACAACTTGTTATATACCAGTAAAACACTCCATCATTTTTAGGAAAGGCCAAACAGGCCATTAAACGTTCTCTCAAAACTAAAATTTGACAAATTTATGCATTTAAATTTTATTAAGGAGGTTTATAAACACTATTTACAGAATTAAACCACATTCATAAATCCCATATAACCCTCAGGTTAAATATTCAAAACACAAGCATTTTTATAAGAATGTGAAACATGCCATTTTCTAAAAACTCAGGCCAAATCATGTTGTAACCAAAAACTCATTTATTTGTAAAACCAAATAAAAATTGGAAATTCATAAAAGGATCACAAAATATTTTTTTACATTCTAGAAATGTATTTATAAATCCAAAAAAATCATTTTAAATTGCAATAGACACATAAAATCCAACATGGCAATTTACTGATCACATGGCATGCACTCTTAAAAAAACAACTTATGTTAAGCACTTAAAAAGGTATAAAACACCATTTTCATGCCATAATGTTATTCAATCTACTGCGACATATTCAAAACACCATAAACCAAGTGCGAAGCACATGGAATAATTTATCAAACTCGAGGAGTTCACAATTATACCAAAACAACGATATTTTTAATGAAATAAGACATAACACATAATTTGCACAAAAAAACATTAGAAAAAAAGTTTCACAATAGAAAATAACATATAAATAAGTTTATAAAATAATTAAAATGGTGAAACTTAAATTATAATGGTTTTTATAAGGGATATACTACCTCAAATCCTTGGCGTAACGGAAACGCACACCCGAAATCACCCGTCACGGGTTTATAGACCCTAAAACTATAAATACCAGACTTAAATGAATATAAATTCCATAAAAAACAATGTTATAACAGAACCCTAGGTCTATCAATACTAGGAGATATTATAAAACCAATAAAAAATTAAAGGAGGAAGAAGAGGGAGGATAAAGGAGATGGAATCTCACCATCACCACTAGAAAATTGTTCGTATTTCATTATATATGCACCCCTAGATAGAATGAAATGGGATGAAACTTCTTGTAGAGTCTCCTAAGTTTAGGAATATCCAGGGAAAGAATATTTTTTTGAAAAAGAGCACGAATGGAATGAGTTCTGTATTAAACTATTTGCCTTATCAATTCTGGCCGATTTGAGGTAACCTGATATATTTCGCCCTACTACGCGACCCATATGAGATCCAAAGAGGTTAAATCGAAAATTTAGGAGAGGATAGGGCTATTTATTCTAGGGGGGAGGTGGAATAACCGAGATATATTAAAAATTGAATTAGATATAGAAGAAAAAAATACTTTTTTTAAAACAGGAAATGAGCCCATGGGCTGGCCCAATACCTAAATAAGTAACCCCAATTCACCATGCTTAAAAATTTATATGGGGTAAAAAAAGATATGGAAGTTTTAATTTGTAATTATAAGACAAATGGGATGTTAAATGAGTGAAAAAGGATTAAAAAAAGAGTTATAAAAGAAACAAATTCAATTTTTAAGACTGGAAATGGGCTCACTGTTGGCCCAAATCATGAAGTAACCATACTTTCATAAAAAACTCTTAAACAAGGAATGAGGAACCCAAATTAGAGTGATTAGACATATATGTA
This sequence comes from Viscum album, assembly GCA_963277665.1. Classification (NCBI taxonomy): domain Eukaryota; kingdom Viridiplantae; phylum Streptophyta; class Magnoliopsida; order Santalales; family Viscaceae; genus Viscum; species Viscum album. Next base: position 715,057,532 of record OY728160.1, read on the forward strand.
ACTTCAAAACTCAAGATTCATCTCACCAAATACCCATGAAAATTATCGGGATTTCCAATGGACCGAATCAAAACAAAGATAAAAAACCGGATGTGACATATATATATGTATTTGTTTATGTTAATATTTTAATGGTTGAGATAGAAAATGGATTAAACTATTCAGGAAGATGTAATGAAATACATAAAATTGAATTTTTTTTACATTTTTCAGGACGGATGAAACTAAATAAAATTAGATAATAATTCATTTTAATAATATAATAATCTTGTTATATATATAATTGATATTACTAAAATAAATTATAAATTTATCTATTTCTAAATTTAATGGAAAAAATTTCATATCGATACATGGAGTCTGTTGTCAACATATATGCATGTGGGATGATTTTTTAGAATGGATTTGAAGGCAATATATTAGATGTGATATTTTATTTATATAATTACTTTTATATCATATATATAATAAAAATTCATTAAAATTAACCTTAATTGCATTCATATAAAACAAAAGTAAAAAATGAATCTCATCACTTCATGAGGCAGTGGCCTATCATACACTGGAGTGATGCTATCTTATCCCCCATAGAATCGATAGTAAGAAGGTAAATTTGATATAATAATTAAATAATTATACTAATTTAAACAATATAATATAAATACGTTAAGCCTATTATTATATAATTCATTTAAATTTTGTTATGGAAAAAAATTACGCATGCGTGCAATGAGATAGTTAGTCCAATACATAGTAAAAAATTTCACAACCCATTTGATTAAATTGTTGGTGGAACTAGGTGATTTAATTAACATAATTACATATTAGTATATATGAGATATTGTTTTATAATATTAAAATATTTGAATAAGTATTTCAGGATTAGGAAGATAAAATAAAATACATTCACACATTTAAATTTTTTTCCAGTTCATTAAAAACCCTATATTGGTTAATATCAAAATCCATATTAAAAGGTAATAATAAATAATTATGTCATGTAGGATGTGTGAAAGTAATTAAGGAATGTATTTTTGTTGTTCATGTTTGATCTAAATAGTTTTGTAATGATGAAGTGGGGAGGAGAAGGGGTGTCAATTTATAAGTTTGAGAAAGGGCGCTCAGGGAATTTATGAAATGATAAAATGATACTCACATTTCTATAATGGAAAAAACCTAAAAAATGGGTCATTATTGATCCATATATGAGATAATGTGTAAATATGTCAATTAAATTATATTTTGAAAATAATTAATCATTTAAACCCTTATCATTTTAGTTTAACCCCCGATAAACACATTTTTTCCTTTAATAATATAATTAGTTTTTTTGGTATTCAGTATTCATTATAGAAAAAAATAATTTTAAACATATTATATAATATGTATATTTATTATTAAAAACATGTATTTTATTTTTACAAATTCATTTCATAAAATGTAAATAACTCTATTAATAATTTTATCGTTGATGCGTTGAAAGAGTGGTTTTCCAAAGAGAAAATTACCTTATGTGTGAATGTATAAATATCAAAAATTAAAAATTTAAATGATTAAAATAAACAGACATAATTAAATTGAAATATATTATAATTTAGTTTATTTTAAATTTAAAATAAATTAAAATTTTACTTTATAAATAATTTTTTAAGAAATTTTTTTAATAAAAATCAATACTTTAAAATATTTCTCAAGATATTACAATTTCATTAAAATAACTATCAAAAATAATATTTTTTAAAATTTAAATATACAAATTTGTTTTACTTTTTCTAATAATTTTATAAGTGTGTTAAAAATAAATTTTAAATTAGGTTTTCCAAGCATGAGTAAACCTCTTGGTAGGAAAAAATATTTTTCTCCTGAAAACATTTATTATTCATTCGAACAGTTCATATTTTATTTCTAATAAATATATTAACAATATATTTTTTATATACATTGTTAAACTATATGATATTAAAAACAATTCTATTAATATACATACCCTAAAACTTATGGTTTATGTTATAATGTTCATAATAATATTTTAATAGATTATCCCATTTCCGTTAAACCCTGAATTGTTTGCATTTTGTGTTGTTGAAGAGGATTTATATACTAAAAACAAAATGCATTATAATATATTTGGGTGTAACATTCCCTTATATTATTTATTTTCATTTCATATATTCTATTTAAGATTATCTTACTCTTTTAAAATATGATGATGTTATAGTGATGAAAAAAATTTACATAGTTACATGGGGATGGTAGGCGATGTGTATTAATTAGGGATGTTTTCACTTTTTTATTGGATATAATGATGTTGAATAGTTCTTGTTAAATGATCATACAAACAATTTATTATATTTGATAAACAAATTAAATATTTTTCATTACACAACATTTATTTAGAGTAGGCGGTTTAGGAAATAAAAGAAAATTATGGATTAAGAGTTAAGCCTCTTCATTGTAAACCAAATTTAATGACACCTTATTCCAAGAAATAATGGAATTTTTTAAATACCGATAGTAAAAAAATTTGTGGATTGAATTTTGTTTGAAATTCAGTTAGGGATAATATGATGTAGAATGTATATCCCATGTAATAATATATTATGAATATTACATATTTGTTTTCAATAATTATGAAATAGATAATAATTTTTCATTAAAAGGTACACTACGTCTGATAACATACTAGACAGAAAACAATAGTTTCTCTAAAATAGTATTGTCCACACAATACAAAGTTATACAAAATAATAATAATAATAATATTTTATGTTGTAATTATCGCATAAACATTCTAATTGTAGTAATGAATGATATTAAAAAAATTATAAATATTGTTTTTATATATGTTTATATAATGATTCATTGGTTTTAAAATTAAATAGAAATGAAAAAAACCAGATTGAATATAGAGGATGTGTTTTAATGATAAACTATTTTTGTGAAAATATTTGTGTTAATAAAATAATCAAATTACAATTTTTGGATTATATTAATGAAATATAATTTCTATCCCTTATTTAAAAATCATCTTCGATGTTTAATAGATATGACATAAGAACAAATTCAATTTGTTTCATAAATGGAGTATTTTTCAAACAAGGTATTTTTACAACATTTTGATGGAGAAACTATTTTATCTTATGTTTTTTTTATTTTTATAAATTATATTTTACTAAAATAAACATCAAATTTAAGAGAGGGATTTAAAAATTTACATTGTGTGAATTTTTTGTATTTTTAGGTTAAATTACATATATTAATAACTATTTAAAAATAAATAATTTTAATTTAAAACTATTTTTTCATATAATATATTTAAAAAGTTACGTTCTTATTTGAAGTGGTTTTAAAGTGTACCTTGTGTATATTTTTTTTATAATTTAATAAAATTTAGGTCATTGAAATCAACTTCTCATTGTAATTCGATATAAAAACATTTGTGACCTTTTTAATGTCTCTAACATAAAACCCTATATTATTTGTTCATCAATATGATTAATATTAAATTTATTTTTCCACTTATATTAATTTAATTTTATAAAATTAACATACATGGGTTTTTCAAGTTTGAAAAATTCCAACTAATAAGAAAAAATTAATTTTCGATGAATCATAACATTACTATTTTATTTCCCAAACATAAGGGTAAATCAAATAATTAAAGCTAAAAAATATTATTATATTATTAAATTACCTTAAAACATGTACTATTTTTATTTTATAAGTTATTTTTGTCTAATTAAATATTTTTTCTGAAATTTTCGCCTTCGAATGCATCTTGGTGAAGTTATGACATTTATAAACATTTTATATAAATCAAAGACCACGATGACATAATCATGTCAATAATAAATATAAAATTTTTAATATGGGTTTATATAATCTATATTTTTTTCTATAAATCCTATATATGACGAAAAAAATTCTTTCATTATATATATATTTATTATTTTTAGAAAATAAATAATTAAATTAAATGGTTACACAATCATGATGTAGTTATTTCTTAATTAATAAATAAATCAATTTAATGATCTTATAAATACTAAAATAAATATAATTTTAGATTATTTATTCCATACACTAATTATATGGATGGATTCTACATGTTTTTGATGATTTAAAAGAGTTTTATGTACTTATCTTACTATTATGATAATTTTTAAAAGAAAAAAAAATGATTACTGTCAATATTGACACTATTGGTATTTTGAAATATAAAATATTTCATTAAATAAAATAAAAATAATTAAAATATAATATTCAAAAAAATGTTAATGATATGTCTAAAAATGTAATTATTGACTCATTGATTTGTCTTTTTGCATTTATGTTAATTAATTTAACCATAAATACTAATTTATTAGATAAAACAGTAAGAGTTAAAATGTGTTAAAATAGAAAGATAAGGTTTATAATATTATAAATACATGTATAAAAAATATTTTTATAGAGTATAACAAACAATACAAACCATATCATGGAAATAACATAATTTGGATTCATTTTGAGTTAAAAATTTATTTATATTAATTTATTATTTTAAGGGTTTCGAGGTTTCCCCTCCAATCTCGTATAAAAATATATTCATTCATATTTCTTAATCACACTCTAAAACCCTTTTGAATCTGACAAGGCATTCCCAAAACCATTCCTAAAATACCTACCCACATTATAGAAGAATTTTTTTTAAGCATAACACCCTCCATAGAGGTGTGAAGGTGTTCTTCAATGGTGATCAGAAGATGTTGATGTATCATTTTTGTTAACATATTTCTATATTAATCTATATTACAATTCATAAAATCTAGTTAAAAAAGATTAAATAATATAAAAATTGTCCTCAATATACATGTATGTTATTATGTCAATATCATTACCTAAATACACCTCCAATGTAATCAAATGGGAAATGAAATTTTAATTATTGTGTAAGGTAGACTACCACCTCACGAACTGATATTGTTTGTTTTTCATCAATGTATTTAATGACTAGTTAAAATGTGGAAATTAATTTTAAAATGTTATACTAATGAAATATTGATAATTTTATGATAATCGTATAACAATTATATTATTACATTCTATGCACATAAAAATGAAAATGTCATTCATGCGTATTTGTGGATTGTCACCTCCATGAAGCAATGTGATTCATTTTTTTAACAAAATCACTTGTTTGATAAATATATAAGTATATTTAAATTATTATTATAATATTAATTATTTTATGAAAATTCATGAAATATAAAATAATACTTACATTCATTCCATAACGATCAAATAAAATTGGAAAATGTTACTCATGAGAACTAACAACCTACTGTCTCTATGATTATAACATTGATAAAATTTCATATCAATTATTAATGATTTGATTTAAAAGTAAAATTTATGCATAATAATAATAATAATTTTGTGAATATTATTCTACAAATAATGCTATTATTACCACCAGGACTATTTACATGATACAATGTTCAATTTTGACTCAAGCACTCAATATGAAAGAAACATAAGATATGAATTTAAATAATAGGTAATTGATATAACATCGTAATAAGTGATATAAAATTAATAATAAACAAGAAAAGGGTTATCTAATAGGTAAATTATTAACCTATGTTTATTATTTGATGTGGTAAATAATATACTTATTGTATCAATGTTGAGGTAAGGGAAATTGTATTAATGTCCTCACATCAAAGCATTACATAATCATATAAACCATTATTTGTTTATTATATGTATATTAAACACCTTTGACATTTATTTTCATTAAGAGTTTTGAAATGTAACTATTATATATGATTTTTTTTACATTATTTATAAAATGACAAAAGGAATTTTTTGGATTAACTTATATGGTGACAAAAAAATTTGCACTACCATAACCATTTATTAATAATTGCATTTTTCTATAATACATATTGTTTTTACAATGAAAATAAATTTAATATTCATTTAATTCGGTAATTTGGTAGTGAAAATGGTTAAAGAAATTGGACTAATAATTTAAATATATTTAAATTATTCATTTTTATTATAAATAGAATTTTATTAGTTAAATTTAGATACATGAAACATTTTATTTTTGATGATTTTATAATTGTACATTAAAATTTTATGGGTGGTTATGTGTTAAAAAATATGGGTGGTTCAATGATAAATCAAGGTTTGGTGGATACGTAATAACATCTAATGTATTGGGAATGGATGTCTGCCATATAACTATTCCAATTGTATGAGTGATATGTACGGAAGTCAATCATATTGTTATTAAATTTAATTATGATTATGTCCCAAGTTTCCTTTATATGTTATATTTGATATATATAGATTTTGTGATAATATACTAACTAATTAAAAGGTATTAAATGAAATAATGATCAAACAAAATGTATCTAACAGTTCTTATGGGTGAAATTTATTACTAAATGATAATGTATTAATGGGTATACATATTTCTATAAGTCCAACTGTTAACTATATTATGTTACCTTTACAAAGATATTTATTCTCCTACCATGTTTGGAAATGTTTTAAAAACTATTTAATGGAATAGAGTCATGGATGAGAACAAGGTAATGGTTGTTATTATTTGATATAAAAAGAATCCATGTTTCATTTTAATGGTTATTGTTTAATAGAAAATTGTACAGTGAGTACAAGTGTATACCTTGTAACAAGTGAGTTTTTTGCATAAGTTATTATTTAATTTTATTAATATCTAAACATGAAATAATCCCAAATATGTGATAAAGAAAATCTTATTAATTAAATCAAAAATATGCAATGTTTACGGTCTGATCCTTATAGTTGGAATCAATGGACAGTTAAGATAACATCAGAAGTTAGAGTGTTGTTTAATCATAAGATACAAGTGGTAAATAACAATAATGGATACCATGATAGGAAGAGTCATATAAATTATAGATAAATTCAATGAATCTGACATAACATGAATTATGATATCTTAGTGTATTCCTTACTCATAAAATTTTATATGATACTATTTTTATTTAATCCAATTATCATTTTGGGATTTAGTAAATTGATGGATTTTGTGGGAACCAAAGTAATATAGATGTGATGGAAAATTTGGTGGTTCTATGAATAAGAAACCAAATGAAATGGAAGCTACAATGTGAAATCATGTGGCTATTCTAAATCAATAATCATGACTCACCATTAACTACTTGAACCTCATTGATTTTTATGAGGAAGTTTATACGTGAGAAATGAATCCCTATAGATGTTCAAGTAATAATCCTAAAGATATATTTATTCAAAGAATCATGTATCAAGGATTTGGAACGAAATAAATAATAAAATGTTTTATTTGGACGAGAAAATAGTATATATGTGGTAAATAAGGACATATTGTCATAAACATAGAAGAAAAAAAATATAGCATTTAGTTGACTATATGAAAGGGAAATATGTTATTTTTAATTTTTAAATTGAATGTTTTAAATGTGTGTAGTATTATCATTATGAAAATCATTTTTCTAGGTTGACGGTTCATGAATGGGATTAGGATGGCCATTGAAATGTATGATTATAAAAGGTATGAATTAGTCATTGTCTCATGATTTTACAATATATAATCATAAGACATGATTCAGGTTTTTGGTTTTTGGAATTTATAATTATGTAAGAATATAAAAAACAATGGTAAATTATCTTGAAGAATGATTATTGATTAATAATTCAATAAATAAATGATTCTTGTGTTACAGAAGACTATAAAATAATGAAATGTATAAAAATATTAATAAACATTTAATGATGTATTAATTTGGAATAATTTATCAATGTATGTGTAACTTTGATGTTTTTATTAGAAAATGAAATTTAAATAAAAATTATTTTTCATTTTGTAGACATATTTATAAATGTATTAATAAACATTAGTTTTTATGTGATAATGGAATTTGAGGTAATAATGGGATTTTAAATTTTGGTTTGTAAAATGAAATGTATGAGAATAACATTGACGTTAAAATTTGTTATGGTTATTATTGAGGACATTATATAATTATTTAATATAAAATAATAATTATATGGTTTTATAAAAAGGATATCCTTCTTGATGTATGACAAACCCATCATGTCAGACATGGATATTGGAATCAACCAAACAACTGAAGGGAGACAAAACATTAACACCTAACACTATCCTATGTGATTTTATTGTTTTTTATAAATTTTTATTATTAGTTAAATGAGTTTATGAAATAATATTTATTAAATTTTGGGAACTTATGTTTCATCAAATGGATATCCTTGGTGTTGGAATATAATTTGGGGATTATGTGTTGAATTTTATTTCTAAACTCATTTAATATTTTGTAAACAATTTTTGGTTGACTTAAATAGAATACTAAAGGATTTTATTTGATATGTAATGGTTGAATTGTATTTTGGAATAATCAATGATGTATGTATTGTAATTGTAATTATTTATAAGAATGGTATTAATATATTGATGATTATTAGAAAATTTAATTGTTTTTGTTTGATAATTATAGTGTAATTGAATTCATTTAGAGATAAATGTTATAATTTAACATGGAATACTATGTGATCAAATCCTTTTAAATTTTGGGATTCAATATTATTTTAGTTTATTTTGAGTAATTGTAAAAATAATTATTTTTCAAATTGTCTATGATGGACTTTGAGAATCACATTCAATTTCTGGAGATTGAATGTAGTTTTTCTTCAAACAATGGTTTAATATTTTTGGATAATTATATTATATTATCCTAACCATTTTGCATTTGTTTATTTGTTCATGATAGCGTAAAAAGATAGATACTCATTTTTGGATTATTTTTTTCACTATAAGTTGACTCAATTGTGAAAAACATATCATAAATACTCATTGTTTGATAAAAAATAATAGTTTGGGGTGGATTTTGATTAATGTATAAAATTATACCTTTCTAGTATGTTTATTTCCTTATTTTTTAGTCTTTAAAGTAAAATAATAACAAAACTATATGAAAAGGATCCTAAAAAATGTCATCAATTTTCTTTTCCTACAATGAAATCAAAAACAATTTATCTGATCATAAATTTATGATTTTGTGAATATTAACTTTATCCTAATGATGTTTCGAATCCCTCTTCGTCATAACATAATGGTTAGTTTTCATGTATATTCTTGTTTTCCTATAAGGAATAATGTTATGTATTATCTTGGTTAACTATTATAATTAACTTTAGTTAATTTAAATTAGAGGTTTTATTGACTCTTTTTATGATGTTGGATTTCTATAATGTAATTATGAAAAGTGAAACCTTAGTTACAGAGAAAATAATTTCAAATTTTGAGGATGTGATTTCGAAAAGGGGGAAATATGCAACATGCTTGGTAATTATAGAATAAGAATATTTCGTGATTTTTTAATATTTATTAATATTATAGTAATTATACATTCAATATGATTATATGTCTAAAATTATACCCAATATGCTCTAATGGTTTGTCGGAAATTTTACATTGCACAAAATATGAGTTATAAAAAATATTATTATTAAAACTCTTAATTTTTGTAATAGTTATTGCTCACCTTTTAGAATATATTTAATGAATTGTATTCACTAATTAAAAAATGGAGTGTTTACACGTGTTTGTATAATTATACATTAGTAAAAAAATACAAATGAAAATAAATACAAATATATATAAATTATGAGTTTTTATGAAAAACTATTTTTGCTAGAGTAATTGTGTTTATAAAATAACAAAATCAAACTTTTTGGATTATATTAAAGAAATGTGTATTATTTCACATGTTTAAAATTCATCTTAGTTTTTTTCTAGACATGATATAAGATGAATGTAAATTTAAGGCTTAAAAGTAGTTTTTTTTGAGAAAAAGGGGATTTTACCTCCTTTTGGCGGTGAACCTATATTAAATATAATTTTTTTTAATCTTTTATAAATTATATATGAGAAAATAATCTTTTTCCTTGGAAGAAGGATACAAAAAATTACATTGGGTGAATTTTTGGTATTTTTTTGATAAATATCATATTTTAATGAATAGTTAAAAATAATGCATTTTAATTCAAACCAAAATTTTCTTCCAACTTTTTTAATATATATAGGTTATCATTTTAATTGATTTTAATGAATAATTAGTGTAATTATTTCATAGTAAATCCAATTTAGGTAATTGGAATCAGTTTTTCATTTATATAAAGAAATATTTTCTTGATCCGTTAGTGGGATTATCATTAAATTTATTTTTACCCTTTTGTGAATAGAATTTTTAAAAATTGAAATACAAGGTTGTAATCATTATGATAAATATAATCTAATATGATCAAATTTTTTTAATAGTAACTTTAATATTTTATTTTAGACTTTTAAGGGTTTTCAAGGTAATTAATAGTAAAAATAATATTATCATATATTAAAATTACCCTAATAAGAGTCCTAATTTAATTGGATGAGTAATTTTATACCACAAAAACCCTTGTGGGGAAAATATTTCCTCTCAAATCCACTTGGGTTGGATTATGACATTTGTAAACATTTTTTTAATGTGAAGACCGGGATACCAAATTCATTTATTTCATAATTTTAAAAATATTAATATGGAGTCATATAAGTGATATATTCGATTATAAATAATTTTTATAAATATAAAATTATTACCTACATCATAGTAATTTATTTAGAATTTTTATAAAGTAAAATTGTTATAAAATGATGATGAAATAATTGATTAATTACTGAAAGAGACAAATAAATGATATTATGAATACTAAAATAAATATAATATTAGAGAATTTATGTCATCCAATAAAATTATTGATGAATTAGAAAACTGGTGATGATTTAAGGGAGTTTTATCGTTCTTATCTTAATGGTATGATATTTTAAAACAGTCTTCGAATGAATAGTGTCAAAATTGATAGAATTATTATCTTAAAATATAAAATAATTTATGAAATCCTATATAATTTATTAAATGATAAGAGTCCTCAAAATGCTTATTTTATGTATAAAAATGATATTTTTTAATACTTCATTTGACTTTTTTAATTTTATGGTAATTAATTTGACCCTATATTTGTAAATTACTTGATAAAACAATAAGATTTTAAACGTGTTAATATAAAAAGATTAGGTATAAAATAAAATTAATATGTCTATAGAAACTATTATTTGGGGGAATTTAGAACCATCCTCTACTTATCATTGAACTAAAAAAATTCCGAGTCATTTGATGTTAAAAATTTATTTATTTTTTAAATATTATTTTATGGGATTCCAAGGGTTCCCCTCCCCTCTCCTATAAAAAGGCACCCATTCCACTCTTTTACTCACAATTAATTTTTTCGGGTTCATAAAATACCTACCCTAATACTTACCTATAATACCTACCCACATTAATTTTTCCCTTCGAAGTCATAACACCCTCATTATATGTGTTATGGTGTTCTTCAAATGTAATTATCCAAAATAAAGGGGCATTATTTTTTAAGCAATTATATATTATTTTTTCTATAACTTTTTCAAATATAAATAAAAATTATGAAAGAATAACTCTAAGGTCCTCAATATACTGAAATTTAATTATTTTAATATCACCACCATAATAAATGTATAATTTTTTTCAAATGGGAAATGAACTTTTCATTCTTGTGTAGGATGAACAACCACCTCGCGAACCGATATAGTTCGTTTTTCATTACTGTCATTAATAATTGGTTATAATTATAGAAGGAATTATCATATGTATTATTCATGACATATTATTCATTATAAGATAACAATATATCAATTAGGTTCTTACTTTACATTCACATGAAAAAGATAATGTCTTTTGTGCAATTGTGTGAACGTTCACCTCCATAAAGCATTGTAGTTGATTTTAATTCACCAAATAAATTTTATGGTATATAATAATATATTTTAATGATTTGTATGATTTTAATTATTTATAGATAATTATTTAAATATAAATTTTTACTTACCATCTTTCAATAATGATCAATCAAAAATGGAAAATTTTACTCATGCGTGCATACGACCTACATGTTTCATGACCATTAGTCGAGAAAGTCATGTATGGGATACATGACATGACCTTGACACAGAGGGACTACGTGGCATTTATAGTGGGCCACATGACGTGTAATCCATTTAATCATGCGCCACATTTTCACGTTCATCATGTAGTGTAATAATTTTCTACGTTGTGGGTCATTAATGTACACAACTTTAGTATTTACTAAATTTCTCTTGATGCGCTGAACACAACTACACAGTGTGTGATACATATTACATGGAGTATATGTAATATATAATGGTGTATGATACAGAGTACCTAGTGTGTACTATCGTGTTAACTGGGATAAATCATCATCACCTCCTGATGAGACACTCAATGAAATTTTAATCCAAAAATTATTTGTTTATGTTAGATCATTGTGAAAATAAGGTGGAAGAATAGATCTATAAATTAAAATTAAATGAACAATTATTTAAGATTTAAAAAAATATATTACTAAAGAATAAATTAGAAAAAATATTATTTAAATTATTTAAAATTAAAATATTACTTCTCTAATATAATTTGTATGTTCTAGGAACAAAATAAGTGTAGGATTCGATTGTACCCAACTTTTCAAATTTTCATGTTTTATGGTTAATAGGGGTTCAATATGATTATAAATTCTAGTACCCATAGAATTTAATGAAAGATAATATTAAATGGAGAGAAAATGGATACAAGAAGAAAGGGTCGACATAATTTGTTTATAAATAATTTAATTTAATTAATTAATTACATCCATGGTTATTTTTTCATCGTTGACGAGTTCAACCACATGTCTGATGTTCCGCTTCATTTCAATGTATAATACCAGGATTTGATTCTTTTAACGGTGGTCCACACATAATCTATATATCCCTTGATGTTATTGAAGGAGTCTGTGTGTTCTAGAAGAAAAAAAATCCTTTAACTTGCGATGTCTAGCATTGATCAACTTGAAAATCCCTTCATGCACAGGAGCCTCAACCTAGTTGGTGAGGAATCAATAAGTGAATCCAAGAGACCTGAGTTCAAAACTGGGAGGAGACATAATTTTTGGGTCCTGTAGCAGTTCTGTAGCAGTACATAAATAGGTTCTGTAGCAGATATTGATCAGTACTATAGTAGCTGGGACTATTAATACATTTAGTCTTTTGGGCCACTAGTTTGGGACTTGGCTTCTTTAAAGCCTTTGGAACACCCAAGGCCTTTGGTTTAATATGTCTTTTAGGCCACCTCAATGTAACAACCCAATATTTCATAGTAAGTTATTTTCATTAATGTAATTCAATAGCTTGCGCTATACGCAACATCAAGTTCGAGCGCACCACGAATTACCAAAATAGCCATTCAAAAATTAGTTATGACTAGTATTAACTGAATTTTGAATTTTATATACTCCATATAAATTTAGAATCCATATTATTTGTTTATTAGACATAATAGAAGAACAAATTCATTTTTTCAGATGAAAGAAGTATTTTTTTATAAAAATTAAATTTTAAAACTTTTCAATTGCAATCCCTTTTTAAAACAAATATTTGAAACTTTAATGAATTAAATTTAATGATATTAAATTCATCTTTAGAATCAGGACATAAAAATTTATTTTCGATAAATTTTGGATACCTTTCTGATAACTTTCATATTTTGATGAATACAAAAAAATACTAAATTTTAATTGGAAACACCTTTTTTAATCACAACAATGAATAGTGTTAACTTATAAAGTTGAATGGATAAGAAGTATAATTAGATTATATATATATAATTTAATACAATGTAAGTCATTATAAGTTATTTCACATTTAAATTTGTTATAAACACGTGTCGATCTTTTGATAGTTTTTACTTTTTATAATCCCATTTTTTGGTTTTAAAAACGGGAATTAATTTTAATCCAATGAATGAAAATTATGTGTTTTTATTTTGATAAAAATTAATTCATTTTTTAATTCTGAATATCAAAATTAGTTTAAGGTAAATTTTTTTGTATATTTCTAAAAACATTCCATTTTGGTCGAATAGTGAAAACACTATATTATAGTTGAAAAATGACTTTTTTTAAAATATTTATTTATTTTATTTAAATTAAATTAAATTAAAATAGATATATAATACCAATATAAAATCAATTTAATTCATTGGAGTCATTATATATTACAATTATATGTATAAAGTTTTATTGATGTTTTTACTCTCTTTTACCCACCTACTTAGAGAATTTAAAAATTTTCATGAAACATAATTTTACTGCATCTTTGAGTTGAATTTAAAAAATCCAACAGACATAGTTGACATCAGTAAGTAAATTTTTTTCCAATATGATGAAAAGAATTTTTTGTGTATAGTTACTTTTGACTTTTATTAACAATGGTTAAAAGTAAATACAATATTTAAGGGTAAATATTATATTATAATTACTCTATAACACGTCCTAATTCCATTGGATAAGTTTCATTAGACAAAAAAAGATTATAAATAATATATGATCCTTTAAATACACATCGATTATATTAGGAAATTTATTATTATTTTATTTAATGATGATTTAATAGTGTTAAATTCAATGTTTAATATCTAAACCATTTTTAATATAGTGCTATACAAAAGATAAATTTGAATATAAGTAGTCACTGGAAAGCTAAAAAATTACCTAACTAAATAAATTTTATTTATAATTTTAAGATATTAAATAATTATATTTATTTATGAAACAATGATGATGCAATAATTACCTTATTAATGAAAGATTAAAAAATTTGATATTATAAGTATACAAATAAATGTAATTTGAGACTTTTGATGAAGTCCAATAATATTCTAGGTTAATATGACATGTTAGGTATTATTGTATAATTTTATGTTTGATGTAATCATGGTGATATGATTTTCACTGAAACCCAGTACTAAATAGTGTCAATATTGACATAATTTTGTTTTTAACTCAAATACTACATTATTAGTTGATATAATATTCCTAAAAATATAAAGATCTTCCAAATTACTTAGATAAGGTTATAGATATTAATGATGAACCATATAGGGATTTATTATCTTGTAATAGTAGATTTATTAACCATATAATATTGAAATACAAAGATACATGGTATATGTCAAACTATTAAACTAGGAGTTATATCTATGAGATAAGGATGATATGGTGACCTAAACATATCTAAACCATGTTGGATGAGATGTTTTCTACCCATAACCACCTTAAACTTGAATTAATTCATTTTGGTTCCATTATAAACCGAAAATTATTTTGTTATAAAATAATATTTCAATAATTTCCTAAAGTGACCCTCACCATTCTTATAAAAGGGTACTCCCCCTTCTCTTCATTTAACACCTACAAATCCATTTGTCTTAACCAACCCTTGCCCAAATATAATCCCATCATTTCTCCATTTATCTTAGAGGCATTACTTTGGTTCTAAAACCATCCAATGGAGCCCTTCTCATCAAATAAAAATGAAGAACACAAAGAAGAGATAAATATTTCATCACCTCTTTCAAGCTCTTTTCATCTTCCTCTTTCTATTTAATTGTAGTTTACATTATAAAATAATAACTCCAGTACCTTATATATAGTGTGATTTTATTATAAAAATTCTACAACCATTTTTATTATTCTGTCTATCATTTGAATGACAAAGTCACCATACATGCGTATATACGGCTTACCGTCTCCACATCATGGTGTAGTCTGTTATTCAAATACCATATTATTTATGTAGGTATAATAATGAGTATAAACGATTTATATATTAAATATAACATGTTAATGATTATGTATATTTGATATTCCATCCAATTACATATGATTTCACCACCAACGTAATGATATGGTCACTCGTGCGTACGTACGGATTACCCTCTCCACGAACGCTATAAAATTCATTCCTCATCATAATCATTCAGAAATAATTTGAATTTTATTTTTAAAAATAATGTTGAATAAATTAATATCACTCTGTATATGAATAAAATAGATCATATCCATAACAATCATGGATTACGTAACCAAGCTTATAATGAAAAAATGACTAGTTAACACCTGAAATGATGATACTACTAAAATATTATTAACAATTAAATATTAGAGGATAATATATGATATCATATTTATGTATGTAGTTCTTTTATAATTTAATAACAATGACTTATCTATTATACAGGAGTTTAATGTACCCTCGACCAAGTAAATGTACAAGGTAAGAGGTTATCTTATCTCACTTTTAATTCTGTGAGATTTCCATTTTTTCACCATTTAATCATTGCATGTCGTGTATTCTGTGCATCCATTTCATGTATATTGTAATGATTCAATTTATATTCTTAGTATTCTGTGATTCATTTGGTGGTTGTTAACTTCAGGTCTTTCGACTCGATTAATTTCAATGTGTTAAGTGGTTTTCATCTCACTTCATATTCAAGTGAGATTCATGCAATAGTGATACTATTTACTTTTGTGTGGGGTATGTACTTCCCATGATTGTATTTTTTGGGTAATATAAATTAATATATTTGTATTTACATCTTAATTATATAATAATTCTTTCATGGGTGTATGTTTCATAACTTACCAAATCGGTAAGGGAATTTTAAATTTAAATTTCCACTCCTTGGGCTTTACACATACTTCATTGATTTTTTTACTCCAAGATTATTTGTGGAATCACTATTTAAAATTTATAAAGTGATCTCCACTCTGATTTGTATGGATAGACCTTTGATACACATAATCACTCTATTGATAAATTCACATTCCATTGACGTGAAAATTTTAAGGGTAATCTTAACTCAATTTCCATTCCTTGAGTTAAACATATTAGTCATTGGTTTTCTTTTTACCAGAATATGTGTGAATGTACCCTGATTTATTTACACAGAATATCCAATTATATTGAGTGTATTTTTAATTGTCACACATAATAATTTCATTGAATATCCTTAATCTAAAGATGCAGTCTTTATAAGGTATTTCTTCTCAATTTATATTCTTTTGAGACCATTTTTTGTTTATCCACCAATTCACTTTTATATGGTGTATATACTATCCATTGAAATATTTTATCATTAATACATTTTTGATAACAATATTATAATGTTTTGATTAATTTTTCTTTTCAATTACATGTATTCAGGCATCTCTTATTTGGTTAATGACTCTTTAACTAAAATATTGTTTTAAATGTTTTAAATATTCATTCTTCTAAATATTTCTCATTAATGTCCATGTTTTTAAAATGTTTTTAAGTATTTATTTATATGGACATAAATGTTTTGAAATAAAAATTATTTTTAAATGTTTATATGTGTTATGAGACACTTTGATTCAAAAATATCTTTTAATCAAATTCTTTGATAAATAGTATGACATTTAAATGTGTTCAAGAAAAAAGGGATATATCCCTCAAATTTTTTTATAATCAATTTTAATCTATGTCAATATCCTTCAGTGAATTTTATTCTTTATTTAGGTTAATTTATCATAATACAATCATTTATATTGTATTGAATTTGTTATGTTTGACTATGGATTTTATATTTTTATGCTATTCATAGTTTGTGTTTTAAATGTAGACATTTTGTATGCTAGAATTAATACGAAAATTTAGATTATGTTTCACCCTTTCATATAATAAATGCATTAGACATAGTAAGAGACTGGTGGAGCCCAATATAGATCCTAGAAGCATCGGTAGGTCCCATGAGACAAACTAGTGTCTAGGCACAAGGCATTGAAAAAATCTTATTTGTAGTCTTGGCATAAGGCCTTGACTATGTTGTTATGTAGTCTAGAATTATGCATTCCATCATTATGAAATTGGACATTGATAATACTTGTGATTATTATTCTAGATGAATATCTATGTGAATTATTTAATGGAATTATTTTATTTATCTTTTCCATATTATGCTGAAGTTTCTGTTTAGAAGGAATGTGTTCTAGTCTTATTCATTGCTTTATATGTTTGTTATCATTTATAATAGTTTCCACTATATTGTTATCCTTATTGAGAATTTGATCTCACCACTTTATTAGGTTTTATTTTACCTTAAATGCTATGAAGTATATTACAATTAACCTTGAGGAATAGGCTAAGGGATATTAGACTGTTCAAAATGGGACACAATGTTGTTGTTTTTTTATTTCATTATGTAATGTAAAACTTATGTATGTATCTAGTACATACAAGGCTACTAAACTTATTGGAATGATTCTTTGTAACATTCCATGTTATGTAATAATGCATTGATTCCTAGTAACTAGGGTTGGGTCATTACAGTTGGTATCATAGAAAGTTTAGTAAAATCCTTGGAAGCTAGATTGAGAAAAACTATGATTAGAAAACACTACCCTAAAATAGACATTGGGTATATGTATAGAAGAACATCCGAAATTTTTGGTAATTTAAATATTATGTGGGTTTTACATGAAATACATCCTTTTCAGGAAATGAGAAGGTAGAGACGACTCTATCATAGAAGAAATTTGGGGTGAAAACTCCGAAAAATAGTTTCGGGCTTAACCCATGTTGTCCTGGTACATGACAATGAGCCTTACAACACTATTGCTTACGACACACTTGATGGATATTCTTGGGATAATTAATATTTTATTTAGAAATTGATTTTAAGGATATTAATATAAGATGATAATAAATAACTTTGGACAATCCTAATCTGTTTTAGATTCAAAATATTGTGTCATGATATTCTCTAAATGATTTTATGACTCACACAATGATTTCTTGTGTTATTCAATGGATGGATTTAAATAAATTCATATTAACATTGAAAATGATGTACAAGGTGGTCATGGTGGTGGAAATGGGAAACACAGTGGAATATTGACAAGAGAAAAAGATATCGAGTTCATGCCTAATCGGTTTTCAAAAAACATGATTAACAACATATATATTAACCATATCATAGACTCAACAAAGAAGAGGAAGTTAGGGAATGATAAGAGATCCAGCAGAGGACACCATGAAAAATAGAAAGATCAATTTCTATAAGGATGGAAATATATAAAGAGACACCTAGGAAAGTATCTCAAATGAACAAAGAAATGCTTTATGTGCGGAAAAGAAGGACATAAAGTAAATAATTGTCGAGGAAAAATGCAGAGTATTGTGGAAGAATATAAAAATGATCCCAATAATCCATTTATAGTCATTTTCCAAAAATGTAGGGGACCATGGCATTACACGTGTGAATTCTATATTCTATAAGATAACATCTTTGTCAAGAAAGAACCTATGTAGAAATAAATGTATGGTGAAATGTTTAAAAGTATTAGTGATTTTTGTTGATGGAATTACTTTGGAAGAATTTTCTCTTTTATGTGCATCCCTGCTGATTTTTATGTGAAAATGCTATTTGAGGCAGAATTATATTTTTGTTTATGGATATAGTTATAATGAATCATTTGGGTTTATATGATCCTTGAATTTGAGGCAATTAGAGGTTATTTATTTTTGGGATGAAAAGTCAAGGTATGAGATAAATGTTTTGGTTAAATTATATTATGGTTATTTGGAGGAATTTATCTTATTTTGGGAATTGTTACAAAATATAGTTTTTGAAGAAGGAAAACACATAGACCATGTGACAACCCATCACATTAGACAATAAAGTGGGAATCAAACCCATAACTAGAGTGAGATTTGTATTTATTGCCTACCACATGGCTAAATGAAGACCCTAGTTAGTGTGACTAATTATTTTTGGATAAATTATTTTATTGATCAATAAAAAGATGATTTTGGATCTTATGTCTTATCAAATTTATATTGTTAGTATTGGAAAATGATTTGGGGATTAACTAATAAATGTTATTTCAAAATCCTTTCTCTCTATTGGGAACACTATATGCCTAAGAAAAATTTAATACTATTGTATTTCATTTGAGGAGTAATAGTGGATTCTTATCTATGTTATTATTATTGATTTATAGTGATTTGGGTTATTTATTGAAATTATTAACCTGTCATAGAGAATATGTGATTAGGTTAATTACTTTTAAGTTTGTGACATTAAGAGTAGTTGATGTTATTTGGAGATACAATTTAATGTGGAATATTACATAATCATATTCATATATGTTTTATATTTCAATATTAGTTTGTATTATTTTGAAGGATTTCAAGGACAATTTTTTATAGAATGGTATTTATTGAAAATTGGGTATTCTTGGTTTTATTTTAGAAATAACGATTAGTGTTACTTTCTCTAAAGGATTATCATTTTTGGGGATCATATGATCTTTTACTAACCATTTTGGTTTTGGTAAATCTATAATGACAAGGGAAATATATAGTTTATCCTTTGTGATAATGTGATTCTCTAGAAGTTTATTCTAGCACTTCAAGTGTGACCAAGTCATCTTGAATACTCATCATTTGAAAAATAAGAAGTGTTAGTGGTAGAAATTTATTAATGGATAAAACACTACTTAAAAATTAAGTATATCACTTCATGTTTTTAGTCAATATCGTAAATAAATTCTTCAACCTTATGAAATGGATCATAAACTAAAAAATGTTGTCTGTTTACTTTTCATACAGGGAAACTAATGACCATTTCTCCCATAACAAGTTTGTGGATTTATTTATGTTAACATTATCTTATTCATGTTTTCTATTACTCACCATAATCACTTGTCACTTATTTTATCTTCCATATCCATATTTTTTACAAGTAATCCTTGTATGGGTTATCTCGGGTGACCTTTTTACATCTCTTTAATTATTTTAAAGTGATATTTTTGTTGACACTTTTTCTAATGTGGGAATTTCAATGATGTTCCCATGCAAAATTTTAAAATTTCGAGGATTCAATTTTCAAATGGGTGGAAGAATTTATCACCCCAATATTTCATAGTAAAAGAAGTATTTTTCTAAAAATGAAAATTTACCACATTTTAATGGAAAACCATTTTTAAAAGAAATATATGGATCTTTTATGTATTAAATTAAATGAAATTAAATTATTATTTAGAATCAGGACATAAAAATTTATTTTTGGATAAATAATTTTCCGTTCTTTGATAAATTTCATATTTTGATGAATACTGAAAAATACTAAATTTTAATTCAAAACAACCTTTTTAATAGAAATAATTTATAGTGTTGAATTTGGAAATTTAATGGTTTGGAAGTATAATTATATTACATTTTTATAATTTAATAAAATTTAGGTCATTATAAGTAATTTTACATTTACATTTTACATAAACACATATCAATCTTTTGATAGTTTTTACTTTTAAAAAACCAACTTTTCGGTTTTCACAATGGGAATCAATTTTAAATTATTTAATGAATCTTCTATGCTTTGAATTTGGTAAAATTGAATTAATTTTTCCATTTTCAATATCAATATAAGCTTTGGGTAAATATTTTTTATTTTTCTGAAAACATTCAATTTTTTGATGAATTGTAAAAAACACTAGGTTATAATTTAAAATCGACATTTTATTTAAATAATTATTTATTTTATTTAAATTTATTTTCATTAAAAATTGATATATAATACTTATATAAGTTCTGTTTAATTCATTGGAGTCATTTTACAATAAAGTTTGATGTATAAATTATTTTTGACTTTTTACCGTCCTTTACCCACCTTCTATGTGCATTTACAAATTTGCCTAAAAAATAATTTTACTAATTCTATGAGTTGAATTTAAAAAATAAGAGACACAAGGTTGACATCAATAAGTAAAATTTGGTTGAATAAGATGAAAATTCTTTTTGTTGATTAGAAATATTTGACTTATTTAAAATGGTTAAAAGTAAATAGGGTAATTAAGGGTAAAAAGGATATTATAATTACCCTAACACATGTCCAAATTCTATTGGATAACATTAATTAGACCATAAAAAACCTTATAAATAAAATATGAATCTTTTGGTCCACTTGTATTAGATTAGGACCTTTATAATTTTTTTATTTAAAGAAGAGATAAAAGTGTTACATAGAATGTTTAATAACTAACCCATTTTTAATATAGGGATATCGATAAAAAAATGCTATTATAAATATTCATTAAAAATCTAAAAAGATATAATACATAATGGTATTTTACTTATTATTTTTTGACATTACATAATAAAATTTATTTATGAAACAATGATGATGTAGTAATTACCTTCACAAGGAAGGATTAAAATAATTGATATTATAAATATGCAAATAAATGAAATTTGAGTGTTTTGATGAATTAAACTTATTTTCTAGGTCAATATGAAATTTTAGGGTTGATTAAATAATTTTTTTCATATTAATAATTCTTTTAGGATTTTCACAAAAACCAAAAACTAAATAGTGTCAAAAATAGACATAATTGAGTATTTAAAACAAATACTACATTTTTAATTGATATAATATCTATAAAAATCATAGGTTTGGAAACAAGACTTAGATAAGGTAATATATATTAATAATGAACCACTAGGGTTTTCTAGGATAAAAATAGTATGCTTATTAACCATATAATATAAATATACAAGGAGACAAGGTAAATGTCAATCAATTTAATTAAGAGTTAAATCTAATAGATATGGTTAATATGTTGTCCTAAACCTATATAAAACCTATTAGTTGATAGGTTTTTTACCCATCTCCACATTAGACTCTATGTAAATCATTTTGGAACCATTTGAAACCGAAAATGATTTTATTATAAAATAATATTTCAAGATTTTCATAAAGTGACCCTCACCTCTCTTATAAAAGGGTATTTCCCCTTCTATTAATTTCAAATCTCCAAAGCCATTTAGATCAGCCAACCCCTACCCAAATATCCTCCCAAAATTCCCCTTTTCATCCTAGAGGCCTTTCTTTGGTAATAAATCCTACATATGGAGCCCTTTTTATCAAATCAAAAGGAAGAACCTGAAAAAGAGGAAAATATTTCATCACCTCTTTCAAGTTCGTTTCTTCTTCTAATTCCTCTTTCATTGTTATTTACATTATAAAATAATAACTCCAGTATCTTATATATAATATGACGTTGTTAAAAAAATGGTAAAACCATATTTATTATTCTATCAATAAGGTGAATGACTATGTCACCATACATGTGTACGTACGGCTTAACGTCTCCATGTTGTCGTGTAATTTGATATTCAAATATGCCATTATTTGGATGTGTATAATAATGAGTATAACTAATGTAAATAATAAATATAAATTGTTATTTATTCGGTATATATGACATATTGTCCAATTATATATTATTTCACCATCAATATAATGATATTTCCTCTCAGGCATACATGGAAATTACCGTCTCCATTAACGCGATGAGATTCATTCCCCCTCATAATAATTCAATCATAATTTTCCTTTTATGATTAAAAATAATGTCTATGAACTTAATATTATTCTGGATATGAATAAAATACATCCTATCCATAACAAGAATGGCATACATAACTGAGCATATAATGGAAAACAAACCAGTTAACACTCAAAATGATGATACTACTAAAATATTATTAACAAAGAAATATTAGAGAATCACAAATTATTTATTATTTATGTATTTAGTTATTTTATAATTTAATAACAATGATTTAACTATTATACTTGATTTTAACATAACCTTGACATAGGAAATGTACAAGGTATGTGGTTTTATTGTCTCACTTTTAATTCCGTGATATTTCCATTGTTCACCACTTATTCCTTGAATGTGGTGCATTGGGTACTTGAATTTGATCCATATTATCATGATTCAATTTATATACATTTTATTCATTTATTGAATTGGTTGTTGTTCACTTTTGGTCTTACGACTCGATTGATTATAATGTGGTATTGCGTTTACATCTCACTTATTATTCCATCGAGAATCATGAAATATTGCTGCTATTTAATTTTGTGTGGTGTATTTACATCCCATGATTATATTCTTTGTTTAATATACCATAATTTATGGGTATTTACAACTTCATTGTATGATTCTTCTTTCATGGAGTGTATATTTCATAAGTTCCCGAATTGGTAAGGGAATTTCAAATTTCAATTTCCGCTCAAGGGGCTTTATTCATTCTTCATTGATTATTTTACTCCAAGATTATGTTTGGAATCAGTATTTATTATTTATGTAGTAATATCCCCTCACCTTTAGGTTTTTATACCATTGATATATACAATCACTCCAATGATAAATTCACATTCCATTGATGTGAACCTTTTAAGGGCAATCTTAACTCAATTTCCATTCATTGTGTTATATTCACATTCCAAGGGGATTGATAAATCCAATCAGTGTATGTCAGTGTTCTCTTAGTTATCTAGTTACCAGGGTAGCCAAACATGTTTATGGAACATAGAACCTCATGTCCATCAAGATCATTTCGTAAAATGTTAATTAATTCATTCAACATTTATTATGAATTTTATTGAGGAACAACTTAAAATTGAAAAAAACCCCATAGGCACATAGTTCTCGATTTTTCTTTTACAGGTGGATGAAACACGAGGAAACCGTATCTACAATTTCATGCTTCATATCTATCCATAAAACAACCCACTTAGATAATTTTATAAATTTTTCACTCCTGGATTTAATGAAATGGGTGATTTGTGAAAATAATGTATATCCACTTCACACATTGTAAATGAATGAAATGCATTCAATAAAACAACACCAACTGTTGTTCACCCTCATACCATCCCTTGAGTGCATTGCCAAATACATCTTGGTTTCTCGAGTCCTCCAATAATGAATTACCATGATATGACTCCTTTACTCTATACACCTAATATGGAAGTATTATGATCCTGAAAATTAATCCATCACCACAAACTCTCCCAAATATAGATGAATCATTGGGATTTATTCCATTACCAGCCTAGACTCCATATATTCATGCACAAAATCACTACACGACTTCAGTATCATGTAAATAGCTACAACAAATCCCTTTCCTGATGCATTCAAAATCATATCTTCATAACCCCTTAATAATTACTTCCACATTTCCAATTATATGTTTATATTAAACTTGTGAAGACATAAAAAAATATAATGATGCATAAAACCCACAAAATGATCATTGATGAGGTAATGTTACAAAAATATCAAAAAATATATTAATAAAAATAACATGATTCAATGGTTTTCATAGATAAATTAATTGGGATAAATCTATTGAGAACCATACAAATTTTTTATACATATTTCACTAGAGAAATACCAAAAAAAGATATTCATCATAGAAAACATCGAACTGAACAATGTCTTCTTGAAAACAGAGTACATAACTAACCAAATTTGACATTTAGTAATTAAAGGAATACTAAAAATAATAAATTACTAAAAATGAAAGATCATTTCTTGATAATGATATCATCAGATACAAAATAATAGGGAAGTCCGCTACAAACAACCTATAATATCATTAAAATCAAATGTTTCTCTGCAACATTGTAATAGTCATGGGGTTATTTAGAAGAAATAAATGCCACTATATTATAATTATTCTCAACTACTGCATTGAAAATATTAATTATATAATAAATATTTGGAAGAGTATTATTTTTATTTACTATCACCTGATTCAAGTGAATATAATAAATAAAAAAGATTAAAATTATATAAACATTCCTGATGAATAAAACCTGTGCAACCCAAGGTAAAAGACTTAGACAAACAAAAACTTGGTTTAACATGTCATTTAGTTGTACTCATATCTATCATAATAAAGATATGACATCCTACATGGAGACCTAGAAATTGAGGTTGAACCTATTTTTATATCTACCAAAATATTGATCTCTCATCATGGGGGTAACATCACAAACTCACTAGGAATGGCATCATGATCTTATTCCATAACCCCAGGAAACATGAATGCTTTAACCTCAAAAAACAATTGATCATCACAACCATTAATGATGGAGAGGAAGGATTAAACCACTGACAAAATTGGGAATACTCTTTCACTAACAGAAACTGTTAGATCCCCATTAGAATCATAGAACAAAAATTTTTTGGATTAAATCCACACTTTACTACATTTAATAAAACCACTCAATTACTTGTCTAATATATTATGGATGTATCTGAAAAAAGGATTTCACTCCAAGAGCAGTGATTCATTATCTCTAGTAAAAAAAATTAAAAATTCATCAAAAAAATAAGATCATTGTACATCTTGAATAATAAATTACAGGGTAAATGGATGACTCTCTACCTAAAGCATAAAATAACAGACTAGGACATGTGATATGAGGATGTTCATTTCTCATGAATCAAGGAAATAATGAAACCATATCAAAAAAGTAATGGTTATATTGAAGAAAATCATTATAACCTATATCCGGAAACAAAAAAGAATAATGATGAACAAAACATTCACTAGAGCGTGTCAAACCCTGATGACAACTACCTCCATAGAAAATGTATTGATATTGAGGAAGTGAAACAAATCAAGGTTATCCAATACCCACTCCATTCTCTATGTAATATTTTGATTCTAAACTAACCAATTACTACTATGTTGACTGAAATTTTATCAATAATAGAATCAAAAAACAACACATGGATTAGTAATATTTCACAAAATGGTTGGGAACTATTATTATTTATGATCACATGAACCATATGATAATCATGTGTCTTATCTAATGAAAATTTTCAGAGATCTACCACCATTACAGAGGTGAGATGATGTGGAATGGTACATACCAAGATCTCTCTAAAATATCTTCTATCTAGAAAACATAAAAAAATAGAACATAGTTCTACCTCACATGGAATCCAAATAACCCAAAAATAATGACTACATAGCACTAGAATGCCCATATTAATGACCTATTCTCTATACATCACCTAAAGACAAGAAAACAATATAAATATGCCTAAATATCACTAAATAATTAAATGAGAATATTATTAAAAATTCCTCACCCCAGCCTCCTTATATAATATCATGTCTATAACATATCAGAGAAGGGTATTGAAATATATCTGAAACTAAAACACAATAGAACTCCCCTATTGGATGGTATGAAGGTCCTAAAAACGTACTTACTTCTCAGTCAATGAAATAAACTATTCATGGAATTGGTATTGGAATATATCTACTAAGACAGGCTTAATGTTTTATACCACTCTATCACATCCCCATCCTCATTAATATTTCCCCTTCTAGTCAGAAAATGGGAGAGGGAGGATTGTGATTTATTGAGTCTGGAATCCAGTTGGCCCAGAGTTGGAGTCTAGAACCAAGTATATAATAAACATACATATGGAGGCTTCTCCTTATAATAGAACATGCATGATTGATATATATGATTGATACAAAAAATAATTCTTTGAAATGTATACAAAATAAAACATAAGTACATACTTGTATTGACATAATGTACTAAAATAACTGAAAGCAAAACTACAATTAATAAAAAGTTGCACATAAAATATTAAAAAAATTACAAAAATCACATAAAAACCTTGAGCTTCTAAGAATAATCACTATTTGAAACATTCTCTTATTGGAAAAAATAATAATTTATATATATAAGGGGAGATAATATATGCAGTTGGATCTTATTTAGAGCATCTCATCTAAAATATAATGAATGATTTCTAAATAAAAGTGAAAAAAGTGAATCTAATTTATCAACTGAAAAAATACAAGGTTCAAAACCTCAATAAGATATCTCTCCCCAGAAATCATATAATATAGATCATATATTATAGTAATAGAATACAAAAAATACCCTTATACTCCATCCCCACAAGTTTTCAACTCTACACTAACATCGAATGTCTTAAACATCTCAACCAAAAAGTAAGCCATTCAAAAACACACATGTAATGAGTTTTATAACATGAACATTGTGCATCAGGTCATCACAACATCCCATATAATATCACTATATTTTAAAAAAATTATATGATCAACCACTATACACACGACATGGTATACAAATATTGTATTATAGCATAAGTTATCACAACCCAACCACCATGAAAGGTTCCTCATTCTATCATATACTTTTCACACCATTAATATAATAATAATATTTATAATATATACATAGATAATATTTTTTAAGATGAACAAAATAGATTACAAGCATGTATACACATAAATGGTAAATTGGCCACCGTGATTACCAACACACAATATTATAATGACAATAGAGTGGGGATAGATGGGGTCATAATCCTTCTCTTATTCGATATCCTTGTTGGTGGTGAAAACACCCACCATCAGTCCATTAGGTGTCTATCTCCCTACTAAAATTTTCCGGGTAGAATATGACATAAAAAAGAAAGAGGATATAATATATATCATGAAAAAATAATTGTTTTAACCTACTCATAGGATAAATAGATTATATCATCACCTGAACCCATTATTATCATTGTGAATGACTAGATATCATGTAAAAGAACAATAATTAAGAAAAAAAATTAAATTACACAATTATATAAAAATTAATCCATTATATATTAACTAACTATATACATTTCTCAATTTTCATTTAACCACCAAACCGACACCCATGATCTCCAAGCAGCTCAAGTAAATGGGATAGGAAAATTGATAATAAATAATAATGTGCATCAAACCATTAAATAGATTAATGTAAATATCGAATCAATTTTCTATCGAATAAAAATGGAAACCCATATTCCAAAAATTCCAACCACACTGATTCTTTCTCCAAAACCATCATGAAAATCCCCAAGAATTACATTGTGACATGTGTCCACTACCGCCAAAACCAAATTCCTCCCCCACCATATGTCATTTGGCATCCCAATATTACATATCCTTGATGGAATCATCTACAAATTTCAAAAAATGTAGAAAACAAACAAGAACTATTAACAGGACAAAATAGGTCCTAAAAATAATATATTTTTCATTCAAATGAAAATATACCCTCACGCCCCCTCCACAAGGAATACACCCTTTATAATAAAATGAGGACTTTGGACACCATATAGTTACATTTATAAAAAAATAATTTTTAATCTACATGGGATTTACCGATTAACTATTCAACATTTAAAATTATGTGTAAACTAAGGCATCAACTTTCGAAACATATAATTTATTTAACATGCTTCCAAGAATTTATTCTATTTGTGGCCATCATTATGAATATCAATTCTAATTTAATCTTAAATTTTTTAGTATCATTGAAAATAATTACACATTCATCTTCCATATCATATTATATTTACTCATGAATGTATAATTTCAATTAAACAACCCATTTTCATCAATTAGATTAACATAAAATTTCTTGGTATGATAGAATTACTAAAACATATTTTTTTAATTATTTAGCTAATAATTTTTATGGGATATATTTTATTTACCCAATTTTTTCAATTTTATTATTCTATATCAATAATAAAAACATGATAAACAATTAATTATTTAAATATCACACTATCTTGAATATAATAAGGAAAACTATTATGATAGTGGAATGAAACAACTTGACATAGCCACAACCATAAATCAATTCCATTATTTTATCCAGCTAAATATTTACTAGGTGATTTTTTCCACCTTCTAAAGTATTAAACCATGAAAAATTACGATCTTACATTAAATAAATGAGAATCCAAAAATCCCATACCTCATAAATATGAATTTATTAAAACATAAATGGTATTATCTTACAGATCTATGATCACCTATCCCATAGGGAACTAAATTCCGCCAAAGAAGTTTTTCAATGAACACAATGATAAAATTAGATAAAATTAAATATAATTATGTATATAATCCTACATTGAATGAAAATAAGGAAGGGATGAAATCTAGAAATAAAATATATAAACTTAAATAAAATGATGGAAAACGAACCTCAAATCAACATAGATTATTATCTTGAATATTGTATGTGATCCCTATTTAAAGGGAGATTCAATGCCTCTGAAATCCAGTGATGGTCATGTATTGATATTTTAGAGTGTATAAGAGAAAATTTAATCGAGGTCCTCAATGTTACTTATTGGAAAATTATTTATTACATTGAAATAGTCCTTAAGAAAACTCTATGTCAAGTTGAAAAAATGGGGACAGTGGAAAATGAAAGGAAAAAATTTCAAAATACATCGTACAAAGTAATTTTCACTATCCATTACTCCTTATAAAATGTATATCCTATAAACCCAGCAATAATTCCACTGCATACGGTAAGCCGTTACACTGTATAACATAATTTCACAAAGGGAGTCTTTTCCACATCCTATTACCTATCAAACAAAAATTCCTAAATTGAATAAAAAATAAATTCCTACATCGATCCCTCTATTATTTAGTTGGGATCCACTATGTTGTATCCACTACCATTATGAAATATCATATCCATCCATAGAGTACCTTTTCTCAAAATAGTATAATATCAAAAATACACATGTGATCTTTAACAACACAGAAAATAATCCACACTAATATAATATAAAAATCATTTTAAATAGATCTAATCCCTATGTTTTAGTGGCATGGATGAGGATTCATGCTTGTGATCCACAATGACTAATTTTACACAACTCGATAATTTTACTCTAAAATATATAAATTTATGTTGGAGTATTGTATCTGTGAAAATTACAACAAAAAATCAAAAGGGGATACATACATGTATTTTATTCCTTGAAAGAGTATTTTGAGTCATTGCAATGTCCCATGAATATTGGAATAAAAAAATGATTTTTTATAAAAAATACATCATTTATTTTCTATTCCAATATATGTTAGAGGAATTTTTTTATGAACATGTCATAAAAATTTTCATATATGCCACATTTTTTTCAATAATTATTAATCAAATTTTCGAAATAGCATTATTTTTCTTTGCTTAAGTGTCTATGAGATTCTTTAAAAAGAATTGGATTTTCTTAAGGTAAATTTTCTTATGATCATGATTCATTCCTACAGTGAAATTTTACATATTTCATAGTTTCAGAAATGATCTTATTTTATATTTAATGATGAAATTTTAAATGGTAAAATGATTAAAATCAATATTATTTGTTATGTAATATTTTTTCTTTCAGATATAAATTAAATTTGTCATGATTTTATGATGTTATGATTGCATGATTTGATAAAATTTATCAATACATATTAAATGGGAATGAATGGAGTGGTTATCTTACTTTTAATTATTTAAATATATTAATGAATATCTACAAAATTTATATATTTATAATTTTAAAAAAAAATTAATTAACACACGAAAATGGATTAATTTTTTTTATTTAAACTCCGTATGAATAGAAATTAAATATAAATGTTAATTTGTTTTTTTATATGGATATATTATCTAATATAAACATCTTTTTTTCTGGTACCAGCTATGTGAGATACCGAAGCACCACTAAACATAGAGTAGTCATTAATAATCCAGGAATATAGTGATATAGTTCCCATTGGAAAAATGTTTTATATTAACTTATAAATATGATAATTATATAAAACAATTATTGGGAAGAGTTTATAACATGGGTTTTTAATTATTTCTATTATATTTTTAAAAATACGTGATTGATGCGTCAACAATATTTTTTAAAATTTATTGTAAATTCGATTATGTTAGGAGTTATTTTATAATAATGAACATTTTATAATACTTTGACGGAAATATAGAATCAAATTTCAAAAATTTATAACATTTATGGCAAGTAATTAATGTGATTTTTAAATCATGAAATTGATTTGATTTTAATCCTAACTATAAATAGTATTAAAGGAAGTGATAATATTAGTGATTAGTTATTATTATTTTTTATGGGTTTTATTGAATTTATTAAGTTTTTTTGGGGATTTTCTATAAGCGGGATTCAGTAATAAATAATTAAAGTGCTAATAGTAGGGTAAGTAGAATATGAAATATGTTTATTTACAAAGGGATTATGGAGAATCTTTGCATGAGATTCACAAGATGATTATTGGCATGGGTGGTTAAGTATTGTGGGTTTGATTTTATAAAATCATAACGGTATAGAATGAAACATAAAATTAATGGAATAAATGAATATTTTTTTTTATGTTCTATAATTAAATAATTGGAATATTATAGAATTAATATGATATTAATGGAAATGGGTAAATGATGGAAATAATATGGGAATTGTATAATGAATGGATCATTAATAAATATGATCAATAAAAAATCCTAATAAATCTAAAATGATCTGTAAATGGTAAATTTCATGAACCATTCTAAGATATTTCATATTTAGGTCATAAATCCAACAAATAAAAAGAGGATAAGGGAATTACTGATTCATATTGGCCAGAAAATATACCATAGAAATCAAAATCATACAAGTGGGAAGAGTGTCTCCCAAAAATAAAAATTAAATAAAGAGAATAATATATCCAAGAATATAAAATGACTCATCTATAAGATGGATGTACATAGAAATATAATTTCAAAATAAGAGACAAATTGGATGGTATAACAGAAATAAACATGAAAGCAATATTAATTTAACACCAAAGTGTTATGGACGACCTTATAGATAGTTAGAAATACAAGTACTAAAATATCAAAAAAATATAAAATTAAAAAAATATAAAACCCATAAAAAATTGTGGAATTATTATATCCTCATGAACCATTGTTACCAAACAAAATAATCCTCAATCGTCCACCCCAATATAGTAGATTTGAAAAATCAGAAAGAAGGATCATTCCAGGGAAAAAAACATGAAATATATATATGTGTCTTTGTAGCTATGAAAAGATCCTGATTTAACACTTCATGACACCCAATTCATACACATTAAAATTAAATGCATTTTATTATTTTTTCTACATATAATCAAAATATTCATATTTCCAATTTAACATTAAAAAAATTATTTGCATCTTTTTTTATGAATTTTTTGTATTTTTATTAAGACCAACACATTTATTCATTGAAACATATCCATGCTTAATGCATTTATAAACAGATGAGATTTCATGTTTAGAAACTTTTAATTTTATAAAATAATATCCTAAAAATACTACCAATTTGATACAATTGGAAATATTTTTCATATAATGCCTTTTTAAAATTGAATCGGAAAATCCATGTTGAAGAAAAATTATTCATTAAAAAAATGGAAAAAGAAAATATAATAAATTCTAAAATATCATCTCAAATTTCATATAATTATAAAAAATTTAAAATGAATAAAATTATATATAACATAATGAATAATACACCCATAAATAAGTAAATAAATGGAATAATGAAAATAATAATAGTATCACCTATATAATCATAAAA
This sequence comes from Viscum album, assembly GCA_963277665.1. Classification (NCBI taxonomy): domain Eukaryota; kingdom Viridiplantae; phylum Streptophyta; class Magnoliopsida; order Santalales; family Viscaceae; genus Viscum; species Viscum album. The sequence goes on from OY728160.1 coordinate 715,090,880, forward strand.
GAAAATAAAATGTATCATGGGATAGGTCTAACATAAAGAAAAATTAGAATAAAATATGACCATGTACTTTTATATTGGTTAAAAAATATCAAATTCAACAATGATCAATAAATTAAGGTAGTAATCTTAATATATTATTAAGAGGTAATACCTATGAAAGTATCACCCTATATATACTAGATAAATGAATGTTTTGTTTTATAACATTTCATCAAGCTAGGCATGATGAACCCTTCCTACCATTACATTTATTATCATTCCATATTTATGTTCTTATGATCCCATGACAAAGAAAACATGGTGATGTCATAAATCATGAATCAACCCTACATATTATCAATCACAAATAAAAATTTACTACTTACAACTCTAAGAAACATGTTACCAAAAATAAATTATAAATAATGAAAAAACATTTATCATACCCATAAAAATAAAATGTAATATTAGACCAAGGAAATATCCATTAACATTTCATAAAGAGAAAATTGGTCTATAATATCTCTTTCATAATGAAAATATATAAAACTAATTTACATTTTACCAAATAGTTTATATATCAATAATCTATGTCCAAAATGTAGATGTACATTTCTAAAACTAAATAAAATTAAATACATTAAATCCAATACTTAAAAAAAGGATCATAGTTTATTAAAAGAAACATTAAACATTGTGATGTTTAAATCTAAAAAAATACATAACATTACAAATTATAAGATCCAAACTAAAAAAATAATTATTTAATGAAATCCGAAAAAACTCCATTGATTAAAATAACTACCCCTATATATGATTTGAAAATTATGGGTAATCTTTTATTTTTTTCATTGAAAAATTATAATCCAATATATATATTTATCATTCTTATAGAAAAAATGTTCACATGAGGGAATAATTGGGAAATTTAATATAAAAATACAAGTCCATAAATATTAAAATCATTTAATGATTATCTATATACCACTAATAATCAAATTCAACTGACTTGAAATTTAAAAAGATAATAATTGAATAATTTATTTATCTATAAGTGACACCATATAACCTAAATTATGTAAATGGATTATTTAAACATCTGATGAAATTATTATTTTTATCTATAGAACAATTCGTGGGGAAGCACACAATAAGTTTCTAAAAAATCAGTCCTTCAATTAAAATATCTATAACTAGATTTAAAATGAGTGTTTCAATCACTATACACACACAATAACATGATTATTAAATCTACGTAAGCTAGTTATTGATAGCATTTTCCTAACTTGGATAAAAAAGAATAAAAACGATGGAATGTGTATACAATGAAGATAAATGTTCAAAAATTTTGGAGAATCCCTCAAAATCTAAATAGAGGAAGCCACAAATCCAAGGATAAAGATAATAGGGATTCTTTAAGGGCCCTCATCAACTAGTCTAAAATAAATTTTACTAAATTTAGGTATCAATGGGTTTAATTAATTGGGTGTTAGGGAAATAATTTTAAATTATTATCCACCTGAAGACGATGCATTGTTGGTACCATAGTTTTCTAAATCATCTTCCACAATGGGAAGTCAAACATGATCATTAGTGTTTAGTTGTATTTCATTAATTTTTTTGACCAAAACAATTATCTTATCATTAATAACCAATTGAGATATGTTCCATAAATCTCATGCTAATTTATAGGTTCTAAATATAATTTTATTAAACACTAAGGCCTGATAAATTCGTAAACAAATTTATAATCTTAATCTCGAACTCCATAAAACACCCAGAACTATGTAATCATTAAAAATAACAAATCAAATTTATATCATATCATGAAAAATATCCATGTTATATTAAATTATAACAACAATATTCACTATGAGTTTAGTGATATATAATTTTAAATAAATTAAATAGAGATGATTAATCTATAAGGAAATACAATTCTCTCAAAATTTTAGACTTTCAGAAAAATCAACGAAATCTACTCTTGATAACCACAATAAACACCTCATAGTTCATATAAAAAGATCATTCGGTATAGGCCCATAGATGGGGTCTTCCCACAATTATAAATTTACACTAGCAATAGTTAAATCCATGCTTCCATCATAATCTTATTTGATACAGTCAACCAAGGATTCTTGGATACCATCAATAATAAGATGAATACACATAGCCACATGAAATAAATTAGTAAATTAATCAAAATAGAAATATATATTTAATAACTCAAAAAATAATAGTACAAAATTGTATATTACCTATATAGAACAATGTTAAAATGAGGATAAAAAGGGAAAGGAATTAAAGGAGATACCTATTTAATGATATTTCATAATAATTATGATGTTCTAGATCCAATACCCCAATTTATAGATTTAAAAAAGATAATGTGGATGACTATAATGATGAAATGAATTTTAATATTTATAATAAAAATGGATAAAAAATCCAACACTGATTGCATCAAACTATATAATGTAATTAAACTCACAAAAAAGAGGGACATTCAAAAATTTAATTGAATTAGGGCCACTACCCATTTTATAATGACCCTTAAAAATAATTCCACCACAATGGACCCATTTCTCCCATAAAAACATTAATATTGATTGGATGAAGGAAATCAGGAAGTATGTATTAATCTAAGGCCACAATCTAGAATCAAGAATCCATTCATTACAAATACACAAATTAGAGAAGATGGAAAATGATTTATGAAAGATGACAAAATGTAGAACAAGAACTTTTGTTTAAGGCTAACTAGTTATAGAAGATAAAAACATACCATCAAAATTTGGTTTTATGTATGTTTTAATATGAGAGTACCACATCCATAACATATGGGACAATAACTCACAGAACATCCCCAAAATCTTTATAAATTACATGAAGCCACAAAAAAAAAGTACCACACGTCACAACCTGAATAACAAAGAGTACAACTAATTATAAGGAAACATCGACCTAAAAAATTCTAATAAAAATGATATTTAATTTAAAATATTTTGATTGAATGTTTTGAATAATATAAATCTCATTTGAAATTATAAAAATCAAGCTTGCAATATGATTTAGACTTCAATAATCTAACTTTTTTGTCACTATTTATATTTTGAACACCTTTTTTACTCTTTAAAAATTGATGAAAAACCCATGAAGAAAATTTTAATGGATAGAATAACTATTCAATAATCAATGAATAAAAATACAAAAACAATTCAATATTTCCTTTTCTTCAATATTATTAAAAAATTTATATTTAGCTTAAAATAATTATTAAATTAAAAATTAAAACACTAAAACAAAAAAAATATAATATCACATCAAATTCATTTAATTTTAGTATAAAAAACATTTATATTAAAACCCCTTTTTTAAAAACGCACATAAAATTTCATGAATCCTTTATTTAAACATCAATAATAATTAAAACATAAAATTCATTTCATGCCATATTATAAAATCAATTTATTAATTTTAAAACATGAACATTAAAACATAACCTTATCATTAAAAAAAAGAAATCCACAACATGAAACCATGTAACATAAAAACACATTAAAAATATTTTTTAATTTATCAAATAAAATTATATTTTATTTACTAAAATGAAATAGAAATCAATAATATTTCAAAAATATTATAAAAAAGGGTTGGATGATGCGCATGGTTTTGGTTTACAATTTGGTGAACATGGAAAAAACTATGAAAATTCCAAAAATATTTTCATAGAAGAATGTTAATGAGATTAAAATTAATTTAATAACCTCTCTAGATAATTATTCTCCAGGTGTACATATAATACATTCCCTATGACATTTAAAATATATAAACAACACATGTGATATAAATACAGTTAAAAAGTAATTAATTTATATATAATTATACTATATGAAATGAATAATAAGATACATATTAATAATTTCCAACATGAATACACATAGAATCTAGATACTAGAAAATAGAAAAAGATAACTAGAATCACCTCACACCTACCCTAATATCAAAAAACTTTCATCTGTTGGTTATCATTTATTTTAAAATAAAAAATGGTCTACTGAAAAATATTTTTAATGAACCAATCAGGGCTACCCATGATATATGTCATTTTCTATCCCATCAAGAATCATAAAGTATTTCAAAATCCTTGTCAATCGGAAACTCATGATTATGAATTAATATATATATATATATATCTGTGGGAATTGATTCACCAAATTGTCATTATAAAATAAGCCACATTAACATTATATTGTTCTGTCTTTTACATTGTATATAGCATACATCAATCCTATGCATATAAAAAATTTCAAAATAAGATGAAACTAAATAAGGTGTAATGAAAAAATACTCAATCAAAATATTTATAATGTAATATTTTTTCAATATATTATGAATAAAAATCAGAAAAACATACTTCTAAAATAACCAAAACATCTATAAAATTGAATATAAGTGAATTCATCACCAAAAGAAATTGAAATTAATTTTATGACTCAAGTTCATCCTCTATTATCATCATCAATTCGACGACATAAGTTACATCATATGTAAAATAACATAAATGGTGTTATTGATGGGATAAACATAATCCAAACCTGAAATATATATAGTCAGGACCTAATATTATAATTGGTAGCCTTTATATAAAATTTTCATTTAATTTAAAAGTATATCCATATCTATGTACTTCAGATATATAAATAGTATAAAAATCATACATTTTAATTAAAATTTTCAACCAGGAACCATTTATGTTATTTATTCTATTTTATATTAATTGTTTTTAAATTATGAAAAATATTCATTTATAGTGTGTTTATAAATGGATTATCACTTTTATAAAGGATCCAATTTAAATATATTATATATAAAAAGCACTCACCATTTTAAAATAGTGTGAAAGAACATAATTATTTAACCTATTAAGAATTGAACCAGAATAAAATCATGGAGAATGAGTTGTGATATAAAAATGATTGAAATAAAAATGGAAATTGACGCAAACTAATGAGCTAGAATATACTCCTATATGATAAAACATCAATATGAATGAAACTAAATGTAACAGTTATCTATTACACTCATTTTGGAGAAAATAAATGAATGAATGTAAATTGTAATAGTGTCACACAGATAACTGAAGAAATAAGTGAAATTTATCATTGGAGTGGACATATAGAAAATAAGGTTAGTGCGACCTAATACCATGAACTATATAAATGGATAAACCAATCCATGTTAAACTATTCGACATCCACTAGCTGATTAATATCAATTTTTATAGAATGTGGAATTTCTAAAAAGTGTCATACCACACATAAAACTATTTATGTTTGTAATATAGTCCATGTATAGACAGACATACCATGTCTTGTAGCGATTTTTCTATAATTATGTATAATGTTATTAGGCCCCAACACTCAATAAAAAGGCTAGAGAATAGAGAAACCATGAGTCAACAACCCAGAACAATAAGGGAAAATAAAAACAATCCTCACCTATGCTCCATGAATCTCATTAAAAAAACCCCATTATCATATAACATAACATTTTCAATATAATCAGGAATTTGAAATTTTATAAGAAAGGGGGGATAAATCCTTGGCCTTTTTGATAATATTCCAAATAGTTCTTGATATAATTTTTTTAAACCAAATCAAGAAACTCAATAAAAATTGATTCAAATGGATTTATTATAAACCACTTATACACTATAATAAAATAAAATAACATATAATGGTGTCATCGAGGTACTACAACAAATATATATTTATATGATTTAATTATTCAAATGTAAATCTATTTTAATTTTTTTGGTTATTTTTTTTATGGATGTGATGGATTGGTTGAGGTTTTATATAAAATCATCTATTTATGAAGGTATGGTGATAGGTATGGGTTTTTGTAGCTTTATTTTAGTGAGAAACAAAAATTCTAGAAAAGTGTGATACTTTATTATATGATATATTTTTCATGTATTTTCTACACAACAAATCTACGTAGGGTGACCTTACAAACACACAAATGCTTTAGGTTTCTAGTTTCCTCCACAAACAACTAGGTTTTTAAGTAACTAATTTTGGAATACCACCTCTTCACTTCAATCTCCTCTAATGTATATTACTAACAAGGTATGATATCTACAAGTCAACATTTTTATTAATGTAATGATATTTTATAACTAATGTGGTATAATGTGTGGGTAATTCATAATAGGAGGAGGCCATGAGGTTGAGGAAACTCATAGTTAAGATACATAAATATGTTTGAAAATGTATATAATGTATAGATATGAATGGGAAGAATTTGGTTATAGGTAAATGGGTATTTGATTATTAATCATTTATGTGATTAGAAATTATATAGATATAGTAATGATATTGTTTATAGGATATAGAAGATAGGTGTTTATAATTTAGGAGTGAAAGGTAATAATCGTTGATAAATTATTGAGGGACACAATTTTTACTATATTTTTTATATTATATTAATATACATGCATGAAATTCTTTTTTAGGGTTATGTGGAAAGATTGGAATTCAGTAGACAAAGATTGGTGTATAATGTTTCTTTAATTAACTAAATTGGAAATTAATATACTAGTCTAGTATTTATATGATTTGATTGATGAATAATCATACCGAGTATACATATATTGTTAGGTAAAAAAAATATTAATTTCATTTATAGGATTATAGTAGGATTTTTGATATTCAATTTGTAGTTTCTAACATGGATCAGGGATAATTGGTTTGTGTTTTCCTCTTGCTGTTTATTTTGATAATTTAACACAGGTAAATGTGTATATTTTTCATTTACATTAGTAACAACATGTTATTGAATATTTATTTTCTTATATATAATTAAATGGTTTGGTTCATAACTTATTATGTCAAAGATACTTTGAGGGAAAGGAAACCAATTTCCATATTATATATCCTTGTTGATAGTCATCACCCTAGGTTCAATTTTAGGCGAGCATCTAGGGTTACAATACTATACATTATAAGAAAATGAGAGGTTCTATTCTGGTAAATTTAATGACAATAATGTTATCATAACAATGACTGATATTTAATAATATGTTTAGTTTTTGTAATGACTATGGATTTAATGTATTTCATAAAGATGCATTGTAATTAAAAAATTGTTTTCAAAATAAGAGGAGAGACTAGCGGGTCATAGGTTATTATTTACCCCTATTGATATTTTGAAATGAACATATTATTATTAAAAACCATAATTTTGATAATACTAATTGACTTGTAAATACATAGGGAGGTATATGAAAAATATAAGATTGATTGTAACACCCAAGACTTTTATGAGAAATATTTTGTTTTTATATTATATAAATCATCAAAGGAATATTTCACTGCACACAACACTATCTTGGCTTTCTTTACACACAACCGTGGCCTTCCTCGATAGCTTGCGTCGTACACAATACCAAGTTTCACTAAACAACGATATGTTATTAAAATATTATTAAAAATAGGCATTATGAATAGTAATAACCACTTTTTTAAATTGTGTACATTTTATTTTTTAAAATGGACTTCATTTTTGGATTCATAATATCGAAATTAGCTTAGGGTGAAATTTTGGTATTTTTCTGGAAACATTCAATTTTTGATGAATAGTGAATACACTGGGTTACTATTTAAAAACTAAATTTTTATTTAAATAATTATTTATTTTATTTAAATTTATTTTAGGTCAAAATTGATACATAATACCTATATAAGTTCAATGTAAATCATTGGAGTAATTTTATAATAATTTTAGATATATAAAAATTTTATTGAACTTTTCACCGTATTTTACCCACCTCCAAGGAGAATTTTCAAATTTACATAAAACATAATTTTACCGCTTCTGTGAGTCGAATTTCAAATATCCGAGAGACATGGTTGATGTCAGTATGTAAAATTTTGGTCAATGAGATGAAAATAATTTTTGGTGAATAATAACATTTTACTTTTATTTACCATGGTTAAAAGTAAATAGGGTAATTAAGGGTAAAAATGACATAATTATTACCCTAACACTTGTCCTAATTATATTGGATAAGTGTAATTAGACCAAAAACAACCTTAGAAATAAAATATGACCATTTAGTCCCCCTTGTATTAGATTAGGACATTTATTATTAATTTATTTAAAGAAGGGTTAAAATAGTTAAAATCAATGTTTAATAAGTAAATAAATTTTAATATAGGGTTATACATAAGATAAATTCGACTATAAATATTCATTAGAAATATAAAAAGATTTACTACATAATGGTATTTTATTTGTCTTTTTTAGATATTAAATAATTTAATGTATTTATGACACAAAGATGATGCTGTAATTATCTTCTTAGTGAAATATTGACGTAATTGATGTTATAAATACTCAAATAAATTTAATTTGAGACTTTGAATGAATTAAACTAAATTTATAGGTTAATATGACATGTTATTATTGATTTAATAAACTTTCTTCTAACTAATCATTCTGTTATGATTTTCCCAAAAATCAATTACTAAATAGTGTCAAAATTGACAAATAATAGTTTTCAAAACATATATTATATTATTGATTGTTATTTTATTCCTAAAAATCTAAGGTTCTGCCAAGATACATATATCATGATAGGTGTATCATTAATAGACCACTTGGGGGTCGCTTGGATGTATATGGTATGTTTATTAACTATATAATATAAAAATACAAAGTGACATGGTAAATGTCAATCTCATTAACTAAGAGTTAAAACTAAAAGATATGGTGAATATAATGACCTAAACTTGTCTAAATTATATTTTCTTAGAGTATTTCTACCCATACCCACCTTATCTTAGAATTATATCAATTTGGAGCTATTAATAACCTAATATGACTTTATAATAAAATAATATTTTTTGTTATTCCAAAGGTGCCCCTCTCCTCCCTTATAAAAGGGAACCTCCTCCCTCTACTCCCCACACCAATTTGAGCCTTCATGATCGGCCAAACCCTTCCAATTCCTCCTCTCCACTTCCCTAGAAACATCCTAGAGTTCCTGGTCTTTTTCAAAGACCAATTTTTGTGCCCTAAAAGGAGGTCTCAAAGAAGTGCTTCAAAGAAGAGGTAATGTCCGTTACCGATTCTTTCATCTTTATTTCTTCTTCTACTTCTTCTTATTTAGTTGTTTCATTATGAAGTAATGACATCAGTATCACTCATATATTGATATGTTATTATAAGTATGAAACAACCCTATTTCACCATTTATCCATCCTACGGAAAATGAAATCACCGCGCGTGCGTACGAACAGAATACCATCTCCACACTGTGGTGTAATCTATTTTCCACCACCAACTTACTTGTATGGGAATAATGGTGTAAATAATAACTATATGTGATTACTTTTAAGTGGTATTTATTCTGAAATAGTATACATACACTCCAATAAAATTCCATGATCATGGGAATGATATCATCAGTCATGCGTACGCACGGAATACCGTCTCCACGATGTGATGCGATTCGTTCTACATGATCTTCATTGCATAATTATTATATAGATGAATTGAATGAATGAATATGATATATATTACACTAATACCATTCATGATATGAGGTATATATAACCTAAATGGAATAATAATAATTTATTCGACAAAACACGCATAAGAACAAAAAGTAATAAACACCTGAATGACAAGTAGTAATGAAATATTACTAATAAGAAGCTAAGAATATGAACATATATGATATCATAACAATAAGTATGAATATGGAATAAGTCAATAATATTATTTAAATAATTATACAGGAGGTTCCGACAATTACGAAGCAAATCAGTCCTAAGGTAAGGTAAAATATCACAATTTCATTTTTATCCGAGATTGTTTATACTTTGGTATTTACTGGGGTGTATTTTATCATCCACATCCATGTTTCCTCAATATGTAATATTATTTTCATCCACATACAATTGTTTTAATCCAATTTTAATCTTCAGTGAGTTTTTAGTAAAAGATATGAAAGGAATCTTTTGTCATTTTTCATACGAGGTACTTTTTGACTTTTCCGACAAAAGTACGAGAAGAATGTTTTTTAACTTATACAACATGAATGTATTTTCAGAAAATTATTTCCAAGAAGCTTCCTTTAAAAGTTTTAAAGTCTATTTTTAATCAAATTCTTTTAGTTTAGTATTGTATGACATTTTAAGAAAGGAAAAGTGTTTTTTTAAGTAGAAAAGATATTTTTCTCAAGAATGGAGTTCAAGTGTTTTATCAAAATTATTTTCCATCTAAGATAATAAAGGGTTATGTTTCTATCACTTTTTTTACATTTATTTGATTATGTTGTGATGGAATGATTTTTTTTAATTCTTGTATCTTATATGAATTGTTTTATGATGTCACAATGTTTAAGATTCCCATTTGTGTTACATGGGTTATGCTATGATGTATGGTTTATGATTTTGTGGCACACATAAGAATGGTATCAATATGAGATGGGTGGGACCTATATCTCCCTATAATTCATTGGGTAACGATTTTATATCTCATGAGATAGACATGGCTGGAACGACAGGTTAAACTGGTTCAGTGAAACAGGACTGAAACGAGGAATGAACTCGGTTCAGAAAGGGACTTTGTCCACTAAGATAGTCTTGGAAATGAATATTGAATAATTATAAATGATTATGTGTGTATGCCACAAAGTTTCATGTTTCATGTTATGATTATTGGGATTACATTTCACTACTATGATTTATCCCATGTTATGAAATTATGATCTCTTTTTCAGGTTAAGATTTTGAAAATGTTATGTTCTTATGAATATGATGTGATTGATATTTCTTTTTTTACCCTTACTGAGCATTTGAGCTCACCCTTTTGTATTTTTTCTTTCCCCAGGTCAGGAAGAAGGGTATTATGTAAGATATGCCAAAAATGGACTATAGATATGATGAAATAATTAGGAGACAATGTATATGCTTTATGAACTAGTTGTTTATGTTTCCCAGTTTCTAAAGAAACTATACCTATAAGGTCCTTTCGTGGTTTTGTTATATGTTGTAATAAGTGTACTTCAATTTTGATGTATTAACAATGTATGAAAATTATGGGTCGTTATAGTTGGTATCAGAGGAAAGGTATAGTCAACCTTTGGAAACTAGGGTGAGAAAGCCTTAGTATGAACCCTAAGGATAAGTATAATCATAGAACACAATCTTAGTGTTTTAGAAATGGCCATGAATAACTTATGATATGACCTTATCTGTGAAATTTTATTCTTGATTATGTGATTTTCATATTATAATTAGTGTTTCTCACACTATTATTCTTGGTTTTAGTCAATGGATGGAACCCGAAGGAACCGTGTTAATGCGGAATGCGGCGGGAAATGAAATGATTGGCCTCCTGAGCAACCAAACGTTATGGGAGATAGATTGAAAAATCTTGTAGCCATGCTCACACAACATTCTCAAGCTATAAATCATGCAGGACTTCCAAACGAGCAAAGGAAGGAGCAACATTCTGTTGAATCATTCATGAGGCAATGTCCACCTTCATTCAGCGGGTCTACTGATGCATTAGTTGCTGAACGATGATTAGTACTACTGAAAAGATATTTTCTATTCGTCAATGTTCTGAACATGATAAAGTCATCCTAACAGTGTATCGTTTTGATGTACATGTTGATAAATGGTGGAATCTTATTAAGAATACGAGGTAAAGGGATGAAATTGAGTCCATGGAATGGGATGAGTTCAAGAAATTATTTTTCAATAAGTACTTCCCTCGTATTCTCTGAAAAAAGATGGAGAAAGAGTTTCTTGAACTGAAGCAAAAGGATGATGAATCTGTTGGTACCTATGAAGAAAATTTTACAATACTTTCAAGGAACGCTTCTGGTATTATTATCCAACATGAGAGTAAGATCGATCGATTCTTTAGTGGCTTAAAAGCAAGTCTTCGAAGGGCCTTAGCCATAAGGGACTTCAATAGCTGTGAGGAAATCGTTCAATGTGCTCTCAATGTTGAGATAGGGATTGGAGTAACCCATCAGTCATATGGGTTTGATAAGAAGTGGAAAATGGAATTCAAAGGAAAATAAAAAGAGCACACTGGAATGAAAATGAGCTTTCCCTTATGCTCAAATTGTGGAAAGAAATATGGAGGGAGTTGTCTTAAAGGGATAAGTAAATGTTTCAAATGTGGTAAGGAAGGTCATCGAGAATTTTAATGCCAGAATGATGGGAAGAAGATGTCTAATGATGAAAATAAAGGAAGGGATACCTAGAATGAACCTACTACACCTCAATGTTTCAAGTGCATGGAGATGGGGCATTATTACAATCAATGCCCAAATCCATGGGTTAATAATGATGATTGAAGTCAACTAACTCTTAAGGCTAAAGACAAAGGAAATTCACATGCAATTTCTATCAGCGATGTGGAGAACGATAACGATGTGGTGAAAGGTACACTTACCATCCAATCTAATGTAGCAAATGTTTTATTTGATTCTGGATCCACCCACTCTTTTATTTCTGAAGAACCTTCTTAGAGTATCACCATATTACCTCAACAATTAGATGTTGAGTTAGCTGTGACAACCCCTAATGGCACAACAGTCGCATCAAAAGTTTATAATTCTTCCCTGATTGAAGTTTGTGGGAAAGTGCTTCCTGTAAATCTTTTGATCCTTCCTATAGTGGAATTTAATGTGATTCTTGGCATGGATTGGCTTTCTCTATATGGAGCTCATATCAATTGCCAAAGAAGGGAAGTCACATTTCATATTCCAGATCAATATATGATTGTCTATCGATGCAAGGATGAACATAACCTTCCAGTAGAAATTTATTCAAACTTATGGGTCTTGATTCCACTAAATGAAGGTTATTTATTTCAAATGGCTGGAGAGAAACTCACGATTCAGAATATTCCCCGTTTTACGAGAGTTTGATGATGTCTTTCTAGAGGAATTGCTAGGTCTTCCACCAAATCGTGAAGTTGAGTTTTCAATAGAACTCGTACCAGGTGCTTTACCTATTTCAATGACACCTTATAGAATGGCCCCAATTGAGTTGCAGGAATTGAAGAAGCAACTCCAAGAGAATCTTGATAAGGGGTTCATACGCCCTAGTGCATCACCTTGGGGAGCACCTATTCTGTTTTTTAAGAAGAAAGATAGATCAATGAGACTCTGCATTGATTATCGAGAACTTAACAAGATCACTATCAAGAACAAATATCATCTCCCGTGCATTGATGACTTATTTAACCAACTACGAGGAGGTCAATACTTTTCCGTGATTGATCTTCATTTAGGGTATCATCAATTAATGGTCAAGAGGGAGGATATCCCAAATATGGCTTTCCATACAAGGTATGGACACTATGAATTTATAGTGATTCCGTTTGGTCTTACTAATTCCCCTGCTATCTTAATGGATCTGATGAATAGAGTCTTTAGAGACTATCTTGATCAATTTTTGGTAGTCTTTATAGATGATATTCTGGTATATTCAAAGAGAAAGGAAGAACATGACGATCACTTGAGAATTATATTGAAGACCCTGAGAAAGGAGAAGCATAACGCCAAAATTACCAAGTGTGAATTTTGGCTTCAAAAAGTTGCATTTTTTTGGTCACATAATCACAAAAGAGAGGATATCAGTGGATCCAGCAAAAATAGAGGTTATCGAAAGACGGTCGAGACCAACAACAGTAACTAAGATCCGAAGATTTCTTGGTTTGGCTGGATATTATCGACGTTTTGTTAAATATTTTTCACAATTATCGAATCCACTCACCAGGTTGACTCGGAAAGGATTTAAGTTTGTTTGGACAGAGGAATGTGAAGAAAATTTCAAAGAGTTGAAAAGAAGGTTATCCAGTGCACCTTTTCTCACACTGCCTTGTAGTGGGGAAAGGTTTGTGATATACACTGATGCATCCAAGAAGGGATTGGGGTGTGTTCCTATGGAAAATGATATGGTGTTAGCTTATTCCTTACGACAGTTGAAAATCCATGAGAAAAATTACCAAACTCATGATTTGGAGTTAGCTGCGGTAATCATTGCATTAAAGATTTGGATGCATTATCTTTATGGAGAAAGGTGTGACATTTATACTGATCATAAAAGTTTAAAGTATATTTTCACACAAAAGGAGATGAATATATGCCAATAAGGATGGTTGGAGATGATTGAGGATTATGAATTCTCAATACATTACCACCCTGGGAAAGCAAACAAGGTGGAAGATGCATTAAGTCGACATGACCATGCCAGTTTATCCACGATAAGGATCACAAAAGATCCAATATTTATGGATTTACAAAGGATGGATCTTGGAATTATAATGGAAGGGGAAAAATATTATCTTTCTCAAATGAATGTTCAACCATCTATACATGTGAAGATTAAAGAGGCATAGAAAGAAGATGTAGAGTTACAAAAGAAGATGAGAAATGTTCGTGTACTCAACCTTGATTGTGATGGGATAATAAAGTTCAGGAATTGGGTTTGTGTTCCTCCCATCCCCGAATTAAAGATGGAGCTGCTGGATGAGGCTCATAGTTCTTCATTCTATATTCATCTGGTAAGCACGAAGATGTATAGGGATCTGAAAGTGTACTTATGGTGGGATGGCATGAAAAGAGATGTTGCTGAATATGTCTCCCGATTCTTTGTTTGTCAGCAAGTTAAAGCTGGGAGACAGAAGTCTAAGGGGATGTTACAACCATTACCCATACTTGAATGGAAATGGGAAAACATCACTATGGACTTTGTCATCGGACTTCCAAAAAAATCCAAAGGCAATAATGTTATCTGGGTCATAGTTGACCGTCATACAAAGTCTGCACACTTCATTGCTATTAAAGAGGATTTCTCTCTGGATCAGCTTTCCAGGATATATGTAAAGGAAGTGGTAAGATTGCATGGTGTACCACTTTCTATTATATCTGACCGGGATCCGAGGTTTACCTCAAATTTCTGGTGAAGTCTTCAGCATACTCTGGATATAGAGTTGAGTTTCAGCACTTCATATCATCCTCAGACAGACGGTCAGTCTGAGAGGAAGATTCAAACTCTAGAAGATATGTTGAGAGCTTTCTCTATGGATTTCATAGGTGGTTGGGATCAACACCTACCTTTGGTGGAATTTTCTTATAATAATAACATTCACTCCATTATTTATATGGCTCCTTATGAATCTCTCTATGGAAAGAAATACAGGACTCCAACTTGCTTGAATGAAGTTGGGGAAAGAAAGCTATTAGGACCTGATCTCATTGATGAAGTGGCAGAAAAGGTCAGATCTACTCAAAAACACATAAGAGCATTCAGAGTCGACAGAAAAGTTATGGCGACAATAGAATAAAAGACCTAGAGTTTGAATTGGGTGATAATGTGTTCCTACAAATATCTCCCTGGAAGAGGGTCATGTGATTTGGAAAGAAGGGGAAGTTTAGCCCTAGATATATCGGTCCTTTCAAAATACTGGATTGTGTTTGAAAGGTAGCTTACCGATTGGCGCATCCACCGAATCTCTCTCAAGTTCACGATGTGTTCCATGTAACTATCCTGAGAAAGTACATACCTGATCTTTCACATGTACTTAGCTCAATAGTTGTACCGCTGGAGCAAGATCTTTCTTATGAAGAACAGCCGATTCAGATTCTGGATCGTAGTGAAAAAGTCCAACGGAACAAGACCACTCGATTGGTGAAAGTTTTATGGAGGAACCACAAATTAGAAGAAGCTATATGGGAACTTGAGGATATGCTGATGGAGATGTATCCACATCTGTTTGTAATGAAGTGACGAATTTCGAGGTCTAAATTCTTTTTAAGGGGGGTAGAATACAACACCCGAGACTTTTATGAGAAATATTTTGTTTTTATGTTATATAAATCATCAAAGGAATCTTTCACTACACACAACACTAGCTTGGCTTGCTTTATATGCAACCACGAACTTCCTCAATAGCTTGTGTCGTACGCAATATTGAGTTTCACTAAACAACGATATGCTATTAAAATATTATTAAAACTAGCAGTTATGAATAGTAATAAACACTTTTTGAATTTTTTTGTACATTTTATTTTTCAAAATGGACTTCATTTTTGGATTCAGAATATCGAAATTATCCTTGGGTGAAATTTTTTTATTTTTCTGGAAACTTTCAATTTTTGATGAATAGTGAAAATAGTGGGTTACTATTTAAAAACCGAATTTTTATTTTAATAATTATTTATTTTATTTAAATTTATTTTAGGTCAAAATTGATACATAATACCTATATATGTTCAATGTAATTAATTGGAGTAATTTTATAATAATTTTAGATATATAAAAATTTTATTGAACTTTTCACCGTCTTTTACCCACCTACTAGGAGAATTTGCAAATTTACATAAAACATAATTTTACCGCCTCTGTGAGTGGAATTTCAAAAATCTGAGAGACATGGTTGATGTTAGTAAGTAAAATTTGGTTCAATGAGATAAAAATTATTTTTGGTGAATAATAACTTTTTACTTTTATTTACCACAGTTAAAAGTAAAAAGGGTAATTAAGGGTAAAAATGATATTATTATTTCCCTAACACATGTCCTAATTATATTGGATAAGTGTAATTCGACCAAAAAAAACCTTAGAAATAAAATATGACCATTTAGGCCCACTTAGATTAGATTAGGACATTTATTATTAATTTATTTAAAGAACGGTTAAAATAGTTAAAATCAATGTTTAATAAGTAAATAATTTTTAATATAGGGTTATACATAAGATAAATTATACTATAAATATTCATTATAAATATAGAAATATTTCCTACATAATGGTATTTTATTTTTCATTTTTAGACTTTAAATAGTTTAATTTATTTATGACACAAAGATGATGCAGTAATTATCTTATTAATGAAATATTGACATAATTGATGTTATAAATACACAAATAAATGTAATTTGAGACTTTTTATAAATTAAACTAATTTTTTAGGTTAATATGACATGTTAGTATTGATTTTATTAATTTTTTTCGAACTAAACATTCTGTTATGATTTTCACAAAAATCAATTACTAAATAGTGTCAAAATTGATATAAAATAGTTTTCAAAACAAATATTTTATTATTGATTGTTATTTTATTCCTAAAAATATAAGGCTCTGCCAAGATACTTATATCATGATAGGTGTATCATTAATGGACCACTTGGGTGTCTCTTGGATGTATATAGTATGTTTATTAACTATATAATATAAAAATACAAAGTGACATGGTAAATGTCAATCTAATTAACTAAGAGTTAAAACTAAAAGATAAGGTCAATATAATGACCTAAAATTGTCTAAATTATATTGGCTGAGAGGATTTAGACCCATACCCACATTATCTTCGAAATATATCAATTTGGAGCTATTAAAAATTGAATATGTCTATATAATAAAATAATATTTTTTGTCATTCCAGAGGTGCCCCTCTCCTCCCATATAAAAGGGAACCTCCTCCCTCTCCTCCTCACACCAATTTGAGCCTTTATGCTCGGCCAAACCCTGACAATTTCTCCTCTCCACTTCTCTATAAACATCCTAGAGGTCTTGGTATTCTTAAAAGACCAATTTTAGTGCCCTAAAAGGAAGTCTCAAAGAAGCGCTTCAAAGAAGAGGTAATGTCCGTTACCGATTCTTTCATCTTTATTTATTCTACCACTTATTCTTCTTTAGTTGTTTCATTTTGAAGTAATAACATCAGTATCACTCATATACTGATATGTTATTATAAGTATGATACAACCCTATTTCACCATCTATCCATCCTACAGAAAATGAAATCACCGCACGTGCGTACGTTCGGAATACCGTCTCCACGCCGTGGTGTAATCCAGTTTCCACCACCACCTTACTTGGATGGGAATAATGGTGTAAATAATAACTATATGTGATTATTGTTAAGTGGTATTGATTCTGAAATAGTAGACATACACTCCAATACAATTCCATGATCATGGGAACGATATCATCGCTCGTGCGTACGTACGGAATACCATCTCCACGATGTGATGTGATTCGTTCTACATGATCTTCATTGAATAATGATTATATAGATTAATTTAATGAATGAATATGATATATATTACAGTAATACCATTCCGGAAATGAGGTATCTATAACCCGAATAGAATAATAAGAATTTATTCGACAAAACACACATAAGAACAAAAAGTAATAAACACCCGGATAAAAAGTAGTAATGAAATATTACTAATAATAAGCTACAAATATGACCATATATGATATCATAACAATATGTTTGATTCTGGAATAATTAAAGAACATTATTTAAATAATTATACAGGAGGTTCGGACACTTACGAAGAAAATCGGACCTAAGGTAAGGGAAAATATCACAATCTCATTTTTATCCAAGATTGTTTATACTTTGGTATTTACTGGGGTGTATTTTATCATCCACATATGTGTTTCCTCAATATGTAATATTATTTCCATCCACGTACAATTTTTTAAATCCAATTTTACCCTTTAGTGAATTTTTAATAAAAGATATGAAAGGAATCTTTTGTCGTTTTTCGTAGGATGTACTTTTTGACTTTTCCGACAAAAGTATGAGAAGAATGTTTTTTTAACTTATACGGCATGAATGGATTTTTAAAAAATTATTTCCAAGAATCATTCTTTACAAGTTTTCACGTTTATTTTTAATCAACTTCTTTTACTTTAGAATTGTATGACATGTTAAGAAAGGAAAAGTGTTTTTGAAGTAGAAAGGATATTTTGGTCAAGAATGGAGTTCAAGTTTTTTATCAAAATTATTTTCCATCTAAGATAATAAAGGGTTCTATTTATATCCCTATTATTACATTGATTTGATTATGTTGTGATGGAATTATTTTTATGAATTCCTTTATCTTATATTAATTGTTTTATGATGTCACGATGTTTAAGATTCCCATTTTTGTTACATGGGTTATGCTATGATGTATGGTTTATGATTTTGTGGCACACATAAGAATAGTATCATTATTAGATGGGTGGGACCTATATATCCCTCCAATTCATTGGGTAAAGATTTTATATCTCATGAGATAGACATTGCTGGAATGGCAGGTTAATCTGGTTCAGTGAAACAGGACTGAAACGAGGAATGAACTCGGTTCAAAAATGGACTTTGTCCACTAAGATAGTCTTGGAAATGAGTATTGACTAATAATAAATGATTATCTATGATTATGTATGTATTCCACAATGTTTCATGTTTCATGTTATGATTATTGGGATTGCATTTCACTACTATGATTTATCCCATGTTATGAAATTATGATCTCTTTTGCAGGTTAAGATTTCCAAAATCTTATGTTTTTATGAATATGATGTGATTGATATTTCTTTTGTTTACCCTTACTAATCATTTGAGCTCACCCTTTTGTATGTTTTATTTCCCCAGGTCAGGAATAAGGGTATTAAGTAAGATATGCCAAAAAGGGACTATAGATATGATGAAATAAATGGGAGACAATGTAGATGCTTTATGAACCAGTTGTTTATGTTTCCCTGTTTCTAAAGACACTATACATATACGGTCCTTTAGTGGTTTTGTTATATGTTATAATAAGTGTACTTCAATTTTGGTATATTAACAATGTATGTAAATTATGGGTCGTTATATTGATCATTTAAATAAATAGGGGTGATTTTAGGGAAAATTAAAATGAATATAATTTAATGATTTTTAATTTAATTCAATGCTATTGGGATTATAAGGTTTTATAATTAATGTGTTACACAGTTTTCATCATCCCCTAGTTGATAATGTTTTTTTAAACTGGATGTATAATTTTCTTGACCCTAGGTGTGTTGACCTAGTTGATGATAATGAGATTTGGATGGGAATGATATGTGAGTTCATGTGCAAGGTTTTATAAAATTATGAATGAAGAGACTCCCATTTTGATATATAAAATTGGTTATATAAGCTCATGGTCCTCATTAGTAATAACATAGTCAGGGTATGAGTATTAGTTCCCACTAGATATTAGTTGTATGGTATCTATTTTAACCAATTATAGATTTTATATTCTAAAGAGTGAAATAATTTAGAGGTGTTGTGGGGGGGGGATATTTAGTTTTAGTTCTTTAGATTGTATTCAATTGATGAAAAGGGAACTAAATATGTATTTGTTGGTCTACCTTAAATAGGGGATATAAAGTGTGTGGGAGTTTTATATTTACAATAATGAGATTCTATGATTTTCACTAAATCATTTCAAGAAATGAATTCCCAATACATTAAACATGATGAGACATTGCATCATGTTATTTGATACATAGTAAGCCTATGGTTGTTTCATACATATATAGAGATTTTTAATATGGTATAGTTGATTGAATTGATGAATTCAAATTCAGGATCAAACCTAATGGATTCCATCTAAATTTTCTGAGGGGTTTATATTTAAAATATTGATATAATATATTGGGGTTTCCGAGGCTACGACCATTGGGGAACATTTACAATCAATGTTATTCTCATTTAACAATGGATGTAAATTTATGTTCAACCATTAGGATATCTATGCTAGTGTTAATTGTTTATGAAGTTTACCCCCATTAGAAATTTTTGTGATTAGCTGTTCATGGGTTAAAACATGGAAGGCATTATTTTCAACTATATATTCCCCAAAAATAATTTTCTCTGATATTATATCAGTTTCAAGAGTTGTAAGAATAAATTTCACCTTGTGGATATGGAGTAGTTAGTGGTCACCCTCGTTTAAATACCATACCTCATTGATATAGGGATACAGAAAACAATGAACATGAATTATAATAGTGTTAATGGGGGAATAAGAGATATATAGGAAGTTACACGTAATTGAAATGAAAGCCACTAGAGACCTAGATATTATTCTAAGTAGTAATGTTTTATCCTCTACACATCATTTCAATTTATTTAATTGTGGATTATTTTATTATTTTACCTTTTCAACCTTAGTTTGTGTATCAAGTATCAATGGGGAGTGTCTTCCAATGTTATATGTGTTAAAATAAGAGTTGGAGGGTAATATAATATTTTTTTGATATAAACTGAGGTTATGGGTAGATGAGGGTTAATCATTAGTCACATTTTGATTTGTTATTTTTCTTTTATAGAACAATATAATGTCAATATATTCATTGGTTAGACATAATCCATGTGTGTGATCATCAATTGATTTTGGGTGATGGTTATGTTATGTTATTTAGAGTTATTTATGGGATATTGGGTTTATTATATGGGGTTTAGATACACAATCTTCCAATTGTGATATCAAATAATGCAATAATTTTTCTATATATAATAATAGTTTGTAGATATTATACAGTTCATTGAGGAATTTATGTTTGTTTTTTTTCTTACATGTGGCTATGAAGCTACACCCTCTACATGATATTGAGATCGTGATAGTGTTTCATCTTGGTTCTTACATGATCTCAATGTCTTCTAATCATATGAATCCTTCAATGATATGATTTTTAAGGATCCATATTATTGATTTTTTATAGGAAGGTTTTGTCAACAATATTGTATTATTTTTTGGGTGCTCTAAATATGTTTACTAAGAGGAAAGATAGTTGTTTGAATATCAATATAAAGAACAAGTAGCAGAATAAGGTAACAATAACGAATCATGACCCGATTTTGAGTAGTGATTCTTTATCTAACAATATTTTCATATCTAATTTGTTTTTAATTTCTTATTTATTATCCATATATCATAAGATGTGGTTTACATATCCAGATATCATAAATACCTCCATTACATGACTATATCATCAGTTATAGATTTTTTTAGTTCAATGACATAATTTCTCAAAATATATTCAATTGACTCTGAAACTATACATTCATTGAGTGAATAGAAGTGTTTTAAGTGGTGTTCAATATTGACATTATCATACATTCAATTATATAGATGAATTATGTTATCGATATTAACATTTAATTAAAATCCAATAGCCCCATCAGTCCTTTGGGATGTTTGATAAAATTTTATTACATATCGATTAATTGATTGAGTTGGAATTTTAGATAAAAAAATTACAATTTCAAATATGGATATTGTGTCCACATGTGTTATTTTTTGGGTTGGGAAGTGTCAGAACCAATTTGAAAAATTCTATAAGTAATATGAAATTTTGTTTCATTGATAAAGATCCTAAATATTTATGATAAGTAATTAATGGAGTTTTACTGTAATTTAAGGATCTTATATCCATCAGACCAAAGTAACCTCTGAAGAGTGGATCTTAGTAATAGTGTATTAAAAATGGGAAAATAATTGTCAATATTCCATGGTGATTATTATTGCACAAAATATTGTTTCCTAAGAAAAATGGTGAAAATAGGAGAACTGAATATTTAGGTGTCCATGATTTATTTAGTAATTTGGAACATAGCGAAAGATAGTAGTGAGAGTATAATTTTTGGGAAGATTTTTAAATGGGTAGCACCATTTTATTTCACATTTTTTGGTTATTAGGGAGACTCCCTATCTAATACAACCAACCAATGTGGTAAATGTTGTGGAGGTGTTGGATAAGTGTAGAAGATATTTGTTTCCCCATAATGATGGGATATTACCAAAAATATATATATGTTTCGAACCTTGTTATGGATTTTTTTTTTCAACTGAGATAATATACGTGGGAAATAATGATCCCAAAAAAGGCCATAATATTGGCCATGGGTGTGGATGACAATTGATGAAGATCATTTCATTGAAGAAAATGAAATTTTAATAAACACTACACTATGGTTTTCATTATTCCTTTTGATAGTTGTTTAAGTTCATCGATTTTGTTGGGGAATAAAAATAGACACTAGGTCTATGGTTCCAGTCATTTCATTGATTTGATTATCTGTGACATTTTTGATGATTAACATAAAATATATCCTATTAATGTGGATAAAAAGGGTGATAAAGGCTTTTTAATGGGATTTTAATAGGTTTTTTGAGGACCCATTATGTTTCTATAGTTGAATAATTTTATGTAACATAATCACCTAATTTAAAAAGGGGACTAATTTGAATGATTATTAAAATATTAGGATCTGAAATATAGGAAAAAATCCTTAAAAAATTTAAAGGGATTTATTTTTTTATCTATAAATTATGTAAAATAGTGAAAATTTTAGTATGAAATATAAATAGATCCACATTTACATATCCAAATTAAATTTCAAAAACTACAGACATTAGATATCATGAAGATTAGTACATTTCATATCCCAATCATCATAAGAGAGAAGATAATTGAAGTTGTTTAGTAAAAATTATTTAAATGATAGAAGGTTTTCTCTAACAAAATAATTGATTTAAAATGATAATTTTATTCCCTAACATCTTAGAAAAATATAATGATTATGTACATTGATAAGTTCACTTCATAACAAAGAAGTATAATATGATGATATCAAAGACTCCCATATAAAATTGAATCACCTATAAAAAATGGTTAAATTAATAATAAAAAAAGAGGGAATGTGTATTTTATTAAGAGTATTGATAAAAAGAGATCAAAGGTCTATGGAGAGAACTTTGGGATGCAAGGAGCCATTTAAAAACTAATATAAGGTGAGTGGCTAATGAAATGAGTGACCTACATCAATATTACTTATGTTTTTATGTATAATGATTTTCATAGATAATACTTCAAATATCGCATTGTAGGAAACCAATCAAATCATAGAAAAGTTTATTCTATATTTTTTACATTATTTATATCAGAAGTTGTTGAGATTGGGTAAGAAAAAATTGATATTTTTTAAAGGTATTTTAATTTAATATAACTATTTTATCAAAATAAATAAGTGGGGAAAATTATCAATGATTCTAATTAATAGGTAATGATTCATTAAGTACGTGATATATTATGGAGAAATGATAATATTAGTGATTAATTCATAAAATGTTTTACCCATCATATCTGGGTATCACTAAACAATGGTCGTTTTGGAATGATAAATAGTATCAAAGAATGGATTACTATTAATAGAATTTGGTTTTATAAAAATTATTTTTAATAAAATTTTGGATTTAAATATTTTGATAACTCATATATTCTTATAATCCATATAAATGGGAACATCATTAATGATGAATTGGAAGTGAAGGGGAATTTCATATCAGGAATCATTTTATTGAATGTGTGAAAACATGTTTTTGTAGATATGTTACTATACCAATGATCATACTATAACATTAAAAAACATATCCCAAAACAATTACATAATTCACCTGATAAAGAATATTTATTAATGAAATTATTTTATAGAAATATTTTAAATTTACTTTGATCAAATTAAGAACATTTTTTGAGTTTTAATGTCAATATTATATTATGATGGATTTTTGATATATTTTTTATGTAATTATTTTTATGTGAATAACGAAAAATATATTACATACCAAGACAAATAATTTTATGAAATTATAAAAAAATGTATAGAATTGTATAAAATATATTAATTGGGAATATTTTTATATATGACATAAAAATACCAATTTAAAAATAGTATGATGAATTGAAAAATTAAATGAATTATTATTTTTCTAATTATGTAATATTTCCTAATAAATATATTGTATTATCATTTAATTGAATATTGTTTTATTAAATTTTATTTTGGATATGATTTGAAACCACCTATCTTTTATAAAATCCAAATTTATGTCATGATAATAAAATTATTTAAAAATCTTACCCCACACATAAATTTTTATCATAAAAACAGACTTTAACTACAATCAAGTTTTTATGTATTGCATGTGAAAATTTTAAAATTAGTTTTTTGTATATATATCAATTTTATTGATAATATGGAATTATATTTTTTAATTAAATATAAAAAATATTCAACATGGGACATTATTATCCCTAAAAAAATTATTAACTTTGGTAAATAAAAGATTCCCTGGTAAAAAAATGGTAAAAGTGATAAATCTAAGTTTAAATACCCTGATTCATGGTAAAAACATGATTTATATATTTTTATATATTATTGAATTATATAATCTCCCACTCAATTATGTAGTTATTTTGATTCCACATGACATGTGAAACTTCTATCGTATTTATATTGAGTTGAAATATTTTAAAAAATGTCATTCTAACCTATTATAAAATGGTCCCCCTATCACCCATTCAATAAACATAATGAAATTACCATTACTCTTTAAAAAATTTACTTTTTTAATCCAATGGTATTTAATTTAAATCTATTATGTTTCTAGTCAAATGATAGGAAAATAATTTGATCCTTTTCATAGAGTCTCCAATAGGAAATACTATGTCCCCAATATTAAAACTAATTTTACCTAATTTAAATACATATAATTATTAATTTCCCAAATATATTTGACTCATTCATATATTATTAAATAATTATTTTTTGTATACTAATGATCATTGGGCAATATGAATAACTATTAACCACCATTCCTATTTTTCACATAAAGAATAAAAAAACACTTGTGTGTGTGTGTGGACTAATTCTTCAAAAAATGTCATGTTTCATTTCTTATAACCAAATTATACTATTATTACTAAGAATTTATAAGAAAAATAAGAGTTGTGTTTATTAAATATTTTATATGATGAATATATAATAAAAATAATACATTTCTAAATTTATATTAAAAAAAGTTTTGAACCATGTGTATGTGAAGACTACCACCACCATGAAAGGATGGAATTTTGTTTTTCTTTTAATTCACACCCACCAGGGATGGTTATGAGAGTGGTTTCAATGTATAATTATTATTTATTATAAATAAATAAGTTTATAGATTACTATATAAGAAATCCTATTAACAATATGTGAAATAAACAACAAATGTATATTTAACCATAAAAAAACATTTTATGAAAAAATGTAATATCATAATTCTATGTAATAAATTAGTACATGCTATCTTATTCCTATAAATCCTACCAATAATTACAAATATACATAATAAATATAAAATAATGTCAATATTCTTTTAGTATGATCAAATTAAGACTAAATCCTCTCATAACAATCTGTAATTGTG
This sequence comes from Viscum album, assembly GCA_963277665.1. NCBI lineage: Eukaryota > Viridiplantae > Streptophyta > Magnoliopsida > Santalales > Viscaceae > Viscum > Viscum album. Next base: position 715,116,969 of record OY728160.1, read on the forward strand.
GTTTGTTCCCATTTTGGTGAGATTTAACACCTACATAAATAATGAAATAAATTTATTACATGGGTGTATATTTGAACTCATTTTTTGGTAAAATAATTCTACCAACTCATGAATTTATTATATTAAAATCATTAAATAATTCAATTTTTTGATAGTTTTAATCACATGAAACAATGATATTAAATGATATGATGATATTTTTAGATAAAAATAAAATTATTTTGTATGACCATTAAATTTTTTCTATTTTATAAGAGATAATTAACTAGAATAGTGTCCTTATAAAATAATTATATATTATAAAATAAATTATACATTGAATATGAATGAAATTTATTTATTAATTATAAAATGACTATTAATATTATTTTATACCAACATATGTATTTTTATCAATATTTATTGATTATGTGATATCCATTTATATAACCTAAATAATGTTATTATTAATGAAATAATAAATTTTAGATGAATATTTTCTTATAGTAATTTAATTATAAAATTATAAGAAATATGAATGGGAACAATTTATTTTTTCAAATTGATATTTCCTTATAAAATGAAATATACATTATTTCCCACCTTTTTTATTTAAATGATATATTTTAAAATTAATATTTTTAATTTTAAAAAATAGAAAATATTTTTGGATGTATCATAGTAATATTCTATTAAGATTAATTTATGGATTTGTTCTATAAATATTGATTTATAGCTGAATATTATAAAATAATGTTTTTATAAATTACATGACATTTATTAAATTGTTAAAATATTAGTTTTAATTTTAAATCCTAAAAAATAAATGATATAATATGGATTTTATAAAGGAATTTCAAAAAAAGTTATTATAATTTATTAATCCGATATTTAAATTATATAACATAAATAATATTTTATGAAAAACATATTTGAATACACTAAATATATTTAAAAATTATTATTATTATAATATATGAACTGATGAAAGGGAAATGGATACAAAAATTAATATATTTAGTTCTAAATTATATACCAATGAAACAATTGTTATTCGGCATAAATATTATTATAATAGTGGTAAAATGTAGTTACGGCCTTAAGAGCTAAAATGGAATAAGTTAAAATTTATTGGGTAAAGTTCATGAAACATGATAAAATTAATTCTATATTTAATGAGATGATGTTCTTCTTGGAATTATCACTTTTCCACTCAATTATTTCTAAATTTTGGGCCACATAGATTGTTAGAAATGTTCTTTCATTATATTAATTGGATGTATTTAAAAAATATAATTATCACCACCTATAATTAGGGACTCTCAACAACCCTTTACAGAACCCTAAAAATTTAATTTTCATCTTCAAATCATCCCTTTATTTCTTTTATCTTAAATTATAATTAAATTTATTTATATTTTGGTCACAATATATTACCTTATTTCATCCATTTCAATGAGATTATACAATGAAATCTTAAAGTTCTCAACATGAGTAAACATTTTAACGTAACAATTTTTATATTTCATAATTTAAAATTATAATTTTCTAATAAATATTTAATGAAATCAGAAGTATTGATATACTGGTGGTTATTATACATGGGTAATAATAAAAAATCACATTTTTGTTCATATTATGAAAAATTATTCCTTAATTCGTGCATTGTTTGGATTACCTCATCCAACACACAACAAGTTTTTTTCTTTGAACACCTAAAATGGATCATATATAAAAATAATTTAATAATTAATTATGATATTTATCTTATTTTTATAATTCCAAATCAATAATACATATTAATATGTTCTATTGTTCTATGGAAAATGAAATCCTCAACCATGCATTAATGTGAACTATCGCCTAAATCGAATGATGGATACATATTTTTCATTTAAATGAAACCATTAATTGATAGACCTAATTGAATGAATTATTGATTAACATTATTTTTATGATATCATTATGTTTCTTTTATGATTACTTCTTTAAAATATTATTATATAATTGACAATCAATCATCATTATTTCAATAGATCAAAATAATCATTTTGAGAAGAAAATAGTATATATTATTTTAAAATCCACTTCATATTCTTATAATTCAATAAAATTTTGATATAACACAATAATAAATACTTAATTTGATAATTATTCTTCCATAATAATTATATTGAATCTAAAACCTCACATATCTATATTTTAATCATGATATGTTAATGTTTGGGTTGGTTTGACCACATACATGAACAATGATATGAAATAATATGATAGATGACTATGAGAACCTAATTTCTGGTTTAATATGATATAAATATTTATTTAGTTATTTTATTATTCTATAAATTTTAATTAAAAATTTTGATTACTAATTAATAAACCACCATTAATAGGTTAAAAATCAATGGAGATTATTCAAGGTAAATTTAATATTTTAGAACAAATACCTATGTAGTCTGGAAAAGAAATATAAAAAACATAAATAATTATAATAGATATCTTTTAGATACTAGAATGATATTTTATTTTATAATTTATGGTGAATAAATATAAAAACATCGCTGTTATAAAACAAGTAAAAACAGTCATGATTTCCCATACCTAGTATTGAAAATATCTAACAAATTACTAATAAAATGTTTGATAATAAATATTAATTATAGTTATAAATTATTATCAAATATAAATTGGTTCTAAGAAGGTGATTTGAAAAATGGATTATTTTTCATTTAGTTGTATGGAAACAATATATGGGGTTATTTTTCTAAATTTGAATTTAAATTATAATTATGTTCCTTGATAAAATAAATACGGTTTTATTATTTCCCAATGACTATTATTTTCTATATTCATGGGCTTTTAATTACCATATAATGTATTTTTAAAAAAGAAAATTGACTGAAAAGATACCCAAAATTATTGATGTTTTGATCAAAAAGTAAAAAATTCAAATGATTCCACTGCTAATTTATTCTTTAAATATTTTTTTTGAAAGATAATTAATATGGGGAATTTTTAATGTTTATAATCCCTCTGTTTATTTTCATTTTATATTTCCCATGTTTTAATATATTCCCTTGATATTTTAGTTATTCTTGAATATATTTTACACAAATTTTATCTTGAACCTAATCCTATATTTTTTTCAGTAGTTAACTATCATTTTCCCATATCCATATACATTATATAACTTGTAAATTATCCTTGTGTATTCTATAATAAAATATTATGGTCATTATCTTCCAAACTTTTAAGGACCCAAACCCATACTTCCGGATTGAGTACTAAAACATATTGGGTAATGTTTTTAATTAAACATATTACATAAATTACATTTTACATTATACAATTGAGGACCCTTGAAAATATTCTTTTTGGATGATTAGAAAAATCATAAATTATGTTAGAGTATACAATAATATTTACAAAATAACTAATTGGATTCATCTGCATTATAACCTTAACAACCAATTAAACATTTAAGGAATCCTATGATTATTTTCAAAACAAAAGATGAGATGAAAGAGCTTAGTAATGTATATAAAAAAATTAAATAAACTTTTAGTCAATAAATACTTATAAGAATATATATTCAATTCCTAAAAGACATAATTCTTAACCATAAAGTATCATATAATGACGTGTGAAGTACATGATATTTATATAAAACATAGAAGAACATAAATAAATAATATAGTATACATGGAGAATTAATTACATAATATTGTAATCTTAGAGTATACCATATATTTTGTAACCATCATGAATACCTTACAGTATAACCCTCACATCAAGCATACAAAGTAACCCCAAAAAATACCTTATGATGTAACCGTCACGTTTACACTTGGAGTAACTATACAGCCAAAATATAACATAAATAGAACAAATGCTTTGTATAGATATGTAGGTCAAACTCTACCTCATAAAAAATTACCATTAATCATAAAATAATAATAAAATTATAAGACATTCAGAAAAACACTCATTTTTCATTTTAAAAATGAAGAATTATAAAATTGTATTTTTAAATAAAAGTCCCTTAAAAAGATAATATATTTTATGTGAGAATTGATAAAAATATTGCAATATGTGTATAAAAAATAAATCCACATTCTACAACAAAAAAATTCAACTCACAAATAAGCTCAGTACCACATAATCAATAATGTATTATGTTAATAAAAATATGGGAATTGGATTAAGAGATCCCATACCATGGTTTTTTCTTACTTGAAATTAGTTTAAACCTTATATATAATGGTTTAATGAGTGTTATTAATAATTTAAAGGAACATATTATTTTTATAACAGAATATATGATCATTTTATAATTTCATTCCACCTATTAATTAATTATAATATGTTATTTTGATAGTTTAATGTGTGTTCTTTATAGACTTGTCATGGTCAGATCATAATGGATTTTCTTGTCAAATGGAATATATATCCAAAAGTATAATGAAATGGTATTAGTATGTTCCTATAACATTAAATTATAATATATATAATTTTTTTGATATTATGATAAAAAATTAGATATAACATAAATGATTATTATTTTGAAACATTTTAGTCATTCTTCGATAATAAAAAACATGTTTTGTTATGGAATTTAATATTATGTATATAAGTTAATTACAAAATAGAAAATACATTATATGATACAATTATGAATCTTTTAAAACCATTAAAATGGTTTTACTATAATATATGAAATCATTAATATTAATTGAAATCACATCGTCTGTGATGTAGGTAAATCAACACATCATGAATGATGTGTTAATTTTTATAATAAGAAGTATAGGATAATAATTATGATGATATTTTTCCCATATACAATATATAATTATATTATATATAAAAAGGAAGTTTTAATGCCTCTTGGACATGGGGAGGTGAAGAGAGTATAAGAAAAAATTGAATAGAAATTAAAATAAAATTAAAGAGGATGTTTTCCTCTTGAATTATCCTCCTTGAGAACATCCTAATGGAATATGGTTTTGGAAATTTCGTGAAACCATAAGATCATTAATGTGAGGAAGATAATTGGGTAGATTATTTGGTAGAAATTGGAAAATGATCAATGATTGAGAGGATAAACGAGAAAATTGGGCGAGGTGTAGTATTTATATCTAGGGAGAGGGGGATTTTCCATTATTTTAATAATTATAGAATTATTTTGTTCAATAAAATCAATAGTTTATGTTATTGGGACTCAATATTGAAACTAGGGAATTTGAGTTTGATCATAGGGTTCTTACCTCAAAATAACATCATCTATGAATCAATAATTCATGTATTATGAATTTATGATAAATTATAGTGTTTTATTAGAAAAAGAATATTTATGTATTTTTGTGAAAACAATAAAATTCACATTTCCCATTATTTGATATGTAGAATTAAAAATTAACTCCACCATACAAATAAATTATAAATATTTTAAATTTATTTCTCAGTTAAAATTATAATTTATTTTAAAAATAATAGTTTTAAAACTATAACTGACTTTATAACACTATGAAAATTTAACTAATAAATCATTAAAGAATCTTCAAATCATATGATAAAAATAATTATTTATGAATATAATTTATGAAATTAACATTTAATCTAAATTATAAAATTATTCATAAAATTGTAAATAACTATTTATGACATATAAAAATACTTATTATTAATTATATTTTATATTTATATACTTATACTAAGTTATAATTATATAATATTTTCAATTATAATATGGATAAATTTAATGTATATTTTCATTGTTGAGGTTACTATTCATTTGGAAGGTTACTATTCATAAGGGTTATATTACAATTCAAAAGTTTAACATTACTATTTCAATTGGTAATGTTACTATTCCCCTAAAATTAACCGGATCTAATCAAAGGCTAAATATCATACTAATATAAACATATATTTCATTTCTTTTAAATTCTATTCATATGTGATGAAAAATTATCATTAATGACTATGTTATAATTTTCACATAATAGTCCATAATTTTTCATTTAATCATAACATGGCACTATTATTCCTTTTAAAATATTGGGATGTTACATCCCCCCTCCTAAAATTAGTTATGAACATGATATTTGTTCATTGTACTTATATATATGAATTTATATATTAATAATTAAAAAAACTATTTTATTATGTGTACAAAATTAACTATACGTAAAAAAGTAAATATTATCACTTATTATGATTAAAAAATGATAGTGTCTTATCTACAATGATGTCAAGACCATTCCTCTGATATCAACAATAATGTCCTGAACCTACACTTCAATATTTAGTAGGTAAACATGTTGTCTCTTGTTTTTTATTAGATATAACAAAAAAGAACACAAAACATTATACAATCGAGTATCATTTTCACTATAAGTGTTGGATGATTAGAAAAACCATACATTAAATCAGAGTTTATAGAAAATATTACAAAAAATATAATTGAATTTCACTATGTTATCAAAATAAATATCCTTTGAATATACAAGGAATCCTTTCAAAAGAAATTTCAAAATATGGGATTAGAGCAGAAATCTCAATAAGGGATATAAAATGATGGAAAAAATAGTTAGTCATAAATACTTAGAATTATAAGAAATAATTTCCCCTAAAACAAAATTCTAACACATAAAATATCATATACGTACTTGTGAAGAATATAATATTTCTATAAATCACAGATAAATAAAAATAAACAATATAGATTACTTTAAAATTTTATTTTATAGTATTTGGACCATCATGACTACCATATGATTTTTAATGATCATGGATACCTTACAATGTAACCCTCAAAACTGCCATACAATATAACCCTCACAGATACGTTATCGTGTAACCATTATAGTTACAGAAATAGTAATTATATGACCTTTAATGTTCCATGACTTTATAGTCCATTACACATTGATTTTTTGGGTTGTGGAGTGTTTAGAGGAGGCTTGGGGTTAGTTTGGAGGAGTTCATATTGCTAACAGATGAAACAATGTTGAATACACGTCATGTAACTAGATTACATGAGTTGAAAGTTGGTTTTGAGGATTTTCATTGAGTTTTTACATCATGCCAAAATTTTACATGTTTGGAATATGGGTTTCATGGGGTGTTAAATTTCAAGGTTATTAAAAAATAAAATAAATTGAAAATGCGATTATTTTTCAGTGAAAAAAACCCCATGTATTACACTACTTTAAATGAAATTATACTTCCAATAATACATCACCCTATGTTTTTGTAAAAATTCAATTTGGCTGAATATTCATTCAATTGTCAATTTTTTTCCTTCTTCTCATTCCAGATTAACCCTAGGTTCCTTGGGGAATCATTCATGCCCAATTCCTCTCTATTCAATCCATTGATCTTTGTGGTTGTTTGCTGGAAATTCATAGTCAATCGGGGGTGAGTTTCACCTTCTTCTCTTATATTTCACTAGTTCATTACCTAGGATTCAATATCATGATGTAGGTTGGATTGATTTGGATGTTTGGGATTTTTTTGATAATATTATGTTGTGATATAGTATTATCTTCATTTCTAGTGGTGTGGTTGTTGCGTACGGGCATTTGTATTCTCCCTACGATTCATAGATGAGTTGAAAAGTTTCTTCGAGGTAGGATTTCCTTATTTTCTATTAAAATTGTGAATCATGAGCGTGCAATTTTCCTTTTTTTTCACCTATGAATCATGGTTTTTTTCTAGGCTAATCAGGGATAAGAATCAACTAAGTAAAATTGATAGGGGTAGGGATGTCTATTTTTCATGCCTTTTACTTTTTGATAATATTATAGTGATATTTTGAATTTTATAGGGTTGATTACCCACTAAAATATTTGGCTATTTGGGGGGCCTTGTTTGTCCACAAAATGGGTTTCATGTTGTCTATTTAACTCTGAAAACTTTTTAATGAAAATTGGTTAATCTCATAAATTCGTATCATAAATGGATTCCCCTAGACGTGGCTTGTGTGTTAATACCCTTAAATAATACAATGGAATTAAATAACTTTCCCCATTTCATAATTTAAAAAGGTCATACATCAGGGTATATGGTGAGATGGGTGGAATGGTTATGGCTTCATGGGTGGGAAAATGATATTTGAATTGGCTGTGTTGTGATGAGTTGGTGTTCATTGGTTTGTGTTGTGGTATGTCTGTGAACATGGTTGTGTGATGTGGGTTGGCCTGCATGGTGTTACAAAATATCCTGTAGATGATACATGAAACTAATTTGGTAATGGAATCTCAGGTAGATAGATTGATTTACTGTTGAATGGATGAAAGGTTTTATACAGAAGGGCTATAAGCTACTCATGCAGACATGTGTTACTAATTGGACACGTGAGTTGGGGTTTATGGTTTGGTTTTGTTGGTACACGACATGATCAGGATGAGTTAAAAAAATGAGTGTAGAGGACGATATGGAGGTTAACTGGAGAGGAAATGTGATGCCTTAGTGACATTCATATCAGGGATATTCACCTCCTGAGATGTCTTTAGTTGTGTTACCTATTGTGTGTTGTGCTGAGTAGTTTCGCAGTTTGTGATTGATTAAATGATAGATTAGTTAATAAAACATATAGTGTCTTAGTTTGGATTTGTTAACAAGATGGAAATTGTTTTTTATATTGGATGTGAATTTTATTGAGTCTTATAGCTAGTGGTTTAGTGTTCTATATTTAGGGGCAGTAGAAACGTATGAAGTATAGTGAGCTGGTTGTTTGATTGAGAGCCCATATGTTGGGTGGTAGTTTTCGGAGTCATAAATGTATTTACACTTATTTTAATTGTGATTTCTATAATCACCCACCCTTTTTGGGAACTACGTTTCGAACAATCCCATAATCACGAGGGTGTCTTTCCAAATAATCATGGTGGGGAGATGGTTGGATGGAAACCCACTCTTCCTAGCTCCCTCTTATAGAAGGTGATAACCTAAGAGTAATTGGGAAGTATGGGGTTTGTGTGGAAAAGGTGTGTGTGGGTGTTTTATGATTTTCAACTACCTTTTGTATGATATGTATTGTGCTTCATAAGTGTCTTTGGAAAGAGATGAGTTTTTCTTTCCCATGTTTTTTTGGAATACAATGAATTGCGATTTTACAGGTGTCCACTAGATGGGATGTGATGTGGTATGTATCCTAGGTTTCTATGAGATTAATGTGATGTGTTAAATGTCCCAACTATCTATGGGAAGTATTTGATGTTGTATGTACCCCTAGTGTCTACAAGCGGGATGTGATTTACTGATAGGCCTAGGTGTCATCGGGCGGGTTGCGACATGGTACATTCGAAATATTTGGGAGGGTGAGTATGTTTTCTATTATGAAAAAGAATATAATTAGTGGGAAGTGGTTAATAGTACCCTGTTATATATTTTATTTGTATTGCATTATGTGAATTTTGTTATTTGGTTAACATGGATAGAAAAAGGTTGGGATGGTTAATATACATATTAGGTACTATGTGTTTCTATTTTTTTCTCATGGGGTCCTTAGTTTTTTCCTTTCACATGTTCATGAGAGACATTAAATTTCCTACTGAGTATACTTGTATGTTCACTATAAGTATATAAGAATTGTTTTATATTTCCAAGAGGATTAAATGGACCATGATGGGAATTACTAGATCTATATATGGGACATTTTTTGGGTCCATGCATTAGATTTATTTTGGGTACATTACTTTAGAGTCATTTTTTTGTATCAGTTCTATATTACAGAATAATTTTGGAGGAATTCTGGGTTTAAATTATATTATATATTGAATTTCTTTTGTTTCTGATCTATCATATCACCTATTTTTTTAAAAAAAAATTAATGACTAATATATTTTATGACTTGTATACCCTTGCTGCTAGTCTCAAACCATGGGCCACCAATAGGTGGGACTAGTTGGGTCATGATCTCATTTTCTTCATTCCCATCTCATGAATAATATCATTGGAGGGATGAGGTCATGATAGAATTGTCTTAGAGGATGTTGGTTTACATATTGGATGATACGTAGTGCTAAGAATAGTGATTATTTCACTTTTTAGTATGCAAATTGTGTCAAGTAATTTTGGTGTTTGACATAGGCCGGAGAATACTTGCCAGTACACATGGTTTTAAGGAATCCCGTGATCTGATGCATGGATATGTGCCTACTGAACTACCAAGTGATGAAACACTGTTTTTCGGCTAGATACCTAGGAAATTTTCATGAATCATAATTACTTGTGTACTTGTTTGAGTATATTTGTTTTGGGGATGTTTAAAAAATCAAAAAAATAGATAAATGGGTAGAAATGAATTTTATATAAAAACTCCACACTTCTCGGAATTAGGAACCCCTTGTTTACTTTTCAGTTGTAGATATTCGTCATTGTCGACATGTGGATCTTAAAGTAGACATACAATAATATTATCTGGTTGATCTATGGAGGATTGATTTAGTTGAGGTGGTAGGAAAGGGGAAGAGGATGTTGCGTGCTTTCGAGTGGTAGGATTTGGGATTTAATGAGAGTATCGAAATTGGAGACAGAAAAATGGATCGAGGAGCTTGAAATCATATTATTTTTTATCTAGGACTCGATTGAGTACTAGGTCATTTTAATAATCATTCAGAGGTATAGAGTTTTGGTTTAGTGTTGGATAATGTATATGGGCGATATAAATAAGAATACATTTTTTGGGTCAACATTACGAAAAACTTTCTGGTAGAATTCTATTAATCAGCCACGAAAGCTGAGAATATATAGTTGCTACTCTCATATAATCAAAGGAGTATGTCATACTGGTAGATAGGGATCATGTTCAAGGAACTCCATAATTTTTTCATAGATCTCACTATGGATGTGGAGCCTCGTGCAAGACATCTCTAGGAGGCGCTATGTCATTCGATCAAGTACGCAGTTACTCTTTTTTACATTACTGATGGACTATGATGTTCAGAATTAAGATGAGGTTATCCGGATGATTCACTCATGAGGAGGTTTACCATGAAAAGGGAATCCATCATGGTTATTTGAGAGGAAGGGATACCAGATTAATGTCTCAAGCCCCATGAACTTCATGGTTTCAACCATCAATAAATCAACCTCAACAGATTATTTTTTGACCATCCATTCCTCATGATTTTTCTATGAACATGTGAATGCCTTTTTAATTTGGTGGAGTTCATGATCATTAGGAGAAATAGTTTCTATAACTTTTAGCTCAGTATGATAAAGATGGACTGGTTTAGCATTAGCCTCAGCGGTACTTACTAGTGAGATAGTTTTAGCAGCAGGGACAGCAAGAAGTTTCTCCACCAAGGGGAGATGAAGAAGGTTGAGGCCAACCTCAAGATGTTCTGCACGTTCAGGGACCTTTAATCAAGAATGGTCATAGAGGTGGTCATCTAGAAAGTGGAAAAGGATCTGGTAGTGGTTATTTACACGCCACAAAACCAGTTGTCCCTACAGGGCTTCCGATCATCATAGGTACAATTAAATAGTTCATTACCCTTGCTTGTTCATTTTTTGATTAGGGTGATTCACACTCCATTGATTCACTCTATCTTTCCCATGATCTTGGTCTATATGTATTGAAGCGTCCAATTCCACTGGTATTATGTACAATAGTCAGTTTCTGGACTAACTTTTTTGATTTTTTCCAAGTGTGTGGACTGATGACGGGACCACATCAGACCCATGGGGATCTATTTTTACTACAGATGCTGCAACACCATGTCTTCATTCGTATCAAATATTTGTATTCGATGAATTTTCTATTGATTTATTATGAAAGAGACTTGTGTTTTCATATTTGGATTTCCATTTTGTGATTTTTATTAGAGGGTGTGGTTTTCAGGTAGGTATTCACCATGTAAAGAATCTTCTTTCCTTTCTAGAGGATTTGTTAGTTTAATTAGTATACAATTATATGGTAAATGATCTTGGAGTTTTTTTGGGAGTTCTGTATTTTTTTAAGGAGGACGTAATTACAACCCATCGATGTTACATTAATATTGTGATAGATCACATCATGGTGCTTCTCTGGTTTCAATGTCTCTTTATATGATGGAACCTTCTTGAGTTATGGGTGCTATGGAATCATACTGATGACCAGATTCATAACGGTTTTATACAACACAATGTCTCATCATGGTGTGCAACATTTTTTTTCAAAGAAGGTGGATGGTGGTTTTAGGTTGTCTGTAGACCACTGGAGGATGAATCAGGTGATGGTCAATAATCATTATCCTCTTCAAAGAATACGTGATAATTGTGACAATCTAGGAGGGATATGTTGGGTTTATATTACTAATTTCTATTATAGATATAACCAATTGAGGATGAAATTGAGATATAACCTGAATACATACTTTAGATAGTGTCATGGGATTATCGAGTTTATAGTCAATTCATCAACAAATTATTGATCTAATTGATGTCAGATTAGGATCTCACTAAGAATAATTGAATTTAATTGATTTTACTTTGATGCCACCAACTCTATGGAAATTTTTCCAAGTGTATGTTATGGAAATTTGTGGTATATTTCTTTAGACATGTGGTGTCTCATCTTGGTGATGTAGTGGATCTATCGAAAGTTAATGAAGTTATTTCGTTTGTGGAACCCATCAACATAGAAGTGGTTCACAGTTTCATTAGTATTAAAAAATATTTTTGGTGGTTTTTACCTAATTCCCCATGAGTTAAAGCTCCTTTGAAATCATTTACTAAAATTAAAAAATCTTTTGTGTGGTGTGAGTAGTACCGAGAAGTGCTAAGTTATCTTAAGGGGAAACTAGTTAGTACATAAACGATTTAGTTTCCAAAGGAAGGGGTGATGTTTGAGGTGTTGTTTGATGCTTATTACACCATTTTGGGATTTTTCACGATGTAGAAGTTGGAGGTGATCTCTTATGGGTCCATGCAGTTACATCCCCACGATCCTAACTATGTAACCTACAATTAAGAGTTGGTAGAATAAAACTTATATGTAATGGTGGATGATGGAAGAGGTTGATTGTTTCAAACAAATATGTAGACCTTTCTGATCCAGAATGTGGAAGAGTATTAGTGGGAATGATCTAAGGTAGAGGTGTTAAATGATCTTGTTGGCCATGGTGATGCTCTGGAGAGATGATAAGAGGATTAAGAAAAGAATATATTTTTTGGTCGTTTTTTTCCAGTGTTGATATAGCATCCCATCTTTTTATAACACAAACTTTCATTACATTATACAGAACTGATGATCCTTAAGGTTTAGTGTCTTGGAAACCAGGAACATAATACATGAAAACAACAAAAAACATTCTTCTTAAACACTTGAAAGGCTTCTCCTTAAGTTCATCCTAGGTTCATTACTACATCTCATAACCTGGGGATATACATCAAAATAAAGGGTGAGCAGAAGGCCCAGTATAAAAAACAAGAGGAACATTTTACGAGTGAACTTGAGATACTTCAAAAAGGTCATGAAAAGAACTTTAAGGCATGAGAATGAAATCATGAGGCATATCATAATAAAAATAAAATTTTTCATAACTTTAAGATGTGGCTGCAACATTTAATATTGAAAATAATTTCAATTCACCAAGGTCCACCCCCAAGGTGTCATTAAAATTAACCAAGGTTATTCACCATGGTATCAGTCTAAAAGGTCATCTCTAGAGATTTAGTCTTTACCAAATGCATTGGAGCGCTATCTAGGCACACCCTTGACATGTCTTTATTTTCATGTGAGACACATATATCATCATCAATCATTTCATAAAAAACCCATATATAATAAAAGAAATGGGTTTCATTTCATAATCATAACGTCTTAAAACTACTTTAAATACATGATCTTTATGTCACTTTGAACCCACGGAAAGGGAAATCAGGGTTCATGTATGTAAATCCAAGAATTTTAAATAGAAAATTTTGATATATATGTTAATACCCCTATAGGAATAAGATCTTTTATTATTCACGTAATAACATAAAATAATTTTTTTGAAAAATAGAGAGGCATTTTGAGACGAGAATTCAGTACCATAACGGCTATGTTACAAGGAATTTGAAAATGTTGAAAATAGAGGGGAAATGAGTCATCCACTCATAAATGATCTATAAAAATAGTATAGGGATAGAATATAATGGATATGAATCATTTTAATTAAATTTTAAGGACAATTGATTTGAAATGAAAAACATGGAAGTAAGACAAAAATAAGATTTCTCTTATAAAAATTCCGCAACCTAATGGCGTCACATAAACATCAATAAAAATAAATAGACAAGATCAAATAGGGTCTCTCATCATATGATAATAAAATATCAGTATCATATATATAGAGATCATAACCCAACATAATAAAAAGGAACTTGAAGGACTTGACATGAAAATAGAACTTAAAAAATGAGAAGGGTGAAAGAATCCCTTAAAAATTCTGCAGCCTAATGGCGCCACTTAAACATTCATAAAACAAAATGATGAGAGTAAGAGGGGATCACTCTTCATATGAAAATGAAATGGGCAGTAAGGGGAATATAAAAGAACAACCTCCCACATATGAACATGTAGCATAAAAGGAATGACATAAAAGAGTTTACTTGAAAATAAAGAGAGAGTTCAGATCCCTTACCTTAAACGTAACTCATAAAACTCAAAGGTTGGGACCTTAAGATGCTTGAGGGCACCTTGGGAGGACTCCTTGGGAGGTAAGAAGACCAGAACATCGTTGAGAATGATTTTGGATTCCAAAGGACGAGAGAATGGCTTGGTATTTATAGGGAAAGTGAGGGGACAAGGCATTAATGGCCAAGGGACACCTCATTGGTGGTTTTGGAAAAACCAGGGGCTTGCCCATGGTATTTGCCCATGGTATTGGCCACTTGGGACACCTCATACCTTATATTATTATTCATTTGTAGACCATATTGATTATATAATTAATACATCATTTAATGATGTAATTAAACACCCGTAACTTAAAAACTGTATTTTCACTATTCACTGAAAATCTATCTTTCTCAGAAAAATCCCAAAAATTCACCTTAACCAAATATCGACGCTCTGATTACAAATATGAACTCCATTTTATAAATATATTTTTCTAAATAGTTTTAATTTAATTTTTAAATAAAAACACTATTCACCTAAAAT
The DNA here is from genome assembly GCA_963277665.1 of Viscum album. NCBI lineage: Eukaryota > Viridiplantae > Streptophyta > Magnoliopsida > Santalales > Viscaceae > Viscum > Viscum album. The sequence continues at coordinate 715,132,090 of OY728160.1, forward strand.
TCATTTTTTCAGAAAAAACCCCAAAAATTACCCTAACATAATGTTGGTGCTCTAGGATCAAAAATAAAGTCCATTTTATAAAAATTCTTTTCTAAATATGTTTAATTTAATTTTTAATTAAAAACACTATTCACCTCAAAGAACTAATACTTGACTAATAATTTATGAAACTGTTATTTACCCATTTTATTGAATAACATTAATTAATCTAGGTGTCTAAATTATATTAAAACATTCTTTCAGTGAAATTACTAATCCATTTGGTCACATTACTAATCCTAAGCGTAAAATCACTATTCATAATTTACTATTCATCAAAAATTAAGTTGATCTTATTAGAATCCAAAATCTATACTCAACACTTTTGTAGAAGAGTTTTTTTTGAAAATCATTACAAATCATTAATTATTCATGGTTTACATAAATATTTTAAAATATCCTTTTTTTCAAAATTCATCAATAAATACATCCTAAAATTATCCGGACATCTGAAATTTCACAAACTTTTCTAAAGGAATAAATCTCAATATATTCATCCCAAAGGATTACACAAAGAAGCTAGGGTCTCATCACATATCCCCTTATAACACCAGCATATGAGCTAAGTGTAAGGTGTGCTATTGTGAGAGAATCTGAGGGAGGCTTAGATAACATTGCCCTAGTAGTAATCTCTACCAACTTGAACTTCTCCCATAGGCATTTCTGTTAAAGCTTTACACGCTGGAGTTCAGCTTGGGCTTGGTCCAAAGTGAAGCCCAAAGATGCCACCTCCTTCCCAAGCTCTGATAAGTGGGATTCATAAGGTTCGAGTCTACTGGATGAAGCCATGGACTCCACTTTCTGGATTAACCATTAACATCTCTATTAAATCATTAAGAGTAAGTTAATATACCAATCAAAAGGTTTGGGTCATTACATTATTCCCCCTTAAGAAATTTTGTCCCTGAAATTTATAGTTGATGCCTTGTCGAAAAGGTGAGGGTACTTTTGCTTCATCATTTCCTCAGGCTCCCAAGTCGCTTCTTCATATTTACGATTCCTCCAGAACACTTTCACAAGGTGGGAAGTCTTGTTTCGTAGAAACTTATCTCTATGGTCTAAGATCTCCACTGGATACTCCTCAAAAGAGAGGTCATGTTCTAATTGTACCACCTATGGGTTCAGTACATGCGAAGGGTCGGGTATGTACTTCCTCAAGAGATATACATGGAAGACATTGTGAACATGAGCTAGTTTCGGTGGAAGTTCTAGACGATAGGCCTCTACTCCTATGCGATCAAGGATTTCATAGGGGCCAACGTACCTAGAGTTGAGCTTCCCTTTCTTGCCAAACCACATGACTCTCTTCCATGGAGAAATTCGAAGGAAGACTTTGTTGCCAACAACAAACTCCAAGTCCCTTCGAAGATTGTCAGCATAGCTCTTCTGCCAACTCTAAGCAGCCTTTATGTGTTACTGGATGGCATGAACCTGTTCTGTCATCTCTTGCACGAGATCAGGCCCAAGAATCTTTCTCTCACCAGTTCATCCCAACAAGTAGGAGTTCTACATCGCTTTCCATACAGAGTTTCATAGGGTGCCATCTGAATACTCGAATGGATGCTGTTGTTATAGGATAACTCAACTAATGGGAGGTGTTGATCCCATCCACCGTTAAATTTCATTGAGCATAATCTTAGTTTGTCTTAGAGTGTCTGAATAGTCCTTTCATATTTGCCATCAGTTTGAGGATGATAGGCCGTACTAAAATTCAATTCAGTATTCAGAGCATGTTGAAGACTTCTCCAGAATTTTAATGTGAATCTTGGATCATGATCAGACATGATGGATAGTGGTACCCCATGCAGCCTCACCACTTCCTTTACGTATATCTTGGAAAATTGATCTAGAGAGAAATCTTCCTGAATAGAGATAAAATGGGTGGTCTTGGTGAGACGGTCCCCAATAACCCATATCACATTGTTTCCTTTGGATGTTTTCGGGAGACTAGTTACAAAGTCCATAGTGATATTATCCCACTTCCATACTGGTATGGGTAGCGGTTGTAATACCCCCTTAGAAAGTTGTCGTTCTACCTTTAGTTTTTGACACACCAGGCACCTTGTAGTGTAATCAGCAATCTCCCTCTTCATGTTATCCCACCAATAATGATCACGAAGGTCTCTATACATTTTAGTGCTTCATGGATGTATAGAGAAATTAGAGCTATGGGCTTCATCCATCAGTTATTTCTTTATCTCCGGAATATATGGAACACATAGTCTTTTATGAAATTTCAATACACCTTCTTGATCAATATTGAAATTAGGGAACTTCCCATCTTTTACAACCTCCAACTTCTCCTGTAGAAAAGGATCTTCTTTTTTAGCCTTCTTGATCTTCTCTATTAATTAAGGTCGAGAAATCATTTGGGATAGGGTTGATGATGTACCATTCCTTATAATTCCCATGTCCAGTTTTACTAGATCTTTAATCAAGGGATCTACTAGGATCCTCATTGTTGCCAGAACAATAGGGTCTTTCCAGCTTAACCCATCCGCGACTTTGTTTTCTCATCTAGGGTGATAATGAATTGAACAGTCATAGTCTTTAATAAGCTCCAACCATATCCTTTGTCTCATGTTCAATTATTTATGTGTGAAAATATACATTAGACTTTAGTGGTTAGTGTATATATCACATTTCTCCACATAAAGATAGTGCCTCCATATCTTTAGAGAAAAAACAACTGCCGCTAGCTCTAGATCATGGGTAGGATAATTATGCTCATGAATCTTTAACTGTCGAGATTTGTAAGCAATTACGTTGTCATTTTTCATGAGGACGCACCCAAGACCTTTCAGAGATGCATCACTAAAAATAACGAATCCTTCTACGATAGAGGGTAGTGTTAACACAGGTGCCATAACCAATCTCTTATTCATCTCTTGGAAACATTCCGTGCATTCCTTTGTCTAGATGACTTAACCCCTTTTCGAGTAAAATTGGTTAGTGGATTAGAAAGCCATGAATTTTTTTTTCACAAAAATCCTATAATATCCCGCTAATCCAAGGAAACTACAAATCTCAGTTACTATTGTGGGTTGAGGACACTCCTCCACAAACATTGTCTTTGCAGGGTCAACCGATATTCCTTCATTGTTTATGATGTGTCCTAAGAAATCCACTTGTGGTAACCAAAACTCTCACATTCTGAACATTCCAAAGAGCCTCCCCTTCCGTAGAGTTTTCAAAATAACCCTCAGATGATCATCATGCTCCTCATGAATTTATAAATATATCAAAATATCATCAATAAAAATTATCACAAAGTTATCAAGGTAGTCCTTAAAGACTCTATTCATCAAATACATGAAAATAGCAGGAGCATTAGTCAAGCTGATGGGCATAACAGTAAACTCATAATTCCCAAATCTTGATCGGAAGGAAGTCTTTAGAATATCTACCTTCTTCACCCTCAGTTGACGATAACCAGATCGAAGGTCAATCTTAGAAAGTAATTGAGCCCCACGATGTTGGTCAAATAAATCATCAATTCTAGGAAGAGGGTATCTGTTATTCACTGTTATCTGGTTCAATTCTCTATAATCAACGCATAGCCGCATTGATCCATCCTTCATCTTCACAAAGAGAACTTGTGCTCCCCAAGGAGACACACTTGGTCGGATAAACCCCTTCTCCAATAAGGCTTGGTGTTGGTTCTTTAACTATTCTAGCTCCACATTAACTATTCTATATGGGGTCATTGATATCGATTGAGATCCAGGAAAGAGTTCAATGGAGAACTCTACCTCTATTTCTGGGGGAGGACCAGGTAACTCCTCAAGAAATACATCCATGTATTCCTTAACAATTGGAACGTCTTCAATTTGTATGCTCCCTTTTCCTTCTTCGTCATCACTGATTAACTCCATAATGAAATCTATAGGAGGTTCTTCTAGATAGGGATTAGTTTGGGATATCTCTCCTTGGAAGATAATTGTAGGTCGTTTATTCAAGACTACTGAGATTTCCATACTTCTGCATTTTATCTTAGTATTATACGTTGAGAGCCAGTCCATCCCTAGTATAATGTCGAATCCAACATGGGAATGACTACTAGATTTGCGATAATCTTGTGCTCACTAAAGTAAACACTAGAGTCTCTAAACACTGTTGATTCATGGATAATCCCACTTTGAGTCTTGACTGAAAACTCTACCTCAAGCAGTCCGGGGATTGATTCTATATTATTTGAAAACGTGGAGGAAATAAAGGAATGTGTAGAACCAGAATCAAACAATGTAGTTGTTAGTTTTGAGAGGGAAACAAGAGTACCTGCTACCACGTCATTCGGAGCTTCAACTTCAGTTGTTGTGATTGAAAAAGCATTACCTTTCTCCCCAGGACTTTGATGAGGTTGATGGTGATTCCCCTCCACTGCCCTTGGATTGGGACAGAGGTTAGCATAGTTCCCAAGCTGTCCATACTTGATGCAATGGACTTCGGGTAAGGCCAAAACCATCTTTCCTCTATCATTAGTCTGTGGAGTTGAGGCTTCACCTCACTACGACAATTTTGAGAAATATGGCCTCCTCTTCCACACATGCATCACTTTCCACATCTGATCAAGAAGTTCCCAGGATGCTTCTTCCCACATTTATTGCATGTGGTTAGTTTCATTTTCTTTCCACCTCTTCCCTGATCAAAAGTCTTCCCTAAACTAGGCTCCAAAGATATCTTCTTGTCATTTGATTTATGAGACCACTGTGTCTTGCCAAACTCTTGCTCGACATTCATTGCACTCCACACAATTTCCTCATAGCTATCGTAGTCCCGGTTGGATAAATTCTTCCATAGATGAGGTATTAGTCCACCGAAAAATCTATCAACCTTCCCACTTGGATCCATGGAAAAGGTAGAGGTATATCATGAAAGTCGGGTGAAGTTCATCTCATAGTTTCTGACAGATTCATTCTCCTTCTACTTCAGCATGAGAAACTCTTTCTCCATTATCATTCTCATGGAACGAGGGATATACTTATTAAAGAATATTCCTCAGAACTCTTCCCATTCCATAGCTTCCATCTCTCCTCTAGTATTCGTGTTTTTGACCAGTGACCACCACTAATCAGCTTCTCCCTCTAGGCGGTAAACATCAAGGGTGACTTTTTCTTGTTCCGAACAAAGGAGTACAGAAAAGATCTTTTCAATGGAGCTTATCCATTGTTACGCAACCAATTGGTCAGTAAATCCACTGAATGATGGTGGTCATTGACGCATGAAGGAATAAACATAATGTTGTTCCCTTCGTGGTGAGATCGACCTCTCGTCTTGATTCATGTTATTACTCATAACATCAGTCAGTTTGTTCATCATTCGTATGAATGTTTCCATTCTGGCTTCCATCGGAGGGCCATCAGCACATGGTGCATTGCGGTCACCATCGGCACGGTTCCTCCTATTTCCTGCCATTTTCTAAAATAATAAAACCTTAGTGAGAAACCTATTTCATTTATGAATATTTTAACTAAGACTTCATTCTTATACAATTACATTTCTCTATAATTCCTTCATAATGATTCATTAAAAGCTTGTGATTAACCAAACATATCCCCTGGGAGTTTCGTAACCAAGAGTGCAGGAAGGCCCATTATCGTGCACCAGTTCCCATTCGAGTCTTTCTCAAAGAAGTGTTTTCGAGTTTTAGCCCTATATACATCTGTTCCAGAGCCGCCTCTACCTGCTCATATCCAGACAGGGATGTATTTGTTTGATAAACCACTTACTCAATACTTACCAAAATACCAGAATGTTTTCCTATATTTAAACTTTTCTATAGGGTTCTTCCTAATGTTTTTATATACTAATTTAAAAAAATAACTACACCATCCTCTAATACCAACTATAACATCCCGTCTTTTTATAACATAAAATTTCATTACATTATATAGAACTGAGAATCTTTATGGTCTAGTGTCTTGGAAACCAGGAACATAATACATGAAAACAAAAAAAACATTCTTCTTGAACACTTTAAGGGATTATCCTTAAGTTCATCTTAGGTTCATTACTAAATCTCATAACCTGGGGACATACATCAAAAGAAAGGGTGACCAGAAGGCCCATAATGGGAAACAAGAGGAACATTTTACGAGTTAACTTGAGATACTTCAATAAGGTCATGAAATGAACTTTAAGGCATGAGAATGAAATCATGATGTATATAATAATAAAAATAACATTTTTCATAACTTGAAGATGTAGCTGCAACATTTAATATTGACAATCATTTCGTTTCACCATGGTCCATCCCCAAGGATTCATTAAAAACTACCATGGTTATTCACCAAGGTATCAGTCTAAAAGGTCATCTCTAGAGATTAAGCCTTTACCCACTGAATTAGAGCGCTATCTGGGAGCACCCCTGACATGTATTTATTATCATGTGAGCCACATATATCCTCATCAATATTTTCATAAACAACCCATATAGCATAAAAGTAATGGGTTTCATTTCATAATCATAACGTTTTAAAACTGCTTTAAAGACATGATCTTTATGTCTCTTTAAACCCACAGAAAGGGAAAGCAGTTTTCATGTATATAAATACCATAACTAAAAATAGAACATATTGATATATATGTGAATACCTCTCTAGAAATAATATCTTTGAGTATTCACGTAATGACATAAAATAATTTTGAGAAAAAGAGAGAGGCATTTTGAGATGAAAATTTTGTAGCATAACAACTACGTTACAGGGTTTTAGAAAATGTTGAAAAGAGAGGGTACATGGGTCAACCACTCATAAATGGTCTATAAAAATAATATAGGGACAGAATATAAAGGATATGAATCATGGTAATGAAATTTGAAGGACATTTCATTTAAAATGAAAAACATGGAAGTTAGGAAAAAATAAGATTTCTATTATAAAAATTCGGCAGCCTAACTGCGTCACTTAAACATAAATAAAAACGAATTGACAAGATAAAATAGGGTCTCTCATAATATTATGATAAAATATAATTATTATAGATATAGAGATCGTACCCCAACATAATAAAAAGGAACATGAAAGACTTGACATGAAAATAGAACTTGAAAAATGAGAAGGGTGAAAGAATCCCTTAAAAATTCAGCAGCATAACGGCGCCACTAAAACATTCATAAAACAAACTTATGAGAGTAAGAGGGGATATCTCATTGAATTAACATTAAAATTTAATTAAGGGTAACATAATAGAACATCATCCCACATAAGAACATGTAGCATAAAAGTAATGACATAAAAGAGATTACTTGAAAAGAAAGAGAGAGGTCGGATCCCTTACCTTAAACGTAACTCTTAAAAGTCAATGGTTAGAACCTTGAGAGGATTGAGGGAACCTTGGGAGGACTCCTTGGGAGGTAAGAAGACCAGAGAATCATTGAGAATGATTTTGGAGTCCAAAGGATGAGGGAATATCTTGGTATTTATAGGGAATGTGAGGCGACAAGGCATTAATGGCCAAGTGACACCTCATTGGTGGTTTTGGCAAAAACATGGGATTTCCCATCATATTTTCCCATGGTATTGGCCAATTGGGACACCTCATACCTTATATTATTATTCATAAGTCGAAAAAATTGATTACATACTTAATACATAATTTAATGATGTCATTAAACACCCGTAACTTTAAAACTGTATTTTCACTATTCACTGAAAATTTATCTTTCTCAGAGAAATCCCAAAATTTCACCTTAACCAAATATTGACGCTCTAATTACAAATATGAAGTCTATTTTATAAATATAATTTTATAAATATTTTTAATTTACTTTTTAAATAAAAACACTATTCAACGAAAATTCAATTTTTCAGAAAAAACCCCAAAAATTACCATAACATAATATCAGTGCCTTGGGTTCCAAAATAAAGTCCATTTTATAAAAATAATTTTTTAAATATTTTTAATTTAATTTTTAATAAAAAAACACTATTCACCCCAAAAAACTAATACATGACTAATAATTTATGAAACTGTTATTTAACCATTTTATTGAATCGCATTACTTAATCTAGGTGTCGAAATTATATTAAAACTTTTCTCGAGTGAAATTACTAATCCATTTGGTCACATTACTAATCGTAAGTGTAAAATCACTATTCATAATTTACTATTCATAAAAAATTATGTTGATATTATTAGACTCCAAATTCCTTACTAAACACTTTTGAAGAGGACCTTTTTTTTTAAAAATCATTACACATCATTAATTATTTAAGGTTTACATAAATATTTTAAAATATCTTTTTTTTTCAAAATTCATCAATAAATACATCCTAAAATTATCCGGACATTTGAAATTTCACAAAATTCGCTAAAGGAATATATCTCAATTTATTCATTTCAAAGGATTGCACAAAGAATCTAGGGTCTCGTCAGATATCCCCTTATAACACCAGCATATGACCTTAGTGTAAGGTGTGCTATGGTGAGAGAATCTAAGGGAGGCTCAAATAACATTGCCCTAGTAGTAATCTCTACTAACTTGAACTTCTCCCGTAGGCGTTTCCGTTCAAGCTTGACAGGGTGGAGTTCGGCTTGGGCTTGGTCCAAAGCGAATCCCAAAGATTCCACCTCTTTCCCAAGATCTGATAAGTGGGCTTCATAAGGTTTTAGTCCACTGTATGAAGCCATCGACTCCTCTTTCTGAATTAACCATTAACATCTCTATTAAATCATTAACAGTACGTTAATATACTACTCAAAAGGTTTGGGTCGTTACAGTTGATGCATGAGGGATTCCATAATTTGTTTCATATTTCACCATTTTTGGTACACAAATGAGATTCAGTGTTGTATGTTGTCCTAAGGATGCTTTTTTGGTGGCTCAAGATGAAACAGTTAGCGGTAGTGTGTGGAATGTTGCATAGTTTTCTAGTTGGTGAAGGCTGAACACTATGATCCTATTAGTTTGTTGTAGCCATTGAATTTCCCTAAGAGGAATTGTGAGGATATATCAATGGATTTAATTTCAGGGTTTCCTTATTCCCAGGTATACTATAATGCCAAGTGGGTGATAGTGGATCAATTGATGAAATCAGACCACATTTCTGTGATTATGTATTTAGTGGTAGTGGAAGCTTTTTCGAAGAGGTTTCACAGAAGATGTTGTACAATTGAACAGAGTTATGAGGTACATTGTTGTAACACAAAATAGTTTTATAAATAAATTTAATATTGAATGCATGAATCACATAGTCTCTACAAAACACCACTTTATTATAAACTAGTCACCAAATAGTATATTTCTACCACTACAATTTGAATTTCCATAAACTGACATACAATGTTTTGTTCGGTATGATTTTTAGAGTTCGACAAGTCAAACATAATTTTTGGTGAATAATAACATACCCTTATGAATAGTAATATTAATATTAATATGAAATTTATGGATAGTGAATCGATTATTATTTAATTATATTAATTTTATAATATAAGGTTATTTGGAATAATTTTTCATGGTGATATTAACCGAATTTTATTGTTAAAATTATCATTTTACCTATAAATTATGTTTTTATTTAAAAATTTAATTAATTATATTTATAAAAAAAATTATCAAAAAATGATGTTCATTTTTGAATTCTACATTTCATGAAAAGGTTAAGGTGAATTTTTGGGATTTCTTGGAAATACTCAAATTTTTGATGAATAGTAAAATACGGTAATTTACCATATATAAACATTTTCATTTAAATTCACTATTCCTAAAATCGTGGCTGATATAATCACAGTTGGTTCAATCTATCATGGAAATATGAAAATTATTGTTCATTAGATTCAGTACTATTGGTTGTCATGAAGGAAATAAAAAAATAATGAATTTTATATTCACAAATCACCCCTCTCCTCCACTATAACCCCTATCACTCTCTCATATCTTCATTACTATTAGGCCTTGTGACAAGTATAAATTACACCCCAATATAATACAATGTTCTTCCCCCACATCAATCAGCCCATGGACCCATAAAAATACCAAAACCTCTACGCTAAATAGTCCCTCATGTGAGATAACTTCAAGAGGTAAGTTCTGTTTCCTATTTGTTTCATTTCGATTTTCGTTCATTTCCATTCTATCCTCACCAATACTCATCATAATTTTATGAAAACTCCAACACCATAAATTTACTATATTTTATTTTTATTATGGAATATGATATTATCACCTCTCCTTTCCCCTACTTTTATAATAGAGATGAAATCACCATATGAGATGTGTTAATTAATCAAATTCCTGGTTGACTAGTTTCCAATTTATATTTCTATAATCAATTATGGTAATGAAAGCATTGTCATATTTGAACAAGACTATAATATTTTTATTATTACTTATGTATGGATATTTAATCCTATGGTACACCAGATATTAATTTATAAATCAAAATGAGTTTGTTGCGATCAGGAACCACCAATTAACCCAAACAATTTTTATTTATGTTTTATGAAATGACTCATCTTCACTCCCAAAAACCAAAATAATTTTATGACCATGTAATCTTCTGGTTATTAAATAATGACATACAAATTATATTCGGAACAAACTTCTTCATTCTACATGTTTATACATACTTGAGTACAAGTAAACTGACCATGAAAACTAAGGAAGAAAAAATTCCCCAACAATGAAATAGAATATCATAACCCATTAAAAGGACCAGAATGAACATAAAATGGTTATACTAATTAAATTAAATATATAAGAGTTTATTTAATCAATAAAAAATTAACATAAATATTATTTTTCAGATCTTTAAGATCATGTGAAGAACACCATCGGACAGAATGTAATGGTTTCTACATCTTACTTTCATTTTTTGTGAGATATTTCGTATTCACAAGTACTAAATGTTTATGGTGTATGATATCATAAAATTGGTGTTTCGTATCATGAATCTCTTTTTGTCAATATAATCAATTATCATTTGAATCTTATTAATTGTGTGTAATACAAACCAATTGTTTACCAAATTGTAAGGGTTTTATACCCCAACCTCCATTTTCATTCAAGTTACTTTTATTCACTTATTACCTTAAAAAATTATTATTTATTCATATACAATCTACATATATTCTTATATAATGATCTATAAATTTTCAACAACAAGAATCCTACTTTTATTTATGTTTAGTTATATGTTTTAAAAGGATCTTTGAAGAATTCTTCCTGTAAAACAATCCCAATTCAAGGGAATCTCTCAAATTCTAAACTATATTCATAGTCTATATATAATATTTTTATGAAAAAATTAAAAATATAAAATAAATCATTCTATTATTAATATAATTTCTTAATTAACTAATGGTTTTATACAAATATATTTTCAAAAATTAACTCCTATTTTCAACGTAAATGTTTTTTATCTAAATGATTACTCGATGATTTTAGAGTAGTATCCTAATATATAATAATATTGATTCATATTTATTATTTGTAATAATATTTTATGATATCATATACCATAGTTAATTAAATTTGTTATAATTAGTTTGAGTGGGGATGTGCTATATTAAAAGTATTAAACAATTTACTCCGGAAGTTTAGTGTTTATGCTTAATGTTTGGGTAATGTTATTTAAATTTCATATTTTAGTTTCAATATGAATGTATCTTTTTTTTATGTTTATCTACGTTCATATAAGGTTTGAATTTGACTTAGTAGGTTTCGGTTGGCTCCAAATAAAGCTCATTAGTTTATAGGCAGGTCTCATGAGACAAACAATGATATTGGAAGGAGGTTTTGATAGAATGTATATTTATTATCTTTGCATGAGGCCTAGATGGTATGGATATGATGTCCCACATTATAAATTACATAAAAATAAAAATATTATTTATATTTCATATGGTTATTCAACTAGAATAATACCAAATATTATGATTTATTATGGCATTAGTTATTTAGCCCTTATTCCTGCCATAATGTGTTTAATTTTTTCTTTAAAGGAATGAGATTTTAGTTATTCATGATACATAATGTTTATGTTTATGTTATCATCCATTGTATTTAATACCCTTACTGAGCATTTTAGCACATCCCTTTCTTATGTTTCACTTTATCAGGACAAGATGTATTTTTTTATGAGTGACATGCAAGGATGAACATATCATTGCAGATGTTCCGAATAAAAAATATATTTTGTTTTTAATTTCATGTTTTAATTTGGATCTTATATATATATATTATTTATGAAGATACTAAATAAATTAGTCCTTTGTATTGCATATTCCATGATTTTATTCCAATGTAATATGATAAAGGCACTGGCTCTAGGAAACTACAATCATGTCTTTATAGTTTTCTCATATTGGGAGACACGTATTACCTCATGATTCAGGAGGGGATTAAAACATGCATTGGGAACCTAGATACACCTCATAACATCTTTCCAACCACTATAAAATTGAAAGATAGGACAGAAAATACTGAGATTGTAGGATATGTTGTGAATAGGTTTCATGGAATTTAGAAAAACTATGGTACAACACATTACCCTTGGCATAGTTTTCGTATAATATTATCAATCACTATTCCATTTTAAATGCTCCACCTGAGACATTGTATAGGATACCATGTCATTATCCTTTATACTATTTGCAGGTTTGGGAGAAAAATTCTCTTGGTTCACATGTGGTACAAATCATGAAATAGAATTTTTAACTTTTTTGTGAAAGGACAAAAGAAGTGTTGGACTTATAGAAGTCATATTCCAAATTCAGAAGTATTCACATTCAGTACGATATCTGAGACAACATGTTCATGAATAGAGCCTCTAAATGTGGTATGTGGAGGTTTGGAATATATATTTTCTTTCACCAATTTTTATTGTGACATTTTAGTTGTTAGGTTGAGTTGGTATAGTGTAATACCGGTTGGCATAACCACTATAAATTAAATAGATCCATGATGACATCGATGTCTCATAGCTTGGTCGGTAACTAAAAAATGAATCAAATTTCATTGACTAAGGTGAGTTGGATATTTAGGATGACCTGATGCTTTTGGAGCATCCATGGGGGTTGTATGATATTCAAGAGAAGTTGTTACTTTGAAAACCAATTCTATTTGTTAGTGTGCAATAGAGTTATGGTGTCTAATAGTAGAGTACTTCGGATTGGGAAACGCATTAGTGTTCCTAGTACATGAAGTTGTTTTTAGATTTTCATTTACTATTTTGTTTTATAATGATTTATCACTATTTTATATAAGATGAGATGTTTCCCATAGTAGTTTTATGTGCAGTGTGATTTGTGACAATTTCATGGAATGAAAAAAGAGGAGGACATAATTTCTAATAAATACACATGAATTGTGATGCGATTAAACCCATAAGGGAGAGTCAGTGCCACCCATTGTGGATTGTACCTTATAATGGAGGAAAACATTCCCTGATTTATGTGTTCAAATAGTGGGGATATTATGATTGAGTATGGTGTTTTGTGGTAATTTGGGTTAATGTGATAATATATGGTAGCTAATGTTAGATGAGGTCTTCCTATATGTGGAGTTTTCCACACCTGATTTCGAATAAATTTGGGTGGTTTGTCATTGAAAATTTATTTTCCCAGTTGTTAGTGAGGTTTCTTGCATAGCAAGACCCTTGAGATATATCTTCTAGGATGGTTATACAAACCTCTATTTCTTATGGTATTGGTTTTGAAATATTGAGGGAATTAATTTTTTGAGAGGTGACTAATGTAATGGCGGTTTCATCCTCAGTCAATTAAATAATTAGTTACTATTGTTGGAGTCTTTGGAGGAGGCTCAGAGGGCAGGGGGTTGGAGAAGTTCATGTTTCTAATGGTGGGAAAGGGGGGTATTACAAGTTGTATATCCATATTATATGTTGTGAATGTAAATTTTGTGGAACATATAAGAGTGTTCACATCATGAAGAAATTTTAAACTAAATGAAAAAGGCTATTGATGAAGCGTTGTCGTGCACGCTCTCAAAAATATTTATAGCCAAGTGCAGCACAAGGGCTGACCTAGGTCGTTCTCTTGAGGAGCTTTTGTGGTAAATAAATCACTACTTCTAGTCCACCTAATCTAATTCTTTTTGATAATTAATATTTTATGAAATAAATTTAATTTAATAATATAAATTAAATTCATAAATCAGAAGAAACTAAAATTTATTCAAAATTACCATGCAATTCTAAACATAATGTAATTAGGGAAGAAAGGATGTTCTCCTGAGAGAATATTCAGGGAGCACCTTCATTGGCCAACTTCAAATATTCTAAGTGTACACACTCCATCGTATGCGTGCACACATTATTCTTCCCCAGTTTTGAATGAAAATCCTACTTATCAATCGCCAAGAACACCCTCCACCCACCTCCTCAATCGAGGGAAAATTTTTGTAGATTAAGAAGATAACCTTTAGACAACCACAGTGAGGATTACACCCACTATAAATTATCCTTAGAATTAACTCAAAGAATATTAAGAAGATGGTCTTGGGTTAAAGAACCTGATTACGACCTTGGGATATTCCTCGTATTAATTACTCATGATCATGAGTATTATAGTTCACGATGGTAAGATTAGAGTAAGAAAAGAGGGTGAATCGGTGGACACCAAAATAAAAACAATGCATGAATTTATTAGAAATCTAAATTTCAATTAAAAACTAAAAATAAAGAAAAGAAATAAAATAAAGAGAAAGTTGAAAGATTTGTGGCCGGCCTCCCTTGGTGGAGATCTTCTCCTTGGTGCCTTGAAGGAATGGATGGAAAAATGGGATGCTTTGAGGAGGAGGTGATGGCCTCCTTTTATAGGCAGAATTCGACCCCCGATATTTTGAGCGTTTTAGACCCCATTAATGACCTCTTCACGCGTTCCACCCTTCATTAATGATGTTCATAAATATCTTTTCTATCTCCTCTCCAACGTTCAGCTTATTTGGAAACCGTATGTAGAAGGTATGAATTTTTCATTCTCGGTTGCTATTTCTGGATGAAGCATCTAGGAAGGTTCCTCCAAAGTAATGTCATTCAATAGCATCCTTAATGACCTCCAACATCTTCCAAATTTATTTTAGAGACTACCCTATCTGTCCGTGAGGTATCCCAGGTGAAAAAACATCATTTGGATATGTGTAGGCCGCGTTTGATGTCCGTTAAGTTGGGTGGGTCTATGCTGTCCGCCCGGAAAAATTCCAATATTCAATGATTTTTTAGACCCTTTAGATGACCTAATCAGCTCCTGGTACAGAAGAAAAAAATTAAGGAAATAAAATTAGTATTCTAAAAAAAATTAATCATAAAATTTTGAATTTTATTTTTCCTGAAATGACCAAAATACCCATAACGTAATATTCTGTGAAAAATCCAGAATTAGTAGTTTTTCACATCTGTGTTCAAAATATCACTAAAACCTAAAAACATGATAATTACCCATTCAATAACACTTTTGTGGGATTATAAACAATGTTTTACAGTATAAAATATATTAAAATGTGTGGTTCATCACTCCCCCACACTTAAACATTGCACTCCTGAGCAATCATCTTACATCCAAATCAAAATCCACACAACAATCAAAAATGAGAAAATATCAATGATTTTATCCAAAATAGAATTCCATCATATCAGATTTATGAATAATAATTCTCTAATTTTCATTTCAATCATTAAAATTTGTTCAACATCATAAATCAATCCACAACCCAATCACAACCTACCTCACATTGAATTTTATGTCACTCTTCACCCAAGAGAAATTGAATCTAGAGTTATACTCATATTTGAAAATCGCATGTATCACTATAGGTTTGTGAAAATTATCATTTCTCCACAGCGTGAAACATGAAAATGAATTTAATCATGAGGGCTTTAATTAATGGTTCAAATGATTTTGTGGATTAGGGTCGGTGGTAAAATGATTGAAAAATGTTCCAAGCTAGAAAGAGGAGGTTGAACTTTTAAGTATAATGCATGATTAAATCAAGTGAAAACACAAGAAATTCCTCACTCAATACTACTTGTAAATGTGAAAAACAACCCCACCCCTCTTTATGACATGGTACATGAGCCAATAAGTGATGATATCATCTATGTTCTCCTCCTTTTTTTTCAAAGCTCCAGAAAGGAACATCTTTATTTATTTTTTATGGAGGATGAGGTGAAAATTGAATATAATGAATGAATGACAATTCATGCCCTTGATTTTTCTGGGAGGGACATGAGTCATAAAAGAATTTACAATGAGGAATTCAAGCACATCTCTATTTTTTTGTTTTCTTTTTTTAGGAGAAATGGATGAAACAAATAAAGCACAATGAAATGACGACATATGCCCAATTCTCTTGTTATCCACTACCCAAAGTGTTGACACACACCTCGAATCACCCATAAATGATACACATCCCAATTAATGCACACGAAAGTCCCTTCCCCCACACTCAAACATGAAATATCCATGCAAAAATACTAAAAGTGCAGGTAGGTAAGGAATAAGTGGCTTGTAATGTGGCTTAAACATATAAGGCAATTCATGGAATCTAAGGGCTTACGAAGGATAAATGTAAAGGGTGGTCTCAAGATAAAATGTGGCTAGACAAAGAGATGCCTCAATCATTTCAAATACATTTCATGAAACCCAATGCTTTGAAATAGAATTATTCGCAAATTATGGTTCTCACACAAAATTCAAGTTTCCCTCAAGAAAGTGTGGGTATTAGGAAGAATATGTAAAAGTGTTTTAGAATACCTCATAGGATTGGAAAAATATTTTTAGTCAGTGTTTCATGGGCATGGATTTCAAAAATCAGTCAAACTCATTAAAATGCTTGAAAATCCATTTCAAGGGAAAATAATTCATATCAATAATCATTTAAAATCAATTATTTCAAAAATCATTTCAACTCTTTCAAAATCAATTGATGTGTGAAAAGTGATAAGAATATTCATTAATGCTCAAAAATCCTAAAAAAAATGAAAAGCACACAAGAAGAACTAAGCAGGATGACACTCCCCCACACTTAAATTTAACTACCCCTTATTTCAACTCAACAAAATATAAATATAAAGGTAAAAAAATCAAAGGGAAGGAAAGATACAACCTGACATTATTTTAGAAGTGGATGCCTTGAGTTAAGCTCCTAGAACCAACCACTTTAATACTACAAGAAAGTAATAAAAACAAATAAGAAAAAAATAAATAAAAAGAATGAGAAATGGAAAAGAAAAGAGATAATGCTTGGTTTATACCCCCAAGCGGGTTCTAGGTTTTTATTGCCCCTAGTCAGGCAGTTTCAGTGGATTATCCCCAATCAAAAGGTGGGTGTTGTTTCTTTGAGATGAACCACCACATGTGAGTTTTCCTGATTTCCATGATTAAAACCTGAAAGTAGATAACCCCAAATAGGATTTGCATGTTCCCAAACCCAGAGAAAGAATAAAGAATAAATTTGATTTTCGAAGTGGGAGGGAATAAAAGATAAGGGTTCTCCCTGTTAACTTCGGTGGTGTCCTCCTCCATGTGATATAAAAGTTGATGTATAGGAGGTAGTCGCACCACCACCAGCTTCTCCGGATCTTCATCCTTGATTACCACCACTTGGGTGGTCTCTTTCATATCATCCATGGTCTGATCCATTTGTGATGTTTCATAAATTTCAAAGGAAGAGATGTCAGAAAACAATTTATCTTGAATAAGATTAAAACATGATGAATTAATAAAGAAATCTTCCCTTTCAAGTTATTCAGCTTGGTAATTGATCTCTTCAGGCATGGCCATTAGAAACTCAATCTCATCAGGTGTCTCTTCTTCCTTATCTTCCAAAGAAAGAGAGAGGTAGAATGTGTCTGATGTTTCATTATTTAGTATGGGAAGATCTTGTTTCAAGTTATCTTCAACAAAGTTATTCCAAGATTCTTCCAAAAAATGTTGACCTCCCATCAGTGCATTAGTTGGAATGTTTACTTCTAGGACCTCCTCGAGCAATGGTTGAGTGCAGGATGATGTGATTAATTCTTTTAGTAGATCCTTCTCACCCTCCTAAGGTTCTTTAGCATAAAAAATGATGGGTGAAATCTCTTCCACCACTCGTTCTGGTTCAGGTTCCGGTTCAGGTTCGGGTTGTTCTTGGGATGCGTGTACATATTCTGCATTCAATTCTATTTGGCCCTCCAATTTTTTCACTTTATTGCTAATACTATGAAACTACGCATCTATTTCATTGTAAAAATTTTCTTCCAGTTGATATTGATCATTCCATGCATAATAATCATAATTTGAATACATCATGAACATAGAAGATTTTTTTAGTTTTTGAAATTTATGATTTTTTGTTGTTTTTTTAAATGAAAGGAAAATTATTTACACAATGTGAATAAAAATAGTGAATTAAAACCACTTGGCTCCCCGGAAAAGGTGCCAATTTGACGAAGCGTTGTCGTGCATTCTCTCAAAAATATTTATAGCTAAGTGCAGCACAGGGGCTGACCTAGGTCGTTCTCTTGAGGAGCTTTTGTGGTTAATAAATCACTACTTCTAGTACAACTAATCTAATTCTTTTTGTTGATTAATATTTTATGAAATAAATTTAATTTAATAATATGAATGAAATTCATAAATCAGAAGAAACTAAAATTTAATTCTAAATTACCATGCAATGCTAAACAGAATGTAATTAGGGAAGAAAGGAAGTTCTCCCTAGAGAATATTCAGGGAGCACCTTCATTGGCCAGCTTCAAATATTCTTAGTGTACACACTCCATCGTATGCGTTCACACCTTATTCTACCACAGTTGTGAATGAAAATCCTACTTAGCGATCACCAAGCACACCCTCTATCCACCTCCTCAATCGAGGGAAAATGGTTGTAAATTAAGAAGATAACCTTTAGACAACCACAGTGAGGATTACACCCACTATAAATTATCCTTAGAATTAACTCAAATAATATTAAGAAGATTTTCTTGGGTTCAAGAACCTGATTACTCCCTTGGGATATTCCTCTTATTAGTTACTCATGATCATGAGTATTATAGTTCACTATAGTAAGATGAGAGGAAGAAAAGAGGGTGAATCGGTGGACACAAAAATAAAAACAATGCATGAATTTATTAGAAATCTAAATTACAATTAAAAACTAAAAATAAAGAAAAGAAATAAAATAAAGAGAAAGTTGGAAGATTTGTGGCTAGCCTCCCTCGGTGGAGATCTCCTCCTTGGTTCTTTGAAGGAATGGATGGAAAAATGTGATGCTTTGAGGAGGAGGTGATGGCATCCTTTTATAGGAAGAATTCGACCCCCAAATTTTGGAGTGTTTTAGACCCCATTAATAACCTCTTCACGCATTCCACCCTTCATGAATGATGTCCATAACTATCTTTTCCGTCTCCTCTCCAAATTTCAGCTTATAAGGAAACCGTATGTTGGATCTATGAATTTTTAATTCTCGGTTTCTGTTTCTAGATTAAGCATTCAGGAAGGTTCCTCCAAAGTAATGTCATTCAATAGCCTCCTTAATGACCTTCAACATCTTCCAAATTTATTTTAGAGACGACCATATCTTTCTTTGAGGTATCCCAGGTGGAAACACATCATTTGGATATGTGTAGGCCGCGTTTGATGTCCGTTAAGTTGGGTGGGTCCATGATGTCCGCTCGGAAAAATTTCAATCTTCAATGATTTTTTAGACCCTATAGATGACCTAATAAGCTCCTGGTCCAGAAGACAAAAATGGATGAAATAAATTAAGGATTCTAACAAAATTTTAATCAGAAAATTTGGATTTTTTTTCCTGAATTGACCAAAATACCCCTGACGTAAAATTCTGTCAAAAATCCAGAATTAGTCATTTTTCACATTTGTGTTCAAAATAGCAAAAAACCTAAAAAAATGATAAATACCAATTCAATAACACTTTTTTGGGATTATAAACAAGTTTTTACAGTTTAAAATATATGAAAACGTGAGATTCATCAGCTATCATGATGTATAATATTTCATCATTATAAAAAAATAACTTAAAATTAATATGATACATGTATTTGGTGGAAACAGATCACTAGGTATTCTTCTATGTGAATGGTGATAACAGATTGGGTAATACCCATGCATAATTCATTTTTTAAATTTAGTTTTTCTAAACCTTTCATTCATTAAACCATTTTATCTCCTTCTTATCATTCTAGACTAACCATTGGTTCCCGGGTTAATCCATTGTGATCTATTCCTCACTCACATATCCATTGAGTTTAGTAGTTGTTCATTAGAAATCTAGGGTCTCTTCATGGTGAATTTCCTCCTCATTATCTTCTGTTTCACTTGTTCTATCCCTGGGATTCACTTCAATAATGGGGATTTTCTTGAGTTTGTTTATTGAGTAGCATTTTTATAATCCACTGGTTTGAAATATGTTGATATGTGTTTCTAGTAGTATGATTATCTATTGATGGATTTTTTCATCACCATGCAATTCATATATGAGTTGAGAAGATTCCTTGTGGTTGTATTTCCTTTGTTTCTCTACAAACTGTGTATCATGTGGGAGGGATTAACTTTATTCACATATGAGTCTTGGTTGTGCTACGATAATCAAATATAAGAATCAGTTAAATTAAATTCAAATTGTTAGGGTCCCTTTTTCAAACATTCATAGTATTGATATTATGAATTATATGTGCCTTATAGCCCATAAAAAATCATGGCTGTTGAGGGAGTATTTTTTAAATTAAATGAGGTAAATATTGTTATGTTTTAGTAGAAAACTCTTACTTGAAAATTGGTTAATCATGTAAATCCATGTAATCAATGGATTCCATAGTACATGGATTTTGTCTTAACACCATCAAATAATGAGGTTTAATTAAATAATTTTCCCCATGATAATTTATAAAAAATTATTAAATCATTTCCTATAGTGAGATGTGTGTAATGGTTATGGATACATGCATGGGGAAAATGTGATCTGATGCTGTTTTTTTGTTATGTGTTGGATTACATTGGTTTGTGCTATTTTATGATTTGGAGAACGATTGTGTGTGGTTGGTTGGATTGGGTGGTGTTATGGGTGAACATATAGATGATACATCAACCAAGGTCTCTAATGGAATATCAGGTTGAGATATTGATTGATTATGGGATTGATGATTGGTTTTGTCAAACAGGGTATCATTCTAGTTGTGAAAAAATGTGTTACTAGATGGAGTAATGATTTGGGGTTTCATTTTTTTGTTGCTTGACTTTAGAAGTATTATTTTGAAGAATTATAGTAGTGGTTGGTATAGGGGGTTTAATTGAGAAGAAATGTGAATGCTTATTCATATTCATCTCAGGATTCATCACCTTTTGAGATGGATTTTAGTTGTTTACAATTGTGTGTTGTTCTTATTATTTTCTCGGACTATTACTAAATAAATTAATGATTAATTAAAAAAACAATAATTGGATTGGAATTATTGGATAATATAATGTAAATGGTAAATTAAATAGGTTGAGAATATGAATGCTTTTTCTGGAATACTGTGTGGTGTTTTGAATTTAAGGTTAATAATAATATTTCAAGTATTGTGAGTTGGTTGTATTTTTAGAACCAATACATTGGAAATTATTTTTTAGAATAATTATGTGTATACTTTTATTTTCCTTGTTATTTTTATATCCACCCTACTAAATTGTTCAGTATGTTCTAAACACACACATTTTCACGCGGGAGGAGGTCTTTCCCATAAATATCGGTGGGAGGAGGATGGATGGACACCTTCTCATCCATGATCCCTCTTCTAGGTGGGGATATCCCAACATTACTCACAAACTGGGTGGTTTTTGAGGCCTAGGTGTGTTCGGTCATGTTGGGATTCCCAGGTGTATTCAGAATATGATGTGTTGTGATTCCAACGTTTTTTCAGATGAGATGATTTATGATTTCCCAGGTATCATCAGGAAGAGATGAATTGTTCTTTCTCAGTTGTCTATGGGGTGGAATGTAATGTGGTATATGTCCCATGTGTCTATGGGTAAGATGTGATGTGATATGTCTTCCTGGTGTCTGTGGGTAGGATGTTGTGTGGTATGTGGCCTAGGTTTCTACGAGTAGGATGTGATGCTGTTTGTGTGGCCTAGATGTGTGCAAGAGTGTTTTTATGTTGCACTTTTCGAAGAGGTGAGAGAATGAGGTCCTTCTTCTATTAGGAAAGAATATCTAATCAGTTGAAATTGGGTGGGGCACCCTATAATCATTTTATAATATCATTCAACCCATTTATTAATAATATTTAGTTATTTCCATTGTTTCAGGTGCATTCTTTACAAGGTTTCCATGGTCACATCATAATGGAATATCGTTTGAATGAATGAGATAATGCAAAAGTATAATTAAATGGTATTAATGTATTTCTATAATACTATATTATTCTATATCTAATTTTTTTAGTTATTATGATTAATAATTATATAAAGTATTAATAATATTTATTTAGATCATTTGGGTGGTTCTTCGGTAATCAAAAACATGTTTCACAGTATAATTTTATATTATATATATATGTTAATAAAAAAACATAAATTATGTTATATCATAAAATTTATTAAATTTTGCATCCATTTAAATTTTTTTCTGACATGACATGAAGGAGGTACTAGAAAATGAAAATATATAGTCCATGATGTTAGTAAATCGACACATCATAGATGGTGTTTTTTATAATAAGAGCAAGAGGATAAGAAGTATGATGATCAATTATTCCATAAAAATGATTAAATACTATTACATATTAGATAGTAGAGTATTAATTCTTCTTGGATAAATAGATGTAAAGAGAGTATAACAGAATAAAAACAATTGAAAGGAAAATGAAAGTGTATTTTACCTCTTTAAATATATGCCTTGACAACCTATTTTAGGACATTGTTTTTCTTTTTATGGTGAGACTAGGAGGTCTATAACATGGGAAAGAGTATTGGTAAGAGGATTAGGCAGAAACTTGAAATGTATCAATGCATGAGAGTTTTTATGTGAAGATGGTGTGAGGGGTGGTATTTATATTGGTGGAGGGGGGGGGGGTTCTTCATTATCATAATCAATATTTTATTATTTTTATCATTATAAGAAATTTTGTTGGTTCATGTAAATAAATATTGTAATTAGTGAATCTTAGTTCAAACTAAGTGTTCTTAGCTCATAATAACATCATCCATGACTTAATAATTCATTTATTTATAATTTATCAAAAATTATCATATATTACTATTCATAAAAAATTCAAGGAATTTAGAAAAATCCCAAAAAAATAAACTTGACAAATTTTCAATGTGTAAACATAAATAATGAACATTATTTATTTAATTTTTTTTAAAATATGACATGTTTTGTTTAAGAAATAATCATTATTTATTTGAAAAATACCAATTTCAAAACATTAACTGATTTTATAACACATTGAAAAATTAATTAAGGTCTCTTAAAATTATTTAAAATCATAAGACAATATAATTTGAATTTATTAATATATTTTACGAAAAAATATAAATTATTAAATTAATAATAATTTTTTAATTAAATACCTATGAATTATAAAAATAACAATTAGTAATTTTTTTACATTTATTTACAAATACTATGATATAATAATATCATATTTTCATTTATATGATGGATACATTTCATTTATACTATCATTGGTGAGGATAATTTTCATTTGACTAGTTTATTATTCAAAGGGTCACATTACTATTAATAAGAGATACATTACTATTCAAAATGGTAACAGAACTATTGCACAAAAATTATGAAGATCAAACAATACTCTAAATATCATACTAATGTCAAATTCGTATTTACTTTTTTTTAAAATTCAATTCCCAAAAGTGGAAAAAAATATAGTTAATGGAGGGGCCATAAAGGTCACATAATTGTATTTAAGTGTTCATTTATGCATTTTGTGGAATTGTGTATAATTTTATAATATCAAGATGTTAGATTCTCCCCTCATAAATTAATATCACCTTCACAATTAGTTTTTTTGTATTTATAATTATGGATTTACATTTTGACAATTAAGAAATGTTATTTTCTTATGTGTAAATAATTAAAGATAATTTCAAAAGTAATTATTATCTATAGTTTTTTAATAAAAAATAAAACTTCTAATCTACAATGTTTTATAGACCATTCATATAATACCAACAATAAATACAAAAACCCTCACATCTTGATTCAGTACTAAAACATGTTGTATATTTTTTTTATTTGATATAATAGAAAAATACACAATACATTATAAAATCAATAAATTTTTCCATTCTTGGATTTTTTGGATTATAAAATCCATACATTAAATCAATGATTAAAATAATGATTACAAAATAGCTAACTGGATTCGTCTACATTGGCCGCATAACTATCTTTTGGGCCTCTAAATAATCATATGATTTTTATTTTCAAAACCTAACATAAGAAAAAAACTGATCTATAAGGGATATAAAAAGAAAGGAATGAATATGTTATTCCATAAATTCATATATTTATATGAAATAATTTCCAAAAAAGGATAATTCTCACTGATAAAAATTCTTACGCATACTTTTGAAGAATAAGAGATTTCCATAGAACATAGAAAAACATAAAAAAACATTATATGGTTCAGGGGGAATTTAATTAAAAAATATTGTAACCATACCATCTACCATATTATTTATAACCCTCATGGATACCTTATAAAGTAAGCATCATGGATACATTTTAATGTAACCCAAATTTCTACAATAGGATGTTTCCATCAAAGATACATTATTGTTTAACCATCACAGTTACACTTGGAGTAACAATACGACCGACCTCCCACATAAAAATATCCAATAAATTGGATATATATTTATGTCCCAGAACTAATTATAAATAATTTCCATGAACGATAATATAATAATAAAACATAAATACTTCCAAGAATAATTCATTTTGAATTTTTTAAATCTATAAATTTAAATGATGATTTTTTAAGAAATGTCCCTTAAAAATATAATATATTTAAAAAGAAAATTGAATAAAATAATAGAATACATCAATACAATGTTAATTAATATAATAGAACATATATATTCATTTATAAAATAAAATAAGTACCGCATAATCAATAAATTTAAATGATAAGACACATAATGTAAATTGGTTTATGAATTCCCTTACATCAGATTATTATTACATTAAATGTAATTACAAGTAATATATAATTGTAAATTTTTTTATTAATATTATAAAGAAACAAATTTATTTATATAAAACCTAGAATTATTATTTTATAAACTCATTCCACACATTTATTACTAATGTTATTTTATATCCATTGTTCTAGGTGCATTCTATACATGACTTCCATTGTCAGTTCGTGATGGTTTTTCGTATAAAATTGAAGAGAAACACTATAAGTCAAATGTAATGGTATTAATTTGTCTCCATAATATTAAATGAAACTATAATTCATTTTTCTAGATATGATAATTAATCATTAGATTAAACATTAATTCAATTTTTAGATAATTTCTAAGTTCTTTGATATTAACAAACTAGTTTTTTATATAATTTAATATGAGTTATATAAGTGAAATACCAGAAATAAATGAAGTTATTTAATAAAAATTATTTTTTAGACTATTGAATTTATTTTATTAATAGACATTATGGAGATAATGAATATTTAAAAGGCACCAACTAGGATATTTGTGAATCGACACATCCCAGAAAGTGTTTTTATTTTTAGAATACGAGGGAGAGGAGAAGAAGAATGCTGATTAATTTTTCTTAAACATGATTTAATTATAGTATATATAAGATACAATTCTTCCATTCCTCTTTGATATGGGGAGGTGATGTGAGTATATGAATGAAATAATTATTGAAAAAAATTAATTGAAAATGAAATAGGATTTTAACCTATTGAATTATCATTTTTGTGAACATCTATAGGGCCTTTGGTTCTAGACATTCAGTGAGAAAAAAGGACTATGATGTGGGAAAGAGTCTTGGGAAGAGGATTGGGAAGAAATTGGACATATATCCAAGCATGAGTGTTGCGAGGATAACATGGGGTGAGGGGTGGTATTTATAGTGGAGAAGAGGGGAGCTTCAACTATTTTATTCATTATTTTATTATTTTTTATGATAATAAATTGTATTGGATATTTTGATCTAATACAATAATTACTGCATGTGAGTTTCAACCAAGGGTGTTTTCTTCATCATAACATCACCAATGACTCCATAATTTATGCATTTATAAATTATCTTAAATTATCAAATTTTACTATGCACTAAATATTCAAGTATTTCATAAACAAGAAAAAAATTAACAATTGACCATTTTTCGACGTGTAATATTCAAAAATGATATCGATTTTTTAAAAATAATTTTATAAATATAAGAAATTTATTTTTTAATCAAAATCATAATTTATTTTATGAATACTAGTTTTATAAATAAAATTAATTTTATAAAACATTGAAAATTTATTTACATTATTATAAAAGTTTCCTATAAACATTAGAAAAAATAATTAATTGTGGATGAATTTTGTGTTAATAAAATTAATATTATAATTTTTAATTACTCATAAAATTGTAATTAAATATTTATTACTTATAAAAATACCAATCATTTTTTTTAATATATTTATTTACTTATACTATGACATAATTATATCATTTTATAACTTATATGATTGATAAATATTAATAATATTTCATTGGATAAGTTAATATTAATTTTTATGGTTTACTATTCATTAGGGTCATATTAGTATTCATAAGGGTAACATTACTATTCAAATGGGTAAAGTTACTATTTATGAAAAATTAATCTGAACTTATTAGAATGTAAATATCTTACTGATCTCAAACATGTATGTTCATTTTTCAAAATTCTTTTCTTAGAAGTGGAAATATTATGTTTCATAGTTAGGCTATAAATGTCATGTAAATATATTGGGTTATTCATTTAAGCATGATGTGACATTATGTTTTCTTTTATAATTTCTAGATGATATAAAATTTCCTTCTTCTAAATAATTGAAATAATTTTTTTGTGTGGGTCATTATCATCCCTGTGTGAAATTATTATATTCTTCATATTTATGTCTAAATGTGAAAATATATTTCCTCTTTCAATATTTGTAAATCCTTATCTCAATTTATTAATGTGTTTTAATGAAATTATTATTTTACTGGATTTAAAACACTTATATTTTAATATGGTATCAAAAGGCTAAGTATATTTCTTATTGTTGATGTGTTTTTTATAAATGTCATAAAAATTAATTTTCAATAATAATTATATGTTGAAGTATATTATTCTTTTTCAACAACACAATTCAAATATAACCATCCAACATCATTCCTAGTATATATTATTGAACTCCCTTCAATTTTTTAGAAATAGACTATTAGTGCTTTGGTCATGCCTATTCCTTTTCGGTCTCCAAATGTAATTTTTATCTAATTTCATTCATCTATAAATACACTATTCATGACCCTATTAATATATGTTTTTTCACATAAATTTCATATGATTATTTATTGGTGAATTATTTTGGTCTTAATTGTGTACAAATTATATATAAGGTTTCAATACTATATTCTTTATTATATTTACTGGGTAGTTTTTACTAAGATAATTAATAATTGTCTTTGGGAGCTTGTTTTTATTATTTTTATATCTTCTGAAAAATATTGATTGAATTATGAAATTTTTCCTTATGAGATTCCATTTGAAAATTATATTTTACCCATATTATTTCAATGGGGTTTTTTATTATTTAATGATTTTTTATGTTGTATTAAAATTTATAGATTATTTGTTGGGTTAAGGAATTAAATCTCTTAAATTCATTTACAAATGTATTATATCTTATGAAATTTAAATTTTATATTACGTCATTAGAGTATGTACAGCTTCACAAAGGCTAGTGTAGAAGTAATTATCTATACATTTGATTTTACTTGTATGATGCATGGTGAGTAGCCTAGTTAAGAATTATAATAAATTATATGTTCATTATTATTCCATATTATTTATACAGTTCCATGTAACATGATATATGAGTCATTTTTTCCTTATTCGATAGAAATGGTATGATATTTTTATGTTATAAGCCTAGGTTTCATGCTTATGCTCATATGTTTTATAATATATATCTTGATTTAGTTTCCTTTTCTTATATAGCATGACTATTACCATATCCTTATCTTATAATCAATTAGAATAATTTATTTTTAATTATAATCCTTAACCATATTAGAAATATATGATTACACATATCATTTGTTTTGTGTTCCCCAAGCTATAAAGAAAAATAATAACTATGATGTGTCTATAAGGGTATCTTATAAGAACAATTTCTTTGATTTTTTGATGAATTTATAAATATTTGGTGGTTTCCATCATAAACTAAAGGAAAAATATCCACTAGTAGATGATGACCTGAGTTTTGTTAGTTATAGTTTTTTGTATTTGTATAAAAGTGTAAACATAAAATGTATTGGGAATCTAATGTACTATAATATTTACAATAAGCCACGTAATTACTAAATTATTTGGTATGTGTTGTCATAGTTCCTATTAGTACATGGTTTATTAAATATATTAGATTAAAATATTATTGGTTATGGATAATTTGATAGCTCTAAATTTCATCAATGTTTTCAAAGTTGTGATTTTTTATAATTTCAATGGAATCAATAATTATTTTAGTTATTTGCTTCCATATTACATATTTTTTTGATTAAGATAATAGATAATTGAAAAATTCACAAGGAAAAATTTTGTGTATATGATAAAATCTAAATATTATGGTACAAAAAAGTTTGATAAGTTTTCTTTTTAAAATACATACTTTTTTAATAGTCTTAAGAGCATAAAAGCTCTCGATTAGTAATACCTATGGGTAATAATCTCAAAATGGTCTATTTGATAATAATTTAACAATGGCATGGATAACTATAAAGTGGAAATACTAAACAATTGGATGGGCATACCCATGATATATTCTTAGTTTAAGAACATTCTATTTACATACCATAATGATGGAATTATTTCCAAGTTACTTTAAGGGATACAGTTATGTAATATGATAATCTATATGTACACAAGAGTATTTTATTCATTTAAAAATATTGTATAAAATGATAATATAATATTATAATAAATATTCATAATAATATCATAAAAATTAATTAAATTCAAAAAATTTACCATCAATGTATTGTATTCATGAAAAAAAGTTCCCAACTCGTTTTGGAGGTGGTAGTCCACAGCAATGAAAAAACGACGTTTTCATATCACATAGGAATAAAATGAGATAGAAAATTGTTGTAGATTTATCATATAAACATTTTGTAATTTTAATTTAACTTCTTTTACCATTTTTATATTTCTAATGATGATTTATAAAAATATAATAATGAAATAAACTCAAAACCAATTGGTAAATAGAATCACCAACTATTTGGGTATCCTACATTGGAATACACTTTAAGCTTCTAATGGTGGCGCATTTTCATGAATTAATTATCTATGATTTGTAAAATTAAGTTTCTAAGGTTCCTGGGCATGGATTTTTCTAAATATATGGTTCAAAATTTGTGAAGGAGGGAGGGGAAAATGACTTCTTTTTATAAGTGATGTAGTTGGAAATCATTCATATATTTAAATATTTTAAATATTTTAAATGAATATTCAAGAGAAACATTCATAATTTGGATAAAGGATCAATGACAAGATAATTTATACTTTATATATATTTGGGATATATTATTTTTATATTTAATTTTTCTTATATTTTTTTTAAAATATTTTTTTAATTAATCACTCATCCCATAAAACCATTTTTTCCATAATCAAGGTAAAAAATATTCAAAATAGTTACTAGTGGTTATGAAAAGAAAAAATGATCCATAGTTTCCAAATTTTGACATTCTTATTAAAAATATTCAAACTATTTTATAAAAATAAATTTTCATATGTGCTATAAAAGAGATTTAAAAAAAGAACATAAAATGAAATAAAATATTTTTTTAGAAATTGAATTATTAAGCACAAAACAGAATTTTGATATGAAATTGATAAAAACATAATTCAAATGACTAGGAATATCAAAACCTGGAATAAATTATCAATCGTATTATCTTTATATCATTGAAGAAAATTTTTACTAATAATTATACATGGATGATGATGGAGACTAAAAATATAAATATAAGATAAAAATAATAAAAATATTTAAAATAATGTTGATCCCATGACGTTCAGGAATTTAATCGAAAAATATCCATATAAATAGATGAAATAAGATATATTATAACATTTATAATTAATACTAACCATAGAAAGTCAATCTATTTGACATCTAATAAAATGAGTATAAAAGTCCGTGCCATATGAAGGGTTTTATTGGGAACTGATGGGTCATCATCATTATCTTCATTATGACAGCCACACATTAATATTACATAAATAATTTCCATGGATATCCTTATATAATGGAATATTAAAAAATAATTAAAAAACCCATTTTTTAAGGATAATTAAATCCAAATTAATTAATTATTATGTTATAAAACCACATTGAAAACCATACATGGAAAATGTTGTGGGAAAAACCTATTTTAGGGGGATATAATGTATGATTACTAACTATCACAAATTATATAATTTAATTTATTTTTCATGAAATAAATAAATATAATGACATAATCATGTATTTGAGACATAATAAGAAGACCATATATAATAATGAATGGCATATTTGAATATTATTACTAATGTCGAAGGAAACAACATCCATTATTTATATATATCCATAATAATTATATAATCCCATTGAAATCAATTATAATTTATGATACCATAATTGGAAATTACATTTAGGATAAAATGATAATGGGAAAACCTATATATATATTGGGAAAAGAGAATAATAAGATTATTTAATAACATTATTGCATTATTGAAAACCATGTCAAGAAAACTGAAATTGGAAACCATGATGAATTGAGAAAGAGTAAAATAGTAACATCTCATACTCATAATTATCCAATATACCTCAATTAACTCATCAAATTACCATAATCAATTAAAAACCAAAACAATCAGTTTTGAATTATGGAATATTTTTTTACCCTATTTATTTCAATGAATTGGGAATATTTTTTCCTTATATCGAAATATGATGTCATGTTACCTTAAAGAAACATAGGAACATCGAAAATATATCCTTCGAGTATGGATCCAATGTTAATTTATATTTCAACATTTTCAGGTAAATATATTTTTAATTATCCACTAATTTATGATACTTATCTATATTTTATGCGTGATATTTAATTTCTATGGTTAATCTCATCTATAAGTAGTATTATTTCAAAATTTAATATTTAATCTTATTGATGATTAATTAATGAGATAGGGTTATTCCATTAAATGTTTTTATCCAACATCGTAATGATTTTTTAAATTCCTCAAAACTATTGATGTTATCTAAAATAGATATATTAAATAATTTGATGATATGATCAATTTTAATGACGGAATGATAACATTTTATCAAAATACCAGTAACAATGACCCATCCCCACTTCAAGGGTGATGAAAATGATGTAGACAAAGAGCATTCCCCACTAGAAAATCACAAGTCATTTGAAAATGTGTGATGAACCATAATTTTATCAATGAAAATTTACTTCTTATAATTATTTTATCTGGTATAAATAACATATAATTAAATATATTAAACAATACGTACATTGTAAATAAAGAAGTAATTAAATAAGAACTGTTTCTTCAAAATAAAGAACATATACTGATGAAATCGTTACTTGAACATTATAATAGTAATATGACAATAATTAATAGTAATTCAGCATACAGAATAATAACCTCACTTATTAAAGTACAAATAAATTATAGGCATATTGTAAGTTGAAATATTATATATTTATATCATTGAATAGGTAAATAACTATTTGAAAATGATAACTAATGTATTTTTAATATTATGAAAGGTAAGTGGTTATTTTAAATTTTATAATGAATAAATTGATATAAAATAAAAATTGGCTTCATAAATTAGTTTCCCAAATTAATAACAAGTTTATTTTTATTATAATACAATTTTATGTTACCATAACTAGTATTCTAATGTATCATAAAATTAGTTATAATATTAAAATTTAAATTTATGGAGTAATTGTTGATTTCATTTAAAAAAAATATTATATTTATAATGTTATTTTCATAAAATATATACCATTTTGGAAATTTTGACATCCAAAAATGGTTGGGGTGAATTTATATTATATGTCTAAAATAGTTTAATTGTTGGTGAATGGTGAAATATTGTAATTAACAGTATTAAACAAATACATGGATTTTGTAGAAATGGTTTATATATGGATGATGTAAGAACCCATTAGATCAAACACACATGAACTAGCAAGTATATTTAGTTTCAGTAATCCATATTATTGATATTCTTTAGAAAAAATAACAATCAAATTAATAAAATAAAATAAAATACCTATCTTTTTCCACTATAAGTACCACCACTCACAAACTCTTTTCATTAAAACATATACACCTTATAGTTTGCTTCTATTATGCTCAATTCGTCTCGTGACCTAATCCCCATATTCTAGTAATATTTGCCTATAAAAAAGACAATTTATAATTTTCTAAAAGAAGTTATTAAGGAGACAACATAGAATAAGACAACAGGTAAAAGTTAAAACCACCTTTTGATATAAGGTAATATATTCCATCCAAACATCCATTTTTTTATTCTTGTTATGTTTTTTCTCACATTACCCATATTTAACACTAATTTATTATTATAAACTCTTCATACATTCATTTTTCTCATTATAAACATATGTTCTTAGATGAATTATTATTTTTTTATAGGGATATACATGTTTTATAATGTTTCCATTTCAATTCCAATCGATAAGTTAGCCTAATTAATAGGAACATCATAATTTCGTACACATTTTCAACTATATTAAATAATATATTACAAATAAATCATTTGTTATATTAAATCACTAATTTTGTCTATAAAAACATTCTTAATTAATTCCAATAATATTCTTATAATAGTTCTTCTTACCATACATGTACCATTAATATTATACCTTAATCCTCACTAAAGTGGATCATTTCTAATATTTCTTAATCACATTAAATAATTTTTTTCACTTCATTTGGAAATAATATACCATAATTTATGATTATTTTCCTCTATGAATATCTATTTATGATTGAAATATATTCTTTCATTGACATATTTATGATACAATTACTAGTAATGCCATATGATAAGATTAAGATACCCTCTTCAAAAAACAATTAATACTTATATTTGTTTCTTAGGTTTGATTATTCATATGGAACCGATATTCATGAACACATTATAATGAGTT
Source organism: Viscum album (assembly GCA_963277665.1). Taxonomy (NCBI): domain Eukaryota; kingdom Viridiplantae; phylum Streptophyta; class Magnoliopsida; order Santalales; family Viscaceae; genus Viscum; species Viscum album. Next base: position 715,165,550 of record OY728160.1, read on the forward strand.
CACCTATATTTCTCTCCAATGCATTGTATAATGTTTTCGTCTCACGAGACATCATGTTGGGTCATAGAGTCAACTCGATTTCATTTATGTTACACTGTCAGTCATGTGATATTTTGTTGGTGGTTAGGATTGAATCATATTTTTTCCTTATTGTATGTTGCTAGAAAATTCCAGTGTTTCCATTATTACATGATCCCATGTTATATAAGTTATTATTATATATATTTTTATTCATGTTCTAGGCATTTTTATGTCATTATTTCTAACTTATAAAAAATTTATATGGTTTATTTCACATTTTATTCCTTTATTTGTATTTTTTGCTGACACCTTTGTTCAGGTAATCCGAAGGGTATCCTAGGAAGATGTAAGATCATAAATTATTTTAGGATCTCAATATAGATATTTAATAAAATATTTTTATTAATTTTATGATTTCTAATTATGTTCTAAATCATCCAAATACACTAGAATTTATGATCCTTGGTTTGTAATTGGATGTGAATTATGATTAAAATAATGAAATAAAATGGGTTAAATGATAGGGTATATATAGTTGATATCAGAGAACGGTCTATTATTTATTGAAATTTTGAATAAAAACATTAGTAATAACCCTATGGATAATTATGTTACCATTTATGACATAGATTGAAACATATCGAACCAAAAGAGAGAACATAATTTACATTTACATGTTTTTATTATATGTTCAAGGATTCCTTTTTATATTTTTATTTTCTAAATTTTCAACCCTCCCTATTATTATATTTTTCATTTTTAAAAAGAAAAAAATACGATAACTAATGTCAACTATAATTATGATAGGAAATTTGATTATTTCTCTAATGAAATTCAAAATGTGATGGGAATGGGAACTGAAAACATCATGATAATACTAGAACAAAGGGACCATGTTATAAATAATAATTTGAACTACAAAGAAACCCCACCATCTAGTATGAAATACAATGTTGTGGTTGAATCTTTTATGTTACAATGTCAACCTATTTTTATTGGATCTTATGATTCCCTTATAGAGGAACAGTGGAATAACCTAATTGAGATGTAATTTTCTATCCAATAGTGCTCCAAATAATATAATGTTTTGATGAAGGAAAAAAATTAGATGAGCCTATCCACGAATTGGAAGCAAACCATACATGGATTTTATGATATGCCTTTGGATTTTTCATACACATATAAGGCATAACAAATTTCTCTTTTGGTAAACTAGTGCTATGTATATGAATAGACAAGGAGAATATAGACATTGGATGTTATGAGGATATTGTTCATTGTGACTTTAAGGATGATATTAAGATCATGGACTCTTACTTCTATCATGGGCCAAAAGATAAAAAAATGAAAATAAATTTTCATATGGTAGTATCAATGTACGAATCCAATGAGGGAAATAAATTCCAACATCTGACATGTGAAATGTGTGGAAAGAAGAAACCTAGAATCTTTCTAAATGGAATTAGAAAATGCTAAAAATTATGAAGCATGAAAAATGATTCCCATATTTTCCAAAGTTATATGTAGAAATCAACAAATACGGTAAGAAAAATATGGTTCAAAACAACAATCATCCTACATTGGATTTTTTTGTCTTCAAGGAACATAAGTATTATGAAGGAAAACTCTTTAATACAATTTTTCTTTAGACTCAGTCATAAAAAAACATCCAAGGTAATATGGAAATGAATATACAATCAATACTACTATGGTTGAGAACAAAAATTATGTGGTGGTTGGTATGCTGGTTAATCATTCAAGAATTAAAAAATTACAACTTTATTCTAGTTCTATACATTCACGCATATTGGGAAAGATTATGATATCAATCTAAAAAACTAATTTCAAATATTGTGGTTGAGTTATATTTTTGAATATATAGTCATTAAACTAGTTAATCCAAATTATATAAATCTTCCCTAGTTAGCATTTTTTCATTGAACCTCCTAGAAAATTAGGTTATACCTAATTTGGTATAGATTTTTTCTATATTGGTCTTGGATTTTATATCTTTGTTTGAACTTGTCAGAAACTGTCAAGAAAGGGAGATCATTCTTCACATCCAAATACATAATCCAATTTTAATTAAGAAAAATTGTGGGGATTAATGTCCTTCAAAATCATAATCTTATCTATGGATATTATTTCATTTTGAGAAATCATATCTATCTCTTATTATTAAAAAGAAGAATATAATCCTTCTTGAAGACAAACATATTGTTAAGTACTATAATGATGTGTTCCCTAATGAATTTACTATTCCTCCTCCTTGCCTATAGGTTAAGTTAATGAATGAAAACATGTTTTATATGCACGAGTGCTTGACCATGGGATTATAAATTCATATTAATCATGAGTAAGGATGTATCGATGTGCCTCTTCATTGTTTATTGTGACATCATAAAAATAAAAATAAATAATCAATATATCCATTAAAAAATAGACGAGTTGTTTGATCTAGTACATGGGGAAAATATTTATATATGGTAATCCATTAGTCAGGATATCACCAATTAATGGTGAAGAAGGAAGATATTCCTAATACAACCATTCCAATAAGGTATGGACACAATGTGTTCATAGTGATTCCCTTGAGACTCAATATTGCTCCCATAATTTTTATGGACACAGTGAATATAGTCTTTAGAGATTAACATGAAATAATTTTGGTAATATTCCATATAGATATAATTATATACAAAATGAAAAAGAAAAAAACCAAAGAGAATTTATATATTGTCATAAAGAAATTGTGAAATGATAAACAATATGAAACTTATATAAATGTGTGTTTTTAATGGATAACGTATCATTCATGGGTAAATTCATTAGAATCAAAGAAATATCTATGGACTCTCCAATGCCAAATGCAATTAAAGAGTAGAAGAGGAAAAATTATGTAATGAAAATACGTAGTTTAATTATATTATATGGGTGTTAGCCATGATTTGTTTATTATATATCATGATTTTAAAAAACAGTTACAAAATGACATGGAAGAGACCAATGCTTATCTGGACCCGTGAATGTGAAGAATTCTTGAATGAGTTGAAAAGAGGATTATCATTGTACAAGTACTTTTATTCCTAGCATGTGGGATATATTTATGGTATACAATGATGCTTACAAGATGAAATTGGGATGTGTTCTGATGAAAATTGATAGTGTGAAAAGACTACTTCTCATGGATGATGAAAATTTAGTGGAAAACTATACCACAAAAGATGTGGTGTTGGGTTCAGTAATCTTCACATTGAAAATATAGTAGAATTTTCTATGTCTAGAGTAGTGTGAGATATATACATATCATAATATCCTATAATATATATTCACATTGAAGGCTCACAATATTTACAGTGAACATGTCTAGAGATTATCCAGTATTTCAACATCTCAATCCACTAATATTAGGTTAAATAAAATAAAGATAAATATTCCATAAATTGGAAGGATCCTACAACATTATATGTGATGGTAATTTAGAATTATCCAATATTATTAAAGAAAGAATATATTGAATTATATTACATATATTAAAATAAATATCATTTGAATTATTAATGATATCCATGAATTTGATAAATAAATATATTTTTTTTGACATTTTAGATGTTTTTTAAATTATAATGTTTATTTAAATTTTATAAAATAAATGTTTTTAGTGGTATCAAAATTGAAAAAAATGATACATTGAAAAAAAATATTTAATTAAAATTTATATAATTTATAAAAATACCAGGTTCATCCTAATAACTATTATAATGTTAAATATATCATAAATAATCCAGTTTTTTTTATTTTACATTTTATTGTAAAAATATTAACCCCATCATGGAAAAATACAAGAATATGCGGTAAAAGTTAAACTATTTATCCAAAGGTTAAACAAAATATATAAGGTTATATTTGAGAACTAATATTGTCAAAAAATCAATAAATGAGTGTAATTAGACCTATACTAATCTTATAATCTAAATAATTATATTTTTATATATTTTATACTTAAAATTAGTTGATAATAAATTACACTTTTTATGATCTTCCAAAATATCCCCTCACCTTTCTTATAAAAAAGCCATTCCTTCCCTTTGATTCACTAATCTAATGACATTTTTTAGGCCAAATACTTCCCATTTGTCTGCCCAACATCCCTTAATTAATTCCCAAATCCAATATTTTGGAATTAATATAACCAAGGGAGACTTTTTTTTAATTCAAAAGAAGACACCTAGAAAAGTGGTAATTTTTATTGTCACCAATTAGAAAGTTATTTTCATCTTATTCATCATCATTCTATATTTTTTCCACATGAAAAAAATAAATACATTATCATATATATCATTTCATGTTATTAATTTTTTGTATAGTTATATTATTCATTTTATCCATCATATGAATAACAATATCACCATGTGTGCGTACGTACAACTTACTGTCTCCATGCCATGGTATAATTTGTTATTCAACACTAAAAAATTTGGATAAGTATAATTATGAGTATAATGGATATAAATAATTAATATAACATTTTAATGAATCTTTATTATTAATATAACTAATAATTCTATACCATTAAACCATCAATGGAATGATCTTATTTCTCATGTGTATGTATGGCCTACCATATCCTCAAGGCGGTGAGATTCATTTTCCACTTTAACCATTCAAGAATGATAATAAAATTTATACGATGAGAAAAAATATTAATTATTAACGTAATTTTATTTTAGATGTGAATAAAATTTATAGAATTTATAACAATCATGACATACATAAGAAAACACGAATTGGAAAACAAAATAGTCAACACCTAAAACAATAGTAATATTGAAATATTATTACCAAAATTATATAAGGGTATCATATATGATATAATAAATATGTATGTGGTCATGGTATTATATAATAACATGTTTTAAACATTATATAGTTTTCTAACTCACCCTCTAATAATGTAATGTATAAGGTATGGTTTAATTTCACAATCTCTTTATTATCTGATATTCCTTGTACACAAGTATCTAATGGGACATCCTTGTCGTCCATGTTCATGTTTCTAAAAATGTAATTCAAAATTTTATTGGCAATTGTTTAAATTAATTTTCTTCCCATGTTTTACTTTTTACAAAATGCTATGAAATGAATCATTTTGTCTTTTTCCTATTGAAGTACTTTATGACCTTGTCAACAAATTAATGAATGATTGTTTTTTAAATTACATAGTGAGAGAAGCAGTTTTTAACCATTATAACGTCTTACTATTTTGAGTATTAACTTACAATATTACAAGGTTATATTAAAATTATATGTTATATTTTTATAATTTTGTGGATTTTAGTGGTTTTCAATGTAAAAAATGGATATTTATTTTAATGAATTTCAATATATTTATTACATTATTGTCATCTAGGTCAACATCAATTTATGGATTTTATTATTGATTGAGGTTGATTTATTATGATGAAATATTCTATATTATACAGAAGGTTTTATGATATGTTTAATTATATATGTTATATTTTTATTCCATTAATGGTTTATTGTTAATGTATTAACATTTTTTATTCTATTTTTAATATAATTGTTTATGTTATGTGTCACCATTTTCATATAAAGAATTTATTTGACTTGGTATTTGATGGTTAGCGCCTGATATAGCCTATCAATGCATCAATAGCATTCATGAGACAAACTAGGGTCTTAGCATTGGGATATGACATTAAGGTAATGGTCTTGGAATGAGGACATGATGGTATGGTTATGATGTCCAACATTATTCATTTCCTCATTATGAGTATAGTTATTGATATTGAATGTTACTGTTCCACTTGTATAATATCCATGTGAATGTTTAAATTAAATTATTTGACTTATAATTTCCAAATTATGATGAATAATATGATTAAGAGGCTTGTGTTTTAGTTGTATACATTACCTTGAAATTTTTAGGCTTATTTATAATAGCTGACACTATATTGTTTATCCTTAGTGAGCATCTGAGAACACCTCTTTTTTATTATTCATTTTCCCAAGATGTGAGAAAGTATATTATGATTGACCTACATGGATATTCTATGGGATATAAGAGTTTACAAATGGGGTAATATTTTTTTTCATTTATAGATGTAATTTAAAACATATGTTTCAATCTAGTACCTAAACAGATATTAAACTGATCGGTCTTTCTAGATTTGATTTTCTGTTATCATACCAATGTAATAAAATAATGCAATGACTATAGGTAACTGGGGTGGGTGCATTACATAATTAATACCCAAAATAGTAATACTATGTTACTATCCTCACTTTGTATATTCATCACTATGTATCTCAAATAAGAGAACATGTTTTAATGTAATAAAATAACATGGGTACCCCTCTGCAACATAACCAATATTTTTCTACTCTTCCCCAGTGTAATACTTCTTGATCCATCTCTGTCAAAAATTAAACTATCCTAAGTACACCAAGTATATGTATCACAACATTCACTACATTTAATATATCATCATATCCCCCAATATCTTATCTCAATATAGTAAAAAATTATTTTTATGGACCAACCTAAACCTATGTGATGTGTATCATACATTTGGTATTATACCTGAATCTATCAGGACACATATAACAAACTAGGAACCTCAATCAATCACCACATATAGAAAGCGTATATATAAAATTACGTTTGACACTATATCATGAGATACATGTGTATGAAAAACCACAATCCACTATATCCCCCTAAAAAAATATATTGGATAATAAAAATTGTGTATTCCATCATATAAGACTAAAAAGATATGATAGTGCCAGAGTGGGTAGTCATCCATCCATCCCCCATGAACCTAGTTGGGTAAAACCCAAAAAAGTCCATTGGGTGTCAGTCATCCAATCAACGTGGTTGGGGTAGTCTATGAAATCACCAAACATAATGGATATAATATATGTAAAAACCGATCTTTGTCTATAGCCTTGACCAAGGATCAACTACATCTTTAATCACATGGAAATTCGCATATCCTTAATGTGGAATAGATATCATATTGGCATAGAAGAAATAAAAATAAATTTAGTAAATTTATTTTTTATATTAATCATTATTCATTATGTTAATTTATTAATTCTCCCTTAATTAATCTTCAGTATTATCTGACATTTTGTTAAACATAAAATCCTTATAAATTATCTCCAAGAATAATCAAACATAGTCCATGGTTTCTCAAGATTAATATCTTTAACATATAAATTGCTACATAACAAACACCTGGGTTATTTCTATTATTTTAAATTATTTTTAATTCCATAATTTTAGTTACTCTGGGAAAATATCCTAATATATCTCCATGATGGATATGAAACAATGCTCATTTGGATACCTCAAGCAGTGGGAATAAGAATGAACATAAACTAAAAAAGAATTTATCCAATTATTTAATATATTAAATTCATGATAGAATCTATATTTTTTCACATAATTGGGTAACCCCATTTTTGATACATTCTATCCTTCATAGTTCCATACCTAACACCATTATGCATATCCCTATACATCTCAACACCATTGATGTCAACTACTACCACAACCACACGCCTCCTCTACCATATCTAATTGGATAAAAATATCTATCATCACATTGAATGCATCATATCCATAGAACATAAAAGGATGAAAAAAATAATTTCCAAACAAGAAATATTGTCATAGGAATCAACACTTTCATCCTTGACATGAAAATGAGATGTTGTATACACTGACACCAAGAACCCATCCATTCAAATGAAGTGAGAGGTATCGGCCATAAAATTTTATTTTTATTATACCAATTGGATTTTATTACATATTAAATTAAATGACTAATTATTTATTAGTCTAAGCTATATGAAACCCATGTCATCCACTATATCACGATATTATTTAATTAATCTGATTCATGGTATTTATTATATCAATAAGATAAATAATGAATAGAAATTATCATTTGAGGATTGATTTTATTACTACCATAAACAATAATTACACCATCATGTTCATTAAAATGTTATAGTAACACTTGGAAGGAAATTTTTAATTACACATTAAATTAGAACCAATTCGATTACCATAAAATTTAAATAAATGAACCTAACTTATTAAATAGTCAACATCTTTTGTTCGTTAGAAATTGTTTTATAATGCATGTATTATATATATAAATCCATCAATTTAGACATGATATAGAATTCGTAAAAACATAAAAAAAATAATGTTATTGGTATCACAATATTATGGATATTAAAAGGAAAACTATTATCAAGGTGTAATTGGAAAACCTATTGTAATTTGAACTAGAAAAAATAATTCATTTAATATGGTTTAATATTTAATTTTTTTTCCATCTCCACCAAAATGGATAAACCATTGTAAAATTATGATTTCCCATAATAAAATGTTATGTAAATTAACCTCTACCTCAAACATGAGATGTTCTCAAAATTGAAATGAAACACCAATCATGATCGCTGATCACCACCCCCATAAGAAACTATGATAACATAATGATTTAATGATATTAATTAATTGAAATAAAATTATATAATCTCTATTATAATTTCTAATATAATCATTCATAGTATGGAGAGAAGGATTTGAGGAAAATGAGATCGATCATAGGGATATTTATTTTAAAGGGTGTAAGAACCAGCATAAAATCACTATAAATTTATCTCTATAATCTAGGGATTTCACCATTATAAAGGGGGATTAATATTTTAAAAAATTCCATTGTAAGATTAGTTTTAATGTGGATAGGATATTAAGATAGTTATTTTGGGGGACTAAATGATATTGATAAACAGATTTGTTATTATAGTAAAAATATTTGACCTATATAACCACACAAGAAACTTTTGAAAAATAGGAAGACAACATCATAGTGGAAGGACACTATGGCACAACCCCTTGGTCTATGAAAAGTATGAATTTCATCTTTATGTATGCCCCGAATATTTTATAATCTCATGGAAATTTTTTTTGACATGATGTAAATATCTACATAGTACAACACCATTTCCCAAAGTCAGACTATTCCCAGAAATATTCGTTGAAATAGAACCATTCCTAAAATAATAGTGGCATTTAAATCCTCCATAGAGAAAACTATGTCACAAAATGAATCCACTACACTATATCCTCTATTATTATGGTGTATCAGACCATATACGACAAAGTTTTCCCCAAAAGTCTTGTCGAGAAAAAAATCGACCTCAAAGCTCCTACAACATAGATGATTCTCTACCCCCATAGAATCAAATTATCAGATACATCTTTTATAACCACTATAACACAGATTTCATTTTTATGCTATATCCTAGGACTACAAGATGTAAAATTCATCTCAAATTCCTCATTTTACTCTATATTTTCTCCAAACACATTGGATCCTTTTTTGGGTTCCATAAACATGAAAAACTCCATAAAGTGATGTTTCATTCAAGATCGATTCCACTAAATCATGAAACTATCAAATAATTAATTTCATTTAGAATTAAAAAAAATTATTAAAATTATTAATTTGATCATTTTCTTTAAATAGATCCCCAATGAGATACCAATCAATGATCTCCCCCTCAAATGATCTAAAACACTTCATTAATGCAATAAATCACAAAACAATGAAATTGAAACAACCATAACCAAAAAGACTCTCTTGGGGATATAAATTTCAATAATTTAAAAATTTTCTATGAAATAATAAAATAAGAGGATAATCTATCTCATAAATCATAAATGGTCCACAATCATAAGACATGTTATTTACGAAGATAAGAGAAAAACAACAACAAAAACTCAGGGTACGTAAAATGTATATATGACTATCATTCATAGGTATTACCCACCATACCTCTATGTCACAACCAATACTACAGAAAAGAAATATCATGACTACATGACCCATTCTCTTACAGGTCAGGGACTTGTATAGGATGCTCCTCCGGTGTCACCGCATCATCGTCATCAATCTGACCGCAATAAATTAAGTGAGAGTCACCATGAATGATGTAGAGGCTATGGGACATGAGGAAACCATCATGTACCCAAAAAATAATATTCTAAAGTGTTCATAAATTAAAAAAAACAATCTCATCATCCACATCCTTGGAAAATATAACAAACAAGAGAGAAAGCATAATTCATTGATCAATACATCAACTCTCAGGAAAAGTAGTCACCTTCATGAACACATATTATCCAACATCAATATATTGTGGCTTATATGTTTTATTTGAATAGTATTTATGATTATATTATTTGTATTTATACCCCAAAAGAATATAAAAAATTATTTATGTTTTTATTTTCAATAGTTATGGCCTTGTAAAGGATAAATCTCTCTCCCAATTCTATCTCAACAGAGGAAACAATGTTCATTTATATAATGATTCTAAAGGTTCTATATAAAAGGAAAAGTGAAAAGTATTATTTTAAGAAAACTCTACCAATTATAGGATCCTCATTAATGATATTTCAAAATCAATGGCAAATAAACACAAATTTTATTCAAGAGTATATATATTCCTCTATCTTTTACTATCTTTCTACGGATAAAAAATAAGTGTTAATGCATAAATTATATCCAAAAGCATACTGGAGTATTCCTAAAACTTGAGAGGAATAACATGAATCATTATTAGATGTAATAAACTGTGGTTATCCATGGAGGCTCGTCACATCCTACAGGTACATCCTTGAATAATCCATAATTGATCCTGATACACTGGTTACTAAAAATTTCCTATGTTTTTCAAATGATCCAGTATCTCCCATATATCATCATCTATTTATCGTTTTAGAAAAAAAATGAAAAATAAGCCTTTATAAATTTCCACCCACTAACATAGAATAAAATATAATTACTAGACACCCTCCCTAGAATAAAGTTATCATCCATCACTTTTTGTGTGACCAAACATCATGAAACACACTGTACTGTTACATGATACATCCCGAGCTACTAAAACGACCCTCTCATATATTAGAATCTATTCTTCATAGTACGATGTAATGAAAATGTTGATATTTGAAACTCAATTTTTTCCATTACATGTGTATCCAATGGAATGAATGTACTTCCCTAAAACAACATTGTATGTTGTTCTTTCTCATATAGTCATTCAGGGTAATCAACAAAGACAACTCAGACTCTTTATACATCAAAATTAGAATCCCCCAATAAGGACACCTTAATATGTTACAAAAAATTTTATAACAATATTATATATATAATATAACAATTATCTCAAGCCTCTCCAAAATATATATGAATCATTGAGAGTACATACACCACTCTCCTAGAATCATTATATTTTTTTGCACAAAATCAGTATATGAATTATAGATTAGTGAATTAGCTAAAACATTTCTTTTTTTTTGGTTTATGTAGAATATTTAATTCATAAACCAACAATAATTACTTCAAATATCACTAACACAATATTAAATCATGATGGATAGGACATACCTCAGGATCTTATGATGCATTAAAATCAAAAAATGATCACCAATGAGTTAATGTAAAGAAATAATCAAAACTATAATTACTACCACTAATATAGGATCCAGGGTGTCATAATTAAGCTTATTGTGATATAACTAATGAGAACATTAAAAAATTTCACTATATTTAATCAGAAAACATTCTTAACATTTATGAAATTCATCTTACAAAACATCCATCAAAACTCTCTCTTCTGCAAAAATAAATCACTTGGCACTTACCGACTTCTCTTTTATGCAATTTAAAGAATTCTAACAGTTATCGGGATATAAGAACACGTGATTCATTATTTAAATAGAGTCAAGAGTATTTTAAACCTACGAGAAGTCCGCAATGATCCAACGATAATACCACAGAAGAAAAGTAAAACTCCACAACTCTGCAAGATTCCTAGCAGGATTCACAAGAATGAAATGTGACAATCTATAAAGATTTAAAAATTAGTCACATAAAATATTGAATAAATAATTAATATATGGAAAAGGTTTTTGGATCTTTATGATCAATTTATTCAAGGGATGAAAATTAATACAATGTTGAAAAATTAAATAAACCTTATTCAAGAAAAAACTTGTGAAACTCATAGTTACACATTGAAAAAAGCCTCATAGTGATATATCATTGATTTATATTCAATGCTATAGAAAATCATAAGGTACCATCCAATATGAAGACATGTAGATAGGGTAAGTAAATGATTGTATATCTACCCCAAACTTCATATATCTTCAATGAGGAAATTTCAAGGACTCCCTAAGAACGATATCAGGTTACTCCTCCTTACCTAGGGGAAACAATAATTTTCTAACCACCTAAAAACATAACATCACCTCCGAGGTCAATGGTGAAAAGGGTTGTCCATGAATCGATCAAATTTAGGGGTCTTATATAACATAAAAACTATTAAATCCACATCATCATCATCAGAAAAAACCTATCACCTAAATAAATCCCCAATATCCTACAGCAAATACCACAAAATCAGTCCAAAGATTATATTATATGAATGTATATATAAAAAAAGTAGGTATCCCCAAGAATGGTTCTTCCTTTATACTAACTCATATTCTCTATATACATCATAAAAATAGTATCATCCACAAAATATAATAGTAAATTCCATGGGAAATGGAATACTCCTTATCCAAAATCTCATATAATTGACAGGGAAATTTTCTATAAAGAAGTTCAAAGCTCTTGAATCACCCAAAATCATACACCCATGAACAAAAAAAATCAAACGATACAATGAACAAAATATTTTTAACTAAAATAATGAAATGATAAAGAATAAATATGAACATTAAAATATCTGTTGCCTCTCTGACCGTGATGAAGAACACCGCTATGGTCGAGGACTTCACACTGAGGAAAAGTATAATCACTAGGTTTTCCTCTACTAGACCCATCTCTTATATATTAATTCAATGTAGGACTAGAATGTGTCTGAAACCTCAAAATAATTTGTAACACCCATTGAAATTAATTTTTATTAAAATTTATTTTATTTTTTTCTATTATGATTATATACACCACCAGAATATTCTTATTCATCCCACAACACTATGTTAGTTATGTTAAATAAATAAATGTGTTCTACAACTTTTTAATAGTGTACAGAATTTTATAAGAATTTTTTTAAAATTTAATATATTTAATTTTTGAATATGAACACTATTCTTGAATTTGGATTTTTGAAATTCTATTAGTTATCAATATTTATATTTTTCTATATAGTTTCATTTTTTATTAATAGTAAAAATAACACATTTTTATTAAAAATTGAATTTCCATTTATGTGATTATTAGTGTTCAATTATATGTTAAATTGGTTATTAAAGTCCCAAAAGACCAATCATACATATATTATTCCAATTTAGTCTATTGTACTCATTTTCCTATAGTAATTTAATATAAAAACTTATTGATCTCTTGAGCATGTTTACATTAATAACTTTCTTTCTCGCAACTTCTACCATAGTATAGTTATTCTTAATTTGCACACTTCTAGGATTTGAATTTTTTTAAATAGTTATAAACTATTTTAGTTAGTAAAATAATATTTTTCTAATTAGATAAACATAATTTTTGATATAAAATATTAAAGAATGTGAATAAAATTATTTAAGATGATTAAGGTAAAATTATCCTTAATAATTTAACAAACCTAAATCTTAAGGTTCGGAAAAACAAAAAAAGGGATAAAATCATTTCGATGAAAATAGCTATAACTTATCCCTTATTAATTAGAATTTTATGGGTTATTTAAATATTTATAAATATAAATTATTTATATAAAATTATAATTAAGAAAAAGGTAAAAAAAAGAACATTCCATACCTTTAACATTTATAAAAGACTGATTTAGGAAAGAAAACTACATATTTTAGGTTATAAATATTATTTTGAAAGATAAATTGGTTGTTGTTATCATAAAAAATTATCAATAATTTTTTTAGAATATTTAGTTCATTAAAATTCTTAATAAATTCCAACATTTTTATTATTTTGTTAACAACTAACTAAAAAATGATACAATAAATATTTAAAGTAAAGTGAATTGATTAAATAAAATTTTTATTTATTTTTTATATTAATATATCATGTTAAAAATCTGTAAATATAATATATTTGAATTCAAAAGTTAGATTTATATTTTAATATTTTAATTGAATAAATAATGACAAAATGGAAATCATTGTTGTTTTATAATAACTGAGATTTTATTATATTTCATATAATTAATTTAATAAGATATTTTACCAATTGAACATTTAGGAGTAGAAAATATTATATATATTTTGTTAATGGAAAAAATTAACTTTTTATAATTAACATATTGATAAATATATTGTATGAATTTTTTTAATAGGGTCTTTGTTGAGGCAGGTTTTTTGCGCATCACATGCAATTATTCAATATTAATTTCCCAAACACATGGGATTTTATATTTTTATGTTTTATATCATATTAATAATATAGTGGATATATACTTTGTAATAAATATTAATTTATTTTATTATTAATGTTTAAATTCACAATAATTGAAAATGAAATTCTTTAATTTAAATCTAAATGATAAAATTGGGGAATCATAGATGTCAAAGAACAATATTTTTAAAATGAATATATTTCTCTATGGTGGAGGATTGAATTGACCATGATTCCCCATTAATCCACAATATTTCATTTTTGAGGCACATTAGGTAAGGTAGACCTCACATTAATGAATACCATCAGGTATTTACAATAATGTCACTTGGGCTCTACTATAAAAAGGAAATCACTTTACCCCTTAATCTAAAATATTAAGAAAAATTGGATCGAAAATTATTTAACAAATACTATCCAACATCCATAACCTACACCTTGAATCATCCCTTTTGTATGGAATCAATCCAAGTATGCCTTTTGTTAATAACTAGGATTTAACCATTTAATAGGTAACATCTTTCACGAATCACCCTAGTTTAATTTCTATACTCCACCCCTTCAAATATCATTATTATAAAATTATATAACAATAATAGTATCATAAATGTACTATGATTTTATTATGTTAAAATTTCTATATACACATACACAAACCCCAATCTAATTGTATCGAACATACTATTTCTATGTATAGAGAACTACTAACTCAAGAAACCTCCATTGTTCTTTTCTACTTTACCACATATCATGTTGTCCATTATAAAAAAAAATTTATATGTTATATATATTATTTATGATGAATTTATGAGTCTTTAATTTATATTTAGATCTTAAATTTATTCTTTCCATTTTGTGTATATTCAATAATTTCGATAGAGGAAGTGTGGTCTACCGCCCCCTCAAAGAGATATCATTCGTTCATTCCATACATAGAATGTATAAATGATGGTTTTAATAAAACTATATATTATATATAACATAGATATTAAAATGGAATTATAATATAAATATTTAGTATTTAGTTATAATTATTGTAATACCAAAATGATATTAAACTAGCATTTATGTGTACGTATGATATAACAAATCCACGAACGGTGAACTTCATTTCTAATCACAAAATACAATGGACTAAAATAAATTATTATATACATATTATATTTGATAATTAAGTCATGTTTTACATTCTAAGTACTAAGAAAGCATGATCAAATTAATTATAACTGTAAATAACAAGTTACAATTTACCCGAGAAACTGTGGCAATTGCCCCCTGAAATAGTGAAATTAATCAAAATTATTATGAATCGGGTAATGAAATATTATAAGAAGTTAATATATGGCATTATAAACATTATTCTTTTTATCATATAAGTTATTAACAAATTTTAAACAACTATAGTGGATTATAAATACAATACAAAAAAAGAGGGATAAGGAATGGGAATTTCATCTCAATTTACAATCTATTGAGTCATATTTGTTAAGTTTCACCAATTAAAATTTATTCAGTTTATATAAATCCTTTTTCAGGTTATATCATGAGTACATTGATTCTCATGATATAATAGGATTCATTTAATGTCACACCTATAGGGATATTATGATTCAAATTTTTTAAAAATGGACTGGGACAATATAGAATGTTTAGAGATTATTCTCCTCAATATTGTTCACAATAATACTCATTTCAATATCTAGTAATTTTATTATTTTTACAATTATATTGAATAAATTACAATATTTGAATAATTATTCAGTAGAAATTTACACAAATAACTATATTCTTTTATAATGGATATTAGTATTACATAAAATATATATGGTTTTAAATATATTTTCTACATGGGAAGATAATTGAATATTTTGGTGGAATTTTGATAATTTTGTCCGTATTATATAATATAGATATTTGATATTGAATATCATTTATTTTAAATATTCATTTTGGAGAATATTTTGACTATAATTAGAGGCAGGATCACATACATAATCTATCTCTTCAATACATCGACTGGTTCTAATGAGAGATATTAGATAGGAAAATTAAATAGGTTTTTATCCATAGTTTTATACCATATTTTAAACATATTGATAATATTAGTTTTCATGTGACTCTAAAATGACATCCAATAAGAAAAAAATTCCATCATTTAGTTCCAGTTTATCTCCATCCATGATATTCTTCTTTGACATATATATACATACTTATCATTTGAGTCCATTGATAAAAGGACATGTGTATTAGTTACATACCATTCCATATTGATTTTCATTATCTAGATATTTGAATTGTATGTGGTATCCATTATTTACCTTTCCATGTTATTTTTTATAATTGATTCATTATTTAATCCTCTTTATATACCCTTATTGAGCAATTGAGATCACCATTTTTATGGTTCAGTTATTTTTGTAATTAAGTAGACATATTTCAATAAATTTCAAATATACCATTTACTTATTTTTACTATGTATTATATTTATAATTTCTATTTACCATTGTATTATGAGTATCATATATGTAATATGTCTTTCCAAAACAATTAAATTGATCAGTCCTTCAAGATTTGATTCTTTGTAATCAGGCCAATATTAAAACTTAATTCAAATGATCTAGGCTTCTGGGGTCGGGGAATCATAGATTCAATCAAATTAAGTTCAACAACAACCTGTGAAACTAGATTTAGAAAACATAGATTTTGGAAAATAGAACTATATCATAAATTGAAGGTTAGAAAACCGGAATATCCTATAATTTTGGAATGATTGTTATTATGTGTGTATTTATAGAAATACATCAATGTTTGTATATTACATGTGTATGAGGTTCTGGAATGTATGTACCTAAGAGTAATATATCTATCAAGTAGCTCTAGGCTAGTGTCACGACCCCCTTCCATCAAAGATGCCCCTCCTGAGCTGGCAATGGTGAAAGGGAGATAATGACCCCCCTGAGTCCCGCCTCCAGTAGGCCCCAGGGTGACGACTAGCACCAAGGGTATGAGTTTATTTTTTTTCAATCATGGGAGGCATTACCCTTTTTATAGTTAGGATCGGAAATAGGACAAGTCAACCACCAAAAAGGAAAAAGAACAATGGTGCTGAAAAGAAACCCAAACCAGTCCCATATGCATGTATAAATAAACTGAAATAGGTACAAGTAAAAATAAGCTTAAAGTACAAGTGAGTACAGTACCAAAAGAAAAACAAGAAAATAGCAACTGCACAGCTCCCACTGCCTGACTAGTAGGGTCCCGCACAGCCCTGGTAGTCCTCCTGAAAACCTGAAACAACGTAGGGTGAGCATACAAGTATACTCAGTAGAGAACCTAAAGCTCTCGTGCACAAGTGGGGAGACACCCTAAGGTCCCGTGAGAAAACAGAAGAACCAGAAACTAACAAGGAAAAACTATCCACCTAGCCTCACTGGTCACACTCACCAAGTAACACAAACAAGTTTAGTATATATATAGAACAAAAGTATTGGGTACCCCGCACCATTTCCCACTTAATTAGATGCTTCTCTTCCTAACGGAAAACGTACTGACGCTACCACACTCTTCCTTCCCGCACACACCTGGGTCAAAAAACGCATCCCGCCCGCACACACCTGGGCCTCACTACCACGCATCTCGCCCACACACACCTGGGCCACAACCACTAACCCGCCCGCAGACACCTGGGCCTCATCCCGAAGGTTCTTGGGAACGGTAAGCCTGCCCGAAGAGTCTTGGGCTAAAGGTCGCATCAAGAAATCACAGCCTCCAAGACCTACCCGAAGAGTCTTGGGTGTAAGGTCACCTCAAGCCATCATAGCCTATGGAAGAAGGAGCAGGAAGGAGATAGTAAATAAGGGGGAACACCCTCTCCCATAAAATGGGAGTGTTCGGCACTAGGTGCTTGACATTGGTGTGGTGCGACAAAACACAAAGATACAATTATATATATATACATATACCAAACACACAGCCAAACCTATGGCTTCTTAAAAAGAGAAACTGAGCATGTGCCTCAGCACTGCTACCAAGAATCATGCATCAATAACCAAACGATCATCCCCCAACCCCATTTAGGTTTTCATGTTTCATGCATTGGTTTAACAAATTATTTCTACTGGGCAACTATCATCCAGACAAAACCTTTCACAAACATATCCCTGCCATCCACAACCAAGGTTAGGTAAAACGCAAGCAACCACATGCCATTTCATTTACAAAAGACAACCATACAACATTCCATCATTCATTTATTTCAAAGTTCCACACATAAAACCCTTTCCACACACAAAACATTTCTGCATTTGAAAAAACCTTTTACTTCCAAAACACTTTTCATAATAAAAACACTTTTCATAAATAAAGGCATTTTCCACAACCAACCACTTCCCATTTCAACCCCATCGTTTACAAAAAAATTTCCCACAAAACAACCAAACCACCAATATGTTCATTATTCCAATTTTGTTCAACCGGGGTGATCACACAAGGTTTTCATTCTCATTTAATCAGCCAGTCTTTACGTGCTTATCCATTTTCTATGTTTTAACAAAACCAACCACAAACAATTCAAATATCAATTGCACACGCAAAGGCCACCAACGTCCTTGATTTTCAGTAGGCAAAGGCCTTTCAATCCAAAATCACAATCAGAAGATAAAGAAACTGGAAGGCAATAGAAATAGCACAAAACCCCAAACCCTTCTTTATCCAGATATTATCTTTATTTAAAGTTCAACTGAATCCCATGGAACAAAAGAAAAATATCCCACCCCGCATGTTGCACCAAATAGAGAGACGAAGGTAAACCACTACCTCAAAAGGTCCCGATCACGTCGCTTCTGACGATGTCCTTCGGTGTCCTCCGCCTTCGCCAAACCCGACAAACACCTCCTAGGATGGAAGCTGGAGAAGGAAGGTAAGAAGGAAAGGTGACAAGTCCGGGATTAGAAGCTTCGTCTTGTCGCTACGATCCTGTGGCCACTGACGGATCGTAATTCGGAGCTCGGACAAAGAAGTTAGAGGAGAAATACTTCTCGATTGTCCAAGAGCGGCGTCGTGCGACAAAGAAGCGATCGATATGGAAGATAAAACATGACCTCGTTATTATATAGGCAACGAATAGGTAAATTCTTATTTAGCGTGCATTAATGAATACACGATGTGACCGTACATACGTTATATGTTTTGATTGGTTAACACAGAACACGTCACGCGGTTTCCACGCGTTTTAATAATAATGATAATTCTATCAAATGTGGTGTTTCGTTGACCCGAGGCATGAGTCATAAAAGTAGCTCATTAATGGTCTGAAAATGACCGTCATAATTTCAGGGTTACGCTGTCACTGACGGATCGTCAATCCGATACCGTATGAGGTAGATACGTTGGATACAAGATCCCGTAATAATAACAATATTAAATCTATTAATTCAGGAGCGTTTCGGGTACCCAATCTGAAAACCCGAAAAAGACATCCAATATTGGACTCATAATTTTTGTCTCGTAGTCAGGGTCGCACTGCCACTGGCGGTTCGTGAAACCGAGGTCACACGAAGAAGTTACGGACAAAAAAGTGTTTTATCAACAAAATTAATAATAACAATATTTTATTATTATTATTAATCAATTATTTATTTAATTTTTTCATAACTCCAAAAGCAATCACATTTTGGAGTCTTCATGGGCGCTATAATTAAGCACCAATTCCTCCTTTTTCATTTATTTGTCTTTATATTTTATTTCTCTTATTATTATTTTTTGTTTCTCTCTCCAATCTATTTTTTTTTCTTTCATGATTCTCTCCCACCACCAAAAGTAGCGCCTCCCATTTCTTTTACTCCATGTGGAACGCCCCAAACTCCATTCTCACATCAAATTTATTATTTAATAAAATTAATAATAATAACACCCATAATCAATGTACTAATTTAATCCCATTAAATTAGTTTACCATGGTTATTAAGTTAAAACCATTCCATTTAATTAAATTCAAATAATTTAATTTACTAACAAAAAATTAAACCCATTTAATTTAATTTACCAATCACACACATATTTATGTCACCTTTATCATTATTATTTAATTCAATAGTAATAAATCCTCTTTCAATTTCATCAACGGGTCCCCATCATTAACATTAATAATTATTATTATTAATGACGCCCATTATTTTCATATAATTACTCCATATATCCCATAACATTATATTCATGCATGGTTGGGAACCCCATTCCCAAATTTAATTGTGGAGAACCGCACAACTCCTCCTGTACAAGGTCACACCCATGCACCCCATGCATTTCATTCCTTTATAATTTATTACATGAGCCTCATTTATTGTAATTTATTCCTTTATAACTTATTCCATGCGCCTCCCATCATTTTATTAAATATATTCGATTTTATTTCTTATATTTTACAATGATTAAATTAAAACCATTTTATCTAATTAACACCAAATATTTTCATGCCACCATTATCAATTATTATTATAAAAAATTATTATTACAACACATGTCGTGTTTGACCACAAAAGTTTTTTACAAAGAAATGGACCAGAGAGGTCCGGGCCATTACACCAAATACCTTTCAAAACATTCTCGTCCTCGAGAATTAAAACCAACCCATAAAAGGGGGAAAGGTCCAAACAACCACCCCTCAAGATTACTCTCAGGCCTCTTGTCATAACAAGAAACAACCGACAACCCTAATTATGTGAGTTAGGAATTCCCTCTCCTATGTCGAGATATTATCCGCTTTAGGCGGCTCTGACTCGCCTGCACGGGTTTAATCGCATCCGCATTAATGCCTCTCGATTAAGGACTGAGCCTTCCCACTTCCATATATTAGGATTTTCCAACTTACACTGCCCCCCAACACCATACAAAACATCAATAAATTTCCCAAACACATGGATTGAGGAATTCCTTCTCCCTTGTCGAGATATTATCCGCTTTAGGCGGCACTGACTCTCCTGCACGGGTTTAATCGCATCCACATTAATGCGTCTTGATTAGGGATTAGGTCCTCCTCCCCCCACATGTTATGACTCTTCACACACATTTAAAGGAAAGAGGGAAACAACTTAGCATTATAAATTCATGAAAAATAAAGTTCCAGGCCCAAAGCATGGGCGTGAATGAGTTTCAACAAAGGAGTGTGATGATCTTGAATTTAAACAAAACATAAATGAGAGCATTTAAGTAAAACCAGAAACATCTCTCTTGATATCTGGCCTTGCTAGGGTTGCCACTTCTATTGCATGAAACTGTCTGTGTCCCACTCCTCTGCCGTTCTGTTGACGTCCAGGTGCCATAGTTGTTCGGTAAATAGGGAACGCCTAAGCCCAAGTAGTAATGAAAAACTCAATGTTTTAATTATCATTTTAATTCAATTTCATTCCCAGAACACCCAAATCAAGTAAAAAACAAACATGATGATGCATGTACCTTCCCTAGGGTCTCTAACCTGCAATCAATATAGTCTCACTTGGTCGTTCGGTAGGCTCAGAGTCCTTGCATCGGATCATGGGGGGCCCTAAAATCCCGTGTCCTAGCTGGTCTTCCCTGGCCTATGTCACGCACCAAGATTAACGAACACTGTTGCCCTACCATCCCATGCAATCTTCACTATGCCTAACTCCAGAGTCCATACTATCTCTCAAACATCAGCTCTGATACCATTCTGTCACAACCCCCTCCCACCAAAGATGCCCCTCCTGATCTGGTAATGGTGAAAGGAAGATAATGACCCCCCGAGTCCCGCCTCCAGTAGGCCCCGGGGTGGCGACTAGCACCAAGGGTATGAGTTTATTTTTTTTTCAATCATGGGAGGCATTACCCTTTTTATTGTTAGGATCGGAAATAGGACAAGTCGACCAACAAAAAGGGAAAAGAACAAAGGTACGGAAAAGAAATCCAAACCAGTCCCATATGCATGTATAAATAAACTGAAACAGGTACAAGTACAAATAAGCTTAAAGTACACGTGAGTACAGTACCAAAAGAAAAACAAGATAACAGCAACTGCACAGCTCCCACTGCCTGACTAGTAGGGTCCCGCACAGCCCTGGTAGTCCTCCTGAAAACCTGAAACAACGTAGGGTGAGCATACAAGTATACTCAGTAGAGAACCTAAAGCTCTCGTGCACAAGTGGGGAGACACCCTAAGGTCCTGTGAGAAAACAGAAGAACCAGAAACTAACAAGGAAAAACTATCCACCCAGCCTCACTGGTCACACTCACCAAGTAACACAAACAAGTTTAGTATATATATAGAACAAAAGTATTGGGTACCCCCCACCATTTCCCACTTAATTAGATGCTTCTCTTCCTAACGGAAAACATCCTGACGCTACCACACTCTTCCCGCCCGCACACACCTTGGCCAAACCACGCATCCCGCCCGCACACACCTGGGCCTCACAACCACGCATCTCGCCCGCACACACCTGGGCCACAACCACTAACACGCCCGCAGACACCTGGGCCTCATCCCGAAGGTTCTTGGGAACGGTAAGCCTGCCCGAAGAGTCTTGGGCTAAAGGTTTCCTCAAGCCATCACAGCCTCCAAGACCTACCCGAAGAGTCTTGGGTGTAAGGTCACCTCAAGCCATCATAGCCTATAGAAGAAGGAGCAGGAAGGAGCTAGTAACTAAGGGGGAACACCCTCTCCCATAAAATGGGAGTGTTCGACACTAGGTGCTTGACATGGGTGTGGTGCGACAAAACACAAAGATACAATTATATATATATATATACATATACCAAACACACAGCCCAACCTATGTCTTCTTAAAAAGAGAAACTGAGAATGTGCCTCAGCACTGCTACCACGAAGCATGCATCAACAACCAAACGATCATCCCCCAACCCCATTTAGGTTTTCATGTTTCATGCAATGGTTTAACAAATTATTACTACTGGGCAACTATCATCTAGAAAAAACCTTTCACAAACATATCCCTTCCATCCACAACCAAGGTTAGGTAAAACACAAGCAACCACATGCCATTTCATTTACAAAAGACAACTATACAACATTCCATCATTCATTTATTTCAAAGTTCCACACATAAAACCCTTTCCACACACAAAACATTTCCGCATTTGAAAACACCTTTAACTTCCAAAACACTTTTCATAATCAAAACACTTTTCATAAATAAAGGCATTTTCTACAACCAACCACTTCCCATTTCAACCCCATCGTTTACAAAAACATTTCCCACAAAACAACCAAACCACCAACATGTTCATTATTCCAATTTTGTTCAACCGGGGTGATCACACAAGGTTTTCATTCTAATTTAATCAGCCAGTCTTTACGTGCTTATCCATTTTCCATGTTTTAACAAAACCAACCACAAACAATTCAAATATCAATTGCGCACGTAAATGCCACCAACGGCCTTGATTTTCAATAGGCAAAGGCCTTTCAATCCAAAATCACAATCAGAAGATAAAGAAACTGGAAGTCAATAGAAACAGCACAAAACCCCAAACCCTTCATTATCCGGTTATTATCTTTATTTAAAGTTCAACTGCATCCCATGGAACAAAAGAAAAATATCCCACCCTGCATGTTGCACCAAATAGAGAGACGAAGGTAGACCCCTACCTCAAAAGGTCCCGATCACGTCGCTTCCGACGACGTCCTTCGGTGTCCTCCGCCTTCGCCAAACCCAAAAAATGCCTCCTAGGATGGAATCTGGAGAAGGAAGGCCGAAAGGAAAGGTGACAAGTCCAGGCTTAGAATCTTCGTCTTGTCTCTACGATCCTGTGGCCGCTGACGGATCGTAATTCGGAGCTCGAACAAAGAAGTTAGAGGAGGAATACTTCTCGATTGTCCAAGAGCGTCGTCGTGCGACAAAGAAGCGATCGATATGGAAGATAAAACATGACCTCGTTCTTATATAGGCAACGAATAGGTAAATCCGTATTCAGCGTGCATTAATGAATACACGATGTGATCGTACATACGTTACATGTTTTGATTGGTTAACACACAAAACGTCACGCGGTTTCCACGCGATTTAATAATAATGATAATTCTATCAAATGTGGTGTTTCGTTGACCCGAGGCATGAGTAATAAAATTAGATCATTAATGGTCTTAAAATGACCATCATAATTTCAGGGTTACGCTGTCGTTGTCGGATCGTTAATCCGATACCGTATGAGGGAGATACGTTGGATACAAGATCCCGTAATAATAACAATATTAAATCTATTAATTCATGATCGTTTCGGGTACCCAATCCGAAAACCCAAAAAAGAAATCCAATATTGGACTCATAATTTTCGTCTCGTAGTCAGGGTCACACTGCCACTGACGGTTTGTGAAACCGAGGTCGCACGAAGAAGTTACAGACAAAAAAGTGTTTTATCAACAAAATTAATAATAACAATATATTATTATTATTATTAATCAATTATTTATTTAATTTTTTCATAACTCCAAAAGCAATCACGTTTTGGAGTCTTCATGGGCGCTATAATTAAGCACCAATTCCTTGTTTTTAATTTATTTGTCTTTTAATTTTATTTCTCTTATTATTATTTTTTGTTTCTCTCTCCAATCTATTTTTTTTCCTTTCATGATTCTCTCCCACCACCAAAAGTGGCGCCTCCCATTTCTTTTACTCCATGTGGAACGCCCCAAACTCCATTCTCACTTAAACATTATTATTTAATAAAATTAATAATAATAACACCCATAATTAATGTACTAATTTAATCCCATTAAATTAGTTTACCATGGTTATTAAGTTAAAACCATTCCATTTAATTAAATTCAAATAATTTAATTTACTAACCAAAAATTAAACCCATTTAATTTAATTTACCAATCACACACTTATTTCTGTCACCTTTATCATTATTATTTAATTCAATAGTAATAAATTCTCTTTCAATTTCATCAACGGGTCCCCATCATTAACATTAATAAATATTATTATTATTGATGCCCATTATTTTCATATAATTACTCTATATATCCCATAACATTATATTCACGCATGGTTGGGAACCCCATTCCCAACATTAATTGTGGAGAACCGCACAACACCTCCTGTACAAGGTCACACCCATGCACCCCATGCATTTCATTCCTTTATAATTTATTACATGAGCCTCATTTATTGTAATTTATTCCTTTATAACTTATTCCATGCGCCTCCCATCATTTTATTAAATATATTCGATTTTATTTCTTATATTTTACAATGATTAAATTAAAACCATTTTATCTAATTAACACCAAATATTTTCATGCCACCATTATCAATTATTATTAGAAAAAATTATTATTACAACACGTTTCGTGTTTGACCACAAAATTTTTTTACAAAGAAATGGACCGGAGAGGTCCGGGCCATTACAGCTAGAATCGGGGTAACTAGGTAAAAAAATGAGCCTTACTATGCACTTGGTTTGACACTCATGGGGATACACATAGGATAGTTCATGTTTTCTTTACCTATCCTTATAAATTATTTAAAAGTAGATATTTTCCCCAAAGTTACCAATTTTTATGATTATAGGATTCATTATGCATAAAATTATTTTCAATAAGATATTTGGAATTATATATTACATTATGATTTAATACAAAGTATTCCATGGGATATAAATTGATCCTAGTAGATGAAATGTGATCTTCTCCAATTAACCTGATCTAATGAGTACGAAGGATCAAATATTTCAAAGTATTAAGACATATTTCAAAGTCAAATAGTACCAAAAAAACTATGATCATATGAGGACATAATGTCATGTGGAAATGAGATGTATAAATAATTCTCCATGTGTGATGTTTTCAAAGGATATTGTGGTAAGAATATTCCATCTAAGAACAAGAAAAATGGGAATGAATTGAAGAAGATGAATCAAAATAATGATTAAAAAATATTAGAGATTTTTTCAATGAAACACACAACATTATAATTAAAGTTAAAGGGAGTTTGGTGTATGTGTGGGTAAAACGGACACCCGTTTTTGGATTTTAAGGGTAAGAAAAAAGGATTAAAATTTAAAAGGATTAAACTAAATAGATATGGAAAACTATGCGTACCAATGTTCAAATAATCAATGGAATATACCAGAAATGATGATATTTGATAATGATAATGTTATGATACTTCCTCATATCAAGAGTAATGATTAATTTGTGTATTAATGAATTAAGTCATTTGAATATTTTATCAATTATGTTGTGGATATAAGAATTATGGAATATATGAGGATTTTATTTTTTTACTTTTTCATTAAGGAATTGAGATCATATATAGAATGGTACAATGAAAAATTATTAAGTAGAAAGTAAATTTTTCATAAAAGAATTACTTGATTTTGGGGAATAAAACCATTATTATGTTCCTGATGGTGAGATAATAATGAATAAAGTATTGATTTGAAATAGTTCTTACTACCTTGGAACGGACTACTATCTTTTTGAAAAGTTGTATATGCTATTATTGAGGAATTTTAAAACACATTTTTAATTATAGAATATTTCCAATAAAAAGGTTCTTACATAAGAAAAAAAGAATAATTCATATTTAAAAAATTATTTTATGGTAATTTTAGTTATTCCAATACTTTATGGTGACAGAAGATGATGTTATTGAAATGTTTTGAATATGAAAATTAAGCGTTGTGTCATGTTAATAAAAAGACAATGATATGTTAATTTTCAAAATCTAGTTACCACATTTCTAATGTTTTGGATCATAATATATTAGAAAAGTTATCTATATTGGAAATGGTTGATCATTGGATGAAATTTTCTATATTAAAGTATTAATTTACTAAATGATGCATCTTGGTCAAATATGTGAAGTGAAAATAGTTCATGTGAAAAACAAAGGAAAATATTGTGTTTATAAGTAGAAATGAACCTTTACAAATATTAAAAGATATTGAATGAAATGATTAAATCTATTGAAAATGGTTTTAAAACCAAAATTTTTTCATAGTGCCTTCATTTCAAATAAAAAATAGTCCCATTGATCAATTTTAGTTTATGGACTTTTTATTTTATTACATTCTCCTAACAGTATTCTCTAACACCCACCTTCATAACATGATTCATATTTTTTTTCTTCTGTATATATTATTCTATATCCCACCTATGTTTTCTTACTGGGTAACATAGTTATGTGAACATTGTAATTTCCTTTCTAAGTTATTAAGACGATGTGATATTACGCTTATTTAAAATGAGGGGGTTTCATCAATAGATTGTTATCAATCCCAAGATTACAGAGATCATGATTAAATTGTAATGAAGCAATTAAATTAAGGTAGGTAGAATGTAACACCCCAATACAATAAAATATTTTCGTTCTTAATATAATTTTAATTTATTTCTATCATTATTAAATAAAACTCCCTGATAAGCTTACTCTACTCACATCACAACGTTAGATATTCTACACATACATAATGCTTTACCACAATTTAACGAGGAACGTATAATTAAAACATAATTTTGGAAAATTTATAGAAATTATTTTTCAATTAAAAATATCATTTTTAAACTCCCAATATCGTAATTATATTATGGGAATTTTTTTTATTTTTTCATGATGTTTCATTTTCTGATGAACAATACAAATACTCTATTTTAATTTGAAACTGTCTTTTCATTAAAAAAATTATTACTGTAAAATTATATATTAATTTTTTATTAATGTCACAATAAATCTATTATACATATATTATCCAATGTAGGTTATTGGAATCATCATTGTATTGAAATTAGATGTAAAAATTGATTAAGATTTTAAACATTTTTTCTTCAAAAAACCAGCTTCTAACAACGTACATGGGATTGGTGTTAATATTAATTTTCCAAATTCTATGATTTAAATTTTGAAAAATTGAAATATGATGTTTCAGTGAAGAAAATAGTTTTTGTCTAACAATATCAATATAAGTTTTTACCAAAAATTATTTGGGAATGTGATTAAACTTTTTTATGGTGATTAATGTAAAATTATTCTTAATAAGGGAATACAAATTGATCTTATGGACCGAAATGACCTAAAAAAATGTCCAAAATATATTTTATTCCCATATTTTTACTATATACCCCTCTTAGTTATAACTTTTTTGGTTATTCGGAGGTTGTTAAATGGGTCTTCCTTATATAAAAGGATAAGCAACGAAAAAAGGAGCATTCCATACCATTTAAATTTATAAAACATTGAGATATGTAAAAAATCACATTTTAGGTAACACATATCATTTTCAAATATAAATGGCTTATTATAATCATAATTATTTATCAATAAATTTTAGAGAATATTTAGATACATATAATTCTTATGAAATGGAAATGTATTGATATTTTAATAAATAAATATAAAAAAAATGATAGTATAAAAAATCAATGTTAATTGAATTGATCGAATTATTGTTTATATTTAATTTTTAGATGAATATAACATTTTACAAATTTTAAACCTACTATATTATAATTACAATAATATATTTATTTTCTAAAAATTTAAATTAAATTTAATAAATTCAAAATTGACATTACTGTTATTTTACTAAATGTGATATTTTATTAAATGATTTAATATTAATAGAAAATATATATATTGTAAAGTGATTGTTTAGTGTTAATAAATATTAAATATGGTCTTTTAATTGGTCAATTTAACTTTTTATAATTAACATATCAACACATATATTGTATAAAAAGTTTTATCAAGGTCCAAGTTTAAGTTGTTTTTTAGAGCATCACATGCACTTATTTTAAAATTAATTTATAAAACATAGGGGTGTTTTATTTAAAAATAATATATAAAATTAATAATTCAGGGGATCGATAATTTCTAATAAATTCTCAATTTAATTTATTAATAATGGTTAAATTAATAAGAGTAGAAAACATGATACCTTTATAAAAACCAAAATGATAAAATAGTGGGATCCTTGATGTTGAGGAAACAAAATATAAAAATTCACATATTTTTTATGTAAGATTATTTAATAAACCATTTATCCAATTTAAGACATCATTTTACTATTTTTGAGGCAGTTTAAGTAATTTTTTATTCTAATTAATGAATATTTTTTGCAATTTACAATACTGAAACTCCTCTTATACTATAAAATAGAAATCCCTAGACACCTTACTCACACCTATGAAGTTAAGTTGGATCGATCAATATCTACTAAAATAGTTTCCAAATATTCCTTCCCAACCTAGAATCTACCCTTTTTGACAGGAATCAATATGATGATGCCTTTTGTAAAAACAAAAGGTGTTACCCAATTTAGAGGTAATATATTTTATAATAATCTCTAGTTTCATTTTCACTATCCACAGCCTCATGTTTCTTTACCCAATGCTTATATTACAACAACTGTATCAAAAATAAACTATAATGTTTTTAAATTAATATTTATACCTACATGTACACACACTTCTATATAATGGGTAACATACATATTTCTTCTGTGTGTGATGAACTACTACCTCATGATATGTTGATTATTCATATTCTTGTTAACACGTATCATGGTGGCCAGTATGATGAACAATATATTTCTGTATGTTATATATATAATATATTTAACTTATTTACATTTTTATTATTTTTATTCATAACATAA
Organism: Viscum album; assembly: GCA_963277665.1. Lineage (NCBI taxonomy): Eukaryota > Viridiplantae > Streptophyta > Magnoliopsida > Santalales > Viscaceae > Viscum > Viscum album. The sequence goes on from OY728160.1 coordinate 715,195,673, forward strand.
ATTTATGACCTCCATCTTGTGTGAATATTATAATTTCATTTGTGGAAGTGTGGATTACTACCCACTCAATGTGATAAGACCCATTCTTTCCATACATGGAATGTATAAATAATAGTTTTAAAAAACTAGGTAAAATATATAAAATATATATGATACAAAAATTAATATTTTCTTATGTATCATTTATTTATCATTATATTAATACAACAATGAAATGATATTGGAATTGATGTGTAGGAACATCATCCCGTCTCCATGAATGGTGAACTAAATTACCATCTCAATATAAAATGGATAACAGTAAATATATATAATGATAGTATAGTATAATTATGTAATTTTGTAAAATATGATATAATGAAACCATGATCTGTTTAATGATAACCACAAATTACAATTTATGACTTACATGAGAAGATGAGGCAATTAATACCTGAAATATTTAAATTAATGGAAGTTCATAACAAACAGCTAATGAGATATTATAAAATGGGAATATATTGTTTTATAAATAATATAATGTTTATTATATCTGTTACTAACATATTTTAAACAACTATATATGTGGATATGTACCACACACTAAAATGGGTTTAAGGTAATGGAATTTCATCTCAATTTACATTACATTGAAACTTATTTGTTATTATGCACCAATTCACTTTTAGTTTGTGTATATACTTTTTTTGTGTTATATCACTAATCACCTTTTTATATTGATATTATATGTTTCATTTAATATAAAATAATTCTAAATATTATGATTCTAATTTTTCAATGTTGTATTGAACATTGTAGAATGTTTAATGATTATTCACATCCATATTGTTCTTATTTATTATATTTGTAATCTCACATCATTTTCTGATTGTTAACCATATATTGAGAGAATAACATTATTTTAATAAATTTTCACTGTAAATTTAATTAAATATCAATATTTTCATATAATGGATATTTATATTTCCTAATATGTATACCAATTTATATACGGTATCAACAATAACATTAATTTTTTTTATTTTGGGGGAATATTTAAAATTCTATATTATTTACTTAATAATGATATTTCATATACCGTATTATTTATTTTTAATAATATTTCTGAGTAATTCATTGATTATGAAAATAAATGAAGATCCCATGCATTATATAGCTCATTAAGGGATCAATATTTTCTCATGCGACAAATTATTTGGACAAATTAATTAGGCTTATATCAGTTTTTTTAAGGAATCTTGTGAATAGTCATGAAATTATATGTTTTCTAGTGCCTCAAAAATAACTTCCATAAACTAATAATTTCCCTCATTTATTTTTAGTTATTATTCATACATTAGATTTATTATCGACAAGTTTAAGGAAACATTTCATTTCATTTCATTGATTAAACAACATGTTTTTCATTATCATAGCATTTCAAATAAATTCTACCTTATCTGGTTTTCTAAATGGAATGTTTTATCAGTTATTTACCATCCATGTAAATTTAATCTCATTAATTCATTATTTCATTCACATTACATAACCTTTCTAAAAATTTGATCTCACCCTTATCATGTTTTTTTTTTCTAGGTAATGAAGAATATATCATTGAATATGATTTCAAGGATGTTTTTTTTCTTTATATTAAGAAGAATAATTTTAATTTATATTTACCCATGTATTATGTGTATCATTAATATAATAAGGATTTACAAGTATTTTGAACTTATGAGCCCTTATGTATTTGATTCATTGTAATCATGCCAACGTAAAAAGTTAATGCACCAGCTCTAGGCTCTATGTCCAGGGCATTAAATTAACTACGTAAACAAGGGAACCTACCCCAAAACATCTAGTGTATGGTTATTTCTCAGAATGGTTGTAAACAAAAATCATTTTTGATTATAAAAACCATATTTAAAACATGTGATTATTCCCATTATAAATTTCTGATATATTCCACCCCTAGAGGAGTGAGATGTTTCAGGGTGGGGATAACCCACATCTCTTTGAAAGAAAATATTTCTAGACAAACTAAATAACTAGAATACATCTCTTCCTCATAAGTAATATTAATGAACCCCCTCTCACAAAATTTAGGTTCTCTTTAATGTACTCCAAAAAAACTCTTCTATGGTCATCACCTCGATATAGTTGAACATCATAAATAATTAAAACATGCAGTAAATCATTAAATGAGATGATTCCACAAAATTATTCAACATAGCCTCCACATACAGAAACATGTCTAAAGAATATCATAGAAGTGTCTTGATATAGGTCTGAAACTCTCACACATTAGAACTCCCCTGTTGGATGGAATACCACTCTTGGAAATTTTCTACCATTATAGTTAATGAAAGAGAATCTTTCAGGATTTGGTCTTAGATCATATCCCATGAGACTAACATATCGTAAGGATTACTAATGAATAATAACCACCACAACCAATCTTATTCATTTACCATCAGCGTAGAAAGAAAAACCTAGTTACCCTAATAATAATGAAAAAACTAAAATCTATTCTATCCTCCTCCAATTTTCCCAATACAAATGAGATAAAAATAATTGCCTTATATTTCTAAAGACTATAGAAATGAAACTATTGAAGTGTCGACCATCAAGTTTTATCATGTTTGACCCCTACTCTATGAATATTATGTTCCACATCTTGTTAGACTACATAGGGGAAAATCTATTTAATATTTCATATGGGATACATACCTACAAATTAATAATAAGATAGATCTCCAAAGCATGTAGTATTGAATTATTAGTATTAAATATTTCATTATCTCATTCCCTTCATTTATGTTATAGTCTATAACAAGTTAAAACCATTTAAATGACATGGTCAATGAAAACTGATGCATATTGTTTTCTATGATTCCTCCCTCAAAAAATTATCACTTTATTTAGTAGGTTGAGTAGAATTAAACGTCTCTAAATCAGAACAATTGTGTCCCTAAATATTAATTACTTATCCAGATACTCATTTTTACTTTTCTGACTAAACATAGTTCACATCAATTCCCTATTAAGTCATATATTCCTCGCTTGTTACTACTTCTAACTATATCTGCATCCAAAAAATGAACCACTTATTACAGTCTTTCATGACCCCATCCACCTCAATATTACACCTCCTGTGCTGGATATGAGAGGAGGAGGAGATTGACTAATTGATTCTTGCATCCAATAGACCCCGAGTTGGTGACTAGCACCAAGGTTATAAGTAACATAAATATGAGGGGCATTACCCTCTAAGAGCCCATATCGATGAGAGATATAAAATAGATACATAAATAAAATAATGAATATATATATATATATATAATAAAACTGGATTACATATATTAATTGAAATACATTGCTAAAACAATATAATGGAAAATTATATGTTCCAAAATGGTACACTAAATTGTAACCAAAAATCCCAAAAATAACCAGAAAACCAATATATTTTAAAAGCAACATCAATCAAAAACATTATCCAATTTACATAAATAATAGTTTATATATATATCGGTTGATAATAACAATATACGTTGCTAGAACATTCTATTTAAATGATACTTAAAGGATTTTAAATCACTACAAACAAAATGTGATCCTAACACATCACCTAAACATGAATATGTACTCAGTGTCCTCACCATGGATATCTATCATGATGTATCCAATACAATAGGTAATGAATAATAGTTAAAAAACATCAAATGTATCCTATTTCTCCTTCCCCACTAGCTTTCTAGTATCCCCAATATCATTTGTTTTTGGAGATCTCTCCAAAAAAATAATCCATCCTAAAAAACCTTGATTTTGTATCACCATATGCACCTCATGCATCATGTCATCACATCAACTGATATATTATCATCATATATTATCCAATTAGTTTCTATAACCCATAAAACCTATATGAAATGTGACATAATTCTGTATTATACCTTAATCTATCAATACCCTAACAATAAGTTAAGTGCCTCCACACATGACATCCTATGAACATCGTACCAATAAAAATGATTTTTATACTCTATCGATATATAAAATTGTGTAAGACCACAAGAAATTACAAACCTTTATACACATATATGGTAAAATAAATACCATGTTTATAATCACATAATAATATAAAGAAAAGATAGTGGTTCTAGAGGGGGTAGTTTCTTTTATTTTCTTTGAAAACATTGGTGTTGGGGAAAACGCCGACTCAGAGTCCACTGGGTTTCAGTCTCCATACCAATATATTGGGGAATAATATAAAAACAATTTAATATACAAGATATACCATATTTCACAAGCACGTGATTTTTATAACATAGTCTTAGCTTCAACAACATAAATTGTCACTTGGACACCTGACTATCAATGCCCCAGAATAAATATCGTATAATAATAGAATAACTACAATGAATTAAATTAAATTACTCCTTAATATTAATCATTTAATATTATAGTAATTATTTAACTACCCTTTAATTAACAGACAACATTATTATTTTTTCATTTAACCATCATATCCTCACACAATATATATAGAGTTCATAAGCTGTGGGGAATATAAAATATATAAAAAAAGAAACGTGGACATCCAACATTTAAAATGATTATTGTCAACAAGGATTCAATTTTTATCACCTAAAATGGATAGCCCATATTTAACATATTCCATCTATCGTGGTTTCAACTATAAAAACCATCACACATATCCTCATTCAGCTCAGAGTGATAAGCTCCATCTGCTGCCAAAATCATAGTGTTGCCGGCTATATCTAATCATTCATTACAGGCTCACATATCATTGAATGAAACATATATAGAGGTAAAAAATCTAAAAACAAAAAACAATAGTTAATATGTAAATTTAGTACCTAAAAAGGAGGTATTAAACCATTATATAAAAATAGAGACTCATATCCCCTAACACAAGGAATCCACCCCTTATAAACAAATGAGAACTATATACTAAAAAGAATTATATTTATATTTTTTATTATATTTTCAAATATTGATTAACTATTCACATTTTCCAATGACATGACATATAAGGAATCATCTATCTTAGGATGTAAAATGTTTATCATGATTTAATGATTTAATTATAGGATTATTAATATTAAATATTTATAATACTCATTTAATAATTAATTTAACTATTAACATCAAATTTAATTAATAAATAATTATCTATACTATATTACATTAAAAAATGAAAGAGAAATTTCAACTAAACATCATATTAGCAGAATTTTGATAACCATTAAATTAGATGACACATTAGATTTAATTAACATGAGCCTTAATTAATTAATTATCTAATAAAAATTAAAATTTTATATATTTCAGTCACCCAATTACTTCAATTCCAATATTCCAAAATTATCATAATTACATGGAAAAAATTTAATAGTAAAGATTATGATCTATTTTTAAAATAAGTAAAAAATGATTGTTTTAGTGAAATGAGACAACATCTGATCTCTCAAACCATAAAACACTTCCATTATTTTATCTTATTTAGAATTTATTAGTTCATTTCTACCACCCTTCAAATAGATAAACAATGGAAAAATTATTATTTCGTATATAATAAATTTGAATCCTCAATTCCCCCACCTCAATCATGCAATGTTAGTGAAACAGAAATGGAATTCCAACGTAGATCACTTATCACCTCTCAAATAAGGAACTACATTCTCTCAATTGAATCCTTATAAGAACACAATGAGAATCATTGAATGAAACTCCATTACAATGATGAAGATCATCATACATATCATATAAAAATTTAAATGAGGAATATGAAACAAAATGGAGAGAAAAAATTGAAATGGTAAGAAAATTAACTTCATATCACCAAAAAATAATCTATAGAACTATAGATCGAGCCATATTAAAAAAGAGATTCATTTCCATTAAAAACAACCCCTGGTAACCGATTGATTGGGGGTAATGGATTGGGGAAAAGTGAGGATGAGGACCTATATGGTTTTTATAGGACATGATATATTTATAATAACATAACCAAACCATTTGGACCATGCTATAACCTACTGAAAAAATTGATGACAAGGCCCCAATATATGGATACCACTCTAACACCCCTCTATAAAACTAGTTTTCAATATCCTAGGCATTCCCTACATCACAGATCTTATAAACCCATGTCGAATTCCACTATACAATTTAAAACAATATGCTACAAAATCCCATTTACCTAAGGGAGGATATGCCAAAACCTATTTTCTTTGCTCTAGAAATTCCTAAAAAGTATGTGACATTGAATTATTCTATTAATACCAATATTCCATTGCAAGGATACACTATGCCACAACCACCACCATAATGAAAAATCACGTCTCTCCATAAAATAGATATACCTAAAATGGTAGTAGCTAAAAAAACCCTTTCAGATCCTATACCTTAGATGATTCCCCACACCCCTAGAAGATAAATATCTTACTCTCTATCTTTTAAAACAATGCACTAGCAGCACGACTTGTGGCATAACCTAGGTCTCCAAAATGAAGAATTTGTTATAACTCCCTAATTTTCCTCCAATTTCTATCTAAACACATTAGATCCTCCTCTAGGTGCCCCCAATAACAAAAATTCATAAAGGGTTAGGGTATAAGAATTCATATAATTTAAATAGACTATTTAATATTTTTTATGTGCATTGAATATTGGAATAGTAAAATAGGTTTTTATAGGATTCATTTTAGTTTTTATATTAGTTAATAAAATATTTTTAAGAGTAATTTTTCCCTCTAAATATGTCCTAATAATTTTCTAATGTGTCATATTTGTCACATTTTGGGAAAAAAATATTTCTTTATTAGTATTTTTATATTAAAAAAGGGAAATTTATATTCATGGGGAAAAAATTATTTTCAGAAGATAGTTTTATTAAGGTTGAGGATTTATACACAAAGTGAAATATTCCATATTTATTAGTTTATGTAATGATTATATTTCATAATTTTAAAAGAAATTTTAAATCATATAATCATTAAAATCATTAATATTTTTTATTATTTATTATTTCCTTCATCTGTAAATAAACTCTATCAAGATTTTTTATTTCTATAATAACATTATTTTACATAAATCATCAATAATAATTTATTTGGAATTATGGGAGTGGTCGACCATGTTTTGATGATGTAAATACCTTAGTTAATCACCACATAATCCATGCATGTTTTTCCTAAATAACATTACATGGCCACAAATATTTTGGACTAAATTCATTCATTTAATCCCTTATTGTGTTAATAATAAATCAAAGAGGTTAAAGTGTTTCTTTCTATGAAAAAATTATTTATTGATAAAAGGTGTAATTTCTATTACATGCAACGTGAATTTTGGTAGTATCATTGCACATACAGGATTTATGAATGCTCATTAAATATAATGATCTTATTCCAATAGATGATATTTTTTAAATTAACCTGGATAAATTATAAATATAATAAAAAAGAAAAAGAAATTTTCTATGAAATGTGTTTTAAATTATTGATATTATATTATTTATAATATTTCATTTAAGTTGATACTATAGGTTGAATTATTTTTTAGAAATTAATTTAAATTATTATTTTTTAGTAATGAATTTTTTTATACAATAAGTAATATATAATAACATTTCAGAAATTTCTAATAATTTATATCTTGTAATCATTGTAATTTTTATTAAATTGGAAATTAGGATGATAACCATGTTGACTATAAATAAAATTCATGCAACTAATGTTATAGATGATTAGTTTTGTATGATTATTATTATGAAGTATTTTTTATTGGTTTTTGGATATTCTATAGGTGGTATTCAATGAAAAGTATTTAATGTAGTTAAGGTAGTTTGAAAATTATATGGAATGTGTTTATTTTCATTGGATCATGGGTAATATTACCTCGAGATTCACATGATCGATTTCGGGGATGATGTTTAACTATTATTGGGTTGATTTTATTTATTCCCCACAGAATAGAATTAAATTTAAAATGGGTTGAATAAATAAAAATATTTTGGATGAGGTCATGAATTTTAAAAGTAGATCTATAATGAACTACATTATTATTAAATGAAAAGGGGTAATGGGTTGAAAGAATAATATCACTATATAACGAATGGTTCATCCATAAATATACATAATGAAAAACATAATGAATTTAAAATGGTAATTAAATGGTATGTTTCATGAACCAATTTAGGTTAACAATAATTTGGGTATTTAATCAGAGTAGTGGCTTTAGACGAAGAAAATTCTCCATTACTAATGGTTGGAAACTAGTTCCTAGGAATCAAAAACATACACTATGGAATTGTTTCATAGAAAAATCAAAATTAATTACAAAAATGATATATTCAATTAATATTATGTGACTCATCCATAAGTCAAATGTCTATAAAAAATTAAAATAATACATAAGTAAGAAGGGATAAGTAATAAACACCCATCCCATAATCATTCTATAAAAACATTTTATGAAGGGTCATGTAGATAATAAAAAATACAATAAGAAAAAATGGAAAAAACATCTAAAAATAAATAAACCACTAAAAAAAATATAATTGTGAATTTAATATCTTCTCCAGAAATGTGGTTTTTATCTACAATAATTTTCTATCCTTCTCCATGAGATAATATATAAGGAAAATATGTTGTAATGATCTATCTAAGAACGAAAACATAAAAATTATATGTACTTGATGGAATATATTATTTTGTATCCCCATGACACCTATTTCATAAAAATTAAAAAAAAATCCTTTATCGTAGTTTGAAAATATAATTACAAAATTAATCTTCCCATTTTAATTTTTGACGAGTTATATAAAACCATTTTTCTAATTTTTTTTATTTAATTTAAAATAAACTCATTTATTCTTGGAAACCAAATCCTTATTATGGAATTCTTAAATGGAATGTTTTTTAATTGAATTATCTTTTTTTGAAAACTAATTTTTTGAAAACACTAACCATTGGAAAATAGTAGAAAATAATTGACATGTAAACCCTTTTTAAAATAGAGCCAGAAAATCCATGATGCAAATAAATATTATTTTAAAAAATAATGAAATAAAGAAGATAATAAATTCTAAAATATAATCTTTAAATAATCTAATATGATCAAAATATAATATGAATTAATTTAAATATAATATATTTTTGAATAAAACCATGTATATAAGAAATTATTAATTAAAATCCAAATATTATCACTTAGATAAACATAGAAAAATAAATAAATGATGTCATACGAATAGTTGAATTGAAATTAAAATTATATGAAACTAGGAACCTATAATTTTATATTGATTGAAAAAATACATATCCAAATTTTGACAATAAAAGGTAGCGTGATACCAATATTAAGGTTAAATTTTATACCTATAAATGTTACACCATTTAAATACCACATCGATGTTTATTATATTCTATAGCATATTATACAGCTTGTCATGATGAACCTTTCGTAGCTGTACTTTTCCAAACATTCCATTAAATTGTTATCAGGATAGCATCATGAAAAACAAGGGATTTGATCTCACAAATCATGAATAAACCATGAAATTCATCAATCACATATAAAAAATCCCCTAAATACATATCCAAGAAACTTTTTACCAAAATACACTTTCTCATGATACAAAAAACTTTTAATATGACAATTAAACTAAGATATAATAACAACCATGGAAAAATATATTCTCTATTAAAGGATATCTAGTCAGTCCTTGATAACTCTTTCATAAGCAAAATCCATAAAACCATTTAATGTTATAAAAAAATAGTTCATATATCTGTATTCAAAATATATTATACAAAAATGCCTTTTAAAAACCATAAAATATTAAAAGCATTGAAACAAAAATATAAAATATTAATCATAACTAAATAAATAACTTATTAAAAACACTAATTGTGAATCCAAATAAACAATTAACATATCATTACACTTTTAAAAAAATAAAAGAAATAATTTTTCAATAAAACCAACATACCTTCATATGTTTAGAAAAATAAAACCACATCTCTACTTAAATTAAAAATAAATTTAAGTCATTTAGTTATTATAGTGATATTTTTAAAGAAAATACATATCATTATCATACTTTTGGAACTAAAATTTAAATGATGAAAATATTGTGAAATTTTTTAACCACATATATTGTATTAAATGACGTTTATTTATATATGGGGTCTACGTTCCACTTATAATAACCTTAATTAGATTCTAAAATCAAAATTATAAAAAAGGAAAAATTTATTTATCTTCAAATAACACAATATAATATTATTTACATAAAAATATTCTTTAAAATTCAAATTAATCCATTGTTTTATGACTAAAGAGCCATGTAGGGAGAGACCATACATAAACTATATAATGAATGAAGAATTTAATTGAAATTAATATATTTTTTTAAGATGAGTTTTTCAGGTTCTAAACACATAATATAACATGATTAATGAAACACCATGAACTGGTGTTTGATAATAATAGACAATAATCTATTTAATAAATAGAAAAATGATAGGATGTGTAGAATGAGAATATAAAATATCCCAAACTATGAAGATTCCATAAAAATATAAATAGAATAACTCGATTAAATAATGAAGAAGATATGAGAGTGTTTCAATGGGCTCTCCTTGATTATCCTAAAATCAATTTTATGAAATTAGAGTCCAAATTGGATAATTTAAAAGTTTGTAAAAAAGATAATTTCTTTGTTACTAGCCACAGAAAATGGTAGCATTGTTTGGAACACAATTTTCTAAATTATTTGACAACTGAGGAAGTGGAACTGGATCATTAATGTTAAGTTGTACAACATTGTCATTTTGTGTACCAAAAACATTCCCCTATCATACATCCCATATTTAGAGGGATTTATTCTTTCAAATGTTTATTAATAGACATTAATTTTATTTTCTAAACACTATACCTCAGAAACTATTCTCCATCACTAAAAAATATTAAACTAGTACACTATAAATGACACAAGTATAAAACATCTATCAAAATACCACAACATATTCATATTAATTATGGGAAATTATCTATAAAATATCACATTATAACCCAAAAACATCCCTAGATGTTTAAAATTACATGAAGATAAAATAAATCTTCTGGGAGGGTTCATTAATGTAATAAAATGTCCTCATAATTTAGGAATGAAATAAGAAAAAATCAAAATAGTTAACCAACACCATAATCCACACACCATTGTTTGTAAAAAATGATCATAAATATGAGACCCATAGATGGGTTAATTCCATAATTAAAAGGTGAAACTAGAAGAGTGAATTCAATTGATCCACCGTAGTAATCTAAGCTACAATCAGCTGATGAGTAAATAATTAATGAACTAATCAGGTGAATATATATATCCACATGAATGAAACAATTAAATTCTAAAAGAGAGAGAGATATATTGAATATATCTAATGGTAACACTATAAAATGAAATAATCCAAATTTTTATCATTAAAACACTGTGGATAAAAATAATAAATGTAATGGAATATGATTACCTCTTTCAAGATCATTCCTACTAATACCTATGTTTTGGCCCCAATGCCCCAATTTTTATTAGATAAAAAAATTTATTGGATGAATAAAATGATTAAATACATTCATTATTTGTAATAATAAGAAGATTATATTTCCCCCACTGATCATATAATTATATACTATGAATTTCAACTAACAAGATCATGGGGATTCCCTAAATATAATATAAGTGGGGCAATACTCGTTATATAATGAACCATTAAATCATCCCACCACCAGGGAACCATGGATCCCATCATCACATAAATAAAAATAAAATGAGCTAAAAATATAAATAAGTATTAATGTATCAAATAATTTATGAATAACACATTTATTCACTCTATTACCACTGATAGATTAAGAAGGAAACTGATTAATGGAGGATGATAGAAGGTAAATCAAGAATTTTTTCTTAAGGCTCAATCACTTATAATTATACAAGTCTACCAACCCAATTTGGGTCTACGTATGTGGTAATCGGATAGTAACACTTCCTTATCATGGGAGACATTAACTCATATAACATCCCATGAATCATCATAAATTTATAGAAGGAAAATTTAAATAAAAAGTTCCAAAAATCACCACATGAATGAAAATGTACAGTATCAATTATAAAGAATACTCCACCACAAATCTAAAAATGAAATCCATGTTTCATTTAAAATATTTTGACAATATGTTTTGAATAGAAAACAATACATTCAAAAAATTAAATATATGTCATAAAATATCATTTATACTTCAGAAATATATTTTTGATGACACTTTAAATATCTATAACATCATTTTCACTATACAAAAAATGAAAAAATTAAATATAATAAAAATCCTAAAGGAGGGAATCATCATTCACCACATAATTAGTAGAACTAACATTAATAATTAATGAGATACTTAATAAAATAATTTTAAACAATTATAATTACTTGAAATTAATTTTTAATTTCAAAATTAAATATCTAAAACAAAAAACACATTTTTTAATATCATATAAAATTATTCTAAATTTAGAATATGACATTTTATTTTTCAAACCATTAGTAAAAACAAATTAATAATTCTATGAATCTATTATTTAAATAACATAGAAAATGAAAAAATATTATCCATTCCAAATCATATTATAAAATCAATTAATTATTTTATATTATACACTCTAACACATAATCTAATAATTCAAAATAAAAATAATCCAAAAAAATAAATCCATGTAACAGAAATACATCATTAGAATATTTTTTATATTTATTAAATAGAAAACAGCATTAACAAAAAAATAGAAAAATCTTTCAAAAAAATAATTCAAAGGGGTTATATGATGAGTCTTTTTTTGTTCCATAATTTAGAGAACATGGAAAAATATATGAAGATACAATGAAGAACATATTAGAACGACGTTCACTATGTTCTAATGATTTTACCGAATATTCCATCTTATTATTCTTAATGGGATAGTTTCAAATTTTCCCCATGAAATATAAAATATATAAAAAATACTCATGATATAAATATAATAATGAAGGAAATTAATTTTAATATAATTACTCTACAATAAATGACTAATAAGCTCAATATTCATAAATCACATCTTGAGCATCATTGGTATCTCAAAAAAAAATATTAGAAACTGGTGTCTAGAATCCCATAACACATAACCATATATTCTGAAAATCATATCTGTTGGCTATCAATAATTCAAAAATTAAAAATAATGATATAATGTATTTAAACACCTAGGGATACAATTAATCATGGTACTTTTTTAATCCCATTATAGTTCACGAAGTTTGTTCCTAATAACTATAATCCCCAAACACAGAAGTGTCCATCAAATATATGTTACTATGAATGGTTTCAATTGATGATCATTATTAAATAATCCACATTAAAATTAAGATAATATTCCATGACACATTTGTATGTCGTACGTCTCATAAATTCATATCAACAATTTCAATATAAAATGAAACAAAAAAAGGGATAACCAAAAACGTTTTATCAATAAATAAATATCAAATAATTAATACATTTGGTCAAATAGAAAATTAAAAACAAATTTTTTTAAAAAAAACCAAAACATCCAAAAAATAATGTATAAAATGGAAATGAATACAAAAAAGAAATGATAATAATTTCATGAAACAACTCCACAATCCAACATTATCATCAAGAAATCTTCATAATTGGATGGATATGTAAAATAACATATATGTTGATCCCTAAGCACACAAACATGAACAATCCATGAAATATATATAGGCATGCCCAATTACTCTAGTGAATAACCTCCCTACACCCAATTCATAACCATTATAATTATATCCATATAATTATATTAAGGATATATAAAATCAATAATAGGATTAATTTTTAAATTGAAGAATGTAAATTAGCAGAACGTGTATTATTCATTTAATTATTTATTGAAAATGATTTTTCTTTTAAACATATCCTAATATAATGGGTTTTTAAAGTGATGGTCACGTGGATAAATAAACAAATTTCCCAATCATAACATTCAAAATAACTAAAGATTTGAAAATATTGGAAAATAACCATCATATTCAACATATTTAAAAAAATTTAATAGAAAAATAGTGATAATTAATTTTGATCATTAAATAATATAAATTGTAAAGGAAATATATTCTAAAGAATTATCTTGAAAATACTCAAATAACATGAAAATGAAATATAAATGCAACTAAATAAAACTGATTGAAAAAAATACTCATGTCCGTGAAAAGAAATTAATAAAACAAAATCATAATTGTATCACACAAATAAATGAAAAATAACATGAACAATATCATTGTATTGGACATAGGGAAACAAACGTCAGTGTTTCATATGGCCTTTTACTATATTAAGGGCCAAAACAATCTATATCCAACTATATATACTCTAATATGAGAGTAATATCAATAACTATATGAAAGAGGGTTCCCCAAAAGTGACATCCCACACATTCATCATCTATGATTATTTTTAATTATAATATAGTATAAGGATAGACCATAACACCATGTATAGAAATGATTTTCTAATATTGACATTATAATGTTCATAGGCTTCCATAATGAATAATAAGATTAAAAATCATACAAATCATGAATCAACCAAACACAACAATAGTGACTTATAAGACCACACCTTAACACCACTCTAAGATCCTCGTCCCCAGTAAACTATTTCCCATGAAACATAAATCATTCTATAAATCAACAGAGATTAATTGTTATGATAATGACAGTCAAATCAATGCCCTTCTGATAATGTAACTAACATGTATTGATATCATTATTATAAAAGAAAACATCAAATACCTTTACCATTTTTTAAATTGGAACATTTTAAACCTTTAAAACAGTATAAAAATATTTTAAAAACGCATAAATACGACATAATGTTGATACAATAAATATGTATTTAGATTATTAGTTAATTAAAAATAGAACCTAGTTTAGTTTTGATGTTATTTTTGAATAATGTGTGGGGTTTGATGTCATTTTATATAGAATCAACTATTTATAATGGAGTGGTTATGGGTATTGGTTGAGGTAGTGTTATCATAATGAGAAACTTATTGGATTAGAATATGTGTGATTTTTTAATATGATATATTTTAATACAATTTTGTATACACCACACCCAGGTTGGATAGCCATACCAACCCAAGAATGTTTTATGTTTTAGGCTTCTTCCCAAAACCAATTTGTTTTTAGGGAACAAATAGTTTACTACCACCTATTTTGTACTCTATCCTCTAATGTTTACTATTCATATGCTATGATGTAAAAAATTAAACATTCTAATTTGTTTAATGATGATGGGATACTGATGTGGTATAAAGTGGAGATCATGTAGAATGTGTTTATAGATATTTGGGTATCTGATTTTTAGGTAGCTATCTGATATGAATATATATATATATATATATATATATTAATTATGTTTTTCAAGGGATGTGGAAATATGTAATTTTCTCATTGGTAAGTGAGAGTGGCAAATATCTAGCAATGTATTGTTCGAAAATTTTATTATTACACTTTTTAATATTATATTAATATACTTGGATGCGATGTCTGGTGGGGGATGTGTAGATTGATAGGAATTTAGTTGACCAATATAGGAGCATGTTGTTTGTTTTATTTACTAAATCAGAAATTAGTATACATATCAAGTATTTATAATAAAATCTCGAAAGAAGATAGTATTTATTATACATGTATGTTTTATGAAAAAATATTAACACGTTTTAAAGGTTCCTAGTTGCGTTCTAGAGATTGATCTGGTAATTAATAACTTTATATTCATAGAAGTTATCAGAGTTGTTTACTTATAGTGTATTTTTGTGTATAATCCTAGAGTAAGGTATTTATATGATATTTTAATCATTTCTGTTTGGTTATGTTAATTAGATTAATTTTATTTTTTGAATTCTATTAGTTATGAACATATAATATTAGTCTGACTATGAGGTTAACACATCCCTTTTCCATATTTTATACACTACGTAATTTTCATATCCGTAGGGCCTATTGAAGGTGAGCCTTAAGGGTTACTATTTTATTCATTATATGAATACACGGAGTTCTAAGATAGTGAATATAGTGAAAAAATGTTATCATATCTATTTATGAGAGTTAAGAAGTTGTTTGGAGTTAGGAATACATTGTGATTTCATGGGTTTGGTAATGATACATTGTTACTAAAACGTAGTATCTGATGTTGTAAGTGTGATTGGATGGGAAATAATCTATTAGTTATCCCTTAATATCTGATTCAGTGAAATTATTCTTATTAATCACCATAATTGTGATAATAATGATTTCATGGTAAATATAAATGAGAGGTACATCCTTTATATATGACTGTAATTTTCGTTAAATTGATGTGATTTTATGGAAAACTAAAATTGATATAACTAAATTCTTCTAATGTTAATTTCATTATATATGGATTCGAAATGATTGTACATATAGAGATACATTATGTTCATAATAAACATTTCGATCAGGTTTTTGAGGATTTACAATATAATCCTGTCAACCACAGGAGGGTAGACTAATGTTTAATGGAACATTCTTGGAGGAGTGATATATCTGAATTACAATGTCATGGAATTAAAAATTACTATTAAAGAGTCTCTAATATTGAGATAGATTATTGGTTTGAAGATATATGGATCATCATCATTCAAATCCAAGTTGGGGTTGGAGTATTCGGTACCACTATCAATTAATTGGTTGAAATGTGATTTATAGTAATGTGCTATTCTATATCATAACGAGTGGATGGAGGTAGTGGTTTTTTGGGATGATATTTAGTTGGAGTTTTGTTTGCGTTATCTTCAATTAATAATTATAGATTTCTATATTTATTTTTACATATCTTTTTGGTATGGGAGAAAATGTGATAAAATCATGATATTATATGGAAGGACATTATTTTATTATACCTAAATAATTTATAGATATGGAGTCTCCAAAAATTAATCATTAGGTGGTGGTACATAATATTATTTAATATATTATAACAAAATTTATCTTTTAAACATATATAAAGTTTTTTTATGATTGTAATGATTAATGAATGAATGTATTAAATGTTAGGATCATTACACAAAGAAAGTTATCTACACTTCCTATAGTGTAGATATTCATAAAGAGGACATTATATGTTTGGGTTAGTAAGGATATGACCATTGAGGAAAATTTACCATCTATGTTATTATCAATTATACATGGATGAATATTATTTCTAAAACATTGGCAAATATACAGTAGTTTTATTTTTGTAAGGTTAAACCCCACAAAAATATTTGTGATTGGCTATTAATAAGAAAAAACAATAAATTGTTGATTTTTAATTATATCTTCCCCACAAATTTTTTCCTCTTAGTACATATCATTAGTATGGTATAAATTATTATTTTTAACCAATTGGATATTCACTGGGTAGTGTTCATCCTCCAGATGCTCCCACCCATTAGGGATATTGGGATGAGAAATCCCTGAAGGTGATCGATAACAGTATCAATGGGGGGAAATGAGTTATACATGGTATGTTACATGTAGTTGATCAAAAATCAACAGGATACCAGTATATTATTTGAGGTCTATATTTCTTATCCCTTACAATTCATTTTACATAACTATATTGTGATGTATTTCATTATTTTATCTCTCCAACCATGGTCTAGGAATTATAAATCAAAGTGAAGAGACTTTTAATACACAATGTGTTGACATGATGGGTTATAAGTAATAGGATATTTTTATATCTAATTATTTAATTAGAACATGAGTGGGAATCATCATTCACTTTAGTCTTGGTTGTTTTTTCTATTATATAACCATGAAATTTTAATATAATTTTTTATTTGATAGAATCTATTAATATGATTGGTGATTGATTCCGGGAGAGATTTATGTTCAATTATAAGGAGGGATAACATATGTTATTTTTTGGAGAATGATATTATTATATGTCTTTTATAACTACAATGTTATATTTATCATATATAGTTATATACTTATTTAATAGAAGAATTGGTTATAGATATTCAAAGGATCATTGTTGATTTTATATTTGTTTTCACTAAAGTGGTTGTCAAGTTAGAGCATTGAAAAAAATTGAGTTCACGGTAGTGTTTCAGTATATTTAATTCATGATCTAAAAATCTACCTATAATATTGTGCCATGTATGATATGAGTATTAGGGAGTTAGATTGATGATTTATTATAGGGGTTCTGATATAATATGGTATATCTTTGTGGGGGTGCTCCGGTGTTCTCTACTAGGAGAAAGGACAGTGATGATTTTATTTGATATAGACTACATGTCGTTGAATATGGTAATGATCAGGAATCATAACAATATAATGTATAGAGATGGTTTATAAAACATTTTTAATGGATCTACCTTGGATTCATTTTTTTATTTCTCTATGTATAATCTAACAAGGGTCACAATGTATTATATATTAAAGACCATTATTATATTCCAATATAGACAATTAGATTTTTTTTACATTTGCATATTTATAATTCTAGAAATATATTAATTATAATCTTAACATATATTTTATATTAGTTTGTAAATAATTTTTTATATCGGAATCAATGAGATTATCAAATATTCAATATTAGAGTTAGATTATGTTTCCAATCATTGGGTTTATTTACTATCCTTCATCAAAACAGTCCAATTAAAATTTTTTTGTTGTACAATTATATGATGATGAATGCACAATGATGTATTTTTTAAACAAATAAAAATGTTTTTAATGGATATTGTGTCTATATATGTTAGTTATTGTGGTGGTAATAATTTAGACCAATGTAAAGAATTCTATAATTCATATTGAATTTGGTTGCATTCCAATGGATTATAATGAGTAAAAAAAATTAATCGAGGGATTTTTATATGACATAAATGATGTTATACTCAAATGATTGAATGAAACTCCCTAGAAAAAAGCATTTATATAGTTGATTAAAAAGTGGAAAAATGGATTTCAACAAATTATAGTGAATAATGTTTCCAACAATAACATTCCCTATTGAAAATAGTGTTAAAAAAATTAGATGA
This sequence comes from Viscum album, assembly GCA_963277665.1. Classification (NCBI taxonomy): domain Eukaryota; kingdom Viridiplantae; phylum Streptophyta; class Magnoliopsida; order Santalales; family Viscaceae; genus Viscum; species Viscum album. The sequence continues at coordinate 715,214,838 of OY728160.1, forward strand.
GTAGGGCTTTTGGTTTCCATGGTTTATATATTATATATAACAATGTGAAATAGATTTTTGATAGTATAATATTAGAAATTTTTGTACATAGGTACCAACATGCTATTTCACTATGTATTTTATGGATATTCCAAATCTAATACATGATTCCCATAGTGGTCTAAGATATTACCATGTTGGGCATATATTCTAGAGATTTTGATTACCATACTGATGGAATTTTGAATAAAAATTATTGATGGGTCACACCATGTCATTGTGAAATGTGTATCACCCTGGGAGAATTCAAGATATAAAAAGGATATAAAACATGTCCATATCAATGGTCATGGGTGTTAATGAAAAACGACAAAGACATTTTCTTTGAGGGAAAAAGTAATTATAATAAAGAAACATTATGGTTTTCATTGTGATTCTTGAATGTTGTTGGATTCTAGCCTTTTGGTTGGAGAAGAAGATAATACACTATGTTTTTATATCATGTAATTAAATTTTTTTTGTAACTAGTGATTCTTTTGTATTAATAATTTATTATCTTTCCAAAAAACATGTATCTAATAGACAAGTTTCAGATGTTTTAATTGGATATTAATGGTTTGTTTAAATGAAATATTAAGTTTATAGAGTTAGATAATGTTTTGAAATATGGTATCTTAATTTAAAAAGGGATCATTTTAAAGAAGTGGAAAAATTAGGGGGATCTAAAAAACATGAATATTACATATAAGATAGATAATCCATATGAGGATTTTAAAATATTATTGAAAAACCACATCATTTCAATTTTATTTTCATTGGGTCTTATATATTACCTCTATATTTCACATTACCTTGAAATGCTATTTTACATGAAGCACTTCTTTAAATTGGCACTATGTTTTCTTTTTAGATTGGAAACTCCAATTTACAATATTTTCAATCATTATATTATTTTTTAACGAGCTGGTTCTATATATCAATAATTTTATGAGTTCTTTTTCAATAAAATTAATTAATTTAAAATTAATTTAAAAAATTTTACTATTTTCCTTATTGGTTTTTTATAATAGAGGTAAAAGATTATATTTTTAAAATTTACATGTGAAAATTTCGTTACCCCACATTTTTAGTTATATATGAATCTATCTTTCAATGTATTATTAGTTTGAATAGAAAATATATTTAATCTTGTTTTATAGTACATAAATTACAAAATTATTTAATATGGTCAATGGTATTTCCTATTTTTGAATTTATTTTTATAAAACACATCATAATAAGGTTTTATAAAAGACATTATAAATTGACATATCTTATTCCTAATCAAGTATATTCATAAAATTATTCTTACAACATTATTTATTTTAACTAGTTTGTAATATCCATATCATTTATATAAATGATGCCCCACATTACTTTCATTATATAATTGTTTTCAGAATTTTTTTGTAAATTTTCATCAAATTTATTTCATATATTAATACCCTATTCATGAATCATTTGATTGAAGAGTCGTCACCAAGATTACATTCATCGATTGAATGGTGAAAAAATTCATTTAATTTAAACCGTTTATCATTATTATGTAAATACCATATGATATATTATCTTATTTGAGTGTAATTTAAATACAAATTTCTAGAATATCATTGGTTACCCATTTATCTTCTATGTGTATATAATTTTATTATTGTTAATGGTATTATGAAGATTTTTCTTTTTGGGATTTCATTTGAAATGTATGGGAAACCTATTTTCCTAAAATGGAATGTATCTCTCCCAAAAATATTTTCCTTACTATGATGGAATGTATCTCTACCCAGAATATTTTTTGTGAATTGAATGTTGGTATTATATGTTCACAAATATATAAAATATTTGGTATATCATTATTCCACTTTCATAAATAGGATTCATTTATCGTGATTTATGATACCAATCTGTTTTATTATTCCATTGTAAAGGATTGATTATTTAATGTTTTATGTGTATATTTCATTTTTATAAAAATAAATTATGATCTATGTTTTTTAGTATATTAATTTAATATATATCATGATTATAAATACACTATAATATAATTTTACCTAATGATCATTGATTTTTATTACTTATTTGTACCCATACCGAGCATCTGATCTCACACAATTATCAGGTTTCATTTCCCTAGGTTATGAAGAAAATTAATACATAATATGTGTCTAGAAAGATATCATGATAGAATATTTTATGGGAGATGTTAAATTTATTATGGATTATGTGGTTTCTCTTATAGTGGAAAAGAAAAAAGTTAATAAATTGAAAAATTCTAATCTATTATATGTTAATGTTATTTCCTAAGTTGTTAGAATTATAAGCATAAATAGTACTGAGAATTAAGTATATTTAAATATTCCATTTATGCCTTTTAATTGCTATAAAACATCTATTAAATATCATAAAATAATATAAATAATATAAATAATTATATAATTTCATTTATTGAATAGTAATATAAATATTAAATGCATTAGATATGATTCCAAAGTCCATTTGTTAAAAACAAGTAAAATATGTTCATTTCTGATTTCATCCTTATGGAATGTAAAAAAAAATATCATTAATATATATTGTAAAATTAAAATAATAATTAAACAATAAGTTTAATTCATATTATCTTCTATTATTTATGGAATATGATGTAGAAAGAATATCAACAACACTATTACAATACTATTTCCAAACAATCATGATTAACCACACTCAATAAATGAAATAGTTAATATAAAACTAATTTACATGAATATAATTAATATAAATTGATATTTACAAACAATATTGGTATGAATATGGTTATAAAATACAAGATTATTATAAATATAATTTTATAGAATAGGGTGGGGATGTTCATCTATATTGGAACACATTTATTATCTCAACATTCAATTAATTGATAGGTAATTTTATAATTCATCATGTTTTAAATTTCATGGATTACATACAAATTTATGATAATATATATCATTTTTATCCCATAAAAATCTTATTGATATTTCAATTTGAAATTTCATCCATCAAGTTATTTTATACACATATATCATAAGATGAAATATTTTACTAAAATATAAAATTTTGGAAATTAATGTGGGTGAGGTTTTTTTAAAATTTCATTCATGTTTATATACTAGTAAATTTATGTTGTTTTGGAATACATTCCATTAGTGTTAATCACCTAAAAAAATATTGGATTAATATCAATTAAATCCTTAGTTAGTGATTCGTAAATGGGTTTTTGAACAAATAGATAGATAGACACACATATGGGATATTCTTCAGATAATTCACATGATCCTTGTGATCCATATTGAATGATTTTTATACCATTTCATAGGACTCATATAATCAAAAATTACTTAACACAATTACCATTTTCAATTAAAATTATAGATATTATAAAGTTCCATATCCATCACTTTATTATTATTTATTTAAAAATGGTAAATCTTATTAAACATATAATAACCCATAGATTCTATATTTATTTTCAACATATTCTCTTTAATAGACACATATTCAATTAAATGGGGAAATTTTCGTTTTTCAATATTCAATCATTTCGATAATAATAATTCTATTTTTTCATAATTTAATAATAAGTATTATATGTAATTTGATGAAATGTATTGTTAACTCATGTGATAATTTTATTTAACATAATTTATGACAACTAGTTATTGATATATATTTCTCATAGATGCGTCATAAATCCTCATATGATAAACAACCTAGGGTAATAAAAAAGTTCATTATTTGTTTATTTATGATTTATTAGAACATGGACATTATTATATATATATATATATGCTGGCTAACATTATCCATTCCATATGTTTGAAATGAATAATTATTATCCATGTTTGTAAATAAATTAATTTATATAGTATGCCATAAATTTATATGTTTTCAAAATTATTCTAGAGATCAATTGTATCTATATTCTTTATTCCGTGATTATGTTCTGATAGCTCCCTCTATAAAATACCCAATACATAGAATATGTTACCTGATTTATTTTGTCTTCTATTCATTACAAATCCTACAAGGTATCTATGTGTAATTATCAAAGATCACATAGAAGACATAATAGTGTTGTTTTATATATTTTATGATTTATAATCAGTTATCTAGTGTAATGTGATATATGTATAAATATATCATTCTATTTAAGACTAGTATGATATTGGTTCCATAATAAAATCTTGTATTCGTTACAAATAATTTATTATAACCAATTTTCTAGGATTTGTATAACACAATTTTACAATTCTTATTAGTGGTATTTTGTTAGAATCTCTATGGAATAGAATTATTGGAATAATTTATATCAATTTTTTTTGAAAACACACTTTTGAATTTTTGGATTTTTTCCACAAAATGAAAAATAGTAATTATATATTATAGTTAAATGTCACGTGATAGTAATTTGTATTCCATTATTTAGAAATGATGAAAACTGGAAGGAATTAAGACCATATCCACATTCAATGTCAACATGGGAACATTCCTCCTATGTCTGTCATTCAGTATGGAATGTGAGATTGCTAGATGGAAACATATTAGGGGAGTTAACACATGTTATGAAAAAAATACATCACCCACATAGAACAACATGTTTATCTAAAATTTCATGAAACAATGTTACTCCACATCATATTAATAAACCCATAACCATTTTGTGAAACTACTAATACATTGATAGATTAAAATTGGATAATTTCTCATGAAATGATATTCCTCACTATGGGAAGTAATGAATTGGACAAATTCATCAGAGAATCAAATCGTTTGATGGGTCATGTATATCAATGATCATTACTAAATTATAACACTATAGAGTATGGAGAGATATATTTCATGTTATTGAATATATTTAATGATATATTCTGTGAAAAAACTATTTCTCCACATGAAATGAGAGAAAATGGAATGGAAATTCATCAATTTTAGACAGAAGGAGGAGGACTATAACTCTGATTACGTGGAAAACATTAAAAAGTTAGTTATAGGTGTTTTGGACTATATATAATTAGACTAAAAATTATGAATAACTATTTATCTTACAGGGTAATCTAATCATATGAATAATTGTAAGTTTATATGTAAGAATATGTATGATTTGAACCACATAACTAAATGTATATCAAATGGGAATAAATGAAGAGTGTAATTTCAAAAAAATTATTGTAGTAAAAAGTGAGACGTGAGGTCTTTCTAAAATAGAATGTTAATTTAAAACAATATTGTAGAAACAGAACATGTAGTTAATTATTTCAAAGGAAATATAGAATTTGTAAATTATTAATGAAGTTTTTATAAGATACGAGGAACTATGATGAAAATTACCTGAAAAAAATTGAATTTATATCCTAAAAAGAAGAGGAGAACATGTATCCTTATGTTATCACTATATCATATGATCATGTTCAAAATGGATCAATAATTTCTACATTGAAACTAAAATCAATTATAAAGATCCACATATTAGATTCATGATCTATGAGGTCCACTAAATCATGGAATTTCTCTATTAACAATTAATCATCCTCAATTAGTCTAATAAATGTGTTTCTTGTTAAGAAAAAAATTATTAATATTATTGTTATAATTTTTTACTAAGTGGTATACATAGAGATAAATATGTATTAACTTGTGGGTATCATTATTGTTATAAAAATTTTGGTTTTGGAACAATCCTTAGAATGAAATGTCTATCAATGTATATTAAATAATTTATTACAAAAAGAATGATATAATTAATTACAATGAAGACAATTAATCACCTTTTTAGGGTTGAGACAAGAACTTCAGAGACCTTTATTGACCCACATCCAATAACACTCATTGAATAAATGATTGGATTATATGTAGTGAAACAATTATCTATGGATGAGAAGGCTGTACTAATAGTAAAGGATTTGACTATTAAAGTAAAATACATTGATTTATTTTTAATGGAATTAACTATCCATCCTCATGCGCATGAAGTAGTGTTTTTTCCTAATTATATTTCTGATCCAATACCCATATTTAAAACTACACCTAAAATATAACCTATCTAGTTGGTAGTGTAAAAATGTTACTACAAACGTTTTGTTATGAGTGATATAGACATTTTAGTTTTTTATTGTAAGAATGTCTTAATTTATTAATAAAAATTTGGATGTGTTTATGATATTATGCATCGATTAATGAGAGATTAGGGAAACTACTATTAAGAGTAATTATTCATTAAAACAAATTTATTACTTAGTAAAAAAAATAAAACATGTTAGTCTACTAAAATATCAATCTTCATAATGTAAATCATTATTTAATTATAAAGAATTATGTTTTTTCAGTGGTGAAATTTCTTAAAATATATTAAAAATATAAGTTAATAATAAATAAATTTAGATAGATAAATTCAGATTTTTTTTTTAATACGATGAATAGTGTGTTGGGGGTTATTTTTGTTTAATAATGTGTTATGTATTCTTGATATTTTTATATAGCCAAAAATCTAAGATGTTAATTTGAACCATTTGTGAATATTACTGATGACTATTAGAAAAAAATAATTATAATTGAAATAAAATAAAATTGAATTTTGGTACCGTGATGATTCTTTTAAATGAAATATTTTTTATATTGATGGAATATCTATTGATCCTTTGAAAATGGATAGTCAATTAATTTACAATAATAATGAAATAACAAATATTTCTTGTTTTATACATTTAGTAACTTACTATTAGAGGTTTATTCGAAAAATGTCCTAATTTGAAAACAAGTTAAGTATGTTGAAACTTAAATATTTTATATCCACATTTTCAATTAAATGTGAGTAATTTAATAATGAGATGAATATGGGATTGATTAATGTATTGGTTTCAAATTTAAATCAATGTATGGAAGGATTTTTAAAAGTGAATCATAAATAAATCAATAGAATGAATCATTAATCTAAATGATATAATGGATTAAATAAATTTATAGAATCTAAAAATACATTAATAGAACAATCTGAATCATGACTTTTGAGAGGAATAAGTAAAACTTTTGTCGAATATATGAAGACACTATCTTTATGGATATTGATTCAACATATATGTGGAGAAAAAATTATTCATGTTCATATTTGTCACAGAAAGAGATTAACATGAGGAATTGATAATTGATATAACTTATCAGTAACTATGAAGTCTATATACACTGAAATAATTTGAAGGAGAAAATAGTTGTTACTGAGTTGGTGGGTCCATAGAGATCAGGTCGTGATGAGGATTAACAAGGATCATATTTATATAGATCTTGTGAAAATGATATTGTAATTTTTTCGAATGGGGTGACACTATCCATTTAATAAGTAATTGTTCAAAAATATCTATAGAAAAATATATAAACATCCCTATAAGATGAAAAATAATTTTAAAGGGGGATTAAATTAGTGAATTAAGGGAAATTTATAGACATTATCTATAAAAATGTATTAATAATTTTTTTAGTAAAATTGTTTTTTCTATTGGAATCATGGTTCGATGCTTTATATATAAAAAATTCAATTTAGTAATGTCTCTTTCACATTGTTAATCAGTTTGTAGTTATATTTTTTTAGTTAAATTTTGTTAATTAAAATGATTCACATGAAAGAACTTGTTTACAACATGATATAATCAATCAATATTTTATCCCCCACTCCATTTCATTTATTTGAAAACTTAAAACCACTGGGCTTTACATTTTAATTCAATTATTCATGGTGTAAATCATTTATGTGCAATGTGGTTTATTTTATTCATGACATAAACATATCAAATTATTATATTTTGTTTCTATAATTATAATCCAGTATAAGCTCCAACTATGCTGGGTGGTTCTACTACATCTAGATGGATTCTGTAGGAACACTAATCACTACTGTGTTTAGTTTTCCTTTTTTGTTGAGTGTTATCATACTATTCCTATTTTTGATTCATTTTTTCCAATTTTGTGATAGAATTTTTGATATTATTTTGGAACAAAAATAGGGAATGTGATCATAACTGGTATTTTATTTTTTCCTTCTTGGATTTTCATCTAATGATAGAACAATATGTTGTTTATAGAATAGAATATGGGATTTTTGAGGTATGTGTTATTATTACCTCAATATAAACATATTAGTTTTGGGATTGAAATTATCCGATCTGATAATTGTATTAGAGAATCCTCTCATTGTTTTTTTGTCCCATACAGTTTGTGTGGATCCCATTATAAAGGGTGTGGATCCTAAAATATAGTTATGTGGATTCATCTATAGAATATAGAATTTGAACTATAATTTCTCTTGGTTGTATAAATTGTTACATAAATTAATTTTAATGATCATGTTATTGGTTTATTTTCATGTATAATAGTTTTTAATGTAAATAGGTTTCCACCGTGTTTCGGTAAAAGAAATGTGTTTTTAATTCCCTATAAAAGGAATTGTTATAATGGTTTTGAAATCATTTTTTTAATTAAAAATGAGTTTTTGGATTTGTTTTATGAAATTTTATTAACTATATTGATGTTATTGATATATTTTCGTAAGGAATAATTTTATACAAATTTAGTGTGATTAGTATTTAGAAATATCGATTGAATACATTCCATGTTTTCTATAAATTGAGAATGTTATGATTATTATACTAAGAAATGATATCGGAACCCTACGTGGGATCATACTGACTCGGGTGAGTCACAACCTAGACATTCCTTTATGAATGTGTAAACTCATATTTTATTTTGATGCATAAAAAATGGTTATGCTACAGCGAGGTGGAAATATTTTTCTCAACTGTTAATGAGTTTTAAGTTGTGATATTCTAGCACATTTATAACATTTTAGATGTAGTATTTGCTTGTTGTATTTACAATTTGTAGTTGTCGTATCTGTAATATTATTTTTTTATCTTGATTCTTTTTTGTTATAGTGAAATCAGTATTTAAAATTTTTCATTTCATATATTTCATCAATAAAATTACTAATATTTCAATGTCTAATATATATGTTCAACGTATATTCTTTTAGTTTGGGAGAATGTATTTCAAGTGATTTTTAAAAAATTATTTGGTGAAACTCAATAAACCATGAGGATCATGAACAATAATAACGTATGTATTCAATCAGGTCAGGTACATGTTTTTTATGGAATCTCAAGTCAATTAATCACATATTAGTATCAAAAATGGATTAAAAATATTCATTAAATATAAACATCTTGAATATTGGAGAAATTATTGTTGGGACATGAGAGGAGTGATACAGTGTGTGCCTAGAAAACACAGACAATGATGAACCTGAATTTAAGGAGGGATGTTAGGATGTGTGTCTTCTGTGTCGGTTCTATTTTTAATGTTAGTTTTTCTTATGGTTTCCTAGTATAAAATGATATTATTCTTTTTTGGTCCTTTTTAATTATTCCCATCATGTATAAACATCCCTTGAAGACGTCTTCTATGGGTTCCCTGAGTGGTTTTTTGTAAGCGATTGTCCTCATGGGAGTCCCTCAATAGATAAAAATCATAATAAGGATATCATACAAGAAATTCATTCCATGTACCATAATACATTTGGTTCGTATAATCTTGTTTTCAATTAATATCAAACGTATGAGGTACGAAATGATGAATCTCATAAATTATTAAATGAGAATCACTCATCCATTAAAGGTAAAAATGAAATAGAACATTAATATGATTGGTTGGATAATATATATCAAGTGTTTTAATTTATATATATATCTAATAATATCATGGTTCTATGAAAAGTATTTTGAATTAAGGTTCCTAACATGCTGTGGTACAATTTTGATGTATATAAAAATTAGAATGTGGGATTATATTTGATGGGATTCACGACCACAATTTTTCATAGTCATTCCAAGAGTATCTTATGATGTCAAGATCTCTGTAGTTCTTATCCCTACAACATGTAGAGTGCTAAATTTCAAAATACACACACTATTTTGTAGATATGGTTTTCTTTTCCCCAATGGTGGTGATTAATGATAAGTTAAATCATAAAAGTACCATCACGGTTATTGACTAGACATTTGACTATAGTTATTTATTTAGAATATTTGAACATATTGTGAGAGAATATACATGGATGTGATGGATAAGATGGATATGGTATGAAATATTAGCTATTTATTCTTATATATTCCACTAATCTTCTGTTTTTGTGGAATATATGAATGGAATAAGTTGAGTAATAGTCATATGGCTAGTGAGGATTGTTCACAAGAATAGGAATTTTCCATACCATTGGTACCATCAAACTATATTTCCCTTTCTTTCAATCCCTGTGTAAATGTAGGGCACTCTACAAGTACTTATCATTTAATATTGAGGACATGTAATTGTTGTGGACATGTGGTCCATTTATATAGTTTTTTATAGCCTATGTTTATACCCAATTTAATTTAGGGGTCTCAATATCCATAAGTCAATACAACACAGTGGAATCTTTAAGGTCTATATGGATCAATAACTAGGCTTCTGAAGAGAGGTTCCTTTATGTAGTGGATGAGTTTCTAACCAAATATGACATGGTAAAATGAATGTGAGAAGTACCATTTTGGTTGATGCTTTTATAGAAACTAAATTATTATGTTCTAATACAATACATGTTTTTATATCTTCCTATTTTTCTACTGTGTAGTAACACCCAATTCAACCAATTTCCTTTGTTATGGATTTCTTTTATTTCTATTAAAACGTAGAATGTGGAAGGTTATTAATTTTTTTGTGTTTTGCATAAAAAGTGGACATGTATTCAGTTATTGTATTCCAAGTTCTAAATATGGATTTACCTAACATCATCATTATGATAGAAAAGCTAGTACATCAACTTTTTTGGATTGATTTTCATCATCTATATGTTTTTTACATTACTACATATGAGGGGGTCTGAGGAATTCATTGGAAAGATAAATCTATGTTTTTTCTTGCATTACGTTCTCAACCCAAACATATGATTCTCTTTTCTTCCTTTTCAGTTGTACTTGATGATGTTTCTTCTCTTGGTAACCATCCAAGGATTAATATGGAATTTCTTGTGGTCTTACAAGATGAAATTTCCATTAACCATTCCTAGAGTGAGAAAGAATTCATGATTGATCTAGAACTAGGTACACATCTATTCTCAATTCCCACTTATCTAAAATATTATACTGAGCTGAAATATCTCATGATATTATTTGATGATCTGATAGAGAATGATTTTATTTTTAATAGTGTTTTACCCTATGAATCCCCCATGCACTTTTCATTGAAGGTTGATGTTTCACTTATTTTTGTAATTCAATATAAGATGTTTACCAGGATCATGTTTTTGAATAAGAACCATTTTTCATTATGTTGATGACTAGTTTGATTATTTAATGGGGGTGAAGTTCCTGTTGAATATTAAAATTTTTCTTGTTTATTATCCCCTTAGGGATTAGTAGTATGATAATCTGAATAATAATTTCCATATAATATATATCCTTTATGAATATATTTTAACTAATTTTGGTATATGTTACACTTATTTCTTTATTATTTATTTGATTCACATAATATTCCATCAATATCCTGACCGCATTTTCCTTATAAAAATTGAAAAAATTATTTTTTATCCAAGATCATCATTTGATAAAGAGCCCCATTTGAATATAAAATTGTATTTGATATGTAGTCAATGAATTTATGGGAATAATTTTAAATGATATTTTTTTAAATAAGATATAATTTTCATTGGAAAAAAGATTTCATCAAATGGAATGTTTGTTGGTCATGAGAAAGTGATGTGTCTTTTTTAGTTGGAAAAGCCATAGAATATCATTATGTTAGTGATTTTCCTAGGTATAAATGGATATTTTTAGTTTTTCATCAATGATTTTTAAAATATAGAATCACCATGGACTATTTACTACATTAATGGGGGATATTTCCATGGGATAAAAAGTGATATACATATTTTGATGAGGTGAAAATATATTGATATCAACAAAAATTTTGATATTACATGAGTGAAAATTTGGTATGTGTTAAATTTTAATTCATAGGGTTCAGGTCAGGTATGGATTCATATATAGAATGATCATGTTATGGCCCATGGTTCAAATTGACTTTTGTTACATCGGTAAAAATACCCTCACCTCGATTTAGAGATTTTTTTGACATTATGAAAGTGATTAAATGTTGGATGAACTATATGATTTGGAGAGGTTCAGAGTATTTACTAATAATAATATTTTGATATATATAATTCCAAGATATACATGAAACTAGATAGATGTTATTTGTGTAATACCAACATACATTTTACGTTGACAATCCCTACAATCTGGGGAAAGAGTGTTTTGTCTCAAATACTCTGAGTTCGAATGTTCCACCACATGTTATTTTGGAGTCCAAGTAGGTGTTGAAAAGAATGGGTATATTTAATTAGTTTCATCTATATGTTCATGAGAATGATTTAGGTTCGGTTATCACTAGGTATTAGATATCATCATCTTTAACCGAGTCGCTATTTTTTTGTCTATAACTGGATGATGTGATATGAGGAATCATCGAAACTATTCATTATTGAGATACTATCCCTAGTTGGAAAATCCCCTCTAGTGGTATTATGAAATTCATGATTTTGTTTTTTATCTGAAAATCTGGGAAGAGATCAATGATTAATTATATTCTAGGATCATCAATGTAATGTTCACATAGTTCTATGAATATGTATTATAAAATGGGAAGACATCTTAGGTGGCTTGGTATGATGTGATAAATTGTTTATTGGATGTAACATTAGTACACAATGAAGTAACAAAAATATAGAGTACTAGATACCTTATAGTATTCATCAACCACATAAAGTGTTATTGTGGGAATTTAATGTGTTTTCCATGGATTTCATTGTTGAATTATGAAAAATTCAATGAGGGAAAAATGATTTTGGGTAGTGATTTATTGGTTGATGATGTCTTCTGATTTTAATCCAATAAAGGAAAAAACAATCATTTAATAACAATATACGATGTATGAGTATAATATTGTGATGTATCATGGGGATTACTCAACCGACATGAAGAACCTACATGATAAATTATTTTAACAATAAATTTGACTCTATTGATGATTATCATTTTTGTGTAATAATTTTTTTGGTTCCGAAATTAGACCAAATACATTGTAATTAGTTGTGTACAAAATATGAACGGTTCTAATTTTTCAAACACTTAATAATAAGGTAGAGAAAATATTTTATTTGAAAATATGTTTTCGAACTCAGGTTTTTATTTCTATAAGAATAGAATTCATAATGATGTAGTATAAAATTTCTCATTAATGTGACATTAGAATTTATAAATTTTTAAAATGTTCTAAAATATATCATATAGTGATTTTATGATCAAGTAGTTCACTGAGATATGGAAACATACTCATGATAAATGATTTTAATGAATTAAATGAATCATATTGATTATTTCTGTTCCAGAATTATCAGAATCAAAAGTGGAAATATGTTATAATGATTAAATTTCATGAGGTATGAATAATTTTAATGTTGTAGAGTAAATAATTACATCATAATGAGAAGAGAAAAAAACAGAAATCTTAATGAACTGAGAATGAAATAGAAATCAAAATTTTTTGTGAAGGAAACATAAATCATATGGTGTTGAGAAAGAAACAATAACTGTGATGATCTCAGAAGGAAATCAATTAATTATTAAATGAAATGGGAAAAAAATTCCTAATGATTTAGTAAGGATAAAAATTGATGATGCGGTAAGAAGAAAAATATAATAATAATGAGGTTAAATTTAAACATTTAATAATGGTTTAAAAATGTAACATACATTTAATGAGATAAGAATGAAAAAATTCGTAATGATCTGATGGCAATTAAGTTCCAAACATAAGAGTTTAAATTTATTATGAAGAGTTTAATTGGTTAAAATTGGTATTCATTTTTTCATAAATCATAGATAAAGCAAAGGTGTATTAAAGAAGTAAATGTTAATGTTTAAATATAATTTTTTTAGTTATTTTTGTATTTTGAAGAAGTGGTAAATATTTTCACATTTCCCTATTTTTTTTTCTATGTCACATGTCCTTCATTCATTGTAACAGTAAATCCATTAGAAAAGGTGGAGTGATAAAATTATTCTAGTGAATGTCCTTTCCAGACTGAGTTCTTAGATGAAGATAACCCACATAAATTTTTATTTTACAAGATAATAGAATCGTATTCTGAAACATCATATTGAGTCATTCATATTGAGTTAATTAGATTAAATATGATTGTAATAATAATTTGACCAGAGTATCAATTTTTCATATTGATAATGGTTTTTTCATGTTCCGTCCATCTTATTTCAGTCAATAAGACTAAGGAATATCAGTCTATGTGTTTGATACGGATTTTGAAAGAGTATTTTGTGTAGGGGACAATCATATTGACATCTTGGAGTAGAAAAAGTAGGATCCTTCCATATCCGTTTGAGGATTTAGTCTGATCAATTATTGATATATTTTTTAAAATATTATTTATTTTGTTTTTTGCATGATTTGGTTTGTATGAATCTTTGTAAACTGATAAGAGTGTCTATAATTTATCAAATTGGGATTTTGAAGGTGTCTAATAAAGTTTTTCAGATGTTGAATTCATGTATTTATAAAATTTAATGTTTTATATACCCACATGAGTGGCTATTTAAGGGATGTAGTTTCTTATAATGAGGATAAAACGTATAAATAATTTATTATTTACATACATTACTACCTTATCATTCATTAATATTTTAAAAAACATTATAAGGAAATATATGTTAAGTGTTGTCATGGGTTAGGTTTTTAAAAAAGTATTGATATGTATATAAGTAAAAAAATGACCCCCTTCTTTACTACATGTTATTCAATCCATTGTAACTTTAATTTGTTACATTTTATGGTTACCATATTGAATAAATATCATGGATAATATCAATTTTTTTAACATTGGAAGAATTCCTATATTTTATGGTTAAAAAATTTGGACGGAAAAGTGGATGATTATTTATCACATCTCTCGTTGAATGTATATTATGTATTTTGTAACTATTGGTAAATAAATTAATGAGAAAGATAATCCAATGATGATTTATGATAATATAAATATATTAGTTTATCAAATAGATGATATTCTTTACTAATGTCTTTTTCATTGAATTATTTTCATAAGGTTATGGATCTTAATAAAACAATAAGTTTTCCAGACAAGATGGAAATTATTTTCAAATGGAATAATAAAGTGATGGAAAAAAAATTTAAATCTAGAACATTAAGTAAAAATACATCATAATGAGATATGAGGAATCATTTTATGAATAAATTTACTGAATAAATGAAATATTTTTCAACATGAGGGGATTTATGGATGTCTTGTAAGAGTATATAATTGTGAATAATCTTATTTGGAACATCCGAGACATGCCTGATTCTAATATTTCCTCTCTAGAATATAATTATACTTTATCCCTTTATAAATTTCATTAATTTTTTTATTGATAATGAAATGATAAATGATCCATTTCTATCAAAGGTGATGAATGATGAACTTTATTTTGAAGCAATAATAAAGATAAAAAACCATGACCTAGAAATATCCAAATGCCATGAATCAAAAGATAATGTTGAAGATGAGGTAAATGATAATATTATGTCTATTGTCTCTTAAAACATTTTGAGTGTAAGAGGAAAATATAGAGGTAAAATTATTCTAAATACATTTATTTGTGTAATATAATGACACTTTTTGATGAATTCCTGAAGATGAATGTTGGAGAACATCTAGATTATTCTGATTAAAAACCAAGATGAAATTAGTAGATCAAAAATGATAAAGAAGAAAATTTATCCAAAAAAATTTAAGAGGATGTTTATTAGAAACATAATATATACATTAAGTAAAAATGTTGAATCTGAATCAACTAACAAAAATTATAATGAGTATGAATGTTACAAAATATTCAGAAACATTATTGTAAAAAATAAGAAACAATATATTCCCCAAAGAGTTGAGAAGGTGGTGAAGAATATTATAGCTACCATTAAATCAGATCTAAAATTGTTACACATCATGAGAAAAAACATTGAAATATAAAATATAGGAATGATGATTAATTTAGAATATTTTTATAATGGAGTAAATTATTTAAATAAGAAGGATGAATAAATTATCATGGAGATTTTATGTTACAAATATAGAATTTATGAACATGTAAATACTGTAGAATATCATAGTAAGATGTAGGAAGATAAATATGTATAATTTAACAAGTTTCAATAAATATTATAGAATCTTAATATACCCCAAGGAAGATGCATGGAAAACTAAAAAAGTATTAGAAGTAATATTTGATACTTATAGAGATTCTAGAAGGGCTTAAAAAGAGAATGAAGTCAAAAATATTCAAAAAAAATTAATGCTTCATCGGATTATTTTGACATTTCTTGTTCTGGAAAACATGTTGGGAAGGATTGTGAAGAGAAAGTATGTTATTATCCTGTCAAATATTCAAGAGTAGAAAACTTACTCAAAAGAAAATATGGTCAACATCATGACTATATTGGAGCAGAAAGAATCCATTGACCTCAAAAAAATTAATTAGATTAAGATATTTATTGAATATACAATCAACATTTTATTTCTATTTCTAATTTTATAGATTTCATGGGAGAAGAGATTATAATTTTTGGAACATAATATCTCTAATATGAATAAGTATTTATAAAATTGGATGAAATAGTGAAAAAATAATGAGTAACATTCCTAGCTTGTAGAATTTTTGAAATAGACAATTCTTAATATGTTTGAATCATTACAATATAAAATCAATTCGAATGATTGAAAGAAGTTAGTGGAAGATGTGATCAGGCTAATCATCAGGCCGAAAGATGCATGACACTCCTTGAAGAACAATTTTTTTTGATATAATGGATAAATAATATGAAAAGAAAAAGGTTTATGAAATAGATACAATGGTAGATATAGCATTGAAATAAAATTATAGGGGAAGACCATGGATACATAATAGTGGTTGATCGTATTATGTGATAGGGAACACAAAAATAGTGAAGCATGTTGGAAGTTTTGATGAGGGAGAGGTAACGTTTGGTAATGATACATCCATAAAAATCGAAGGAATTTGTACGTGTGAGATTGAATCAGAAAAGTTAAATTATACAATTTTTAATTTCTTGATGTGAGAAATCATAACATACATTGTGTAAGTCAAATTTTTGATGATGTAAAATAATTTGTTTTTAGAAAATATTTTTCTATCACCACAATTATGAATGATGTAATAGTTATTATGAATGGAGAAATAACTAGTGAGAATCTATTCTGAATTGAAAATTCAACAATCCATGTTACACGAGTACTGAAGATGGGAAATAATGTAGCATTGTACACTTGGGACCCATGTAAAAATAAATATTGAAATCTGTCTAATGCTGGTGCCTTTAAGAAATTTATAAAATTTAGAAGAAGAGAAGAATAGGTTTTTTAACTTTCCAAAAAGAGAATATAACTATGAAAACTCCAAAATTTATTGATTTTAATTAGTCTTAACATCATGACCATATTCATTCTGATTTTTGTGGGAAGATGAGAAACAATAAAAAAATGAATTGAATAGTTTATCATAATTATTGATGATTACAAAGGGATGTTGAACATGATTCTTATAAAAAAAAGTCATAGTCTTTTGAAATATTTATATTCATCAAACAAGATACTCAAAAACAAATGAGGGTTTTCAAAAAAAAATTGACAATAGTTAATTTTATTGAATTCATAAGAAATAAATTTGAAAATTACCAAATAAATAATTGTATGAAAATAATTATGATGCTCAAAATAATCTAAAACAAAATGTACAAGAATAATTACAGAGTGTAACTTTGGTTGAAATGGGAATAAGTATGATCGAAGAATATAATATCTCATAAAAAAATTAGAGAGTAGTTGTTGGTACTACTATACATGTTAAAAATAGATTCTTATTAAGACCAGAATCCAACATGACTCCTTATGAAATGTTGTATAACAAAAAACATTTGTAGAAAGAGTTCAATATTCATATAATCCATTGTTTTCTCAAAATAAAAAATATTGATTTGGGAATTCTTGATGAGAATAATGATAAAGGATCTTTTATGGGTTATTCACCAAATGGAAGAAGAAACAAATGTTGGAAAAACAATTTACACAATTTTTTAGACTCATATGATGTGAATTTAATTGAAAAAGAAAATTCCCAAAAATGTTATTGAGAATGTAGAGGAGGATAAAATAGATATTTCACACATTTTTCAATGAAATTCAAAACATCCTTATAATTATTCAAAAACTTAATATGATGGGGAAAGATTAGTTGGGAAATAAACCTTGACATTATCTACTCTAGAAAATAATATTAACTCATAAAATATTATTGGAAATCATTAATCTATAGTTTAGAATTAATTCATGTTTATATTAGAAAAGTAGACTTCACTTATCTCAAAATAAGAACATGAATCAATTTTAAAAGAGAATGAACACAATGAATGGGAGATTTATATGAATGAATAGATGGATTAGATTGATAAAAATAAAACATCAGAACTTGTACCTTGTCATGGATATAAAAATGGAATTTTTAGAACGTCAAATTTCAAAATCAAGTATAATGAATATAGATATGTTTCAAGAAAAAATATAGGATTTTTTTAATTATAATACATAGGTGGATGGTGTGAATTTTAATGAATATTTTCCCATATCTCAGTTATAAACTCTTATATTTTTTCATTATATGGCCTTGCATTAGAATTAAAATGTTTACTAGATGAATTTAAATTCAGATTTAATAAATTGTGACATTGAGGACGAACTGTAAAATGAAAAATAATGTGTTTTTTGACCAGAAAATTTGGAAATAACACTTTATAAATTGAATAAATACTATCATCAATTAAAAAAATACCCATATTCATAGAATTCTAAACCTGAAATTTGTTTCAGAATGTTGATCATTTATAATGGATAAATTTATAGAAAGTTATATGTGATTGATGATGACTCTGGAACTCTATTTTTAATTTTTTATATGGATTATATAATTCATTCCTGGGATATAGATAATGTTTATAAAATATTAATATGAAATGAAGATGAATGTTAAAAGTTCATTGTTAGGATAATCATCAATTTTCATTGGATTATAGGTTTAATAAAAGGAAGAATTCATTTTCATATCTCAAGAATGATATTCCATGTAATGTTTAATGAATTTTGGGATGTTATAATCCAATAAAGATTATACATCAATATATATGGACATAATTTTGAGATAATTGTATCCTAAACATGTTAGATTCAAAATATTTTCAGAATCTAATCATAATTTTACTTTATCTAACAATATCAATGCCTGATATTTTTTATAGTGTGACATTAGGTGCTAGATAACAATATTATCTAAAAGAATAAAAATGTGGGTTGAAATGAAGATTCTAAGATATGTCAATGGAATAAAACCACATGGTTTGTTCTACAAATAAAATTTTGAGACTAATTTTCATGGTTATAAAGATGTCAATTGGGTTGAAGAATATAATGGTTGAAAATAAACATCAAGAAAAACATTTTTTGAGTGTAAATTTTCTGTACGATTGCATAGGAAGAAACAATGATTGGTAACATTGAACTCAGATTAATCTGATTATATTACAACTACATAGGATTTTACTCAAATATTTTTGATGAATGTTTGGCTAGAATAATTTTAATTGAATGTTTTTAAACCATTGATTATATTTTATGATAATCATTGTAAAATTTATATTTCTAGAAATCATTCCAACATTCAAGATCAATAAGAATTGAAATAAATTATCACTTTATAATGGATAATGTTTCTTCTAGATATGTAATGATGGAATACATATCAACAATGATTAAAATTACTAATTTTTTATAAAAAATCGTTGTTGAATAACATATTTTTAGAATTTAGGATGTAATTTCATGTTCACCCTACTCCAATGGATTCCTAAACCTCATATGAAATAACCCCCCTCCATGCATCAGATTATGTTGAAAATGGGGAGAGAATATAACAACACTAAAATTTGATATATGATTTTACATATCTTTATTTTATGATTTTTTTTCAGTTAACATATAATAAAGGAGATTAAAATAGAGGTGATAGGAAAAGATAAAAGTGAGGAAAAATTTATCAATATATGGTCATAGAATTTGGATTCCATTGAACGAAATAATTCTTTTATAAAAAATACTTTATCAATATTGTAGTATCATGAAACTATATTTTGATATAAGATATGTTTTGATATATATAAAAAACATGAGTTGTGAAAAAATTATATGAGTCTGAATTTTGTAAACTATTATTGTAAATAAAATACAATGGAAAAAAATGAAGAAACATTGAAATAATTTTTTTAAAACAAGTTTTTTGTATTTTTTACAAGAAACCTATTTTAATAATATTTTTTTGTTATTTTGGAATCAGACCCAGTCCATCATTATGATTTTTTTAATAAATTTGAATGATTCAAATCATTCATGAACAAAACATAAAGGGGTGAAAAGTCATTTTTGTTTTCTAGATACAAGTTTTAGGGCTCAGGTATTGATGATTATAAGAATATAATTTTTAATGATGCATATTTGGTTTGTTGATGATATATAATTCAAGATTTAGAATGGTTTCAATAATTCTTATTAAAATTAAATACTTATTTTGTAATTATGAAATTTTTTATAAATCCAAAAAAAAACTAATGATGAATTATTATTGAATAGGAGGAATAATAATGATTTTTTAGATTCCAAATGTAAAAGACTTAGCTGTTTCGAGATGTTAGAATGTTTAAAGATGACCGGGTTTGAAAAATGTCAAATCTATAGAGTGAAGACTTTAATTTTTAATCAGATGAAAAATAAATTGAAATCATAATGGAAAAAAATAAATAGAAATCATAATGAGATGTGAATGGAAATGAAATCATAATATGTTGTGAAATAAACTGAAATCATGATGTGATGAGAATGAAACATATTAGTAATCATTTGAGAAGGAAATTGATTTTAAATGAGATGAGAAGGAAGAATACTTGTAATGATCTAAGAAATATATTGATTTGTAATGACATGAGAGGGAAGTAGATTGTAATAAGAAAATAAAGAATCATATATGTCATGAGATAAGAAGTAAATAAATTCATAATTTGATGATTATTAATAATACCAAAAAAAAATAATATTCTAGATGTATTATGAATATTTTATGAGGTAGAACATGACATTCCATTTTTCTATATATCTCGATGAAATCAGAGGAGGATTGAAGATGTCAAAGATGAAGTTTTAATGTGAGTACCCTTCAGTGTTTTTAATATTTCATTAAGTGGTTTATGTTTTCAGGTTTCCTAGTTTTTTATAGGTTTTATATAAATATTTTCTCATAAAATTCATTTATTAGAACTGTCATTCAATTTGAAATGATACTGCTCTCAACTATTCAAGTGACTGCCCATTACAGATGTGCAGACAATTACAATTTTTGTTTACTAGATATGAGAATCGTATTATGTAATATTTTATTGAGTTAATCAAATTGAATAAGATTATATTTATAATTTCAGTAGTGTTTGTATTTCTCATATGGTGAAATGGATCATTGTATTGAGTAAAAGGTATATATTCAATCATACTAAGGATGATTTGACAGATTTTTTTAGAATGATTTTAAAAGTGGAGATTGATAATGATAAAATTGTATTAACTTCATCAGAATGATAAAATTGGATCCATCCAATTAAAATAACGGATTCTGACATTTCAATTGTTAATCTCCTCCAATAATGTCTTTATTATTATTTTAGTATTAATTTTTTATGAAACTTGGTAAATTGACAAGAGTCGGTTTAATCGTTCATATCAGGAGATAGAAGTTGTATAATAAGAGTTGGAATATGTTTTTTCATCTATTAACAATAGTGAATTTCTATAGACCCATGGTAGTGGAAATGGAAAGGATCTGGGTTCTCACACTAAGGCAGAACCTCAAAAATCATTTTTTCAAAACTTTCATTCCTAAAAGTTCATGCGTGAATATTTTTAAAATGATTATAAGAAAATAAATACAAACTTTTGGGGGAGATAATATATTTATAACATATTAAAATATACAAAAGAGAACAATAGATCACCCCCTCCAGAGTTTTTATTCGATCCCTTAGATCAACACATTATAGTATATAATGATATTAGGTTTACATCCATATTCTTAATGACTCTCAAAAAGGAGATCGGGACACAGGCCATGTTGAATATGACTTATCTTACCAAGATAGATGTTTAGAATGATCTTTATTTTCCCATCCAAGAAGATATGATCTATTATTGTGTCTTCAATTTCAATGGATCATGTGATATATATCTAAAAATGATGCTTTTTCTTTTAATAACAATTAGTATTATTTTATTTGAATAGAACCCTTAAAGGCCTTGTATGGTTTCCTAAGAAGGTCCCCACATTGCTTGAAAGTGGAAGAAGATTCCATTATTGTAGTATCGAGTCACATTATAAATATATCAATGATGAATCATTATATACATCCATGGATTGAAATATATCAGAGTGAACTGAAATTATATAAGGATCCTTAAAATAGTCATTCAGAGTTTTACATTGGTGTCCACAATTTCATGATTTTTTGTTATATATTGTGTCATCATTATCTTAGGAAACATGGGAATATATATTTAAGATATATTCAACCATTATTAGGTCACATAGTGTATCATGAATGATACATATTGTTTATAATTTCCTTCTTTGTTGATAAGATTTTATGTCTTTTTCTACATATATCAGCTCAAGAAAAACCACCATGGTCATTTAGATGTTATATTATGGGTAGAAACTATGTGGGATCTATGTGATTAAGTTGTGGGGAAACTAATAGAGATCATGTATTCACATAATATTATATTTTATGTGAGTTATAATCTATTATTAAATGCGTTTTGGATTCATATATAAGTCACCCATGTTTTTGGGAGCATAAATTGCAGTGATGAAATAGTGACCTCAGGTATTTTCAATGAATTATTCTTCTAAATGGAATCAATTGAATTTAATGTTTTATGGTTTTAATATTTTAGAACATCAGTTAAAAGTGTGACCACTTTTCATGTCTAAGAAGTATTTCATTCGGTTCCAAGAGAATTCAGATAGAACCAAGAATTTATTCCTATTAAATAAGTTAGTCACTGAATAAAAAAATATTCACACTATTAATGCATCATACATGATGTTAATCTATTTTTTTTAGTATTAATTAATTTTTTATAATTGAAAACATTTAATGTTTTGCAACTATATTACTTTATCAAATAGTTCCTTGATATCATCTTAACATAAGGGGACCTCTTTTTCTTTGTACATGCAACCACATGTCTTCATGTTGTTAATAAATGATTCAATACAAGATTTTAATTTTTCCCAAGTTGTTTTTATATGATTATTGACTAAATCCTAACATACTAATAAATTTCCCTAACTCAAACCAGAAGTATCCAAAAAAATTTGGGTTATTCCAATCCCTAAAGATCCCACTATTTGGTCCCTTGAAATCTAGCATGTTTGGTTATTTTCTTAAGGTTTTTATGATCAAACACTTTATGTTTTAATTTAGTTATAACATTTTGGGAGATTCATGTTTTATTTATTTAATGTTATTATTGGTACATGATATCAATCAATCATTTAGATATTTTCCTTTTGGGGTTTTTAACCAAAGGTCTACCCATGTATTTGTGTTGGAATGACATGAAAGATACATGAGGTATGTGTTGATCTAATCACCTTTCCATGTTGTTTTTTTATTTGATTCAATTCTATGTTATTAGAATAATTGGAAGCTTTTACATTAATAATCTCTATTTCCCTTATGGAGTGTGCGGATCCAGTTTTTGGGGACATGTGACATTGGTTAAATTTTGGGGGTTCCATCCTTAGCCTATATCTTTTAAACATTAAATTATCTTGTTAAAATAATTTTTTTATAAATTTATATTTTTGATCATGGTATTAACGGATTTATGTATAAAAATTATTTTTAATTAAAGAATTGGTTTTCTGAATTTTTTGTAAATGAATAGATTATTTTTTTAAAAGAATAGTGAAAATGATTTTAATGATAATTTATTTAAAAAAATTGATTATTTGAAATGGTTTTTGAAAATGTGATTAACCCATTTTAAATGATTGATTTATTCAAAAAATATATGCTCTAGGTATCTAGGAAGAATGTTTAATATTAGGCTACATATGTTGATTCGATCATGAGGGTTCACTATTGGGGTGTTCCTCTGTTCCAGAGACCATGTGAACTTGGTAACTTATATTGAAATTATATGGGGTTCACTTATGCATCATTTCCCAACACCATAGTTTATTTATACTATGTAATCAATATTAAATTATTCATTGTTTGTTGAGGTACAAGGTACCTAACAATACTAACCATTGTTTTGAATGTTATGTGTACCACTGTATGTTTTTTTCATAATATTCTGCCATTGATTTATAGTGATAACATAATTGATGAATTTTAATGGAATAATTGGATTGAAACTATTTTACTTCGATTTATTATAACTATTGAAAAATGAGAATATCTAACCATAGATTACTAAAAAATCATTTAACAGTTATCATTCCATATTTAATGTAAATTGATTATATAAGGATAATTATATAAAGGATTGACGTGAAACACCTAGGTGGGATCCTAATAATATTAGTTATCTCACACGCTTCAAATTCCCTTGGGAATGTGTGTACATGGTATTTTATTTTAATTTAAGAAAAGGAAATGTAACACTATGGGGGGCGAGTTTTATGTCTTCTCTGTTAGGAGTCCATTGTTGACTTGGTGGAATATTTTCCAAATATCACATATAGTATATGTTTCTAGTAGTATTACCACATTTTTGTCGTTGGACATAAACCTTGTTGTTTTGTCTTGATACTTTTGGTGAGTACCACAACCTCCCATTATATTATGTTATAAAATTTATTTCTTATATTTTCCATCTACTATTTCTGTCTTCTATGTATATTTTCCATGTCTCTTATTTATGGTTTAGAGAAACCATTCCCTTTGGTTTTTATTGATTACCATGTGAAATTCTCTAGTATATGGGGATTGATAATGTATATCTCATATATAATGAATCTGTTTGAGCAAAAAAAGGGTTATCCCAGGATGGTTAATTACAGCTTCTATACCATTTTTTCGAATAAAACATTAACCACTATCCAATGTACTAGTGTTATATAACAAACCAAAATGTCACATAATCCTAATCCATTCTTATGTATATTGGAAGAACATGAAAATATAATCATTTCATCATATATTAACACATGGAAATGAAAAATGGTTTCATAAATATTTAATCTTCATAAATATAAAACATCGATATAATGATTAAATATGGTATCATTGAATAATATCCCGAGAAAATAATAATTTATATAAAATTATGTTTTCATATATAATAATTTCTATTAAAAGAAAACATTCTTATTTATGGGGAAATAAATCCACATTTTAAATATAAATCATCAATAATATAAAATAAAATGTTTTCCATGAAAATGACCAAGAAAAAATGAAAACAAATCTTTAAATATTAAAGCATTCATGACATTCTAAAATTATATTCATTTTGTTTCCAATAAAATACTTTTATTTTTCACTATTACTATAAAAAAAATTACATTGTTCATAAAAGGAATAAAAAATTACATTCAACAAATTTAAAAAAAGAAAAAAAACATAACCAATATTATAATCTATTGGATAATATTAAAAAACATAAACATTAATAAAGAATATTTTTACATATAATACAATAAATTACAATTCAATTGATAAGTATGGTTAGTTATTAATCAAAATATTATTTCGATATTTTGAGTACATAAATAGATGGAAAATAAATTAAAACTCTTAATACATATAAATAACTAATATAGGTGAATCAATATTTTATTTTGGGGAGATAGATCATATAATATCATCATCCGATATTTAAGCATAAACAATCTCTATAAAAATTATTTGTATCGTAAAATCATTACCTCTACTTTAACATAAAATTTATAACACCTAATATCATATATATATAATTAATTTTTTTTTATAATTTTTATCCTAAAAAATATATATATGTATAATATCATATATTATCTTATCATATAATTTTTATTACCATATATTAATTATTATTTATTAATTTCATTATATTCACATGTTAAGTGTTTTTTTAATAATTTAGTTTGAAAATTAAAATCCTAATAATTTGATGACTTTTACATAATCTATATAATGTTAATAATGATATTTATATCATATATTATAATTATATAAATATTTATATCCATCCATTAATGGTAAAAATAGAATAATGAATTACACTAGTTCTGGACATGGTATTTTTTATATACCCATTAACGTTATTTTTATTTTAAAATGAATATGACGAAATATTGATAGCTAATATTTTATTATTATATAATAAATATTAAGTGTTATTTTTCAAATATTTTTATTAAATACAATATTATAACTAATTATGCAATATGGGGTTGGAAAATGAATAATATATATATGTGAATATATTAATCAACACATACACATGAGTGATAGTATCATTTCAAATTTAATGTAATGATGGTGGGGGAAGGTTAGAAAATATACATAATAACAACCTAATATATTGACGAAACAACATTCATCTTTTTATGATGGATATCAGATGTTTTGGAAAGCTGTATGGAGAAATTATATTGAATGTACTCAATTATGAGTAATTACTCTTCATTGTGATGCCTTTTTTAGCTTACACCGTAAGAAAAAATATTATTATTTTAATGAATAAAAATAAATTTAACCTTCTTCTCTTAATTTTAACCACTTATTGACCCTTTTTATGATCAACGATATATAAATTTTTTTTACTTTAGTGGCCATGAAGGTTACTATAGAAATCTATGCTACCCATAATTAGAAAATTTTCGGTATTATAAACCATATACCATTTACATGTCCTATGATTATATATTTATGAATTTTATATAATTTAATAATATTATATTTAATAGAATATTTCATTAATTTTAGTTTATAGGATATCAACATAGTTTGAATTTAAAAACAAAAAGATATAGATCAAATATGAATAAATTTTTTAAAGACCTCAATAATATGTAATATTTTCCCCAAAATTTCATAGAACACAATAATTAACCAAAACAATATTACTTAAAATATTTTAAAAATTATTTATCTGAATATTATATTATAGGAATGAAATATTATATAGAAATTTATTAATCATTTAAGGTAGGTATTCCATCAATAATAATTAATATGAAAATTACCATATAAAAAAATTCATTTTTGAGTAACTTTTTATAATTTAACAGTTACTCATTTTATAAATATAAAAAATATTATAGTGATTAGCAGATATACTGGGATATTTTTAATTTATTATTTACATTAATAATATTTGGATAATTACCATGAAAATAACTCTATGCTTATATATCATTTAATATCCTTTGAGTATAGTCTAGTTAAAACCATTCTTTATATATAAGGAATATGTAATGTATATTTTTGAATCCCGATAACATTAATTTTTAAGCTTAATTACCTTAGTTACCATTACCAAGGTGAAAATTAATTCAACAAAAATTATTCATAATTAAATTATGAATGTTGACCTGTTTACCAAAATAATACATTATTAATACAAAGATAGATACCATTATTCGTGACTAAATATCTAAAAGTAAAAAACAACGAATTTAAAAAATGTATGAAAAACAAAGTCCAAACAATTTTAAAAAATATATATTATGTATAAAATTGTATTTATTCTTATTCATTTCCTAATAAAATCAATTTAATGAATATTAAAATATTTCATAAAAT
Source organism: Viscum album (assembly GCA_963277665.1). Classification (NCBI taxonomy): domain Eukaryota; kingdom Viridiplantae; phylum Streptophyta; class Magnoliopsida; order Santalales; family Viscaceae; genus Viscum; species Viscum album. The sequence goes on from OY728160.1 coordinate 715,242,924, forward strand.
ATGTAATCGATAAATTTAAATGATATCATTCATCAATATTGAATAATTAAATTTGATAAGATAAACAATAGTTTTAAAATTAAAATAGTTTGTTAGAGAAAATAATTTATTTAGTTCCCAATGAATATATCAAATGGTGATAGATGATTTCATTGTATATGTTAGTAAGAAATGATTCTTTTAAAATTAAATATTCCTATTCAAACTCACCAACCTAATAGAACAATTATAACTATCACATTAAAAAATAACACATTTTTTTAAAAGTATGTGATGTATATAATGAACTATATTCAATATATATTGTTTATTTCAAATAGATACATATAAAATCAAATTTGGTTGAATTATACCCCCATTATTGTCATTTCCAGCTAAAAATTTCACCACTCAGATATAAAAAAATGTAGATATCAATTCATCATCAATCCATGGGGTTATTATATGTCATATTATATTTTTCAATTCCTATAATGAACATTAACTAGGTGAGTAGTCTAATGTTTTTGTCTGTTATCTCCAATATAATGGATTTATAATACTTGTTCCTCATATGAAATATCATTTTCTATTAGTAAAACCGTTGAGTTCACGACATGTGAAGGATCCTGTATTCACATCCTTAGGAGATATATATGGAGCACATCTTGAACATGAGATAGGTTTAATGGAAGCAACATGTGATAACTACATTCCCAACCTGATTAAGAAACTCAAATAGACCACTATATATCTCTAATAACATCTGTAGAAATATATTATCCATAACATTAATTTGATATTTTGAAAATTATAGTATTGATAACATTTCAATCAAAATTTATCTTCCTTTATCAGCAATAAAGTTTATTTTAATGTCCATTGTATTTCCCCTACAATCTCATTTCCAAATCTTGTTCTTTCATAAAATTAATTTCAACACAATTGAGATTTAACATTCATCAAAATATGGCTTTATAAGGAATATTGTGAATGCTCAACATATCCTGTAGGATTTGAATGGTTCCCTAAGATTGACCATATTTTTATGGATGATAAGAAATACTAATGAAAACTCTTAATCCATATCCTTTTTTTGTCATTAGAAAGAAGTTTGAACTGAACATCAGAAATAGTAGGATGTGTAACTCTTTTTAATATATCCATATTCATAATTTATATTTTGTAAAATTGATCAAGGGATAAATATTCCATAATTACTTACTCAGAAATATATCTATTTATGTTTCTATAATACAAATAACCATTTTATTATGTATATATCTTCATAATTTCAGGATTAATATAAAATGAAGGCTTATGAGAATAATCTAAATTATCCTTATTCATGTATTTATTTTATGGGACTGATATTTGGTTCATGTACCTTACAATTCCATCATAATCATTTTTTTACTATAGAACATTTGAAATATTGTTTTTCAAATATATATATATATATATATAATAATTCATGGAGTCTTTAATAATCCCACAGATAGAATGGTGAACACTCATTTGAGTAAGATACGATTTATCCCATTCTTTCAAGAATTCCTGAACCATCCATGGAAAATCCAAAATAAATATATCCCTTTTTGTCCTCAAAATTGTTTATCATACAATATTCCTTCAAATCAGAGCATCAAAAAACAACGTTTCTTCAACACAGTGGTAATATATTGGGTAGTCATAATCATTAATCAACCCGACCCATCTTCTTTGTGGAATGTTGAACTATTTTGGAGTGAATATATATAATAAAATTTAAGGATCAATATATACAAAAAATCATTCATCATAAATATAATTCATTCATATAAAAAATCCAAGGATTATAAATGCTATATCAGGTCATTGAGTCTCATAATTTACTTCATTAAACATAAATTAGTGTTAGGTTTAAAATAACAACATATCATTATGAATGATAACACATCCTAGTCCATCATTTAACGCAACACATTAATTGAAAACACATTAAACTATGTAGAGTAGGTTAAGGATTGTGGTATTGACCATTTATCAAATTATTTACTAGAAATTTTCCTAATATTTATCCGTCCCAATGAATATTAATCCATTATAATTTATCTTATTGAGTGTATTATAAAAATCATATTAATTCATCATAAATGATCAATAATATTTATCCAATTCACTGAAACTATGAATATTAGTCAATGTGGATAATCTATTAAATTTTTTAATATATTTTTTACTTAAGGATCTACTTTTATACCCAATTTTGATATTATATAACCTAAAAATGATACTTTCATCAGCCAAAATACTCACCTGTCAAATTTCACATAGAATTATTCTATCCTTATTGTATATTTTATAATCCTCATGTGATAATAATTCTCATCCAAAACTATGAATATATACTAATACAATATATAATTATTAAAAAAACTAATAGATTTAATCTATAAATACTCTAAATATATTGGGGAAATATTAATAATTAATTGATTACATAAAAATTCATATTAACTGTACCTAATATAAAATAATTTAATATGTTCTTCATAAATTTTTATATTCAATAGATAGTATCCAAATAAATGATAAATATTATAAAAATGGGAGTTCTTCAAAATTCATAAAAAAAATCATCAATATGGGAAAGAGTAAATTTATTCTCTATTGTAATATTGTCATATTTTTGATAACCAATGTAGTGTCTAATTGACTTATAGTTATTATTAAAAAATGGAAAAGGTTCACCCCATAGTGTTTTTCATTGATGAATTATTCCCTTATCATGGATCACATGGTGTTTCTTTTTTTATTCAGTCTCAATTTTTTTAAAATCAATATGGAGTCGTTGAAATGTGTGTAAAAATTACTATGTGTTCAAAAGAAAACTCAACATCATAATTTTCAAGGAAACCTTGGAATTTATTCCAAAAATACATTACAAAACATGCATAATATATGTATATCATTGAAGTTTATTTTTAGTCAAACAATACGAGATATATACCACATTGAATACAAATGAAGACCCATAAAATATATTTAATTTCCATATAATTTTCATATGTATCTTTCCACACATCATGAATCAATGTTTCATCTATAATATAATATATGACCCACTTCCATGGAAATTTATATGTTCATATTATTAATAATGTTTATCCATGAACAAAATAACATCCAAATCTACTAGAGGGATAAGAACAATATTATAATGATGAGATCATCATACAATTGTGAGATCTAACCTCTAATTTAATTTATAATCATTTAGGTGGGAATTCAGCATATATAAAAGAGTGGGTTGTTCCATAATCATATAAGAAATTAAAAGTTATATAGTGGATGTTATGTATACATTTCTAAACATCATATTAATTACCTATATCTACAATAGTTATCACAATAGATTTGTCATTTTCTTTATACATAATGGGTTGTTGATCCCAATCATCATAATTAACCCTCAAATTCCATCCCTGGAAATCATAAAACTTATACTCTTTACATTTGAAACATTTTAATATGTTTGGTACAATATATGTTGAACACTCTCTATTTAAATAATTTTCTTTGATCATCCCATCACATCAGTTTTACATTGGCCAATGAACATCCTTTCAACACACAAAAATTATTTATATGCCTCCCTATGATTATATCAAATAGGTTTTCTTGTACTCTTCTAGCATAAAGTTAGACCCATCTTCAATTCCCCATGTTTTTTGTTATTATAATATCTTTTTATTTCAAAAAATATTTTTTTAATGAAACCATGATATTGATGAGTTTCTCTAATGTCAATTTTACCTTAATAGCTCATTGAATACTTTAATTATAAATATTTAAGTCCATAAGGTTTAAAACCCTTCATATACGTAATTTTATTCTACACTAGAATTGATATATCTTAATTTTTTGTCAAATGATAATAAAAAAATCATACATCAAATGTTTTCAAAAAATTTACTCATAGGTAATAATGGATTCATCAACATTATTCTTTACATCAATGAATGAATTCGTTTTTTTCCTATGATGAATATGAGGAATATACCTTATGAAATATAACCCTTTGAACCCATCCAAATCCATAGATTCATTTTTTTCATTTTTCCTAATGTTATTGATAATATAAAACCATTTATTTGTATCCCCAACCAAATTATAATAATCCAAGTTGATATATTCATTTTCTAAAAACTGGAGTACAAAAATTATCTATATATTTGTAATGATCCATTTATCATAAACTAATAGATCTAAAGAACCATTAAATGATAGTATATGATTACCCATGAATGAATCAATAGAATTTTGTTCCCTATTTTTTAAATTTTTATGCTCATCACGATTCATGTATTGAGAATATTTCACAAGAATAAAATTGAGATTTTTTATTTTAGATACAATAATTTTAAATTTATATGGTGGTTAATCATTACTTTTTCCATAACATTCCGTATTATTATAATACTTTCTAGATCCAACCATTTAATAAAAAAATTGTTTTGAGGTAATAATCATAATGATAAACTAAATAATTAAGGACCATAATTTTTAGGATTTCTAAATCATGGCACCATTTCAATATATGAAATGATATAATTAACCCATGTAATCCATGATAAAAATTTATTAGAATACTTTATAAGGGTTTATAAAATGACATTGAATTAACCCATTTATTCACCTTAGGAGTTTCTACCCATTTGTATAATAGTAGTTCCACTCAACATGGACTTGTGATAATTGTGATAATACCGAATCCGGCCCAATAATTTTAGTTACACAAAGGTGAATTTTTCCATATCCACATCCACATTCTATATTCCAAGAAAGGATTTAATTTCAAGGAAATTCATACTCATTTAATTAAGATAAAATTTCATGATATAACATACATTTTATTATCCTAAGGGTTATAATTAATGTTTTTCTAACCAATACTCTAAATATTAATAAACAATTCTCTGATAAAAATTTAAGTGACCCAAAAAATCATATTTAAGTACTAAATTATATTATATGAATATAAATAATATATCATTATAATCCACATGAAAACAATCATGAATTACTATATTTGGAATCATGGATACATATACAACAACTATAGAAATGGTCTATATCATCTCCCCCTTATTTTTTTAAATAATAATACACTCTGTAGAATTATAAGAAAATATGTATAAAACAAGATATTAAAATTTTAAAATCAACCCCAATAATTCATAGATCATAACCCTAAATTATATAACTAATCATATAAGTTCATAATAAAAGAAAAAATAGAAAAATCATTGAACTTGTTCAATGAGATCATAATTATGGATTAAGATCATATCATCAAATTTATTCCAAAATGTGTTTCGTAATAATAATCTATAAAATTATCTTTCAATGATACCCAGAAAAGAAGTATTCAAATTTTATCCCTGGTGTGACCACTAATGTATCATATTAAATCATTAGATAACATAATATTTTCCTACTTGTGGGGTCTTAATGGACTCCCATGTACACTCTTTTTGGGTTTGGATAACCTCTCACGTACCCATTGTGGTCATAAACCATTATTGTTTACCAATTACATTGGCATAAACATCCAAATTCATATTTTAATTACTTCCCTATTGTTATATCCAATAATATTTACAATTTTAATGAAAATATCTTAAATGAGAATGAGATCTGGGGCTAGTAAAAATCCTTAACATGGGTTGTTCTTTGGGACATGAGGATTTTAGGGCCCATTCTATATTTCTTCTTTTGATCTACACAAGATTGATTTTGTTGGTATAATGTAGGACTACTGGTTGGGATAGGGTGTTTCTATATATCCATGTGACTTCACATTGATTCATATCCCCAATGTAGATGATCCATCCGCTTGGAAACAATTAGGAAAAATTAGTATGTGTAATTTCAATTATAATAATTTTTTTCTATTGAATTTTATCGATGGATTATGGTATATCTCCCCAATTTGATTTATGATGTGAATTAGGGCATTATATGGGCCTCGTCCACTCAAAAAATTATTGCCTTGTCCTAAGAAATGGTCAAAGACAATAATAATAACATCAAAGGGACTAAAATTTCCATAAAACATGATAAAGATAAATATTAAGATCGTGTTTAGGTTTTCTATATTATTAGAGTCATATGGTTCATGGGATTCTCATAATTAGTTTTTAATATTTTCATAGTATGTATTTTTTCTTTAATGAATTCTATTAGCATCATAGAAAAAACTATGGATTCATAAAATCACCTTGAGGGATACAGAAGGGGGATCCCTTATCTCTCATTATTTTCATTATGATCCATTAAAATTTTAATTGGTATGTGAATAAATGTTACAATTATTGGTGAATTAGGTTATTCTGATGTAGGACTAACCTCAATGGTATTATCCATCATTGTTTTAAAGAATATATTCTCATTAATATCTTTGGAATTAGTATCCCCATATATGATATTAATAAAATTATTGATATTTACAACAAATGGAGTTGTTATCTCACCAAACAAGGTAAGATTTATGTTTATATAACAATGTTATGTTTGGATGGTAAATGTATAAATTTTTTTGAAAGGAGTGGAGTCTCTAGAAGACATTATCCCAACGAATATTTGGGATTGAAAATCTCCAAGGGAAGGATCTATATTCAAAATTTGGATGGAATTATTGATAATATTTACTATCATATCCACAACAAGAAAATTATTTTCCACTATTTTGGGTGAATATTACCATATTCAATAATGTATAAACCTGAATTCCTCTTAAGGTTGTATCACCAATCATTGTTCCCAAGACAATGATTCATAACATTGATAATAATATTTTTAGGTTAATAAGGGATTTACTATGAGATGCGAGGTACCACGAAGCCCTGTTTAGCAGAATGAAATGGGTAGATGGGGATGATGGAATCAACTTGAGATGTGTTACAACACCCATGCAATTCCTTTAGGTTGGACAAGAATTGGATGAAAATGAAGGAAAATTTATATGGGAATGTTTTAAAATGATGTATTATGGAACAAGTGTTTAGGATACTGTAGGAAAATGATCTTTTCTATGCATGATTACATACACTCACTTTCTAAATATTCTACATCACTCAATGTGGATAATGGGAGACAAATATATTATATTCTAGAATGATAAATAGGTAGGGAATGTCTAGGGGTTCCTGGATTCTAGTGCTGGTCATTAACTTTTGTCATGTTATCAGAACCCTCGAAATTAATTGATAGGTTCTCAAATATCATAATAGTGTAACCGTTCAATGAATTTTGATAACTAATTAACGATATAGGATGGTTTTCACATTTTCTTCATATGGTTTGTTTTCTTCAAAACTTATATTAATGTAATCTTTAATAATTCATTGGTCTTCATGCTTGGTTTTTTTGATTAGGGTGCAAAAATATTATTTACAAACTATTAATACTAATTTGGTGAAATCACAATCATGATTTACGCACTAATGAGGGTTTGAGGTGTTAGGAATTATCCATTGTTTCCACGTATAAATACTCTAGAAACCCCAATGACCTAGAAAAATAACAAAATTTCATCAATATAGATGGGAGTCTAGAATTACAAGGATATTTTTTGTTTCAGGTTGTTTGATGTTTAGGGGTTTTCAGTAGATTATATTATTTATTCAGGATTTCAAGGATTGAGTGATAACACTCCAGGGTGCAATGCATAGTCGATGATATTTTTATTGTATGTTGGAGTCTCAAAATCCTTCATGATAAGGCTGGACATGACTGTAACATGACTTTTATTCTATAAATGATGATTAAGTATAATTAAATAGTGGTAGAACTTGATCCTTTACTCAAACATTGTGATCTCTCACATTCCATGAAATGGATAATAGTTAGTAGAGGTAATGGGTTCATGGATCCCAGAAAAATATCGTTAATGTAAATGTGTGATATGGATTCTTATAGAGATATTTCTTAAATTAAAATTCAAATGTTAATGCATGAATGGATACATGTATAGAGGAGGGGTGATCTGCCATTAAAACAACTTGGATAACTTTTAATTAATTTTTTATAATGCACATGTTCACTCCCTCATGGATGAATCAACCACAATGCTCAATAGTGATGGTTTTTTGTCACTCTCATAGTACTTATCTTAATAGGGTGGAAAATAACTCCCCAAGAATACACAACACCATATAGGTTGCTAGATATATACCTTGTGATATCACATTTATTATTAATATGTTTAGTGAGTTTCTCAATAATGTAATGGATCTCACTTATACATAGATATATAACAACTTGGCAACATTTTTCATGGTTTCCTCAACTACTCCAAATATAATGTGTATCATCATTCAAATTTTATGTTATATTCCTTCTAAGTGAATTAATCAATTTTGAAATGATGCCAAAGGACATTAATATTATCAACCTCTAAAAAATTTCCCTGTCATGACTCACATTTACCATTTCAATAAAAAAATTTCTTATTTCTTTATGCCTAATACATTCTTTTTTATTGGTACTTGATCACGAAAATATTTATCATTTAATCATAATGAACCAATAAAAATAAAAACATGTTTGATCTATATAGCACCAATATATCTATAAAACATAATGTTAATGATTCTGTATGGTATCATATAATCATATCTTCAATTAACCATATGTAACATCAAATTATGAATTCATAGATAAACAATTCCTTTCATGGATCACTAAAACATTTCACGTGGACAAATAACATTTAATTAAGAAATTAATTATTAAAAATATATTTTTTTTAAATATTAATGAAAAAATTTATATGAAAATAAACATAGAAACTATAAAATTATTCTTCAAATATTTTAGTAGTTTTGATAACGAGATGTTCTATTCAAGTTGGGAATGTTAAAATAATTATTCATTTCAAATTTTTTGTAAAAATTAGAATGTGTCATATTCATAAAATGAAAACAATATTATAATTATAATGTATTATAAATATTAATTAATGGTTATAAATTTAATCAATAATCCTTTCTATTATTTAGAAACCATTTCCAGAATCTTTTTAAGGGGAATAGAGACATTTATGAAAAATATTTCTAACTAAAGACAGTTGCATGGTCTATATTCCTTAAAAAAATTATTTCTCTATTTTGAATAAAAAATGTGAGGAAAGTGAAAAGAAAAAAAATTTATCTTCCAAAAATAAAAGTAGGATAATAATTGAAATATTATTATAAAAAGTTATATTATATAATTTTATCATGGGAAAAATTTTTATAAACAAACATGGTAAAAAATAGATTATACCATAAAACTCATACCTAAGTTTTGAATTTCTTCAAATGAATTCAAAACTATTGTATAAAAAATTATAATTAATTTTAATTATATTCTATAACCTTATTTATACATATTATATTATATCTTATTATCCTATAAATTTAAATCAGTAATTTTTTAGTAATTCATTATTAAATTCATTGTTTTGAGGTTAAAAATATTTCATTTTTTAAGAATATATCAATTTGGATGTTCTTGTTCTTGTACATTTATAATTATTATATCTTATATAGAATTGTTAATAATGATATTAATAAGAAATATATTTAATATATACATATTTATTATTATCTATAATAGGTAGTGATATAAAATAGAATTACACTATTCATGGATATGGTATTACATATGAACACATGATTTTTTTTCATTTTCTAGAAAAAAATAATGAAATAATAAATAATAAATTTTTATCATTTTATAAAAATTATTAAATATGAAATATTATATTTATTTAAAAATACATTATAATAAAAATCATAATAATTGTGGTAATAATGAAACAAATAGTTCCATAGAGGAAGATGTCCACAAGTACGAAATAGTGATACTTCCATTTGACATATAATTTAATGGAGTTAGAATATGCTTTCTCAATGATTTGAATAATTTTTAAAAATATTTTTTATTGAGATTTCATCATGTTATAATGGGTATACTAGGTATACATAATATTAATGATTAAATAAACTTTAAATAGATCGATTAATAGTTATATCTCTTCATAAAAAACCTCTATTTTTTGTACATAAAGAGTTTAATGGATGGAAATGTTATCAAAAAATTACCTTTAATATGTGGGTAGAGATGAAAAGATGGAATTATAGTAGGTAATAGATGATATAGAACCCTAAAAACTTTTGAATAAAAGAGTGTAAGTGATTCCTTTTTATATGTAATTGGAGGGGCACCATTGGAATTACAAAATGAATAAAATTAAAATATATTTACTTTCAAATTAATTTGGACCAGTATATATATATATATATATATATTTATATTTATATTTTTTACTACCTCATCCACACTTTAGTATCCATTTAATGAATTATATTCGTTGAAATCAACAAAAAAATTATATTCCAAAATTTAGGATTTTGGCTTATTAAAAAATCATATGTAACATTTCAATCAAGACCACATTTAAATTATATGCTTAGTATGGAATATAAGATATCATGAAAAACTAACCTTCATGAAAAAATTAATACAATAGAACATATATAACAAATATAATTGAAATTGTGTATATAATAATAATAATGTATCCATAAATGGAATTTTCCATGAAAAATCCCTTACCTTGATTTCCAGCGAACCCAACCATTCACCAGCATCCGGATGAACACATCTAACATAGTTTATTTATAAAAAGATAGATTATCATTATCTTGAAATGAAATAACATGTGGATATGGGTACATTCCTACATTTATTAAATATGATACTTGGGGTAGGAAAATGTAGTTAAAATAGATAACACTCACCATTGTTCCTCTTCTACAAAATAATTAATCAATGATATGTCACTAAAAATAACTATTATAGAATAATATGGAAATGGATTTGAGTACTTAGTCAGAATATTAAAGATAAATATTGAATATTGTGGGTTCTGTATAGTTAAACCCTATATATATTTAACATTTAGAAATAAAATAGGGGATTCCAAGACATTACAAATTATGTGAGTTTATCCTTGGAATCCTTATATTTATCTTGACATCTTCTCCAAATTAAACCTTCATCTATAGGGTTATCCATGCACTTAATGCTAGTCTTAGGGATTTTACCTTCATGAATAGTGTTCTATAAAAATGTATTGAAATATATTAAATCAAATAGAGAATACATGTTTATAGTCTGATCAAGGATAGGGAATTCATGCATATAGAGTTATAGACTAAATTGGTAAGCATGATACATGCTAAAAAATTATTTTGACTCTTCCAAAGATTATTCAAACACATTAATCAAAAATAATGAAGTTAAAAATGGATAAATTTGATATTTTAAGATGATATATAGACCCCATGATATTCTAGTAGAATCTGGCTTCAAATAATGGCCATTCTATAGTTAAAATAAGTAACATTAATAATGGTAAATGTGTTGTAAATATAAATATTTGTATTGTTATTCCTTACTAGTTAGCCAATATATTTCTCCTATTAGTCCAAAATAATTTTCAATCCACTCTTCATGCTAAATCTATCACTTGGACAATAATTCAAATAATAAAATGAAATTATATTGAAATTACAAGGGAGGAATACCGATATATTATTGTGCGGATAAATCCTAAACCAATAATATTAGACATAAATTATAGTGATATTATTGTCAAAATGATAATTAATTCCCGATACATGGTATATTTCCAACAACAAAAAATGGTATAATTAATATTTCTATTGTTATTCCTTACTAGTTGGCCAATATAGTTCTTCTATTAGTCCAAAATATTTTTTAATCCACTCTTAATGCTAAATCTATCACTTGGACAATAATTCAAATAATCAAATAAAATTATTTTGAAATTACAATGGAGGCATACCAATATATTATTGTGCTGATAAATACTAAACCAATAATATAAGACATATATTATAGTGATATTATTGTTAAATGATAATTAATTCATGATACATGGTATATTCCCAACAACAAAAATTGTATAATTAATAAATCTAAATCTATTTATATCTAAATATAATAGGTTCTATAGAAAATAGAATCATTGGAAAAGAAAAAAAATCCTTTTTGAAAAGCCATGGGGTCACAATATTTTGTATAGAAACTAAATTAGAATGTGAAATTACGTTTTTTTTATGACAACAATAATTATTCTTATAGATCCAATCATCTTCCATTTAACACCATGAATAAGTTATTATGTGTATAAAATATATTATTGATTGTTTTTATTCTTATCAATCCAATGTTTTAAGAGATTAATGAAAATTACATTAAATATTTTATAATCAATATTATTTTAAATGTTTAATATGCATGTATAGTGAAGATGAGGAATCTTAGGTGTGTATCTCTTATAATGAATAATGATAAGAGAGACATCACATGTATCTTAGTAGAAGTGTTCACTATTGATTTATTCACAGATATCCCTACTGAGATCTTGTTTCTTGATATCCCCATGAATAATGTAAAACTTACTAATAAAGAAATCCCGGGATGAGGAATAATCTGAAATTAACCTATGGTTTGATTATAGAATCAGAAAAAATATCTGGATGAGTTTCATGCACAAAACTTGTATTTTTTTAATGGATTTTGTTATATTTATATCTTAAGTCTTCTAGGAGTAATCTCTATAGATGTTTTCAAGATTGGTAGATTGAATCCTATAAAAAAATTTATCTATAAGGACACCAAAATATGGTCTATCTACAAGTAAATAATTTATGTAATATTCTTGTTTAATTTTCATTATTTTATTACCAACGTCGCTTTTTTATTTTATTAACAAATAGTTGTAGATGGATTTACGTCGCATTCAATGGTCCAACATACTCTGGATATATCTCAAGGTTTACATTCATAATCTGTTAACAAATCATATAACATACAACAATTCAATATGAGGAATAAAAAATCATCAATATTATTTTTTTAGTTTATATTCTATGGAGAGAAATAATATTTTTTTACCAACACATTGATTAATGGTAGTTAATTCATGGTTGGAGAACTAATATTTAAGTAAAAAATTATTATTATTTAGATTTATTTTCATGATATCATAGGGTTAGACTAGCTTGAGGCCATCCCATGATTATTACACCCCTAATAATAAATCCTTCTTTGGAATCCATCAGTTGGTGAAGGATGAATTATGAAGTTGACACTAATCTTATCAAAAAGTGAATATGAGTGGAGAGTGTTCTAATTAGGTTCCATATAGGATTTTAACTATGGAATACTGAAATGAAAATTTTTTTTGGATTGGGAAATAATATATTAGGATGAAAATATAGCATATTATAAGGAACATGCCTTAAAAATTATATAAATTTCAATTAAGTAAATAATTCACATTAATGATATTTTTAGGTTTAGAGTTTTAGAAAATTAAGTAATAACAATTACATTACATCTCCAAAATTAAAAAGTAGACACTTCTACCCAGTTTCAAAAAAATTCTCAAAATAAAAACTCGTTAAAAGAAACATGTCTAGTTCCATTTTTTGACATCATGAATTTTCTTGGATCAAATTTTTGACCCTGTTCATCTTTATATAATGTGGAAAACATTTCAAAAACATGGTATGCACATTAAAATATTAGTAAGGGTAATTATATAAGTAAGGTAAAAATTATCCCATAAATAAATTCCAATTAATGAAACCAACAGTTTTCTATCATAACATACCTTATGATATGAAAAGATTTATGAAAAACAAACTAAAATCCTAAATCAAAAAGGAAACTTATAGAATTCATAACATACAGTAATTGTAGTTATCATAGCTACATAGTTAGACACATTTATAATACCCACAATATTATATTCCAAAATTCCCCTAGGAGAAACATTTATGTCTACCTCCGTGAAGTTACCCAATGCATTAGAGAGCTATCTCGGGCACACTCGCCCTTGCGTTATCACGGAACAACTCATAAATGTAAACAATGCCCAAGAACCATAATATATCCATAAAACATAGAAGAAGAATAAAATAAAGATAAAATTTCCACATTCAAATCACAATATATCGTTTCATGATACTGGAATTATCAATTATTTGAAAACCCCATTTTAAAAACCCTTTAAAACATTTATTAAATAGATTTTGGAATCAAAATGTCCCATACCAGTTTGATGATTTTAATGTAATTAAAATTTTAAAACATTAATGTCAATATAAATAAATACTTAAAACCGATATTAAAACATTTAAAGTAATGTGAAATATTTTGAAGAATAAATCATTTAATCAATATTTTAGTTAAGGAGTTTTTAACCAAATGAATGAAGCTTGAATTGAAATAATTGAAGAATAATATTTCATCCAAAAATTTTAATATCATTAGAATAAATTAATTCTTGATAAAATATTCCAAAGGGCAGTATATACACTATATAAAAGTGAATTGGTGTATAAAAAATGAAGTCTCAAGGGAATGTAAATTGTGACAAAATCCCTTATATAGAAAATATCATTATATTAATTTTAAATTAATTACAATGTGTTGAAAATTATAATACACAAAATATTACTGGATATTAATTGTAATATAATTGGAGTAAATTCACAAATTTTCATTGTTAGGCGTAATCAAGAAGTATATGTTCAAAGCAAAGAATTGAAATTAAATTAAGAAGTTCTCTTACAAAAATTTGACAGCCTAACAACATCACTTTAAAAATTAAAAAATGTGTTGATGAGAGAGAAAATAAAATCTCATCACATGGAAATATAATTTAACAAAATATGGATATATAAGAACATGTCCCAACATGAGGTTATGTAAATTAAAATTCATAACAAAGAAGAATCCGTTGACTAAAGCGTACAGTTATAAGGATCCCTTACTTAATTGGTTACTTTGGAAGCATATACACCATGAAGGAAGGATTATACAATGAAGATGTAAATACCCACAAATTAAATTATATTACAAATATAATTAAATCATGGTAATTACATGAACCACAAAAAAGGTAATAGGGGAAAATATAGCATGAATATCACGGAAATAAAAGGGTGATGAAAACCTCTTACCACATTGTTATCAATAGAGTCATATAAAAAAAAGGTAATAACCACAAAATGAATCACATAATACCATGAATATAAATAGAATCATGAAAATACATATCATATGGAAGTACACAATACAAAACATGGAATAAATAAGTGGTGAACAAATGATATCTAACGGAATTAAAAGTGAGATATATAATCCCTTAACTCGTGTCTGACGTGACATGTTTGTTACTCGTTCTTCCTAAATAATAAATGTAAGTTAATTTATACTTCTTTAATAACCATTTTTTAAGTTTATAATTCTTTTTATATCACTTATTTCCATGTTATAATCATTATGTAATAATTTAATTTAACAATGCTCATTTTGTGGATTTTTGGTACTTGAGTCAAAAATGAACACCTTTTAATTACAAGATGTCCATGTTGTCGAGATCCAATTATCTCTATAATGATATTTTGATTTATATATAATATATGTAATATATATCCAGTATATATATATATATAACATTATATAACATTTGTAGATAAGAAATGAAATGCAATGTTCATGGAGACGGTAAGTTGTACGTACGCATGCACGCTACATTCATTTCTATTTCCTATTTCAATTGAATGAAAAGTTGATGATAAATAATTATATAATAATTCTAGTATAATATCATATATAATTTCAATAACTCCATCCTATATGTATCCCACTTACGGTATGAATGATTCCTATAATTTTAATGGGGTGGTAGTCCGCACTTCCTCAAATGAAATTATAGCATTTACTAATAATGGAAACCATAATGGTATGATATAAATTAAAAATATAAAGAAGAATAAAGAAAACACAAGCATAATATATATCATATAAAAACACAGTACCTTCTTAATGACCATTATAAGAGGTGGTTGGAGATAATTAAACAATCATCATTTCATTTGGCGTTAGTTTTCCATCCACAAAAACTATATGTTATTTACCCATTAAATGGGGGTGTGTCTAAGTGTAGTTAGAATCATTCCCATAAAAACATGATACTAAATTTAGGATGCTATTTTTGTTATAAAATAATGGAATAAAAATAGATTAGGGTTTAGAGAAGAAAAATAAAAGAAAAGACCATAAGAGAAAACGTTACATTAAAATCAGGTAACTCCCTTGGGATTGAACAAAAATAATTTCTTGAAGTGCCTTAATCCTATAGTATAGATTTTAAGAGTAGTAGAGGGATTTAGGGAGCTTAAATGGGTATATTTCAGATTTTCTATGTGTCTTGAGATGTGTGAGGAATGGGTTAGAAGTGAGAGCTTTTAATAAGGGGGGATCTTTTGAAAAGTGTAAAAATATTATTTTATTATATAATTATTTTTGGTTTCTAATGGTCCCAAACTCATTATGTTGAAAGATAATATAACTCATGGTCGAAATAAGATCACTCAATAATAATTGGATAGGTTTTGATATTATTTTAATCATAATAATCTTATTTATTTAATAATTTATTAATGAGATAAACACTGCATTATTATTGTGACATAAATAATTTAATTTATTTGATGTCTAAAAATTATAAATAAATACCATGATATAGGAAATATTGTTATCCTTCCAATGAAATTGTATAGTCTAAAATATAAATTATATAAAACCATTAAAAAATTGATTTAATAAATGATATTTTGTATGTCATTTTTTCCTTTACATTATGTTTATTAAAATTAGGCGTCATTATCACTCTTATGTGGCTCCATGGATTCCCAAAATAGACTGAGTGATGTCCATGGTTGGAAGTGACTCATCCAATAAGTTTAGGACAAGTGTTAAGGAAAATATTGTATTATTATTATATTCTTTTTGCTTTGAATTGACCTATTTACCTTTAACCACGGTAAATAAAAGTCAAAAGTATTTATTCACGAAAAATTATTTTCATCATATTAAACCAATGTTTATATTATAATAATCATCATATATGTAGGATTTTTGAATTTAAATTCACAGAAGTGGTAAAATTTAATTTAAATGAAAATTTCAGTTTTTTTAACTACTTAGTGGTATAAATATTCATAAAAAATAGATGTTTTTGAGAAAAATAAACAAAATTCAGAGTAAGCTATATTGGATATTCGGAATTCAAAAATGATGTCTATATTAAAAAATTATAAACGTAGAAGTTGTACTAATTAATTTAAAATTAATTCATGTAGTCAAAACAAAAACCATGTTTTTTGACTGAAAATAGTTTTTTTATTATTATACAAACACTTTTAAGGAAAAATTGAGAAACCATACATGACCTCACGAAATCTCCAATTCACCACTTCACCATATGAAAATGGTGTTTTTTATGAAATAATAACTATCCAATGATTTGACACTTGTTTATGCCCAATTTCAATGGGAAATTTCATTCAATAGGCAACATTGGATTAAATGGAAAAATATAATATAATTAAACATTAAAACCCTTTAAAAATATAATCTACCCATAGAAATAAGTATTATTAAAAGTCATTTTTAATTAAAATAAAATATTATTCACTATTCATTAAAAATGTATTTTTTTAGAAAATTGCCAAAAATTCACCCAAAGTAAATTTTGATGTCCTAATTGTAATGAATTTTTTTAAAAAAATAAAACATATAAAAGTGACCAAAAATATATTTAAAGATGGTTCACCATTAAAAGGTGGTAGATCGACCTTTTATGGTATATTATATTATTTATTCTTTAAATTAGATTCATTATAATTTTAAGCATCTAACATTTATTGGATAAATGTAAAAACATATAACTAACCTGTATAATCATATTTTAGTTATTTCCATTCATTCCCTCAATTACAATGTCAAGGAAATAAATACCATTTAAAATAACAATATAGTATCATTTTTTCATATAACTCAACATAGTGTGAAATGTATGATTTCAAAGAAACCTGTTGTAGTGTATCAGTTATGAAATCAAACATAATATCCCATTTAATGTAAAATAAATATTAAATTCAAAAATATTAATAAATATTAAAATGTTATATTTTTTATTTACCTAGGATGTTACATCCTCCCCCCCACCCCTTTAAGAATTGTGTCCTTGTAATTTTAAAATTGGGCTTTGAAACTTCATTTAAAGCGGCTCTTTAGAAAAATAGTAAATAAAAATATCACATTAATAGAATGAAATATAACAACCAACGTCACCTGAGATAACCCAAATGTAAATTCCATGAAATCATGGATATGGATGAGAAACTACTTGTCATGTTCTGATACGTAGTGATAGAAAAAATGATTAGTAGAAAGATGACAATAATAAAACCACAAATTTGTTATGGGTTAAATAGATATTTGTTTCCAAATAGAAAAAGTAAAGGGAAATCATTTTTTATGTTCCTTTTTATAATGTTGGATAATTTATTTATTAGATTGAATATGAATACATGAAAAATTACTAACTTCACATGAAGACTTTAATAATTTACAAAATATCTATAACCAACTCATCTTTTCTCCAAACAATGAGTATTCAAGATGACTTGGTCGCATAAAAAGTTATAAAATAAACATGTAGTGTATCAAAAAATCTAAAAGAAAACTATATATTTCTATTTTCTATTGACATCAACCAAATCCAAAATTAGTTAGTACACGATTAGATAATCCCCAAAATGTTAATAATTAAAAAAATACTACTCTTAATCTCTAAAATTCAACAAATAATACCCAGCGTTCAACAAAGACCATTAAATATACAGTTGTCCATAAAATAATTAAATGTAATCCAAACTAAGATTTAATCCCATAATTCAAAAGGATTTGATCACATAGTCTTCCTGAAAAATCTTAACATTTCGCTCTAAAATCATCGACTACTCTTAATGTCTAATACTGGAAAGTAATTAACCCAATCACATATTCTATATCATAGGTTAATAATTTCCCTCATTAATTTAAATAACATTATGTCCAGAATAAAAACATATATTCCTCTAAAATAATCATTCAACAATTACTCCAAAAATTTATATCATACCTCGCATTTTCATCCCATAAAATAATAACTTGTAATTACCGTTAAAACAAAAGATCATATAAAACCCAAAGATTTTTTTTTATGTTCTCACAAGAAAAGATAAATATTTATTGAATGAATTTTTATCACATGGAACATCATGGTTACACATACTCGAAATTTTTTTCCATTGTAATCACATCATCAGTAGATCCTCAATACTTGTAAGAATTTCATCATTCTAAAATGTACCATAACTCTTAAATCCCATATATGTAGACTATTTACTAATTCAACGTTCTCCATGACCCATTAAAAATTATTTACGTAGTTATTCTGATATACTTTTTTCCTACAAACAATATGAGGAATCATATCCTATGATTCAATAATATCAAAACATATGCAAATAAATAATTCATACCTTTCATTGGTCATGTGAGTTTCTTCATCATCAATTGGAATGGAATTATGAATTGATACAAATATATTTGTACGATCCTGCTGATCCCAATCCAAAACCTTCTACGTAGGATATGTATTTATATAATGGCAATGAGAACCACATTTAAAACATTCAATTGATCCATCACAAAGTACCTCATTCCCTTTTCTAGAGTTATCTAGATGCTTCCATTTTCCATGTGAGTTTCTTGCTTTATGACCTTCATTCCAACATCTATATCATCTTCTCGTCCCTTTGAATCATTTTTAGGCGTATATTTCCACAACCTTGACACATAGGATTTTGAACAAAAATACCTTTATGATTATTACCTAAACTTCCCTTGGTATTTGTTTCTTGCATATATAATACCTTATTAAACTAACTATAGATATGGTTGTCAATCATGACTCTAGATAGTTGGTTGTGAATAACCCAAGAGTTGTCATTGAATCACCCATTTCATTCAATTTCTCATTCAGAAAACAATAAATGTTTTTGTCATATCCACTGTTACTTTGGTTCCTGCTAGACCCAACCATTTACTAAAACCCAAAATTGCATTGTGAGTGTATTAGTAAAATCATTATATAATATCTTTTAGGGAAGGTAAATAATAATATATACTTATTTATGATATCTGAAACTCATTCACTTTATGTATAATAATAATGAATCTTTCAAAAAATTTAACCATTATGTTAATGTTACTTATACTTAAAGAACACCCTAACCTCTAAAGATATATAAACCGACCTCTAATACCAACTATAAAGACCCAGCCATAAACATTACATATTATTGAATTAAATGAATAATTCACATTGAGGATATTATTTGGATAGGTTTTTTAGATAATTATTCCAAGACAACTATATTACATCTAAAAATATATAAATAAGACACTTCTACTCAATTTCCAATTTTTTCACAAAATATAAACCTGTAAAAATCATGTATAATTACATGTTTTAGAAAGAATGACTTATCCTTGATCTAATCTTTGATCTTATTTATCTTTAATTCATGTGGAAAAAATTTCGAAAACATTAGATGAGCATAAAAATCTCATTATGGATTATAATATAAGAAAGGAAAACATCAACCCGTTAATAAATTAAAATCAATGAAACCAATACTTTTCAATCATAACATACCATATGAAATCATAAGATTTATGAATAACATAGAAAAACCATAAATCATAAAGGTAACTTATGGTATTCATAACATAATTACATTTTAGTTGTCACAACTACATAGGGAGTCACATTTGGAATACTTATCCCAATATATTCCTTAAATCTCGTAGGAGAAATATTAATGTCTTCCTCCATTATGTTACCCAATGCATTAGAGAGCTATCTCAGGCTCACTCGACCTAGGTTTATCAAAAAACCACCCATATACGTAAAAAATTCCCACTGACCATAATATATTCGTTACACATAATAAAAGAATAATATTAAGATAAAATTTATACATTCCAATAAAAATATATCATTTCAATATATTTACATAATAAATGCTATTTCAAAACCATTTAAAATATTTCAAAAGAATATTTTTAATCACAGTGTACTATGCCACATTGAATATTTTAAATTAATTATCATTTTAATATATTAATGTCCATATAAATAAATACTTAAAACCATTTTTAAAACATGGAAATCAAGGAAAAATATATTGAAGAATAATTAATTAAAACAATATATTAGTTAAAGAGTTCATAACCAAATTGGAGATTCTTGAATACAAATAATTGAGTAATAAAATTTCATCAATACATTATAATATCTATAGAATAAAGGTATTCAAGATATGATATTCCAAATAATAGTATATACACCATATAAATATGAATTGGTGCATAACAACAATGAAGTATCAAGGGAATGTAAATTGAGACGAAATATCTCACAAAGAAAGCATCTTTAGATTATGTATAAATTAATTAAAAAATAATATGTGAAAAATAAGAATACACCCAATATATGTGGATATAATGTGTAACATAATTAGAGGAAATTCACACATATTCATAGTACGAAAAAAATCCAAAAGTAGAAGATTATCCCAAATAATTGAAATTGTTTTAAGAAGTTCTCTTACAAGTATTTGACAGCCTATCAATGTCATGTTAAAAATTAGAAAATCAATTGATGAGGGGGAAACAAATTTATCATCATCTAGAAATAAAATTTACCAAAATAATGATATACAAGAACATATCCAAACATATGATAATGTAAATTAAAATACATAACAAATAAAGATATTTGACTAAATAGTACGGTGAAAGGTTCCGTTACCGATTTGGTAATATAAGAAACATACACCCCATGAAGTAATGATCATAAAATGAATATGTAAATACACATAAATTAATGTATATTACACAAATTATTCAATCATGGGCAGTAAATTCACCATAGAAATGGATATAGTGGAAAATATAGCATGAATCTCATAGAAGTAAATGTTAGATGAAATCCTATTACCACGTTGTAATCAATAGAGTCGTATGGAAAAATGTTAATAACAACCAAATGAATCACAGAATTCCATGAATATAAAGAGAACCATGATAATATAAATAATATTTTAGTACAAAATACACCACATTCCATAAATAATTGGCGAACAATAGAAATCACATAGAATTGAAATTGAGATAAGAAATTTCTTACCTCGTGTGCAACTAGACCTGTTCATTCCATGTTATTCCTGAATAATTAACATAATTTAATTTATACTTTATAAAGAACCATTTTCATGTTTTTTATTCCTTTAATATAACTTATTACCATGTTATATATATTTTGCAATCATTTATGTTAATAATGGTTGTTTTGTTGATATTTGGTACTTGATTCAAAAATTAATAGCTTATAAATACATGATTTATAGCATCCATCCTTTTTATCACATAAACATTCATTACATTATACAAAACTGAGGATCTTTAAGGTTTAGTGTCTTGGAAACTAAGAACTTAATACATGAAAAAAAATTATTCTTAAACACTTGAAAGGCTTCTCCTTATGTTCATCCTAGGTTCATTAATGCATCTCATAACCTGGGGACATACATCAAATGAAAGGGTGAGCAGAAGGCCCACTAAGGGAAACAAGAGGAACATTTTACATGTGAACTTGAGATACTTCAACAATGTAATGAAAAAGAACATTAATCCATGAGAATGAAATCATGTTGCATATCATAATAAAAATAACATTTTTTATAACTTGAAGATGTGGCCACATCATTTGACATAGAGAATCATGAACATATCACCAAGGTCCATCCCCAAGGTGTCATTTGAAAATTACCAAGGTTATTCACCAAGGTATCTGGAAAATTGTAATCTCTAGTGGTTACATCATTACCCAATGCATTGGAGCGCTATCAGGGAGCACCCTTAAATTTTCCTTTATTATCATGTGAGCCACATATATCATCATCAAAAATTTCATAAATAACCCATATAGCATAAAATAAATGGGTTTCATTTCATAATCATAACGTTTTAAAAACTGCTTTAAAGACATGATCTGAATGTCACTTTAAAACCATAGAAAGGGAAAGCGGGTATAATGTATGTAAATACCAGAATTTCAAATTGAACATTTTGATATATATGTGAATACCCTTGTAGAAATAAGAGCATTGAGTATTCACTTTATAACATAAAATAATTTTGAGAAAAGAGAGAGGCATTTTGAGACGAAAATTCTACAACATAACAGCTATGTTTCGGGGTTTTAGAAAACATTGAAAGGAGAGGGGACATGGGTCAAAATTCATAAATGACCCATATAAATGTAGAGGGACAGAATATAATGGATTTAAGAACATGGTAATTAAATTTGAAAGATATACCATATAAAATGAAAAACATGGAAGTGAGACAAAAATAAGATTTCTCTTATGAAAATTCGGCAGCATAACGGCGTCACATAAACTTCAATAAAAATTGATTTGACAAGATTAAATAGGGTATATCATAATATGATCATAAGAGATCAGTATGATAGATATAGATATCATACCCCCACATAATAAAAAGGAACTTGAAAGACTTGACAAGAAGATAGAACTTGAAAAATGAGAAGGGTGAAAGAATCCTTTAAAAATTCGGCAGCCTAACGGCGTCACTTAAACATTCATAAAACGAAATGATGAGAGTAAGGGGGGATCTCTCATCATATAAATATTAAAAGGTCAGTAAGAGGAATATAAAATAACATCCTCCCACATAAGAACATGGAGCATAAAAGGAATGACATAAAAGAGATTACTTGAAAAGAAAGAGAGAGGGTCAGATCCCTTACCTTAAAACGTAACTCTTAAAACTCAAAGGTTTGGACCTTGAGGGCTTGGGGGAACCTTGGAATGACTCCTTGGGAGGTAAGGAGACGAGATATTCATTGGGGGTGAGTTGGGAGTAAAAACTAAAGGAGTAAAGGGTGGGTCTTTATAGGGAAAGTGAGGGGACAAGGCATTAATGGCCAAGGGACACCTCAAAAGTGCTTTTCTCAAAACCATGTGCTCTCCCATGGAATTTACCATGGAGTTAGGCCACATGGGGCCCCCAATACAATAATTCATCACCTTTGGCCGGCCATCCCTTAAAATGTCTCATGAAATCTTCATGACATAGTTATGAGATCATTAAACATACCGAAACCCTAAAACTGTATTTTTACTATTCACTGAAAATTCAACTTTCTCAGAAAAATCCCAAAATTTCACCTTAACCAAATATCAATGCACTGATTTCAAAATTGAACCCCATTTTATAAAAATAATTTTTTAAATATTTTTAATTTAATTTTTAAATAAATACACTATTCACCGAAAATTCATTTTTTCAGAAAAAATCCCCAAAAATTACCATAACATAATATCGACGCTATGAGTTCAAAAATGAACTCCATTTTAAAAAAATAATTTTCTAAATACTTTCAATTAAATTTTTAATTAAAAACACTATTCACCCGAAAAAACTAATACTTGAATAATAATATATGAAACCGTTATTTAACCATTTTTTTGAATCACATTACTTAATAAAGGTGCCTAGATTATATTAATACTTTCTTTAAGTGAGATTACTAATCCATTTGGTCACATTACTAATCCTAAGCATAAAATCACTATTCATAATTTACTATTCATCAATAATTAAGTTGATCTTATTAGACTCTAAATTTTGTACTGAACATAATTGTAGAAGACCATTTTTTGAAAATCATTACATATTTTTAATTATTTAAGGTTTACATAAACATTTTTTAAAATATCCTTTCTCTAAAATTCACCAAAAATATGCATACTTTATTTATCCGGACATTTAAAAAGTCATAAACATCATTATAAGAAGAAATCCCTATTTTTATTTAAAACAAAGGATTATACAAGGCAGTTACGGTCACCTTACATAGCCCCTTATCACACCAGCATATGACCTAAGTGTAAGGTGTGCTAAGGTGAGAGAATCTAAGGGAGGCTCGACCAACAACACACGAGTAGTATATTCTATCAGTTTGGACTTCTTGTGGAGGAGATCCCATTCTAGCTTCACATGATGTAGTTCTGCCTGGGTTTGGTCTAGAGCAAAGCCTAGCTGTGCTACCTCCTTCCCAAGTTCTGTTAGATGGGCTTCGATCGGTCCAAGACTACTGGGTGAGGCCATCAAATCTTCTTTCTATATTAATTACCCAAGATCACTTGTATTTAGAGACAATAATCAAAACGTTTAGTTTCTAGCAGTCATATTGACCAATGGTCATATAACAGTCAAAACCCAATGGTCTCATTTTAATTATACTCATGTTATCAAATGAAATGGTTTTGTTGAATATAAAATAAAAAAATAAAATAACACAAAAAATCAGGAAACAAGATTTATTCAAAATTTTGGGTCTTTACAATCTTCCCCCCTTAAGAAATTGCGTCCTCACAATTTTTAAAATTAAGTTTTGTAATTTCATTTAAAGTAACACATTGGAAAAGGAGTCAGTAAAAATATTACTTTAAAAGAAAGAAAGAGTACAAAGGTCACCCGAGTTAACCCACACTAGGATTCAATGTAGGAAAACATAGACATGGAGGAGAAAACAAAGGGCCAAGTTCTGAGGGATAGTGATAGAAAACATGATTAGGAGATAGTTAACCATAAGAAAATCCCAAACTTATGATGTGTGTAAACGGTCTATGATTACCTAGTAGGAAACCTAATCCAACAACATTTTTGTTTTACGTTCTTTTTCATAATTTTGAGGAATTCATTTTCTACATAGAACAAAAACATAAGAAAATATACCTACCTTCATGTAGAGTATCATCCTATAATAAGTCTCTACCAAAACTAATCTTTTCTCCAAATGATGAGCATTAAAAACTACTTGGTCTCATCAAAACACAAGAATCATCTTCTAGAGAATCACATAATCCACAAAAGATTAACTATCTATTTCTTCTATCTTTAATCATTATCCCAAAAACAGAAGGGTTAAGGTAAAACAACTCTTCAAAAAGAAATAATCCCATAGGAATGGAAACTACTTTTAAATCTTCAAAGTTCCACGGTACTACCCAGAGTTCATCATAGACCATTCTGTAAATAAATATCCTTAAAATTCCTTAAAATAAACCAAACTAAGATTAAATCCCAAATACAAGAAAGACTCGATAACATAGTCTTCCAAGATAAACCTTATCGTTCATCTCCAAAAAACATCAACCACTCCTAACATCTTATAACAAAAGTAAATAACCTAAACATATTTTCCCAAAGATAGGTCAATCATTTCCATAAGTAACCTATAATACCATAAGTTCTCCTTAAATTAATCGATTCTTCAAAATATAATTCAACCATTATTCCTCAAAGAAAATACCGTAGTAATCTATTTACCTCGATCAAATAGGGTTCCCAAAATAGTTAACGTCTTCCAAAATAATAATAATCATTTAATCCCCTAATCACATTTTTTTAAAGAAGAACAGCTTCACTACATAAACATGTGGTACATAACAATAAATTTCTTCCTTAATGATATTAAATCATCTTAGTTAGTGACTCGATGATCTTTGAAAACATAAAAGATATGCTCATAGAGCACGAACTAAAATATAACATGACATAGACAATTATTGTGAAAAGGTTACATGTACTTCAGTCATCATGATCCATCGCACTGTAAGACTTGCATTGTTCCCTTGTCCTTGAAGATTGTTGATGCTCATCATGCTTATCACCCATTCCAAGAGAGCATTGACTTGGATAATGTCTAACTTCCCCACATTTACAACATCGAAATGTATAAGGCACATTAGATCGAACCTTATCTCTATTCATCACATTATCCATTTTTAAGCAATTGGATACTTTATGCCCTATATTCCCACACATAAAACATCTCCTAGTTCCTTTGTGACATTCTCCTTGGTTCCCCTTTCAACAGTTTTTACACAAAGAAAATCGGGTCTTCTTTCCCTTATCAACATTATCATATGAACATCCTTGAGACTTTGTCTTCTTCTTCCTTGATGAATTTGGGCATTCAACTAGGTACCAATTATTAATTGTGATTTTTGATAGCTAGTTTGGCATAATAACAATATGTTCAACTTTATCTTTTGTCATCTCTGTCACATCAATAGGGAAATCATCACATTTCCTATCACATTGGTTGTTGGGAAATGTTCCTCCATTTCCCTCTATTATCTAAGAAAAGAAAGTATAATTAGGGGCTTGAATACTTAGCTAACAATCATTAAAATGAAACTTTAAGCATAGGAGGGTAAACTAGTAGAAGGAATGTATACCCTAACTTCTGATTCCCTAGGTTCCAATCTAGGTTATCCAAGATCATATCTTCTTATGTGAATCTTTATTTTATTTTATCTTTGTTCCTTTAATAATGGTTCATACTAAGCTTATGAATTTACCAAAGTATATCCCCCAGGAGTGTCGTAACCAAGAGTGCAGCAAGGCCCATTTTCGTGTACCAGTTCCCATTTGAGTCTATCTCAAAGCGGTGTTTTCGGGTTTTACCCCTATGTACATTTGTGCCAGAGCCGCCTCAACCTGCTCGTATCCAGACAGGGATGTATTTTCTTGGTAACCCCTTACTCAATACTCACCAAAATACCATGAAGATTTCCTATATTTAAACATTCTGATAGGGTTCTTCCTAATTTTTTCATATCCAAATTTCCACAAATAACTAAACCATAATTTGATTCCAACTATAGCATCCCACCTTTTTATCACATAAACTTTCATTACATTATACAAAACTGAGGATATTTACGGTTTAGTGTCTTGGAAACCCGGAACTTAATACATGAAACAAATAAAAACATTCTTCTTAAACACTTGAAAGTCTTCTCCTTATGTTAATACTAGGTTCATTACAGCATCTCATAACCTGGGGACATACATCAAAAGAAAGGGTGAGCAGAAGGCCCAGTAAGGGAAACAAGAGGAACATTTTTCATGTGAACTTGAGATACTTCAACAATGTCATGAAAAAGAACATTAAGGCATGAGAAAGAAATCATGTGGCATTTCATAATAAAAATAAATTTTTTCATAACATGAAGATGTGGCTACATAATTTAACATAGACAATCATGAATATCACCAAGGTCCACTCCCAAGGTGTCATTTAAAAATTACCAAGGTTATTCACCATGGTATCGTGAAAATTGTAATCTCTAGTGGTTACATCATTACCCAATGCATTGGAGCGCAATCAGGGCACACCTATAAGTTTTCCATTATTATCATGTAATCCACATATATCATCATCAAAAATTTGATAAATAAACCATATAGAATAAAATAAATGGGTTTCATTTCATAATCATAACATTTTAAAAACTGCTTTAAAGACATGATCTTAATGTCACTTTAAACCCACGGAAAGGGAAAGTGAGTCTCATGTATGTAAATCCCAGAATTTAAAATAAAACATTTTGATATATAAGTGAATAAACTTGTAGAAATAAGATCTTGGAGTATGCATTTTAAATCATAAAATAATTTTGAGAAAAGAGAGAGGCATTTTGAGACAAAAATTCTGCAGGGTAACGACTATGTTTCGGGGTTTTAGAAAACATTGAAAGGAGAGGGGACATGGGTAAAAATTCATAAATGACCCATAAAATAGTAGAGGTACAGAATATAAGGGATTTATGAACATGTTAATGAAATTTGAAATATATACCATATGAAATGGAAAACATGGAAGTG
The DNA here is from genome assembly GCA_963277665.1 of Viscum album. Classification (NCBI taxonomy): domain Eukaryota; kingdom Viridiplantae; phylum Streptophyta; class Magnoliopsida; order Santalales; family Viscaceae; genus Viscum; species Viscum album. The sequence continues at coordinate 715,271,703 of OY728160.1, forward strand.
AGACAAAAATAAGATTTCTCTTATGAAAATTCGGCAGCCTAACAGCGTCACATAAACTTCAATAAAAAATGATTTGACAAGATCAAATAGGGTCTCTCATAATATGATAATATTAGATCAGTATGATAGATATATATATCATACCCCAACATAATAAAAAGGAACATGAAAGACTTGACATGAACATAGAACATGAAAAATGAGAAGGGTGAAAGAATCCTTTAAAAATTTGGCAGCCTAACGGCGTCACTTAAACATTCATAAAATGAAATGATGAGAGTAAGAGGGGATATATCATCATATAAAAATGAAAAGGGAAGTATGAAGAATATAAAATAACATCCTCCCACATAAGAACGTGGAGCATAAAATGAATGACATAAAAGAGATTACTTGAAAAGAAAGAGAGAGGGTCAGATCCCTTACCTTAAAACGTAACTCTTAAAACTCAAAGGTTTGGACCTTGATGGATTGGTGGAACCTTGGGAGGACTCCTTGGGGGGTAAGGAGGCCAGAAATTAGTTGGGGGAGAGTTGTGAGTGAAAACTAAAGGAGTAAAGGGTGGGTATTTATAGGGAAAGTGAGGGGACAAGGCATTAATGGCCAAGTGACACCTCACAAGTGCTTTTCTCAAAACCATGTTCTCTCCCATGGAATTTACCATGAAGTTAGGCCACATGGGGCCCCCAATACAATAATTCATCACCATTGTCAGGCCATCCCTTAAAATATCTCATGAAATCATCATGACACAGATATGAGATCATTAAACATACCGAAACCCTAAAACTGTATTTTTACTATTCACTAAAAATTCAACTTTCTCAGAAAAATCCCAAAATTTCTCCTTAACCAAATATAAATGCTCTAATTTCAAAAATGAAATCCATTTTATAAAAATAATTTTTTAAATATTTTTAATTGAATTTTTAAATAAATACACTATTCACCGAAAAGTCATTTTTTCAGAAAAATCCAAAAAATTACCATAACATAATATTGATGCTCTGAGTTCAAAAATGAACTCCATTTTATAAAAATATTTTTCTAAATATTTTTAATTAAATTTTTAATTAAAAACACTATTCACCCGAAAAAACTAATACTTGAATAATAATATATGATATTGTTATTTAACCATTTTATTAAATCACATTACTTAATCAAGGTGCCTAGATTATATTAATACTTTCTTTAAGTGAGATTACTAATCCATTTGGTCACATTACTAATCCTAAGCATGAAATCACTATTCATAATTTACTATTCATCAAAAATTATGTTGATCTTATTAGACTCTAAATTTCGTACTGAACATAATTGTAGAAGACCATTTTTTGAAAATCTTTACACATTTTTAATTATGTAATGTTTACATAATTTTTTTTTAAAATATCCTTTCTCTAAAATTTACCATAAATATGCATACTATATTTATCCAGACATTTAAAAAGACATAAACATCATTATAAGAAGAAATACCGATTTTCATTTAAAACAAAGGATTACACAAGGAATTTATGGTCACCATACATATCCCCTTATCACACCAGCATATGACCTAAGTGTAAGGTGTGATAAGGTGATAAAATCTGAGGGAGGCTCGGCTAACAACGCACGAGTAGTAATTTCTATCAGTTTGAACTTCTTGCGGAGACGATCCCGTTCTAACTTCACACGATGAAGTTCAGCATGGGTTTGGTCTAGAGCAAAGCCAAGTGGTGCTACCTCCTTCCCAAGTTCTATTAGATGGGTTTCGATCGGTCCAAGACTACTGGGTGAGGCCATCGAATCTTCTTTCTATATTAATTAGCAAAGATTACTTGTATTTAGGGACAATAATCGAAACGTTAAGTTTCTAGCAGTCATATTGACCAATGGTCATATAATAGTCAAAACCCAACGGTCTCATTTTAATTATACTCATGTTATCAAATGAAATAGTTTTGTTGAGTATAAAAAATAAAATAAAATAACACAAAAAATTAGGAAACAAGATTTATTCAATATTTTGGGTCGTTACAATCATCCCCCATTAAGAAATTGCATCCTCGCAATTTCTAAAATTATGTTTTGAAATTTCATTGAATGTCCCACATTGGAAAAGGAGTCAGTAAAACTATTACTTTAAAATAAAGAAAGGGGATTACAAAGGTCACCCAAGTTAACCCACACTAGGATTCCACGTAGGAAAACATGGACATGGAGGAGAAAACAAAGGGTCATGTTCTGAGGGAGGGTGATAGAAAACATGATTAGGAGAAAGTTAACCATAAGAAAATCCCAAAATTATGTTGTGTGTAAACGGTCTTTGATTACCTAGTAGGAAACGTAATCCAACAACATTTTTGTTTTACATTTTTTTTCATAATATTGAGGAATTCATTTACTACATAGAACAAAAACATAAGAAAATATACCTACCTTCATGTAGAGTTTATCCTTTAATAAGTCTCTACCAAAACTAATCTTTTATCCAAATGATGAGCATTCAAAACTACTTGGTCTCATCAAAACACTAGAATCATATTCTAGAGAATTACATAATTCACAAAATATTAACTATCTATTTCTTCTATCTTTAAACAGTATCCCAAAAACAGAAAGGTTAAGGTGAAATAACTCTTCAAAAAGAAATAATCTCATAGGAATGGAAACTACTTTTAAATCTTCAAAGTTCCACGGTACTACCCAGAGATCATCATAGACCATTTTGTAAATAACTATCCATAAAATTCCTTAAAATAATCCAAACTATGATTGAATCCCAAATACAAGAAGGACTCGATAACATAGTATTCCAAGATAATCTTTATCGTTCATCTCCAATCAACATCAACCACTCCTAACATCTTATAAAAAAACTAAATAACCTAAACATATTTTCCCAAACATAGGTCAATCATTTCCATAAGTAACCTATAATACCATAAGTTCACCTTAAATTCATCTATTCTTTAAAATATAAGTCAACCATTACTCCTCAAAGAAAATACTGTAGTAATCTATTTACCTCGATCAAATAGAGTTCCCAAAATAGTTAACGTCTTCCAAAATAATAATCATCTTTTAATCCCCTAATCACATTTTTTTAAAGAATAATAGCTTCACTACATAAACATGTGGTACATAACAATATATGTATTCCTTAATGATATAAAATCATCTTAGGTAGTGACTCGATGATCTTAGAAAACATAAAAGATATGCTTATAGAGCACGAACTAAAATATAACATGACATAGAAAATTATTGCGAAGAAGTTACATGTACTTCAGTCATCATGATACATCACACCATAGGACATGCATTGTTCCCTTGTCCTTGAAGATTTTTGATTCTCATCATGCTTGTCACCCATTCCAAGAGAGAATTGACTTGGATAATGTCTAACATGTCCACATTTACGACATAGAAATGTATAAGGCACATTAGATCGATCCTTATCTCCATTCATCACATTATCCATTTTTTAAAGCAATTCGATACTTTATACCCTATCTTCCCACACTTAAACCATCTCCCAGTTCCTTTGTGACATTCTCCTTGGTGCCCCTTTCCACAGTTTTTGCACAAAGGAAATCGGGTCTTCTTTCCCTTATCAACTTTATCATATGAACATCCTTGAGACTTTGTCTTCTTCTTCCTTGATGAATTTGGGCATTCAACATGGTACCAATTATTAATTGTGATTTTTGATAGCTGGTTTGGCATAATCACAATATGTTCAACTTGATCTTTCGTCATCTCTGCCACATCAATAAGACAATCATCACATTTCCTATCACATTGGTTGTTGGGAAATGTTACTCCATTTCCCTCCATTAACTAAGAAAAGAAAGTATAATTAGGGGCTTGAATACTTAGCTAACAATCATTAAAAGGAAACTTTATGCATAGGAGGATAAACTTGTAGAAGGAAATTATACCCTAACTTGTGACCCCCTAGGATCTAATATAGGTTATCCATGATCATATCTTCTTATGTGAATCTTTATTTTATTTTATCTTTGTTCCTTTAATAATGGTTCATACTAAGCTTATGAATTTACCAGAGCATATCCCCCAGGAGTGTCATAACCAAGAGTGCAGCAACGCCCATTGTCGTGCACCAGTTCCCATTCGAGTCTAGCTCAAAGTGGTGTTTTAAGGTTTTACCCCTTTGTACATCTATTCCAGAGCCGCCTCTACCTGCTCGTATCCAGACATGGATGTATTTTCTTGGTAACCCCTTACTCAATACTCACAAAAATACCAGGAATATTTACTATATTTAAACTTTCTTATAGGGTTCTTCCTAAAGTTTTCAGATCCTAATTTCCACAAATCACTAAACCATCCTTTGATACCAACTACATCATCCCGCCTTTTTATCACATAAACACTCACTACATTATACAGAACTGAGGATCTTTAAGGTTTAGTGTCTTGGAAACTAGGAACTTAATACATGAAACAAATAAAAACATTCTTTTTAAACACTTGAAAGGATTCTCCTTAGGTTCATCCTGGGTTCATTAGTGCATCTCATAACCTGGGGACATACATCAAAAGAAAGGGTGAGAAAAAGGCCTAGTAAGGGAAACAAGAGGAACATTTTACTTGTGAAATTGAGATACTTCAACAATGTCATAAAAATGAACATTAAGGAATGAGAAAGAAATCATGTGCCATATCATAATAAAAATAACATTTTTCATAACTTGAAGATGTGGCTACATCATTTAACATAGACAATCCTGAACATATCACCAAGGTCCATCCCCAAGGTGTCATTTTAAAATTACCAAGGTTATTCACCAAGGTATCGTGAAAATTGTAATCTCTAGTGGTTACATCATTACCCAATTCATTGGAGCGCTATCAGGGTGCACCCTTAAATTTGATTTTATTATCATGTGATCCACATATACCATCATCAAAAATTTCATAAATAACCCATATAGCATAAAATAAATGGGTTTTATTTCATAATCATAAGTTTTTAAAAACTGCTTTAAAGACATGATCTTAATGTCACTTTAATCCCACAGAAAGGGAAAGCGGGTCTCATGTATGTAAATCCCAGAATTTAAAATAGAAAATTTTGATATATATGTGAATACCATTGTTGAAATATGAGCTTTGAGTGTTCACTTTATAACATAAAATAATTTTGGGAAAAGAGAGAGGCATTTTGAGATGAAAATTTTGCAGCATAACGGCTATGTTTCAGGGTTTTAGAAAACTTTGAAAGGAGAGGGGACATGGGTAAAAAAACATAAATGACCCATAAAACAGTAGAGGGACAGAATATAAGAGATTTAAGAACATGGTAATGAAATTTGAGTGATATACCATATGAAATTAAAAACATGGAAGTGAGACAAAAATAAGATTTCTCTTATGAAAATTCGGCAGCCTAACGACCTCACTTAAACTTCAATAAAAAATGATTTGACAAGATCAAATAGAGTCTCTCATAATATTATCATAAGAGATCAGTATGATAGATAGTGATCATACCCCAACATAATAAAAAGTAACTTGAAAGACTTGACATGAAGATAGAACTTGAAAAATGAGAAGGGTGAAAGAATCCTTTAAAAATTCGGCAGCCTAACGACGTCATTTAAACATTCATAAAATGAAATGATGGGAGTAAGAGGGGATCTCTCATCATATAAAAATGAAATGGTCAGAAATAGGAATATAAAATAACATCCTCCCACATAAGAACATGGAGAATAAAAGGAATGACATAAAAGAGATTACTTGAAAAGAAAGAGAGAGGGTCGGATCCCTTACCTTAAAACGTAACTCTTAAAACTCAATGGTTTGGAAATTGAGGGCTTAGGGGAACCTTGGGAGGACTCCTTGTGAGGTAAGGAGACCAGAACATCGTTGGGGTATAGTTGGGAGTGAAAACTAAAGGAGGAAAGGCTGGGTATTTATAGGGAATGTGAGGGGACAAGGCATTAATGGCCAAGGGACACCTCACAAGTGCTTTTCTCAAAACCATGTGCTCTCCCATGGCATTTACCATGGAGTTAGACCACATGGGGCCCCCAATACTATAATTCATCATCTTTGGCCGGCTATACCTTAAAATATCTATTGAAATCATCATGACACTGTTATGAGAACATTAAACATACTGAAACCCTAAAATTGTATTTTTACTATTCACTTAAAATTCAACTTTCTCAGAAAAATCCCAAAATTTCATCTTAACCAAATATCAATGCTCTGATTTCAAAAATGAATTCCATTTTATAAAAAGAATTTTTTAAATATTTGTAATTAAATTTTTAAATAAATACACTATTCACTGAAAATTCATTTTTTCAGAAAATCCCCAAAAATCACCATAACATAATATCGACGCTCTGAGTTCAAAAATGAACTCCATTTTATAAAAATAATTTTCTAAATATAATTAATTAAATTTTTAATTAAAAAACACTATTCACCCGAAAAAACTAATACTTGAATAATAATATATGAAACCGTTATTTAACCATTTTATTGAATCACATTACTTAATCAGGGTGCCTAGATTATATTAATACTTTCTTTAAGTGAGATTACTAATCCATTTGGTTACATTACTAATCCTAAGAATAAAATCACTATTCATAATTTACTATTCATTAAAAATTATGTTGATCTTATTAGACTCTAAATTTCGTACTGAACATTATCGTAGAAGAACATTTTTTTTAAAATGATTACACATTTTTAATTATTTAAGGTTTACATAAATTTTTTTTAAAATATTCTTTCTCAAAAATTCACCAAAAATATGCATAATATATTTATCCGGACATTTAAAAAGTCATAAACATCATTATAAGAAGAAATCCCAATTTTTATTTAAAACAAAGGATTACACAAGGAAGTTACGGTCACCTTATATAGCCCCTTATCACACTAGCATATGACCTATGTGTAAGGTGTGTTATGCTGAGAGAATCTGAGGGAGGCTTGGACAACAACGCACGAGAAGTAATTTCTATCAGTTTGAACTTCTCGCGGAGGCGATCCCGTTCTAGCTTCACACGATGAAGTTCAGCTTGGGTTTGGTCCAGAGCAAAGCCCAGTGGTGCTACCTACTTCCCAAGCTCTGTTAGATGGGCTTCGATCGGTCCAAGACTACTGGGTGAGGCCATCAAATCTTCTTTCTATATTAATTACCCAAGATTACTTGTATTTATAGACAATAATCAAAACGTTTAGTTTCTAGCGGTCATATTGACCAATGGTCATATAACAGTCAAAACCCAATGATATCATTTTAATTATACTCATGTTATCAAATGAAATAGTTTTGTTGAGTATAAAAAAATAAAATAAAATAACACAAAAAATCTGGAAACAAGATTTATTCAAAATTTCGGGTCGTTACATGTTGTCCTTGTGGTCAAGAGTCCATTATCTCCAGAATGATATTCATGATTTAGATATCATATATAACTTATATAACTGTTATACACACACACATATATATATATATTTATTTACATTTATAACTGTACATATCATTTGGAGATATGAAATAAAATGCATCGTTCATGGAGACGATAAGTCGTACATACACATTAACGCTACATTCATTTCTATTTTGTCTTTAAATTGAATGAAAAATAATAATACATAGTTTTATTATAATTGTAGTATTATGTCATATATAATTTCAATAATCTATACTTTATACATCCCATGTATGGAATTAACGATTCGTATCACTTTGAGGGGGAGATAGTCCGCACTCCGTCAAATGAAATTATCGTGTTTACTCATAATGGAACCTGTAAAATAATGATATAAATTAAAAATTCAGAATCATAAAGAATACATAAACATAATATATATCATACAGAAATACAGTTCCATTATAATGGCCACCATAAGAGGCGATAGAAGATAATTGAACAATCATCATTTCATGAGGATTTAGTTTTCCATCAATAGAAACAATACATTATTTACCCATTATATGGATGTGTGTGCATGCATAGTTCAAATACTCATCATAAAGACAACCTAGTATCTTGAGGATTCTGGTGTTGTTAAAAAAGACTATAATAAAAAGAGTTATGGGTTTGAGAATTAAAATATAGATAAGGTCTTATGTGAAAATATTACCTTAAAATCGGGTAACTCTCTTTGGTTTGAACCAATGGAATTTCTTTAAGTGCCTTATTCCTAAGGTAAGGCTTCTAGGGGTAAGAGAGGGATGCATGTTCCATAATTTAAAAGAGTTTGGATGATACAAGGGTCTTGAAAATTAGTAGAAATGGGTTAGAAGGGAAGTCTTTTTTTAAGGGGGAGGAGGGGCTCTTTAGGAAAGTGTGAAAATATTTTTTTTTTACATAATCATTTTCAGTTTCTAAAGGCTGAAATAACATTAAGGATGAAGATAAGATGAATCATGATGGAAATAAAATCACTAAATAAGAATTGGAAAGGTTTGAGATATTATTTTAATCATTATAATCTTATTTAGTTAAATAATTTATTAATGAGGTAAACACATCATTTTTATTGTGTCCGATATAATTTAATTTATTTGATGTCTAAAAATTATAAAAATATACCATGATTTAGGAAATATTTTTATATTTCCAAATTATATTTATAGTCTAAAATATAACTTATATAACCACCACTTGAATAATTATTTAATAAAAGATATGTTTCATGTAATTTTTTCCTTTACTCTATATTAATTAAAATAAAGTGTCATTATCACTATTATGTGTCTCCATGGGGTCCCAAAATAGCCCCAAGGATACCCATGGTCGGCCATAACTCATCCAATAAAATTTGGACTTGTGTGAAGTTAATTTATTATTATTATTATTATCTTTCTACCTTGAATTACCCTATTTACCATTAACCTCGGTAAATAAAAGTCCAAAGTTACTATTCACCAAAAAAAATTCATCTTATTGAACCAAATTTTACTTATTAATAACAACCATGAAATGTCATATTTTCAAAATTCAATTCACAGATGTGGTAAAATTTCATTAAAATGAAAAATTTGGTTTTTAACAACTACTTAGTGGTTTCACTTTTCATCAAAAATTTATGTTTTCTAGAATATTACCAAAAATTAAGCCGAAGTTATATTTGATATTATGAATTAAAAAATAATGTCTATTTAACCAAATACAATACATATATCTTGGATTAATTAATTAAATATTAATTTATTTTGACAAAAAATCATGTTTTTTAAAAATTAATAAATATCAAAAGATTTGACGCTTGTTTATGCCAAATTTCAAAGGGAAATTTCTTCCAATGACCAGTATTGGATTAAATGGTATAAATATAATCTAATTACACTTTAAATACATTTAAAAATATAATCAAGCCTTATAAATAAGTTATATTAAAAGTAAAATTTGAATTATAATACTGTATTTTTCACTATTCATAAAAAAATTAATGTCATCAGAAAAATTCCAAAAAATTACCCAAAGTAAATTTTGACATCCTTATCATAATTAAGAATTGAATTTTGTCAAACAAAAAATATAAAAGTTAAATAAACTATATTTAATGTGGTTTCTCCATCAAAAGGCGGTAAATCGTTGTTTTAATGAATATTATAGAATTTATGCTTTAAATTGGATTCAATCAAGTTTTAAGCCTCTAACTTTTATTGCATAAATGTAGAAACAATTAACTAACGTGTATAATCATACTGTTGTTGGTTCTATTTATTTCCGCCAGTACAACAGCTAGGAATTAACTACCATTTAAAATATCAATATATTATTATTTTTTAGTATTACTCAACGTAGTGTGCATTGTAAGTTTTCAACGAAACCCGTTGTTGAGTATCGTGTACAACATCAAACATTGCATCCCATTTAAAGTAAAATTAATATTTAATTCCAATATATTAATAAATACAAAAATGTTATATTCTTTATTTACCTAGGATGTAACAAATATGGTTTATTATCCAATTATTGTAACATGGATAAATATATCTAGTTAATATAAAGAAAAAATTATTATCAAAGTCCATAAAGTTATTAAAATCAGTTGTAGATATCTTGAATAGAGATATCCCATATTCACATCGATTTATTATGAAAAACATTGAAGGCGTCATTAATGAAACATGATTTTGATCCAATATTGAAGGTATAATGATCTTCTCTTCTAGTGTAGGTTTGGATTACTGGTAAAGCACCATGAATACCACGTCGTGGTTGGGGGTTCAAAAGAAATGGGGTGCAGGATACTATAATAGCACTATAGCGGTACTGTAGTAGGATTGTTGCGGCCACAAGAATATTTCACCAACATCACTATAGTGTTAGTGGGATCCTTATTTGGAAATATAGATGTGGTAGAACCTTATCAAGTACAATAGAAACCTCATTATAATAGAATTACTATTCCCCATAAGGATTTTTAATAAATAATTAAGGCCTTTTGTGCCATTTCATAGGGTTTAATGTTGAATAGGGATTTGAAACATGTAATGGGATCCATTCTCACTAGGCCTATGAGAAATATATTTGATAAATAAGACTTGGGGGGTGGGATATCCTAATGGGGGTATATAGAATGCTTTTCCGACCTATTTTTGTGGTGTGGGTGTGTGTTTATGTGTGAGTTTAAATGAAATTTTATCCCTAATAAAATAATATATAATAATAATGATATTTACAAATTATTTAGGAGTCTATGGATTTAAATTGGACATAATAAAAGGTGTAAAAAAAGAAATATTGTAAATAGTATTCTTAATTATAATTATTTATTATTTGAAAGTAAAAAATCCACATTGTAATTAATTCTCTAGATGATTTAAATATGACACATAGTAAGAATATTTTTTAAATATTTACAATCCGTAAGATTTGATTTTAAATTTTAAAATTATTTTATCATTTTTTCGGGCATTAGAAAATCCTTCATGCTGGGTTTATATTCATTATCCTATTTGAATATTGTTTCACACATTATGATGAACCAATTCCTCATGAATTCAATATTAAAATGGACGTCAAAATTATGAGGGCTTATACGTATTAAATAAAATTCTAATCCATATTTATGTGGATGAGAACACACCTTCCGAAAGGGATTTTTTTTGTAGATTTTGTTTTTAACTAAAATAGTTCATGTGGGTGTATATGTAGAAACATTATACCAATTATTAATCGAAGGTGGTGTAGACTGTTGATGATCAACAAAAATATCTATTTACTAACAGGATTTTTATGTATAACATAAAGGGGATTCAGGTATATGTATATCATAAGTAGGATAATATATAACAGTTAAGGGAATGTGGTTGATTAAAATGAGAAATAAATATGACTACCCAATAATCTTATACTAAGAATGAAAAATTTGGTTATATAATGGGGTAATCAATTCGTAAATCAAAACACATGGTTGAGTGGTGTCTAGAAGTGATAATGTGGGAAATAGTTAATATAGGGGCTTACATGGCCAAGTCATTTTTGCTATGAGTAAGATATAAATACATTAGATAATATAGAAAATGATAAATAATGTCTTGTGAAATAAATCTCATCATCCTCAGTATGAACACTTCCATGGAAACCCAAATGCATGGTATCCAAAGATTGATTGATAAAAATAATATCCTTAATTGATTCTCTTAAAAAAGGACAAGGGATATCTTATAATGGTCCACTTAGATAAGAGACTCTAAAGGAATGAAATAATCCTATGATGACTGAGGGTATGGGATTTAGGGTCTAAATAATATGTGTGGTAGAGAAAATGGTAAATCAAGGGACCTGAGAGGAAGGGAATTAAATTATATTGGATAAAATATAGTGTTAATAAATCATAATATCATGTCATAAAATTACATAACGTAAAAGTAAAATATTTTTAGCCAAGGAGATATTAGAATCAACATGAAACAAGATACATAGTGTAAAATGAATAGAGGCTTCAATCAAAACACATACCCTCAATACCATACTATTATAAATACTTAAAGGGGAATCATCCACATTTATTAAATATAAAAAATCAAATTTCAATACCATTTAAAACTGAATGATTTTGAAACTGGAGAGGTATTCCTTATAGGATAACTCAAAGAACTACATATAGATAATCATGACCATCATGGAGATCGATATAACATAAATAGAGAAAAAAATGATATCTATCAGTCCCATATTTATATAAATTATATTTCAAGAAATCATAAAAAAGATTCAGTTAAGTAAAAAATATGGCTAATAGAAAGGAATGGTTTTGATGGATTGATTAAATGATGGTACACTTGAAGAGATGGTCATCAAGGAAAGACATTGGAACCATTGAAATCAAATTATAATATAAAAAATTAGAAAACTCACTGTATTAAATACATAATTTTATATTGAAATCAATATTCTATGAAGTATCGGTAATGTCGGTGGAGAGGTGGGAACATAAAAAGATTTTGTGGTGGAGATGTAAATATGTTTAAAGCATCATGGGGAAATTATTCCTTAAATGAGTAGATAATATTGATCAAAAATAATGAAGGAATACAATGAATTAGAGGTGAGGTAGATGGAAACATCAGGATACCATAAGATAGTGAGGTAATAGATAGACCCCATGGATCCGATTATAATGGGGGGAGCTGAGAGGAGTATAGAACATAAGGGATACATGGATTGGGTCACCACCCTTAAATGATACAAAGATAATCCCTATGCCCATATTACATTATAATAATTTCAAGAACATAATGGATTTGGTGGTGATTCATTAAATAAATTAGTTTCTGGAATACCTAATTCACTCATCATATAATACCTAACATATTTTATGGAGTTTATACATGATTTATTTATTAATATAAATCATGTGTGGTTATAAATTCGTTTAATACTATAATGTATGTTCTGATTCATTGATTAAAATTTGTATTGTTATTTAATAAAATATAATTATATTTAATCTCTTAATGAATAGGTTGTTTGGTTATTAATGAAATATAGACATTTTTCAATAATTTCTTATATAATAGGCATGGAATGAATGATAAAAGATAATTAATGAAAATTTTATTTTTTAGTTATTATCAATGATTGATATGATTGTATTTTAGGAAATATTTAAGTAGGATTTATAATAGGGTTATTCATGTGTTTATTGTGGTTGAACTATTATGCTGAAGGTGGTGATTATTTTTGGGATTTTTCTGGTTATTATAATGATGTTTTCTTAATGTTTATTGTGTTGGATGGTTTAGTGTTGTGAGATGGAATTTCGAAATGCACAGTAGTATAGACTGAAATATACTACGATTTGAATAACTAAAAAAATAATGAAGTGGTATATATTTTTCTAATTAGAACTATAAATAACTTTTTTGGAATTAATTGACATGGTTTATAAGATATAATTTTTGTGGCTATTATATTACTAAGGGTATCTATCAAATAAGATCAATGGGAAAAATGAATTAAATCTAGATGAATGATAGAAAACCTAAAAGTTGTGGATTTATTCATTGAAAATGTAATCTATTATTGTTTTTATATGTATTGTTTATGGAATTGGTGAATAGGTTAATATTATAAGTGGATAAATTTTATTGGGGAGAAATGGTGATTTTTATGTTTTGTAATAATGTTTTTTAAATAGATCCACATAGATTATAATTATATTAATAATATTATATAATTTAATTTATTGTTATATTTTATATAACCCACATAAATCAATAAAACATACCATCATCCAAATGTGTTTAGATAAGGGTTTATTATATAAATATTATGGTTCGTTAGGAAATATATGGTTCACTACTCCTCCTCCTCTATCTATCATCTAGATGATGTTATTAATTATTTGTTATAGACAGAATTAAATTTTTGGATTGATGTTATGATGATAGGATAATTGTATAGAATAGAGAGGAGTATCTTCTTGATAAGATTTAATCCTAAGATTGACTTTAATTTATCTAACTGATACCAAACTATGATAGGAATGTGATGTGTGGTAATGATTTGGTTTTGAATCATGTGACTATGAATTTATAGGTATGTGATTATGTATCTTATAAATGATATAAATATTTTTTGATATAGTTATTATGTTTTTTAGGGGAGGGTAATTATATAATGATTATTTTTGTGGAAGGGAGTAAAAATAATTGGGGAGGTGTTAGAGAGTATCCTTTTCGCTAAATCCAATGTTCTTAAAATTTAATAGTTTTACATAATAATTGGTGATAGATTATTGGTGAAATTTCATGTTATTATACCTAAATATGTGTGAATTAAACTATTATTTAGCTACTATTGGCATTAGTTTTATTTTTCCACAAATTAATGAGAGGAAATACAGTTTATCATTCTATGTATATAATTATTCGTAGAAAAATATATATAAATCCATTTTATAAGTATATATGAGGGTTTAATAAATTGGTCTATGATTTTTATCATCGATTTTTGAGCTATGGTGGGAGTTTATTCCTTATAGTGTTTTGGTATATCATGGTGGGGAGTTGTATTTTGAGGTTCGTTCCTTGACTATTGGTTTACTATGGGATGTTTTTATTTCATTTTATATTCTGAAATTTATTAGTGGTTAAATTTTTCACTAATATATTGGCGGGAATTCCCATAATTTTCTATGTTTATACCCTCAGTGCTAGTCTCCAACAAATTTTATATTTGAGGATGACGTCAATTGACAACCTCAACCACATTGCATATAGAAAAAGGTTTAATAGTGTATATGATTTATTATATATATCATTACAAATTTATTTATGTCTGAAAATGTATTCTTTAATAATTTTGAACAAATAAATTAGTATTTATAAGGTTTCATGTTTTTGTATACATAATTCCTCAATGTTGGGAAAAACCATGAAATATTTTTATTATACATTTTTATCTATTCTAGAATTACCCAAATTCATTTTTTTCATGGAATATTTGTATTGAAATGATATCCCATTTATTCAAATTTTGTTGGAGAATGATACCTTGGAGTACCAATTCCTATATAATTAATGTCAAATTAAATATGATTTATTTTCATTTTAGATTCGAAATCAATGTTTACTAATAATAAATTCAGTTAAGTATATACACATCCATAATTAGTTGAAGAAGTTAAAATATAGTATAATTATTGAATGTACCTGGCATCTTCAGGACATGAACATAAATATATGACCCCACATGTCACTTATAATACCTTGATTGAATTCCCAACACATGACATGATATTACCCCCTCTAGAATCACTTATTAGACTAATGACTATCACTATATGCCCATATATCCATCCAACATAAAATTGTAATCCAAAAGAGAGAAAAATACTGGCATTTAGAGACAAGAAACAAAATAGAAAGAGACACTCCAGGAACATCAAGAAGAAAAAAGGATCTCATGAACTAGGGAGGCCTGAAGTAGTGGAGACCTAGAGCATCACCTCTGATTATTTTAACCCCCTCCGGATTCAAGAAATTGATCGAAGGGAGGCAAGTGACGTTGGATCCCAATTTTTTCATGGAAGCTAGGTGATATGCAACATTGTTCCCCTCTCTCCAAGTGTTTAGCACACGAACATTGTGATGCGGGTTGCGTCATTTTATAACCATGTGGGATATTGACAATAGAACATGTCCTTTTCCACGTAAAGAATCATGAAGAATCAAAGAATCAGTCTCCGCATGATAAATAGAAATATTCCTCTGATGGCAAAGTGATAACCTTGTAAGCATTGCTCTTTCCTCACCCTGAAGTGAGGTTCTATAACCAAAATGTGCATTTTAGGCCAACACCACACTTCACCTCCAGTCCCGAACCACTCCCCCTACTGTCATCTCGCCAAGCACACAGGAACCATCTGAGTTGATCTTGTAACCGAAAGATGGAGGCCGCCAAAATATCTAATAGTAGTATCATATAGAATATTTTTTCATGTGTTTTATTACATGGTACAGAATCCACCTCATTAAATCCCATTTTCATTATCGGGGACCCTAAATGTAAAAGTATGGAAGTGCCAATACACATCAAGATAGGTATTATTACTGATATCATCTATCAGAACCCAACCATGGTTTCAAAACATAGTTTCATAAAAGCATGCTTCTTGTTTAATTTTGTGATTTCTATCCCCACACAATATAGACCATTAACCTCATGAGTTATATATCATACTAATGAATTAAATCAAAAGTAATATTTTTTTTAATTTAGTAGGATTTGTCCATAAATAATCAAATCATCAAATTATTCCCATATGGTCACCCATATAGACATAAATCATGGAAAAACTTGTTTCATCATAGAGATCTATTCTAGTATGATTTAAGAAATATTGGTTCTTCATGATGACATAAGTATTATAGTTATCCTTTGAAGAATAAATTTTCTTTATTTCTTAAACAAAATATCACACCCACATGAAATAATGTATATTTATTTTAATTTTTTTATATTCTATTATATTAAATTTAGTTATTTTATGATATAGTAATTTTGAAAATATGAGTTAATTATGCGCACAATTTTTGGGGGTCACATTTTAACACACAGAGATTTAGTGAAATTTTTTTCATATAAATTTGATGTTTTTTATATTTTACATTACAAAAAATAAATATTTAATCCTTTTTTACACATGATAGTTATTTTAAGTTTTGTTATATCATCTCTTAATTTAGCTTGCATTAACTACAACAATGAGTTTACTCAAAACCTAACATACTATGAAAATATTATTATTTAATTTGATGTTTATCACATATCCATTAGAATGGTAGGAAAGAATATAATTAAAACAATTAGGAGAATAAATGGATTATACATGTATATATAATGATTAATTAGATTACCAATTAAGTATAAATGAAAATGGATAACCCTTGAAAGGAGAGGAATTCACTTTCTGAAAAATAATATCTATGCGCACAAATTTGTGTTATCTCAATAAATTTTATAAATAAATTCTGTTGAAATAATATAGTGGTATTTAGGTATTAAATATTTAATAAATTTTTTTAATATTCAAAATATAGGATTTCTTGGAATGATATAATAATCAATCAAATTTTATGCATACAAAATATTTTTTCCAAAAAACAGTTTTATCGCATTTTTGAAAAATGTTTTTAAATCTTATTGTTGACATATTTATAATTTTTTTTACGAAGTTAAATTAATTTTAGAAATATTATTTTGGAAATTAAATTATATATAATATTTATGATTTTCTCAAAATTCAAATGTATTCACGTATAATGAAAAATATTTGTTATTACTATGAACTATCATTTCAATTAAAAAATTTAGAAATATTATAATCAATTAAATTTGAAAACTTATTTTTTAAATTATATATCGAAAAATATAATTTTGGTCATTATAATCAATTTAATATTTATTTTATTTGGATATTTTTTTAAGTCTTTTTAATATTTTATCTTTGGAAAACCAAGTTTTCCTTGCCTCTGTGAAAATATTTTGAAATTAGAATCATAGAATTATATTATTGGAATATATAAGAATATATTACATATTTTAAATCAAATCAATATATAATATATAATATTTTTATATTAAGTTTTTACAATAATTAATAGTTGAAATAGAAAAAAAGGTAATTACAACTATTAATTTGAGAATGAGAATATCAGGATGATTAAATAAAAATATAACGATTAAATTTATAATGAATCTTATCTAACACACATTTTATTGAAATATTTTTACAATATTCTATACAAGTTTCATCAGTGGGAAATTTTTTTGTTATTAAAAGTGAAAACATGGTTTAATGTTTGTCATTTGAAAAATTAAAAATCTGCAACTCCCCTAACTTATAAAATGCCACCATATCTTCTATCCACTAAACACATCTAGAAAAACAGGATCACATAATACCTAATGAAATTAATTATTTAGTAACCTTATATAATCTAGGAATCATTATTTTTCTTTGAAATACAATTTATGTATGTTTTATTGGGAACATAAATAGTTTTCCCAAAGAATACATATTGTTTTAAAAAGTTAATTATTGATTTACGTGTTCTTATACCACATAAAAATAAAATTAAATAATGAAAATATAATAAAAAATCATATTCCATATAATTAGATATTACTATGTACATGTGATAACATATATACATTTCCACTTCCATGAATTTGGATCCGATATTATTATTTATGGGCTGGGAGAAGTATCACATTTGCGAACAGAAGTTATTCATTTTCAATTACAACCTCTCACAACTGTAAATAATGAAGTATTTACTTTTTATACATGTTTTTTATGATATTATTACACATATGTAATTGTTATATAACATATACCCTCTAACATTCCAATCTATGGGAATATGATAACATTGTTTATTTGAATGGAAGATAGTCGCCTTGTGAAGAGATTGGATTGATTATTCACATACACATTACATAGAAGTACATAAGGATATGCCTAAATAAAAATATTTGATATATATGGTAAAATATTTTATATAACATTAATATATTATTTACCATTCATCGTATACATCCATCATGATAATGGATACAACATTTCTGCGTACACACAAAATAATGTCTCTATGAATAGTGTCTTTAACATTTTATCTCTAACAATTATGGATTACTACAAATACATATATAATTAATATATATGATATTTATTCCATGTTTATCATTAAGGATATTATATAACCATTACCAATGTAATAGGAAAAAAATATTTATTTAAAACATGCTTTGAAAAATGAAGTTGTTATTACTCACAATTTTTTTTAATAAAGAACATAAAAAAAAATAAAATTGTATAAATAACAAATATATATTATGATACATATTATTATGGTATTTATTATATGTATAATACAAAGAAAAACACTGACATGTATATATATATATATATATTTTATATGAGTTTTGATCTTGTTCGAATAGGAGTAGAAACTTTAGGTAAGAGTTTTATAATCATAATTTTCCTTTTTGAAATATATGCCATGATACTAACCTCTATTGTTTTATGAGATTTATATAGATACCATTTGACGTTTAATATTAATAATTTATTTACTTTAATTATAATTAATGTTTCATTTTGTTTTATTCATTCATCCGAATTACGATTCAATGTATCAAAAGTTGTGATGGTTTTGTGATATTTTCTCATCGTTTATCAAAATTATTTATGGTAGTTCTTCTGATGTTTGAAATATTGTGAGCCATATCTCATTAAACTTATGAAATTTATTCTACTCTATTTATGTCAAGAGAGAAAAATTCCTCAATTTTAATTTCATTATATTTTTAATATTTCAAAATATTTTATATAAAAAACTATCCTTATTTCATTCTTTTTTTAGAAAACATTTTTTATCCAAATCCCAAATTTTAAATGAAAAAACAATGTTTTACAATTTCCTACAATTCTTTATTAAATTCATTTATATGTACTTTTTTTCTTTTTTAAGAAAATTCAATCTAATATATAATTTTTTTAACAAATAAGGAATATGTAGATTTTACTAAAAATGAGAAATTAAATTTTGTTTTCATGTGTATGAAATTTTTGACTCTTACAGGAAATAAATCTTTTAAATATATATTAATAATTTTTAAGGGTTATTTTCAATATATACTATTTTGAAAATGTTTTTGTTCAAAAAAAATATTCAAATTGAAAAGTATTTTTTGGATTTAAAATTTTTTATATGAATTTTATATTTTTTGTTATATGTTTTAATGTTTTTTTCAATGAAATATATTTCCTAAATAATTTATTTATTTTCTGTTCTAAAATGATATTTTCAATGATAAAGGTTATTTCAATTTTGAAATGTTTCATGTGAAATTTCAAAATCTATATCAACTAAAGATTACATAATTTGATGTTACATACATTTTACTAGGGATATGATCCAATGATATCGTTCTTATTATCTATCTAAATTATTTGTGTTCATGATCAAGATATATTTATAAAACTAATTTGTTTCTCATGGTTTATACCATGAAAAAATTTTATGAGATAAAATTATTATCACATGGGTCAAGATATGATAAAATGAAGAAATTTATAGGAAATATATTTCATTTATTTTGGTTCTACTATGATATAATACTTATAAAACCCAATAATTTTCATGGGATTAGATCTGAAGGATTGTTTATGATCTTGTGGAAAAAAAAATTTTATTTAAATTTTTTATTGTGGGACCTATATCCCCATTCAATTAATTGGGTAATGATTGAAATATCATGATATAAATAATAATGAAATAGGGAGTTAATCTAGTTTAGATAGGGACATTGTTCACTTTTATAGTTTTTTTAGTGAAACATTCCAACAACAATGTTTTTAGGTGTGAACCCATTACACTATGATAGCATTTGAAATATTACTTGAATTGTATTGATATTATTTTCTCATTTTATGTGTATGAAAAAATACAAGTATTACTCTTATGTTATGCTCTCATGGGTTACATTATTTTATTATTTAATGAATAATGATTATATGTTACATGACACATTTTTATGATCTATTATATATAGGGTATAGTTTTAAAATGTTAAAATCATTTTATCATTCCCTCATTCTCATTTTATTCCTTTGTCGTCATTTATATATCCCTTATATACCCTTACAGAGAATCAGAACTCAACCTTTTATATTTTTCCTTTACACAGGTTTTGATAAAATGTATTGGGAATGATATGTGTTATGAGGATTTTAGTTATATAGAACAAAGTGGGAAATAAAAAATATCACCTAAGAACCATTTAATTATGTTTCCATGTTTCTAATGGCACTATTGCATCAAGATCTATATCTGTCAATTTTTGTAATGTATACAATATTCATCATAAATTTGTAATATTTGTATATGGAAAGACATTGTCATTATAGTTTTTATCAAAAGATGTGACTAGTAATCCATTGGAAAATAGGATGAGAAAACATTACATAGATCCCTATGGATATTTTTAAAGATATTTCTTGGCACATATATATAAGGGTAAATCCAATGATGAGTTTTAGTATATGAAATTTCTAAGAATATTGGTAGATGATACTGTTTGTAGTTTTTATAATATTAATTCCATATCTATATGAAATAGGTGGACATACATCCTGAATAGAGGTACAAATGATTCATTACACTAAAAATGGTGCATAAAAATGGACTTTATTATCTCATGTTGCATGACAAGATGCCTAACTACAAACACAATTTGAAATGATCAAAGTATATGGTTTTGAAATTAAAAATTAAATTATGAACCATTATTATGGACATGAATAATGATCATGAATGGTATCACTTATACCTACAGTTACATAGATTGTCAATAATATTTCCTGATTTAGTCATACTATAATTATTTTTTATAATTATGTGGTTCCCACTATGACTATTGATTATAATATTGTTTTTTAGTTTTATTAAATGAGAGAAAAAATGGAAAATTATTAAAATTAAGTTTGATATACAATGTGTATATGAGAAAAAAAATGGATTGGTGACTGGTGTGATGGATGTTGTGTTTATTCCCAATCAGTAATCACTATTTATAATTTATAACATTCACCTCAACCTACTCTCTGACTCCCAAAAGAATATAAGGACAGTGTGCACTGTGATTTTGGGTGATAGAGGCATAAAATACAGGAATCTTTATTTTTTGATATGAGTATAATATTTAAAAGATCACACTTGGGATATTTTCGAAGGAATTATAAGATTATTTATCCATGGAAAACAATAGAATAGAGAAATCTCATATCTGGAAAAAATAAAAAACATAGATAATTTAATCGATGTGAGTAATATTTTATGTAAGGTATCACTGGTGAATGAATTTTTTAAAAGTGTTAATTATATGCATTTTCAAAATATGTGTCATAAGGGGAATTCTCTTTAGAGAATCAGAAAGGTGGTACAATTAATGGGAATTCTACTAATGACTAAGAGATCATGAATGACATGTGAAATCTATATGTAGTTCTAATCGTATTGTTTATATTAATCCTAAGAAGCATGTATAAATTGAGGTTGATTAATATTAATATATTTTCTATATATAATATTATAATAAATATGTATTAATGAATAAGATAATGATTCCATGTTAATTGTTTATGAATAAATTGTAATTATTTTATTTTTATGTATTTGAATTCTTGAATTATTTATATGAAAAATGAATTATATAGTCATTTTCATGTCCGTGATTTATTTAACATATTCTTAAGAATATGATGAATAACGATAATAACCATGAAATATAATTTAATTGAACTTTTAAATTATATAGAAAACAAATTATTATGGGATGATAACCCCTAATATGTTCTTGGTGTTGAGAAAATTAAATTTTATTTTGATAAAGGGATGATTGACCAGTATAAAGTAAACATGATTTTATTGATGACCCCCAAAATAATTAATTAATTGTCGAAAAGTGGTATATGTTTTCATTCATATAGTTTAAAACATTTTTGTATTTATCTAATATATTTGATAATACATTGTTTTATTTATGGAATGAGGAATCTTGTTTGTCTTCATTGATTATTTTTTGTAATTACGGTTATTATTATTCATTGAGAAAATATATCACTGATGTATATATATATATTTGGAATGTGACATTAATAGTTACATCAAATATGGAGAAATAATTTTCATAGGTAAAAACCATAAAATCATGAAAAATAAATTTTTGGTTGTCTAAATCATGACTACTTCTTTCAAATCATTAACACCATCGAATTACACAATGTTCAAAATGATATTAATCTATTTAAATCTATAATTATTTTCCAAAAAGATATTGAATATTTGAAAATAATATCCCCTAGGGTTGTCATACATGGTGTAGCGAAAGTCTCATTTCCATGCACCTGTTCTAGATCAATTCTAGTTCAATGCATCATTTTCATGGTTGTATCCCTAGGTAAATCTATAAATTCTCGACATAATCTTTTTCTATCATTAAATGGATGAATTTATTGAAAATCACATGATATATCCATTACCAAAATTCCATAAAAATTTTAAATACTTTGAATCATCCTCAGAGTTATAATTAGAGGCATCCCTTGACGTATCATTAGAAATTTCCCATGGGATCTCAGTAACATTATCACATTATAGTTTCAAATGTTTGACTAAAATAATACTATGATAAAAATTATATCAACAGAGGATTCTCAAAAATCTATATTAAATTAATTTTTGTGAATATTGATTACATTTAAAAAATATTCTACCAAGGACCATAGTATTTTAGATCCTTTGGAGTCATGGAAGCATGATTTTATTACATTATGAATGATCTTTAATCTATCCCATAATGATCATCCCCTTTAGTACTCATTATTAATATCATTCTTTATATCTTAGTGAAATGAAACAAAAAAAGGGAAATATAATTTTTTCATTATGGGTTAATAAAGGAGATAACTAATAGTAACATAAAAACATGTGATTGACAACAAAATGGGGACATGTGAAAACCAATGCATGGACATAAATGATCATAATCTTGGACTATCGAGTAAATATTGGTAGTTTATAAGTCACGAATCATGTAATAATAAAAAAACATGATCCATAAGATCATATAATAGTATAAGACAAGGATTTTTGGGCATATAAATCAGCTCATAACATTGTGAACATGTATAAATAGAAACATTATTACTCATCATGTTAAGTACATAGAATTAGGCCCTCACCTAAACTTATATAAATCCATGTAGTTACAGGGATAATATTATATATATATATGAAATATAAGACCATTTATTACATATTGAACATTAAATTATGTTGATTCATAACATTTTTATCATGTAATCAAGTACACACATTACATTTTGAACCTATAACAAGGTTCACACGTAACATTGTGACCATGAAATCAGGTTCACATATAAGATTTTGAACATGTAACTGTGTTCATGCATATCATTGTGAACAAATATTAATATTTAAACATAACTTTGTGAAATTTCAATGAAGTTCATCTATAAAATTGAGAACATGTAATAATTCCATGTATAACATATTTACTCATCAGTTCTCCATCTTGACCAAATGCATTGGAGGGAGATAGATATTCAACATGTCACATATTGAAAATTATATTTACGTTTTTTAAACGTTAATAATAATAAATAATATTATTTGAAAAGTTATTTTATGGGTAACATAAACATTTTATCATATCATAACTTATGGGAAAGTGATATTTTTCATTATAATTTGATCATAGTATAACCTGGGAAAAGAAACTGGTTTTAAAAGTATTTTATGATGGTGTTTCCCAGGGATGAGAAACAAGTTTCATAAATATTATTCAATAAATTCATATAATATTTAGATAAATAATAAGAATATTATAAATGTATAAAAATACATAGTAATGATTATATTATATTAACTGATTTCATCATATATGGGGAAGTATTTTTTTTGATAACTAGGAAAATTTCACAAGGGAAAAATATTTCATTGAAACTCAGTTTTATAAAAAATATTCAAATGATTTTTTCGACAATAATATTGGATTCTTATAAATATATCTACCAAAATTCAATTAAAAATTATCCTTTCGAAAAAAAACTTCCCTATATGAGAAATATTTTCTATATTAAATAATTTTTGGAAAAAATTTATTTGAAAATAACCGTGAAAGCATATAAGGGAATCTATAAAAATAAATTTTTTTAATTTTTTTATAAAAACTATTTTCGAATCCTTTCCCTTTAAATATTTTTATAATATCATTAATTATAATTTGAAAACATTTCTAGAAAATGTGGGTTTCGAATCATATTGATTTTTATTTGAAGAGTTATATAATGTTAAATTTCATTAAAAACATCATAATTATATTAAGTACCATTTAGTGGAAAATGGTTCCATTAAAAGAAGGTTACATGAAAGATTATAGGATACTAAAATTAATGAGATTTTTAAATAGTTATATCATAAGTTTTTGTCAAGGGAATCATAATATTAGATAATCTTGAAAAATGTAATGATTTTTTCACTAAACTATTTCCACTTTTATAACATTAAATCATAATATCCATTTAATAATAACTATAAATATAGTTTAAAATTTCATTAAAATGATTATATTAATGAAAAAAATATCATTTTTTAATTATATACAACTCATAAAAAATTAATGGTGTTGAAAATAATGTGAGTCTCAATGGTGGAAAATTGAGTTATCATTCCATAACTAATTTGGTAACTTTCGAACCATAAACCTCATGAGTTAGAGATTATAAAATTTATATCTAATGAAAAATAAAAATATGGTTAATAATTTTAAAATAAATTCATTTTCATTATATACACCACATAAAATAAATCGTTTATGAATATATCTTGTGTTTGAAACAAGTATAAAGTTATGTGAAAATACCTTACCTTTAGTCATAACTCTAGTCGTACACTTTCAGAATTATTTTATAATAAATAAAATATTTTTATACATCTATAAAATAACAAAATTCATATATATTAAATAATATATAATATTATTATGACATTTTTACACTTTTATTAACAATTCTTCAAAAAAAAATTATGTTATTTGTAATAACTGCTTTGTTTTTCAAACATATTTTGACTTGTTATTTTTGGTACTATAACACGGATCATGTTTTATTCATATAACTAATTTAAATCATTATATAAATAATATATATATATATATATTATTTATTTATTTATTTTATTTCATAATGTTTGGTGATAAGAAATGTATTACATTATTCATGCAAACGGTTGGCTATTCACATAGACAATGTTTCCTTTTTTCTAATCATATTGAAATGAAGAAAATTAATATATATATATATATATATTATAAATACGTAATAATTATGATTTATATGTATCAAATATTTTTAATAAACCCCTCTTAGAGAATATTTAATGTATAACATGAATGAGTGACATCAATTCGTGAGGTGATAGTCTTCTAAATAGATAAACTAATATATCATAATCCCAAAAATGGAAATAATAAACATATGTGTCATATAACAATTAATGAATCTTTAATAACATAATAAATATCATTTATATAATATATAAACCATATTTCCATCATTATTAAAAATTATTAGTGGTGGTAAGGATGAAATGAACGACATATGTTCGCGGGGCGACAATCCTTTGTATCCCCAAATGTGGATTTCATAAATCATTTTATGGAACTCTTTATGGTTGTAATTTATACCCTTATAATGAAATAATATTTTTATAAATATGTAAATGAGGTTATTATATAAGAAATATTTTGAAATAATATATGGGTCTTGAATAAAAAAATACGTATTGATGAAATTTAGTCATTCTTCTTGTATCTTATTTTGGATTGAAACAAAATCATTCTGTTGTTAGTTTTATACACAAAATGAGGTTTATACAATGAGATTAGGGATGTTGGGATATTATTTTAGAATGACATGGTAAATCCTAATGGTTGAAGAGGTGTGATATTTGGGGATCATGACTTCTCTTTTATAGTATAGGTGGAGTGTAATTCTTGTTAATAATCAAAATAATTTAATAATAGGAGGTATAAAGTATATCATATGACCAGAAAATTAATTAATAATATATTTAATGATTTACTAGTTATATTAAAACCTCCACCACACAAAAATAAGTATATTTTATAATTTTCTTCGATAACTGCTATGTTTCTATATTTTTACAATTTTGGTATTTATTAATGTAGAAATTTCTTTTCCCTGGATATTTTTCCATTATACTAAATTAATTTGAGAATTATCATATAATTTATAAAATTGACTCTAAATTTAACATTTTCTTTTTAAAATTAAAAATCCCATGTTTTTTTGGAAATTAATTTTAATGGAATCCCAATTAACTTGTAAAAACACAACTTTAAACCTAATTAAATTTACAATGTTTTAACTATTATGCAGTAAATATCATTATCATAAAGAATTAATTAATAAATTATAATAAAATATTTTACATTTATTTACATTTAATATTAACATGGAAAAATATCATAATTTTATAACATTTAAATCATTTTATATAATATAATTACTATAAAACAACATTAATTTCGATTTTGAGGTTATTAATTTAATATGAATTAAAATATCAATAAAATAATTTAATTTCAATATATTGAGTTCTAAAAAGTGTAACAAGATATATTCATCTTAAATAATTATAAAATAGAATAATTCATTTAATTTAGTTCACTTGTAATATTTTTAGTATCATTTATTTCAGTAAATTATTAACAAAATTATTCATGTGTTGGAGATTCATCATAATTTATATAAATTATTTAAAGTAAAAAAAATTAATATAAATTATCATTAAAAAATAACAATTAATTTTCAATTTAATATTTATAACCGAACATATGATTTCTTTATCTATATCCAAATTCTTTATAAATATTAAAGGAAATAAAGGTTACTTTTTCTAGTTTTCATTACATTAAATATTTTAATGTTCAAATTCATAGAGTAGTATACTAACCCAATACATTTAAACATAATATTACATGATTTTATGATAAATTAATCATCAAATAGAGAACAATGATCGTAATGTCTAGTTCTTTTTCAAGATTAACTACACAATTAGAAGTCATGAAAGAAAAATAAATAATCATTTCTTTAGTCTCACTAATGATCTATTAACATCCTTTGAGATCATACATATACATATAACATCTTGGGGTGTATATGAATATAGGTACGAACCAAAAATCCATATAAGGCAATAAAAAGGGAATAAATCATATCACATGGGTTAGAAGGCATAACATGATGAAAAAAAATTAATGGAACATTAATAAACCTATGAAAGCATGAAATATTGAACATGAGATCATCTATTAATGGGAGCATATTTATATTTTGACAATATATAACATTACTAAAGTATGATTCAACTCTAAAAACCAATAATATATCACATGGTGGACAAAGACCCATAATATAATGAGGTTTACTCCTAATACCAAAATGCCTTATGATGAGACTAAATCCTTACACAATGAATTGGATTAGTATCTAAGAGATTCCTTCATAAAATATTAATGAATATATGTTACAAATTAATAAAAAATTATATGTAATAAACATAATGGATACCTATGGAAAGAAATGGGTATCATAATCATATCATAAAGCTTAACCAAGGTGTGTAACATAATGGTGTACATGATATTATGTATCCAAATCATGAATGCACATTGACCTAGGAAAATAGAAATTTATTGTGAAAATTCTTGTTCTACTAAATTGAAATTATGTTGAAAGAGTGCTTATGAAACATTATAAACGAGCCACCTTTGTTTAGTTTAATAGAAAATGTAAGTGTCCTTAATGTAGAAAAAGGCATAATATTTTTCATAAAAACATAAATGAACTATGACAGTTTTCCTAAGTAAAATTATGTATTTTATAAAATGAAATTTGATGTAATAAATATAATTTAAGGAACTAGAATACAAGGTTTTTTTAAATATACCATAAATATGGCTTGCTTATCGGGAGAAATTGAGAAGTGGACCATATAAAACATGTATATTCCCCCCAAAATATAGATAAACTGATCAACGTAAATATTTTTATAAAATTAAAAAAATATACTTGGAGTACATCATAATAATTAAAAAATAAATTTGGGAAAATATAGAGAAACTGTAACCAGAATTAAAAAATGAGGTTCAGTGAGAATCTCATACCTTATGTCAAAAAGTATTCTACACATTTAATTAATGTTTGGGATAATCAAATTAGTTTCATTAATAATTTAATTTTAAACCTCATAACCATATAATTTATTTATTATTATTTTAATAATTAAAATTTATGTAAATATTAATGTGTTGTAGAGTTTATTTGCGATTTTCTAGGAGCGTTCATGTCATGTATTTTGATTATTTCTCTTTTGTATAATTATTGAATTTCTTATAAAATTCTAACGATTGTATAGATGTGAAATTATATGGTATTTATTCAAATAAATAAAATTTCATGGTCCCATATATAATTTTATCTACTTGATTTTTATGCATTTGATAAAACATTAATGAAAATTATTATTTTATTTATGTGTGTTTTAGAAAAATTAGATACTATTATTACTTTTATTTAATATTATTCTTATATACTACATCTAGATAATTATATAATATTTAATAAACATGATATAATATTTATTGAACATGAAATTTTATTAATTACCTTACTTGAAGGAATAATTAAAAAAATTAAAACCCTATCATCCATGAAGGTAGTAAATTGAATCCTCATAAATGATGCCTTCATATTTATAAATGAGGTAGAATGGAAGGGATTTTATGATTGGTATTCCATTACACAACATAATTATGAAATATATATTATTCAAGAGTTTTCATGTTGCCTTCGATAAGTTCATTGGGGAAATGATAATAAATGAAAAGAAATTAAAAGAGAACGAGGGGATTTACCTCGGGAGTGTCCTATCCGTGGGAGAATCCTGAAGGAATATTGAAATTGAATTTTGTTGTTACCAAAATTACTATAACATGGGGACGATGTTTGGGAGTTGGAAAAATCAGAATATATGAATGATCCAAGGATTAAATTTTTTTAGGGGAAGAGGTGGCTAGTGGTGGTATTTATAGTGGGAGTATATGGGAATTATGATTATTTTAATCGACTATTTATTATTTGGTCTCAAGACTATAAATAGATTTTATTATTATGGTTAAATACAATATCTATTTCATTTCTGTTATAAATATTGGTTATTAACCCATGCATACATCATCAATGATTAAAAATATCATAAATTTTTTAAATACAAAAATCTAAAATATTTCACTACTAAACAAAAATGAAACAATTTATGAAAATCCAATAAATTCAGCCCAACCATTTTTCAATGTGTATATTTTTGAAATGGAATCCACTTTAAAAAAATTATCTATATATGAGAAATTATATTTTTAATAAAAATTTCCATTTAATATAAAATAACAATTTTAATACATATAACCAATTTAATGAAAAATTAAAAAAATTAATTAAGTTATATTAAAATAAAATAATAATAATAATAAAACAAAATATTTATTAATTTATTTATTTTATGAAAAATAATGTTTATTTTAAATTATTATTTTAATTATATATATGTAAATTAACATTTACATTTCACAATATATCAATACAAAATTTAACCTTTTTAAAAATTTATTTACTTATTCCATTATATAAATATATTATATTTTCATTAAAAAGATACAAAAAAATTATTTTATACATTTATATGTTGGGTTACTGCTATGTTTTATGGATTTCTATTCCAATGGTCATGTTATTATTCCATATTTATATGTTCCTTACTCTATTGAAATACATTTTATTTTATTTAATCATCATTTATAATGTTTTTATTGTTTAATTTATGTGTTTTTGTGATATATACTCTAGGACATAATTAATAGAAATTAGTTTCCATTGATAAAATTATGGGATGTTACATTCATCCCCACTTATAAAATTTATTGCTTAAAATATCATTTTACATTCTATATTTCCAAAATGATGTGGTACTTCTCTTTAATTTCATTATATTGTTCCCATTTTTCCTCTTTGTACATATTATTTCTCTATAGTTCATTGACCTAGTGAGTATTTATTTGGATAAAATTTATCTTTGTGGTCCATGATCACCACCAGATATTATTTATACTAGATTCTATTCTCAATTAGTATAACCACTAGATTTCATACATGTGACACATTTGGAATGTATTCCATCAAGTGGAATATGGGGAATACATCATTTTATTGATACATGGTAGGTGGATGTGATAGTCGATAAAAAAATTAGTAAAATGATCAAATCTAATAAAGGGGATGATGTACCTAGGACGCATATTTCATTTCTTACAAAATCTCTTGATCATCTTCAATGGAGGAATGTAGAGTAATACCATGGATCGAAACCTCGACTCCAGAACCTGTCAAATATTTTATGCAAATCTATTCTATCGACCTTGGGAAGCCTACATATGATGCTTAATGGTTCCAAAATATTCTTCTATTTCATCTACCTTTTCAAGTCCATTATCTATCATTCATTATCCCCATAATAGTATTCTGGTGTTCGATAGATTTAAATATAAATTAATTCATATTAGGCCATTGGGATGCATAAGTGGAAACTATTATCATAAGATAACATAACCAGAGGTAGATTTTATGCTAATCCTCCCTTGATTTCCACATATTTATCTCTTATCATGTATTATAGTGAATGAATTGTCTACTTAGATGGGCCATCATATTAGGGATAATAATCCATGTTGATGATGAACACAATTTTTCATATCATGTTGTAGAAATATTCCAGATATAAAAGAAAATACCAGATCTCAATAGGATACAATAAATACCATAATATATGTAGCCTCACTTCTTCACTATTGTATAAATGTGTATGAATATAGAGTGAGAAGTCCACTATAACTTCAATAAGGTGGCCTGACTTTTAAGATGATCGAAAATGACCCATATACTATTATTTCCTCTGGATGTCTTTTTAAGTCCATTTACATGGTCAATGGTTATGGTTTCCCATTTAAATTTCTGTATAAAAATGGATGGATCTTTGAATTAAACATTTTAAATTCATCCATCACGTTATGACTAACTAGAAACCATGATATATATTCAACGATCTCCTACAATATATTGTCCCAACAATAGTTCTCTCACATATCATGATATATATTTTTTCATCCTTGGTGAATAGAGAATGTTAATCAATTCTCATCATTTAGAAGAACATTATTTATACATATATTGTGGAAAAATAATCATGATCCAGATATTATGAATCCTTCCTAATAAATTTTATACTCTATGGATTTCCCATATCAGATAGATTATGCCATTTTATGAATTTTCTTATTATTTCATTGAGAATACATTATTTTTCAATAAGTAAATGTTTATGAAATAAATTGAGAAAGTATTGATGATATTCCTTTATTAATTATTACAATAATAATATTATCCAAGTCTATTAGTATAGGATTTTTCTCAATTATCATCATTGATAATGTTGGATGATATTTTCTACATAAAGTACCTTCCACTTTATTTTTATCACCAAGATGATCGAGGATTTGGAATTCATAATCCTAGATGGAATCTAACTAAATTAAATAGATTAAATTAATATCCATGGGTTTGAATATATATATATTTATATGGATTAATTATTAGTATATATGTCATAATTCCCCATGATATATACTACCATATTTTCGTAACAAATATCCTAGCTTCCAAAATATGATCATGTGTGTGATATTTTTTCTATGTAATTTTTTACATCCTTGGTTTGTAAGTTATCAATTTATCATTATTTAATACTATAAAACTTAATGATTTTTAATCAATGTTTTATCCAAAAATTACTCCCCACCTATTGGTTGTGTGAGTACTAGTGTAGTTATTAGTATCATTGTAAACTCTATATAGAATTGTTCACATTTTTTAGTCATGATAAACAATACTAACTGTGATTATTCATGGTTAGTGGGTTCAAATATTTTTATATTTTCTTCGAAAATCAACATTAATAACCACAATGTTCAATAAAACTATTTATCCACATTGCAGATTCTTTTCAAGGCCACTATTCAAGTTCCAGTTTCATAGATGGGTTGATAGATATTTCTTTTTTTATAAAATTTATCATGAATTGTACATCCTTTATCAAGAATGAATAATTACTATACTTTTAATATATTGTCTCCCTTCTCAAAGAAATTATCATAATATTCAAATATTCATTGTTTTAATCCTTGATGTTACAGTATATCGAAATATTATCACTGAATACTACCACAAATTTGTTGAGGTAATATCTAAAGACAATATTCATTAATTCTATAAAAATTTCTAGAGAATTTGTGAGTCTAAAGGGAATCACTATGAACACAATGTGTACCGAAATCATTCAAAAGGTAGTATTGTGAATATATTCATTCTTTAATATTAATTGGTGATGTCTTGACAAAATTTCCAATATGGTGAAACACTTGAACCCATGTAGTTGATCAAATAAGATATATATCCTTTAAAGGGGATACCTTTTATTAATCATGACTTTGTTGAGCTCATGGGAATAAATGAATAGGTACACAGATCCATCCTTCTATATGATTAAGTGGACTGACTCACCCCATAATGAACCACTAGGATATATAAAAAAATTTCATAGATTCAGTTGTAACTTATTATATAGTTACAAAAACTCAATTTTTCCATTCTATAATGAGTATCACATTTAGGTTGGTCACCTGAAATATGATCATTTGAGAACTCAACCACTCATTATGGAGGGAGATAAGGAATTTATTTAGGGAACACATCAGATTTGCACCTCACAATGGGCATGTCTTCGAGCTTGATTCATTCCATTGTTTTATTCTTCTTAGGAATATATTCCTTCCAATAAGATAATAATATCCATAGTTGAAACTATGATTCAGGAGGATACTCATCCTCTAACTTATTCTTGTACATAATTGGATGATACCTCGAGATGTGAAGGGGGATCCCCATTTATCAAAAGTTGTTTTTGGATTAATGTAATGATATCAAATACAAAAACAATATACCATCAAGCTCCAATAAATTATGTATGAAAGGATATTATTAGACCTTCACTATGAAATAATTAATTGGGGAGGAGTTATATACTTCGGATTCAATAATTTTCATTTTTTATATTTTCATTGATAAACCAGCCTCTATATTTTTATGTGGTTCTTGAATAGCATCAAAATAAGAAATACATGAAATAAATCAAAGGAAATTGATAAAATTTCAAATTTTTTATACTTTTGTGAATAAATAAAATACCTATCTCTGCATAATTTTTTGGATCCACTTTAGTAGTAGTGATAGTATATTCCCATTTGTGCTACCATGGAGGTTATTTTTTATTGCCTTTTATAAACATTAACATTGAACATTAGATCAAATATTTAACATTCTCTTTGGGGTTAAAACAATTCACTATAATATTTTTTTATCTAAACATTCATTTCATCATATACAATTGTGTGATTGTTCATATTATCTAGGAAATTATTATACATATTCTTTTCTCTTCCTCATTTGATGAATCTCCTAGTTTCATGTAGGATGTTTCTTGGAGTCATCATCCCACCCATCTGAAGCATGGGATGTTGGTTTTTCTTTTCACCATAGGACTTATCTATTGATACAATCATATTAACCTTCATTTTTTACTTTTTATCTCTAGACCCATGAGATTTCAATGATTCTCCAATCTCTATTTCATCATTGTGTAAAAATTATACAATCTTCTAATATCTTTAAAACACTCAAATCATAATATATTTTAATAAAATCAAATCTATTCCACTAATGAATTGATGAACATTGATATTAGTGTTAATTTAAAATCCAAAGGTGTATCCTGGAATCCTTGTAATGAATTATTCATACGAACTAATTGAATATTATTCCTTTTGAATCATCCTAATGAAATCACTTTCCATATTACAACATATAGTTCATGGAAAATATTTAATGAAAAATATCATCTTGAATGAATCCCAATACATGAAAAAATTACTCTTTAGATGTTGTTGTTTTTATGTTTTTTTACAACTAATCAGATTCCTCATTGAAATGATATTCCACCAGTACAACATTCAGTTCATATGAGAACAACATGACATATAATATCTTTTAATCGAGTTAATCCCTTATTTAGTGATGGAGGATAAGAATATCCACCAAATATATGAGATATTTTTCAAGTAAATAACTATACCATCAAATTTTATTTATTAGGAAATGGATATATTTATAAAATGTTCAAGTTATAATTCACTACATGAGAAAGTTCTTCATGTACTATCATAATGTTTTGATTTCATATTCACTTTATGTTTTTTCTTTTAATTTGGTAAATCATCACATTCCCTATAACATTGATTGTTGACATGGTTTATTCTACTTACCACCATTATATATAGAAAATAAAATTATGGGAGAATTAATCATTAACTTAGAATCGTAATAAAATTGTACAATGAGTATATAAGTATAAACTTGTATATAAAATTTACACCATATCTTTTGATTCCCTATGTTTCAATCTAAGATTTTTATGGGGATAGAATTATCCCGAGGGTTATTTATTTATATTTTCAGAATAAATCTCTATAAATAACTAACACATGCTATGGTACCATCTATATGGAAATTAAAAATTGAAACATATTATTACATGATTTTAAGCTTATATAACATCCATATAAGATAAAATGATTGTAAACTCTATGGTCTTTGGAAGATTATATATCTAATTAGATAAAATGAGTCCAAAATAAAGAAATACCATTCTTTAAACTCCATAACGATCTCAAAAAATCTCTTTAAATCTTACATATTCATAGGAAAACCTATTTAATGCATGAAAAATAAAAGATCTAAAAAACAAAGTAATATCATAATAAAATTTATAATGCACAAAAAATGGGTTCAAATAAAAAACATGATGACCTAAAAATGTATTGAACATGAATACTCATATGTAAAAATAAAATATAGAAAATGGGACTATTTAATCATGGAAACATATTAATGATAATGGAACATATAACATGACATAAACATTAGTCAAGTCTAACATTGAAGACTACATCACATGGTGGAAAATGTCCCATAAATGAATTAGGTTTACACCATATCTTTACATAACATATCATGAGATTAAAATATTACCCAATTAATTTTCAGAATCATTAGAAACACCCTTCATAAAAAGTTCATTAATATTATTTCGACATTAATAATCAAACAAAATTAATAAACATAGGTTTTACACCTTAAATAAAACTATTATCATAAACATGTAATAATTTATAACATAGGGGGGGTATCATAATAGTCTACATAAAAGGATTAGTTTAAACCTACCTTGTAAAACTATAATGTAAAATAGACATATATCATGATATTTTTTTTCAAATCATGTTAATAAATGAAAAATGATTTTTTAACAAACATTAGAAACAATCCACATAAGTGTAAATTAAAAAAAATTATAAAAATGCATTAAATCTGATGAAGGACTAATAGTTTTCTTTAAACCAGAAATTAACTATTATAGTTTATCATAATAAAATTATTTATTCTAGAGTTATAATGGTAGAATGAAAAATGTTATTTATTTTACCTGAAAATGGGTATCAAATTTAGATTTTTTTCTTTAATTGGGTTTTCCTATTATGAGGAATTGAAAGAGAAACCATATAAAAAAGGTATTTACATTTAATGGTAAAAATAATTGATCTACGTATATATATTTCGAAAATACTAATATAATTATGTTTTATTAAATAATAATTATTAATAATTACTTTTGGTTAAATATATAGCAGTTGTAAATAGAAAAAATGGATTTTTAGAGATAATACCTTAATGTATGTTTGAATGAGTTATTCACGTTCACTTAATATTGGAGATAATAAAACTAAATTCATTACCAATTTAATTGATAACCTATTCAGAATATATTTTATTCATTATAATTTTATTAGGTTAATTTATAGAAAATTTCAATGAGATATAATGTTTATTTTTCTTATTCTTGGAGCATTCCTATTGTAGTATCATTATTGGTTAACTAGTAGATAATAATGGAATTTATTATATGATTGTAATATTTCTCTAGAAGTGAAATTATGTGATATTAATAAAATTCAAAAAATATAAATTTTCCCATTTACAAATCACTTTTTTACATGTGGATGGTTTATTAGGTAAAATGATAATGAAAAATGATTAGTTTATTTTGGTATTTTATATGACCATCAAGTACTAGTATCATTTTATTTAGTAGAATTATAAAATAATAGTTATGAGTGATAAGATATGTTCTAATAAACATATTAAATTCTGGTTTTTCCATAGTTTTTTTGAAAATACATTATGTTGTTAATGAAAAATGAAAACTCTTCATCCACAATGGTGGTGAATCGATAGCTCATTAAAGATGTTTTAGTTTTCCGAAAAAAGAGTGGGGGAAGATATTTGATGATGGATATTACATTTTAAAAAATAAAATAAAATAATATATATTATACGAAATATAACATGTTATATTAGATAATAGAGGTTAGGTAAGAATAAAAAATTAATAGAGGTTAAATGAGAAAGGTGGTTAACTCTTTAGTGATGTCTCCTTGAGAACCGGCATAAGAGACATAAAAATTTTCTTTTAGTCTGACTGTACATACCAAAACATAGAAAAGTGGATTTGAAGCAGAATTTGGTGGAATACATAAAATTTCAAAAGAATATAAGTTGGGAGGATAAGAGGTGTTATTTATATTTTTAAGTGAGGGGAATTTTTGATTATTTTGTTAAATTAATTATTATTTGTGGTTAGAAAAAACAACATTATAAATTTTTGGGATGAAATATAATATAGAGTTTTTAAGAGTTTGAACTAATGGGTTATTACCTCATCTATAAGTCATACATTACTCCAAAATTTATCTATTTGTTAAATACAATAAATTAATGTAGATTATTATTCACTGAAAATTCAAATATTTTAGAAAAATCCAAAAAATATACCCGAACCATTTTTCAACATGTCGATATCAATAATAGAATACATTTTATTAATATAATTATATAAATATAAAGAATTAAAATTTATATAAAATAATAATTTACTCAAAAAATACAGATTTTAAATATTGTAATAAATTTTTTGAAAATTTTAAAAATTAACAAATTTTTCAAAAAATATTCATATAAAAATAAGACAAAAAAATATTTATTTATAAAACACCATTATATAAATAAATTTCATTATAAATAATTATAATAAACAAGAAATTGTATATAGAAATTTACATTTCATAAAAATACCAATTAATAAATTTTCATTGTTAAAAACATTTACTTATTCGAGGATATAAGTATATTATATATTCATTCATCACAAACATGAATATTATGTTCATTTTAATATATGAGGTAACTAATATAATATCCCTATTTCTTTTACTAGTTTTCATATTATTATTCCAATGTTCGAGTTATTATTCCATCTGTATGGGTTCTTTAATTTCTAGTTATACCACTTATTTCATTTTCAATTTATAATGGATATATTTTTTCACTATGTGATTTTATGTGATTTATAATATTCAACATAAATTATAATTATGTAAAATCTATTGATAACAATTTAGTTCCTTAAAAGTTTTTTCATCACTAACTAATAAAAGTAGAGGGTAAGGTTTTAAGGGAAAAAATATTTCCATCCAATGGGTATTTTACAAGTTTTTAGGACATTTTAAATCTTCTATTATTAGTTTATCCACTATGTTAACTCATTTAAAACATTATCAATGTAATTAATTATAACTTCTTCCATAATTTTTTTTGGTCAGAAATTAATTTGACCTTATTAGAAATTAAAATTTATTTGGGTTCAAAAAATTGAATCTTTTAATAAAAATTTAATTTGCATATGTTGAATAATTTATTTTAAAATTAATATTGTTTGAATGATGAGAAATCATATATTTATTGTGAAAATGTTTAAAATAATAAAATTTTATAATATAAAAATTCAAAATTAAAATAATATTGATGACATAAATTTAATTATTAGATGTATAATTCAACTATTGATAATTTAAAACCTAATCCAAATATAATTTAACATTATAAACTATTAGGTTGATAACAATATTTTCAATTAAAAATTTAATAGTTATAACTATTCATAAAAATTATTCTTCAAAGAAATATACAAAAAATTCAGCCCGATATATTTTTTATATCCCTCTTTTAGAAATATATTATATTTGTTAAAAAAAATTAAAATTTTTCAAAAATTTAATTTCCAATAATGTGTGCTAAGAATGATAAATCAGAATTTGAAAAAATATATTGTTTTCTGAAAACATATATTTTTTCTGTTAATTCATTATTATTTTTTTATTATAACTAGATAACTAGTAAACCTTAGTAAACACTATATTTTCATATCACAGTTGAACCCTTTCGTTAAATTTATTCTAATAGCTAAATGAAAACTATTATATTAGATAATAATATTAATAGTATATTATTTTTTGGTAAAACATGGTATTCTATTTAATGAAATTTATCTAATGAATATAGTATTGTGTATAAGAGTCTTCAAACATAGGTGTTCATGTATAAAAAGATAAATTATATTTTGTGTGTAGTATAAGATTAAATAAATGTTGCACATAACCCAATATTAATTTTGTCTATCTTGAAATTCCACCCATTGAGAAGAAATAATTTATACTAAAACAATTCTTAAAATTTCATGGTGTTATAAGGGAACTCCAACTGTAATAAATAGTTTAACACCAAACATAAATTTCCTAGAAATACCTATGAATAATAATTAGGATATAGAATTGAAACAATTCCCTTATCTGATTAAGAATCATAATGTCAGTATTAACATTATTTAAGTTTTAATTCAAATAGCATATTTTATTAAATAATAGAATAAATTTAGTTTTATTACAAAAATATATTATAAATTTTATATATACCATTTCATAGATTATTGATGAAAAGTTCAAAAGAATAATATACCACATAAAAATGATGATTAAATAAGCTTAATCATCCCACATACACTAGAATACAATGTCCTGAATGACAGTCTCTATGATCTTGGTGTGTGTATAAATTTTATTTCATTTTCAATTGTCGAATAACATAATTTATTTTTCACATGATCTACTATTGTTTCCCTATAGTAATAAAGTAGATATATGACTAATGAATTCAGTATACTTGGGGAATTGTTAGTTATGGTAG
The DNA here is from genome assembly GCA_963277665.1 of Viscum album. Classification (NCBI taxonomy): domain Eukaryota; kingdom Viridiplantae; phylum Streptophyta; class Magnoliopsida; order Santalales; family Viscaceae; genus Viscum; species Viscum album. The sequence goes on from OY728160.1 coordinate 715,311,687, forward strand.
GGAAGCTTTAAATTTCAACATACATTAAAATAATATATATGGTATTTGATAAGAATGTACATGTTATCCTCAGTAATATCTTCCATTTTGTAAGGGGATCAGACATTGATGTGTCAAATGGTTGGTTCATCTATATCATTGATGAAAAAATAATAACACCATTTTTACAAATAGAGTATATGACCCCCTTAATTCCATTTTTGTTCAACTGATCCCCTTATATGGTTATAGTAACCATATAATATTGAAGTTGATGATTTTTTTCAAAATAGTTGATGAGAAAAGTAGCCTAAAAATACCATGATAATCAAGAACTAACAATTTACATTAGAAATTATGAATAACATTTAGATATGTTTGATGGAGAATTATATCAACACACATGTTACTTTTTTATTGATAAAATTATTGATCTGGTAAGAATTTATGAATTGGAGGAGTAGATTTCTTATGTTAGTTGTTATGGGGAATAATATTTATATAGTTCTTTTATTATGATTAAATAAGAGGACCATAGTACTATTATGAAAAAGTGTCATACCTCATGTCAAAAGACACGCTTTTAAGATCTTTGACCACTTTCAATTATCTAAAATATTTATTTTTTATGAGTTTTCAACAATACCAATTATTACATCATCTATGATTTAAATAAATTAAATGGGTAGTTTCTTATATATTCTGAGAATGTTTAGTCATGTTAATATATTTTCCATTTTTTATAATAAGTTAATATTTACATAAAATATCATTCATAAGATGCTCGTGGATCCTAATAATAAATATAGTATTGAAGGAGAGTGATGAAAAATCTATAACACGATTGTAGTTGATAGAAAATAAGTAATAATAATTTTTAATGAATGAAAAATATTTTCTATATCATATAGTCAATGGGTTTATCCAATCCAAATCGATACAAAATTGAGGGTAAAGAAGGTAATTACAAATGAAAAGAGTGAGAAAATTTGAACTATTAAAGAGAAAATGATTAGATTATACAATGAATAATTAAAAACTAATCCTTCCACTCAGAAAAGTCTACAATTACTGATCCATTTGGAAAAAATTACTGGTGAATTCCCATTTTCGTATCTGGTTCCCTTACTAAAATTTATTTAAAAATGATATATTGGTTCTCTAATAAGATTAAAATAATAGTTGAATCATTTATGGTTCATTTAATAACACATTATTGTAAAATTAAAACATGACTAAAATATCAGGAAACTCTTTTAGAAATATCCCAATATTAATACCTTTTTTTAAAATAAGATATATATTTTTTATATTTTCTATGGGTTTTGTGATAGGTTACAAAATTTCAAATAGTGTTACACCTTCAAATGTTTCAATCATATGATGATATTATGTTAACTGAAATTGATATAGAGAATGAATTTTCTATGTGATATTTATTTATTTTTAATTCAAGATAAAAAGAATAAGGCCTTGCATTATGGAAACTATATTTAATGAAGAGGAATATAGAAATGGTGGAACAACTAATATAAAATTATTCTGTAAAGAAACAAAATTGGATTTAGTTTTATGGTACGAGAGTTTATTACAAGGGAAAAAGATAAAGGACCCAATGATCAAGGATTAAATGCCTAGAAGGATACTATAAATATCCATTATATCATTTATATATTAGGAAGGAACTAATCCAACCAATTCTCTAATCATCTATGGTATTCATATGAAATTATGATGAATGTGAATTTTCAATTTCATTCAGGTACTATAAATAATGTTTAAATAACATAAGTTGTGGTACAAGGTATTTTTGTCATATCCAACTTCATAATATTATTTAAAACCAATGATATATTTTATTTTTTCATGGAATTTGAATCATCCCATTATCTTTATAGAGGAAGTTTTCAATTAATACACAATATTAATTTTTTTCAATGATAGTATTTTATGTCCCTTTGATATGATAAAACATTATTTCTTATCAAAAAGGATAATAGTTTTATTTTCTAATTCAAATTCAAATAACCCATATATTTGTGGTTAAAATAATTTTTTTGGTTAAATAAATTAGTTAACAACATATAAAATAAGTTATCTTGAATTACAATTAGTTTTATTTAATAAAACAATTTATTTTATCAACTCATTAGATGATTTTTTCTTGTATAATTATTTTTTAATTTAGTGCATGGCTAAAAAGAGATGGAATAATTTATCATTAATTAATAGAAATAATAATGCACTAATATTTTATTTTCCTTCATAATTCATGAATAATTATTCTTGTTTATTAATCATATAAAATATTATTAGAAACAAATAAGGAAAAATAACTGACAAAAAATCAGAGGATAAAATAATACACATTGAATGGAAATAAATCATGTAAGTATATTTTCGCATATTTACTATCTCAACAGAAATAAAATTTCTCTAACTCCAACAATTGGAAAGGATAAGTAACAATTCATACATGGGAAATACTCGACATATACTACGAGTGGACACTAAAAACTCATTCGAAAGTATGGGACTTATAATTGTACATACATGGTTTTTGAAATATTAAAATTTGATATAATTAGAATCATTTTAGTTACAAAATTTTTTTTAATGATATAATCCAAATTATATATTATATATTTCTCATTATATTTATTTTTTGGGGTAAAATATAAACATTCAACGTTTTAATTTATTCGGGGGTTATAACACCCCATGATTTTAGGATGTATATTCATTTAAGATGATATTATATTTAATAAATTGAAATGTATCAAACACAAAACTATAAAAAATTAGAACATATTTATATTATAAATTATAAATTACTACATATAAAGAGAGGAATAAAATCTGATTCTTACATTGTACTGTTTATGTATTAGTGAAATTAAGTGATTAGAAAATAACAAATTAATATGATATAACTAAATTAATTCAATTTAAAAAATTGCTATTTTTTTATAAATATATATTTCATGTATTTTTTTATTCGTGGGGTTACAGGAGTGGAAGAGGCTCCATGATATCCTCAATTGTACCGATATTCAAATTGTGATGAGTTTAAATTTTCATAAGCATTCAAGGATTTAGGCATGATGCAGTGCTAATAAAGAATGTAGTACGATACAAGCATTATGTTACATTTGGACTTCATGCTTGTTAATGGGCCTTGAAGTTTTCTAATGGGATTCATTCCACCTAATACTTTGGGAAATGTATTGAATAAATAAGTCTTCACGGATGGTCATTCTAAAGGGGGGTATGACCTTCCATTCGTGTATATGTCTGTGGTGTGTTTGTATTCATGTAATCCTACTCCCAAAACCAAATATATTCATTTCATGAGTTTTTTATTTATAATATATCGATATTTTTTAAAACATTTCAATGTTTGATTTAATTAATCATTACTCATATAATTATATATTTATATGGACCAATATTAATGACACACGATTTTTAAAAATTGAAGTATTCTATTAAAACATTTACCCTTATATTTAATATTTTAATTTATTATTAAAATTAATATATTTAATAATATTTGTTTGATTAAATAGAACTAGGTTATGAATTTACTAGGTTATAAATAGCTTTGGGTTAATTTTTCAATTTTTGTACAAATGGTTTGTTTTACGGTGAATGATGAGAAATAACTTTTTTTGTAAATGACAACAACATTATATAACCTTTTCTATATAAAATTTTTATTTCTCAATATAAAACCATTTTTCATGTAAAAATATGTTAATATGGAGTAAAATAATTTATATATGACTATTTAAATAGATTTATAAACCAGTGCTTGATGTATTAAGAGAGAAGTCAATTTTTATTATAAATAAAAATATATTTTTATTCTATTTGATATGAGTTATTTACAAGGATAAATTCAATTTTAAATTATTTTTAATGGAAAACAACTGGAAAATTTTTATTATTAGATAATAAATATAATTTGAAACCGTTCTATAAATTATTTTCAGGTAAAATTAGTTATTAACCTAGTTGACATTATTCCAAGAATGATTTTCGATTCATTTTTTGTTATGAAATTAAAATGAAAACATAGCTATATTATAAATTAAATCCTAGCAAATATGTTCTATATTTGAAATTATAAATTTGGAATTGGATAATATGTCGCATTAATATTTTTAGTACTGAATAGTTTCCATGGTTAATGTTTCTCACCTTGATAACGACTAAATTTTTGGATAAGGGTTTAATTCAAGTGAAATAATTTAAAATGTCACTAAAATGTTAATAAATTTTTTTAGTTGAGGGGAAATACACTCTCCCACACCTTATCACCAAAATGGAGAATAATTTTTTTCCACATTAGAGTGAAAATAAATTTATATTTTCTTAATCTTTAGAGAATTTAGATAGAATCCACACCCCATACTTGTTAACGGTCATCTCCTCTCATATATTTTCTTAAACCATTAAAAACCATAGCTCGACCATGATATACCCAAATCAAATATGAAAATATCATCCTAATATCCTTGAGGATTGGGTGACAACAAAAGACCATCCCATGAATGATTAATTTTAGATCCGAAAGAGGGTACTTAAGGGTGATGATTTTGGAACACATCCGACCATGATGGAATCTTATATAAAAATTCATTTTACCATTTAATGTATAGTTTTTATTTATTATATTTTGGGTTTAAATGGGAGAATTATATTATATCAATCAAAAAACACATATATTCGTTAAATTTATGTAATTTTTTATGGTTTTATTTATTTGATCAATTTTACCGAACATTCGCACTCAAAGTGATTGAACCAATATTTCACTGAAAATTCAAATATATAATATTTTTTACATTGTATATATTTTTAATCAATATCTATTGTCATTATTTTTATTAAAGGAAGTATTTTTTTAAAAAATATGATTATTTTATTTCTAAATATATATTATTTTTTTATAATGTTTCAAAAATAGTATTCTTAATCATTTTTGTATGGGTAATTATTAATTATCATTAGAAAATATGGAAAAGATTTTTTTTATCATTTTCTTCATGATTTCCTCTTTAAAATATAATGATTATTATTCTTTATTAGTGATCATTTCATGTGCCCATAATTAATGTAAGAAATTTCATTTCTTATTAATATGCAGATTTTAAATTTTAATCTAAAATGGATAGATAGATTTTTCTTACAACAATGAAAATTGATTTCATTCTACAAATTATATATATTTATCATGAAGTAATAATTTTCAAAAAAATAATAGTTTATCATTAATATTATTTTATTATAAAAAATATTAAAAATAATATTTGAAAAGTAACTCTTCAAACCAAAAATGTTTTTTAGTTGTTATTGATGACATTACTTTTCAACAAATTATAAAATATTTAGGAATGTTAATTAAAATTACATGTTTCAATTTTTCAAAATATATTTCTAAAGATAGACCATTTGAATAAAAAATATCTACAATGAATTAATTTTACTATTTCATTCACTACAGATTTGTAGTTTATGTCTCGTTTGTAGAATTATTATTTACTAACCGATCATTTTTTTTAAATTATGTTCTCTATTACTCCCTATCATTCATTGAATGTATTATTCACCCTAATGTATATGTTATTTTGTACCAAATATATATTCTTTATTAATTACACTCTATTAACAGAGACTAAATTCTATACACTTTTTTATATACAATATGAATGGAAGGACAATAACTAAGAAATTTATTCTATTAAATGATGAACTAATTGTTTTCTGAATATTTTATTCAATACAGATATTTATTGGTTAATATAGAGTTATTTTTTTATTATATTATTACTTCTATATATTAAAAATTAAATTTTAATATTTATGTTATGATAAGTGTGTTATAAATCCCCGGTATATGTGTAAAGGGTGAGTTGGAACCATTATTGCCCATAAATGCATTAGGTAAGGTCTTATGAGGAAAAAATTAATAGGTGTCACATAGTGTAATTAATCCAATATAATGATAATGACATAGCATAATAACATTCTAAAATATAAAATGATATGGATTAAGGCCTCTATGGTTAGATTATGATTTCATAGTTTTATCCCTTTAAGGAAAGTTTATGATGTCATGGATAGGATATGAAAGTGTTCTCCAATATAGATTCCAACATTAATAAAATTGTTATTTTTTCAATGTTATATAATCATCCATTATATATTTCTGGAGCATGTTATATATTATATAGATTATATTTTAATTATTTACTCGATCATAATTTTTATGCATTATGTTTTCAGGATAAATGTTGTTGCATGCTACCTTTACAGAGTATTTGACCCCAAACATTATTTGTTTTCATATTCATTTATTAGAATGATATAATCTTTTACTATTCTTGGGGATATTATAAAAGTAATAATTATTTTTTATAACATTAAAATCCATTATTTATCTTATGAATCTAATATTCTTTTCATGTTTGTATCTAGTCTACAAAGATAACTAAACAATTCAACCAATTTCTATGTGATATCTTGTAACAATTAAAAATATACTAATATAATCACTGAATTTTTGTGAAAATATATTTTGTTTTTAGAATTGGTATAAGAGATTTATTAATAGGTTCATGGTGAAAGGTAATTTAGATCAACACATCTTAAACAATCATTACGATAATCCCTTAGAATGTTAAATAGATTTTAATCGTATTGGAATAATTCTTATGTGATAGATCCATGTTCAAAATGTTATGAGTTTATTATGTATATTACTCTCTTTAGAAATGTATTATATGGGATGAAACATATTCAATATCAAAACTAATAATTTTTAGAGGGATTCCCCTTCCATGGCAGTCTATATGATTTGATTTTGGGATATGCAAATTTAAAATACATCTGGGATCATTATGACTAATAATGTTGGATACATAGTGAAAAATATCACTCCATAACATGATACTAAAATTATGAAACACATATTAGAGTAGATAAATTGATGAATTAGTGTATCTAATAATCTAGCAGTGTTAAACAATTGAACAATAACATTTAAATATTAGTGATAGATTTGGGATATAAAAAAGGGAGAAGGATATTATATTTTTGAATTTAATAAAGGGGTATTTTAATCAATGAAATTAATTGATAAAAAATACCATAGAGGGACAAGAAATATAGTGTTTTGAGTATTACATTTAATGAAATATTATATTGTAAATACTATCCTTAGGTGAAAAGCATTTTTTTAATTTAAATTTTAAAATCCATGACAATGGGATGTAAATAATTGTTCATTGTATAAAGACAACATTGCAAGGATAAAAATACATGTTATTAACTATATACCTAAAAATATAGAAATATTGACTCATTCTTTAATAAAATAAAGGAAATAAATTGATGATTTTTACATTCATAAAATTATACATCATATGATGATACCCATAATGTTGCGTTGAGATTTAGAATGATTTTTTCATGTATTGTATTTTTACTGGAAATCAATAAAATAATAGTTCCACTAAGAAACCAAAAACATTATATTTATAAATGGGGAATAAGGTAAGAGTGGGAAATATAAAATTTAATAATTCTAGATAGAAACCCTTTTGGATCTTTTTCACAAATATGAATTTTTTTAAAAGTGTATATATAATGAAAACAATGAAAATAAATGATATCTATATAATGAGACATACTGTATTAAGTACATTAAAAATTAGTAGATGAGGTAATATTCAAAATAATTCCTCAATCACCAAGGGAATCTAGGTAAGAAGAAATCAAGAGAGCATGTCTATGATTATGAAATTAAAACTACTCAACATTTATTCCCTTATGTTGTGATAGTAGGTACATTTTTTTGTCTACTAATGAATTAATTGAAACATGATCTATGGACTCTATTTTCTTTTCTAGTGATACGTAATCATCCCATAACAATTTTAAGAATGATTTTTCCATTAAGAAACCAAATAGTTTTCTATTTCAATATAAATGTAATGGGTGGCATATTTTAAAAAGAAAATTAAATCCCCAATTTCAAAAACTGTTCTTATAATTTTTACACAAGTTGAAATTATTATCATATTTTTTTAATTAATTTATATGGTTAAAAATTATTATTTAATGTATATAATAATTTATGTTCAATATAACAACCTTGATTTTCATTACACACTGAAACATGATTTATTACATAAACACTTCACTTGATAAAACATGGATGATTGAGAGGTATAGTGTATTTGGGTCTTAGGAACATTACATAATGACTTAAAACATGAAACACAATATTATTATTGAAAACATCTATTACATGACCACTATATTCCCTCTTATTCATCATTGCATGGGATAACCTTAGGACATGCATAAAAAAGGGTGTGTTATAAAGCCCATTAAAGTAGTAAACAAGGAATAACATGAAAAATAAAATACTTTTTAGGAAATAGGAATATCAACGGAGCATAAAAGAGCACGAAAAAAAGGTATGACATAGCATGATTATCATAACATGGAAATATTAAACAACACTTAACATGGAAGTAGCATGTGACAGTGATCATTACAAATGGAGCTGAGTAAAACATCATTGCACATGAATTATCAAGAGTAAATCCTAATTGCAGATGGATTTTCATGATAATACTCATTGTACTCGACTTATCATGATACAAACCATTACCCAATGCATTGAAGCATTATCAAGGCTCACATTTCATGAACATTTCATTTTAATCATAACTGTTCCACATGGATCATATAACATTGAATCATTCATCATCATTTATTCCATGATAAAGGTATGTGTAATAGATACAATAATATTTGTAACAAATAAGTAAATGTTCATAAATTTTAATACCCTTGACAGAGAAATAGACATTGTATTCAATAAACAATAACATTGGTTTTGAAAATCGGGGCAATTTTAACAGTGTAACAGCATGACCTATGAATTAAGAAAAATGTTTTATGAGAGATAATGTAGTGTCTCATAATATGTAAATGAAATGGATAGTAAGGGCCTCATATGGATATTTATCCAAACATAGGTAATGGAATTTAGTTTCATAAAAAAAATAATTACTTGTATGTAAATGAGGAGAGAGATATTCCATACAAAATTTCGACATGGTAACAGGTGTACATGGAAGGAACCAATGAGGGAGAAAGGGGTCTCCCATTATTCAAACATAAATATGATAGTATAGGGGAGTTTCATAATGAAACCCCAACATTAATAATTGAATGTAAAATTGCATAACAATATTAAGAAACATGGATAAAATGAGAATGGAAGGTATCCCTTACATGAAAGTGTGATCCCAATGGATTAGGAGAGGCTTGAGAGATGATTCATGGGAGCTTGGGGAACCATTGGAGGATTCTTGAGAGAAAATGGTAGAGGTTGGTAGAACTCCAATGGCATTGAGTGTAGTGGAAGTGTGGGCGTGGGTGGGTATATATAGAAAATGAGATCAAATTCTTTATTATTTATGTTTGGAACATCACACATTAAACATATCAAAAAAAACCAGACCATGGTTTTTCCCATGTTTTATGAAAAAGTGGAGTGGGAAAAAATATTATATATGGCCAATGACAAACCTTCTTAAAATAATAGGGTTGATGATGTTGAGGTTAGTCACACTATCAATGAAATCAATTTAAAAAGCTCAATGGTTTATACGTCTGGGAATGTCCACTAAGTCTTTGTAAAATAAATCAAAGAAAAAAAAATCACCTTATTTTAATGGTAAATAATATATTGGTTGAACATAATTTTAATAGTATTCTATTACATCACTATTTGGTCATTATGTTGTCATAATACACATTATATATTTGAATGGTATTAAATTTTTAGCCACAAATTAAAATTTCAAAAAATTAAAAAAAATTTACTATTGGATAATTTTCACATCCTGATTCTAATAATATAATTAATTTCATCGAAATAATATTTAAATATTTCAATTTTCACTTTTAAAATAATAATCATCGTTTATAAAAAATTCATTAGTTTTCACAAAATTTGCTTTCAAACCCTAAAAAAATTACAATTTCATTCATAAAAATTTTAGAACCACTTATACATAATAAAAAGTAATTTAATAATAATAATATTTTATTAAAAATTATTTAATTATAAAATCCATTAATTTATTGAAAGAGATATCCTAGTTGAATATTATCTAAAAATACTTTTTATGTTTAAAAACTATTTACAAAGTAACAATAATAAAATTAATATATATTCCTTATGATATAAAAAATAATAACCATAATCATAGTGGTAATATATTTTTACATAATCCCTTATAACACCTGTATACGACCGATGGGTAAGGTTTGCGATGCTGATAGACTCTTGGGATGGCTCGGATAATATCTCATAGGAGCTAATCCCTATAAACTTTCACTTTTCTCATAGGAGGTTCCAATAGAGCATAAAATGTTGAACTCAACTTGGTATTTGTCAATATGGAAGACCAATAAATCCGCTCCCTTTCCAAGATCCAAAAAATGGGATTTGTACGGGGAAAGTATACGGATGACGCCATCACTTCTGTTGTCAGAGCAACATGTATTTTTTAAAGCCCTATATTTTTACTAATAATTTGTCCACTATTCAATGATTATTTCAATAACGATCATAATTCATAAAGGTATATTAAAATTCAATAACATAAATCCAAATTAGTGAAAATGTTACATAACCATTTTACACAATAAGTCATTTAATTAGATCAAAGGAAATTTCCTTTATTAAAAGTTTATTTCATTACAATCATCACCCTTTAAAAATTTATCCCTCGAAAATTCCTTTTCCTACCCAAAAATAGTTGTAGATAAATTTACTTCATAACATCCTCTAATTCCTTCATCACATCTATAAACTTGTGGTTTCGACATAATAACTTGACAAGGGGAATTGTCTTATTTTGTAAAACATTTTTTCTCTGGTATATGATATTCATTAGTGTCTCCTCATAAGGCAGATCATCTTGTAACAGTACAACCACTAGTGAGAGTACATGTGAAGGGTCTGGTATGAACTTCTTGAAGAGGGATACATTAAAGACATCATATACATTGGCCATGGAAAGAGGAAGTGCTAGTTGATAGGCCACAACCCTGAGATGATCAATAATTTTGAATGGGCTGATGTAACAAGGACATTACCACCATTTATTTCCAATCCTCATTACCTTCTTCTATCGATATATGCATAGAAATACCTTGTATCCATCTTTGAAATCAATGTCCTATTGATAGTTATCTACATAAGTCTTCTGTCGACTTTTGGGATTCCATGATATACTACCAAATAGTTCACACCTTCTATACCATTTCATCGACTGCTTCAGGTCCTACTAGCTTACTTTCACTAAAATCATCTAAACACAACATTGTTCTACACCATTTCCCATAAAGAGATTTATATGGTGCCATTCAGATGCTCGAGATGAAACTGTTATTGTAGGAGAATTCAACTGGTGGAAGATTTTTGTCCCATACTCCTTTGATTCCCATAAAATATGATCATAACATATCATTCAGTGTTTAAATAGTTTGCTCAGATTGGCCACAAGTTTATGTTTGACATGTTATACTAATATTCAGTTCAGTTCTAAGAGCTTGTCAAAGATGTTTCCCGAACATCGAGGTGAACCATAGATCATGATCAAATACAATAGATACTGGTACTCCATACAGACTTACCACTTCTTTTATATAAAAATTTGCATGTTGATCCAATGAGATGTCCTCTAAAATCATGATAAAGTGAGTTGTCTTCGTAAGACAATCCACAAAGACACATATAACATTGTCTCCTTTAGATGTCCTTGGAATTCTAGTGAAAACGTCCATGGAAATGTTGCCCACATACATGTTGGTATGGGTAGTAGTTGCATCATCCCTTTATACATTTTCACTTATCCATAACTTGCTGACATACAAGTTACTTTGATGTATATTCTACAATATCCATTTTATATTGTCCCATTAAAATTTTTCCCTAATATCTCAACACATCTTTGTGATCCCTTGGTGAATAGGGAATGTTGAGCTATGTGCATCATTTAGTATCTTATTCTTTATCTCTATATCAGATGGTACACAAAATCCTAACCCAAATCTCACAATTCTATCCTTTTCTACCAGGAACTCTAAGGATTTCTCATTACTGATAGCTTCCTCCCTTTTTATAATTTTCACATCCTTTAATTTAGAATCCATTATTTTATCCATGAGATACAATTGAGCAATCATTTGTGAATGAATTGATGATGTCCCATTCTTCATGATTCCCATGTCCATTTTGATCAAATCAATGAATATAGGATCCTTTTCAATTCTCATAAATGACAGAATCGTCGGATCCTTTATAGGTAGATCATTATCTTCCATGTAAATTTTTTTAGGGTGGTAATCTATTCAGATGTCATAATCTTTGATCATATCTAACCATCATCGTTGGTGAATATTTGACAATTTATGTGTGAATAAATACATGAGGCATTTGTGATCTGTGTATATTTCACACTACTCCCCAAATAGGTAATGTCACAAAATATTTAATGGTAAGATCACTGCATCCATCTCTAGATCATGTGTTGGGTAATTATACTAGTGAACATTCAATTTCCTTGAAGTAAAGGAAATTAATTTGTCATTCTGCATTAACACCCATCCTAGGAATTTCATCGATGCATCACTGAATACCAAAAAATGTAATCCACTTGTGAGTAATTTGAGAACTAGTGTAGTGAAACCCTCCTTTTCAACACCATGAATCTTTTTTGACATTCATCACTCCATGAAAACATTACTAACTTCTGATTTAGCTTTGTAAGAGGGTTGGAAAAGTGTGAAAAATTTCTCACAAATCATTGATAATATCTAGCTAACCCCATGTAGATAAAGATATCAGTTAAGGATGAGGGCCTTAGTCATCCCTCTATTGCATTTGTCATAGAGGGAACTATTGAAAACCCATTTATGGTGATGATATGGCCCAAAAATGAGACCTCCTTCTACCAGAACTCACACGTGTAATACATTGCATAGTACATATTTATTCACATGGTCTCTAGTACAGTTTTCATATGCTCTTTTTGATCCTCATTGATTTTGGAATATATTATAATATCAACTATAGAGACTACCACAAATTTATCATGGTAACGTCAAAATAACATATTCATCAAGTCCATATATATTGTTGGAGAATTGTTGAGTCTGAAAGGAATTACTAGGAATTCATAGTTCCCGCATCTTGTACGAAAATCTGTTATGTGGGTATCTTTTTTCTTCCCCCTTACATGATAATATTCTGACTGCAAGTCCATCTTGAAGAAGTATTGTGCTCCATGCTACTGATAGAAGAAGTCATCAATTCATGGGAGAGGATACTTATTCTTTATCATGATTTTGTTAAGCTTGCGATTATCTAGGAAAAGGAGCATTAACCCATCCTTCTTCTTCATGAAGAAGACTGGTCACCCCATGGTGAAGAAATTGGGTTTATAAAACCTTCATCCAGATTCTACTGTAGTTGTTTATTAAGCTCTTCAATCTCCACAACAACTATTAAATGTAGATTCTTGGATATTAGAAACACCCCAGTTATAATGTAAATTTAGAATTCAACATTTCATATAGGAGGAAGACCATGAAATTCCTCAAGAAACACTTCATCAAATTCTTTCACAATACGCATGACTTCAAGGATGGTTTCTTCATTGGACTCAATCATCTTATTTAGATAAGCATGCTCATAGGGTAGTAATATCAAAACTTGAGATAATGGTGCTAAAAAAGTTTCAACTTCCTCATTTCCCTTGTATAGAATCAGGGGACAATTCACTATATAGAGAGTTATTTATCACTCATATATATTTATGGTTTCTCTATACAGGGTAAGCCAATCCATGGAATGAATTGCATCAAATTCCACCAGATGGAGTATGATGTGGTTCTCCGGGATTTTTATTCCATAAATTATGATAAGGGAGGAGGCATATTAATGGGATGCAATGATTTACCTATCTTCTGTACTCACTCACATATTAACAACCATGATTTTTGGTGGTGTTGGGGTTTTTTATTAAATGTTTAGGATATAAAAGTATATATATAAACAAAATAAAAAAAATGTTTACTTTTATTGAATGAATAACTATTGTACCTGTCACCACTTTATTTTCTGGGTTCACTATGGTGGTAGTGATGGAGAAAACTGACCATTGCAGCCTTGGAGGTTGTTAGTTTCCTTCAGAAACCCATGTATTAGGGAAAAAATTTGCAAGGTGACCCAGTTCTTTGTAGTATAAGCAATGAACAATGATTTGAGAGTTGAACAGAGCATTCATCTCCTCTATCGTAGCCACATGATTTTTCATGACGGATGTTAATGGATTGGTTCCCCTATCTTCCACACCTAAATCATATCCTCATCCACTTCAGCCAATTTCTAGGGTGCTTTGTTCCACACCTTTGGCAACTGGGGTTCTATATTTTCTTAGCACTATTTGATTTCTCAATCGGACATCCAGAATAAAAGTCCACCTCATGATTCGTATCCCCATGATACCCTAGACATTATACAATCTCCATATCAACCTTGAGGCAAAATTGGACAATTTTCTTATAGCTTTCAATGTCACTGATCGTCAGGGATTTCAGCAGGCTAGGTTTCAGAATACCAATGAAGCAGTCAAATTTTCATTTAGGGGTAACGAAAAAGCTGGAGGGGTATAGTGAAATCCATGTGAAGTTTTCCTTGTACACTCCTATTGATTCATCTTCTTTTTTCTTGAGTTAAAGGAAGTCCCTTTCCATATTTAGTTAGTGGGATCATGGAAAATATTTATCGAAAAACGTCTTCCCAAAATCCTCCCATTCCGACACCTCGATCCCACCCTCAAGCTTCATATTTTTAATCATGGTACTCTATTGATCAGATTCACCCTCAATATGATAAGAATATTCATGAACCTTCTCTTGTTTGGAATATTGAATTACATAGAATATATATTCAATGGAGTTGATCCATTGTTCGGCGATTGGGGGATCAGATGATCCAATAAAAGGAGAAGGCCTTTTTCTCATGAAGCTCTCGATAATGAAATGTTTTTTATAGGGGGTTGGTATTTTCTCTTCACCCATGATTCTATTCAATGTTTAAGTTAACTAAGTGAGTAATATGTCCAATTTCATTGTTTTTGTGACCATAGGATTGTGCATCTCATTAGAACTATCAGCACATTGATCTTTGCATCGGTTGTTAGCCCAAGTCCCCGTATTAAAGGCTATTGGATGGAATAAAAGAAATTTTAGTTGTACAAATAATGGGTAATCCAATGACAATCCTAATGACTTATAGATAACATTTATTTACTTATCTTATGAATCTATATTCATTAATATATTTTATCCATAATTTACATTATGGCTTATATTACTAATGAATTTTTTTCAATTACCGTAATAATGGTTCATAATAAGCTTATGAATTTACTGAAGCATATCCCCCCATGAAAGTCGCAATGAAGAGTGAAGCGAAGCTCATTGTCATATACCATTACACCCCATGTCTAGCCTGAAAATTCTTGTAGGAGTTTTCACTCCTTGGTACATATGTTCCAAATCCACCTCTACCTGCTCGTATCTAGACAGGGATGTATTTTATGATAAACCACTTAATCAATACTCACAAAAATGTAGGGATGTTTTATTATACATAGTCTTATACCTAATACATTCACAACGGTTTTCAAATCCTAAGCCCAAAAATAACTAAACATATCCTCTGATACAAACTATAAAAACCCTACTTTTAATTAAACATTTGAACATTATTTATTACAAAAAACATTTAATTTGATACAAAATGGAGTATCGAGAGGTATTGGGTCTTTGGGTACTAATAACATTACATAACGACTTAAAACATGAAACACAAAATCTTTATTGAAAATATCCTTTACATGACAACTATATTCCCTCTTACATAGCATTGCTTGAGATAACCTAAGAAAATGTATAAGAAAATGATGAGATATATAGCCCAACAAGGGAGTAAAAAAGGCCTAACATGAAGAATACAATATATACTAGGAAATAGTAGTATCAATTGAGATTAAATGAATATTACCATAAATTCATGACAAAGCATGATTATCATAACATGGAAATGTGACAACAACGCTTAACCGATAATTAGCCTAAGCTAAGGCTCATTGAACATGGAGAATGACTAACCATTCATAGCACATCAATAATAATGAGTAAATCATCATTGACCTTAAATTCTCATTAGAAAATCCTTATTAAAATTGTTGTATCATTATACTAACAATTACTAAATGCATTGAAGACCTATCAGGGCACAGTATTCTTAATCATTTCATTTCATGCACTAGTGTTCCACATGGATCATACTACATGGAATCATTAATCTTCATTTATTCTATGATAAAGGGATGTAGAATACATACATGTAGATTTATAATCAATATATATGTGTTCATAATGTTGAATACCCATGATAGAGAAATGGACATGATATTCACTACACAATGACATTGGCATGGAAAATCGGTGCAATATCTGCAGCATAAAAACATGACATAAGAATTCATAAGAATTATTTATGAGAGAAAATGGGATGTATCACCATATAAATAAGAAATTAATAGTAATGGGGATATATGGATATATTTCCCAACATATGTAATGGAATTTTTATTCATAATATAAAATAATTTCTGGAATGTAAATGAGGAGAGACAAATTTCTTATGGAATTTCGGCAAGGTAACTGGTATAAATGGAAGGCACCAATGAAATATAAAGGGGGATATCATCATTAAAACTTCTATTAGACAATATAATAGAGGTTAGAAATCATACCGCAACATTTATAATTGAAAATAAAAGGGAATAACAATATTATGAATAATGGATAAAATGGGAAAGAATGTAATCCCTTTCTTGGAAGTGGGATCCCAAAGGCTTGGGAGAGGCT
Organism: Viscum album; assembly: GCA_963277665.1. Lineage (NCBI taxonomy): Eukaryota > Viridiplantae > Streptophyta > Magnoliopsida > Santalales > Viscaceae > Viscum > Viscum album. The sequence goes on from OY728160.1 coordinate 715,328,706, forward strand.
TGAGATAGGTTTCTTGGGAGATTGGGGGAACTTTTAATGATTATATCGAAATTAGGGAATATGATGGAAGAACTCAAAAGGATTTGATTGAAGAGGATTTGAGATATTGAGTGGGTTTATATAGGAAAGGAGATGGAAATATTTATTATATATGTTCGAGACACCACAAATTAAACTATTCAAAACCACAAACCAGACCATAGTTTTTTCCCATGGTTTTTCCCAATGTATAGTGGAAACAATATTTTATAAATCCAGCAGACGAAATTCATAAAATAATAGTGTTACAAAGGTGGTGGTGAGTCACACTCACAAAAAATATTTAAATGTAAAAATGTTTTATAATTCTGGGAGGGTCCACTAAGGAATTGTAAAATTAATAAAAAAACCTAAAATAACATTATTTTTTTTAAACATATATTTTTCGAAATTAATGTTTATTTATTTTTATTACATCACTATTGGTTCTTTATGATATTAGAAAATACATTTTATATCTAAATAGGTTTTAATTTGTACCCAAAAATTCGACTATCTCAGAAAAATATGATGAACTAACAGTTGGATGATTTTGACAGCCTGATTCAAAAAATGATATTAATTTTATCCAAATAGTTTTATAAATAATTGAATATTATATTTTAAAATAAAATACTAACATTTATTGAAAATTCATGGGTTTTGAAAAAAACAACATTCATGCCTTAATACAAATTACAATTGTATTCATTAAAACAATACGATCATTTATACATATGAAAAATTAATTTAATAATAATATTATTTTACTAAATTATAATTTTATTAAAAAATCCATTAATTTATCGAAATATATTTCTTTAGTTGAATATTAACAAAAAATATTATTTTTTATTTAAAAACAACATACAAAGTAACAATAATAAAATAATTGTACATTCATTATTATATACAAAAATAATGCACATAATCATAGGGACAAGTTCATGTGAAATAACAACTTATTTAACCCACATAGGACTAAAGGGTATGGGGTGCGATGGTGACAAAATATTTTGGAGGCTAAGATAACATTGTCAGGGTGGTAATATCTATCAACTTCCACTTCTCCCATAGACTGTTCTGTTCAAGAAAAACATGACGAAGCTCGGCTGGGAGTGGTCAAGAGCGAATCCCAATGACGCCAACATTTTTTGGAGCTTCGAAAAATAGGATTTGTATGGGGAAAGTCTACTAGATGAGGCCATCACTTCCTTTTTCATAGTAAATTGGATTTTTAAAGCCCTATATTCTTACTAATCAAGTGATCATCATTAAAAGACTATATTATCAACGGTCACAATTCTTAACAGTATTTTAAAATCAAAAAAATTAAATCAAAATAAGTTCCTATGTTATATTAACATTTTACATAATAAGACATTTTATTAGATCACGTTGATTTTCCATTAATAAATGTTTCTATCGTTACATTCATATATTGGTATTTTTTATAGTAAAGTACATGAAATATTATATGTTGTTTTACCTCACAATCATCATAATTTTTAATGGTATAATTATATTTGGGATAATTTATCATAATTTTATGTTTTTCATTATATATTAAAGTTTTATTTTATATGTATTATACTTGAATAATTCTACACATTTATCAATCATTTAGAATATTATTAGATGAAAAAAATTTAAAAAATATCAATTCACTAAAAAAAATTAAATTGAGCATGTAGAATTGAATGATAATATTTAAGTATATTTTTTCTTGGTATCTATATTAATGGTAATAATATCAACAAACTCTAATAATATGATACAAAAATTTGGTAGGATGGGCCCGTAAGGGGCGGCGTACCGCTAGGTTTTCCCTCGTCGCATCCCTTCTTCCTCCACGATGTTTTGGCTACAACTTCTTCTATTGGCACATCTACTCAGTATCCTTGTGGGATAGACGACCTCAGGATCGGCTATTTGAAGCTTATGACCATTTTATTGCCTGATTCTTTTCCTACCCCCTTCGATTGTTAGGGATTTCTTTGGTGGTACATTGATGCTCTTTCCGTCGAGATCTACTGTCTGAGGGTGCGGCTTCATTCATTGTTGACTGGAAGTGCGAGGTGTGGCTCGCTATTGTTTTCGTGCGAGGTTAGATGGTAGTGATAGGTTTTCTATTCATCATCTGTGGGGTCTGGTAGACTTCGTGACCCATTGTGAGGTTTTGCGTTTATGATTTTTACGTTATGGAATTTTGGGCGTTGCCTTAACCAGGGTACCCTAAATTGAGTTATGGAGGCAGTGAGGGTCTCAGGCTTCATCCAATGATCCAGATGATGGATTTTTTGTTTCATCGGTGAAGGATTTTCATTTGGTTCTATGTTGATGGTGTTTTCACTTGGTTGTCTGATTTTCTTGGATCTGCTTGTCACTATGATTCATTTTCTTGTGGTGAATCTACTATGAAAATATGGATGATTCTATTTGGATGGTATGTTTTTCTAGGAGGGCCAAGGTACAAGGTCTATGTTTCTATTTCTCCTTTAGGGGATACTCTAGATGTGTTTTAGAGGCAAGATTTTTCATCAGATCCGGGCTATTTGGAATTGGATTTTCGAGAGGGTATGACTTCTGACATCGGTACCAAGCCCATGCATCACTACATCGGAAAGAAAGCTAAGTAGCGATGAGAAGGTGGATGCTGGAATGATTTTTTTATGCTAGGGAGGAGCTTCTCTTGTTGAATTGGTTTAATTATAAGGATTTTTATCTTTTGGGGTGCAGTTTAATGTTTTATATCTTGAAGTCATGTTGGTTTCCTCTTCAGCCCTTAAAAGGGGGTCAATGATATTATAAAAAATAATAATTTTCAGTTAGTCGGGATAAAAGTTTTAAAAATTATTGCATGGGAAATATCTGACGTGAATCATGTATGCCTCGAGAAACACACATCTAATTATGTATTATATTATAGTATATGCATGGTATTAAAAAAATATTTAGTTAATAAAGAGTAAAATTATTTATTGTAAATTTGGAATTACATATATTGATAGATTCTAAATAATATATCATAAATATTCCAAGAAAAATTTACTATAATAATAAATAAAATAAAAATTCATATGTATAATTAATTTAACTGCATAAAATATTACACCATATGATTTAATAGAATACTCTCCTATAAATAAATACTATGTTGAATAGCCTATAACATGAAAAATATTTATGTAAAATCAGTCACAATATATTAAATTTATAAAATGAAAATACAAAATAGTAAATGGAAATATAGTGAAAATATTTATACCTTAATTTTATTATTTTGTTCTGATTATCATAATTATAGAATTAGAAAATAAAAAATTAATGTGATGTGATTAAAATCATTCAATAATAAAAAGAGTTATTTTTTAATGAAATCATTCAAAAGTGTTATGTATTTAAAATTGTTGATATATTTTATATTATTTTAATATAAGATAATATTGATCGATAATCAATTATTTTTATGTTGATATGAAATAATATTAAGAACACTTAAAATTGGAAAAAGAAATTTTTTAAAAAAGTTATTTTTCATTATATTATTTATTTACAAATAAAGTATAAATTTATATATTTTATAATTTAGATTAAATTAAATGAACTATATTTTATAAAATAGATATTCATAATTAGAATAATTTTTTTTCCAATAAATCTCAAATATTTTTTGGGTGAATAGTTCAAAAAATCTTTTTTTATAAATATTATCACATTTGTGAAAAAATTATGATATTTAAATTACCATGATTTTTATGAGACCTATTTTCTTTAAAACTTAATTGTATTGGGAGAAAAAAATCCAACTAAAATTTTCATTGATTTTAGAATCCTATGAAATAATTTTTATAAAAAAGTGATTTTTATTTAATGAAATATATAATTGGATAATTTTCCCTAGTTAAGTATTTAAAATGATTCATTTTAATAAAAAATAATTGATTCACAATAATCTTTTATAGTTAATAATAATCTATTAAAAATTATAATAATCATTTCACGTTAATATTTTTGTATTAAAAAAATTAGGCATAAAAATATTTTTCCAATAAAACATATTTGCGTTGTTCTTTTCTATCTTATAAAAAAATAAATCTTCCAAAAAATAAAAATATATTATTATGACATATATTCCATATATTTAATGAAGATATTAAATTTATATAATAAATCATTTTTTATTTTTATTCAGGGTGAATTGTTACCACATATAAAGTTTGATAAAGTGAGATGGCTTTTACGGGTATGTAAGGCGGGAAACTAATAGATAATGAATCAAATATCAATAAAATGTATCTACATATAATTTAATGAGTTTATTTTTTAAAAAAATTCCCCTATTATAATAAATCATAATTTATTAGAATTTACTATAAAAAGTAATTATATTATTTTAATGGTAAGGGTATTTTTTAGGGCATCACTCCCCTCACGTATAAAAGGGAACATCATATCATAATTTCCACAGAAAGATTGATAATATATCTAAAAATGATCTATATAAATAATTTTTAAAACCTCCAACCCAATTCATATTGATTTTTTATCTCTAAAATATGTTACCAATAAGGCTTATGTACAGATATAATGTATTATATGAAATGAATAGGTCCTTAAAACGTAGCACAAAAAGTGATAATTCAATGTTAGAGTTTATTTAATACTAAATTATTATTTTTAAATGTTTAAGATTAAATTGACACTATTTTATTTATATTAAAATTTCCTCTTAACTATAATATCTATTTAACCCACTGATTTATTATGAGTTTTCATGTATTCATTCAATTTTCAACATTTTTTACTAAAAAAATGCTTAAATGTATATACAAAAATTGACTATATTTCTTATTTGAGGTATGGAATATTTTTCAACCATATCAAAAATATTTCTTTTTCTAAACTAAATTTAATCCTTTAATAATGGTTTAAAATAAATATTTATAATTCTTTTCCATAATGGTGAATTTTGATACTCTTTACCAAATTATGAAAAGAATCATTATTTATTTGTTACCACTTGACCACTATTTCACTAATTTATGATAATTATTAATATAGAACATCTCATTAAATGTTTTAATATATTTTTTATTAAATTCATTTTCATATTTTATTATAGATTTTTTATTTCATATAGGAAAATAGAAAAAATATTCATAATGATTTAAAAATGGATATGATTTCACTTTTGTATTTTTTTCATCTTCCACATCTAATTTTCTTACTTAATAAATATATATATTCATGATTCCGTTAATAAAAAATATTTTTCAATTTTAATTATACAATTAATAATTAGACTTTATTAATTGAATTTTTTAAGTGATTTATAACATTGTTTTTTAAAAGATAACAAAGAATTATGAACAATATTGTTAACATTTTTCATAAATATTATTTTATTTCCAAATAAATAGCATTACTAGAAATAAATTATTTCTATGGAATTGATGACCTTATATTATCCCATATGAATTTATGGTTTAAACATCATATTAAATATGACGATTTATTCAATGTTCATTCACATTATTGATTTTTTTTACTACTGCTCTCCGTCATTCATATACATTATGTTTTACATCATATACATGTTGTTTCTTTACAAAGGATATAAATTAAATTATTTCCACGATTTCAATAGTTACTAAACCATATAATCTTTACTTTAAGTGGTATAAATTTTTGGAATATTCAAAATATGTTATTATCTTGATTATGAAAACATTAATGTTTCGTATATTTGATTCAGTATATGTATTTATTAAGTAATAATTAATATTGATTATGTATTATATTATTTATTGATCACATGGGAAATAAATTGTAAGGTTTACGTAATGGGTGGGGTCTATTATAACCACTTGATACATTTGGTATGGTCTAATTAGAGAAAATATAATGGGTATCACTTGTTTTTTGTTATCCCATATAATGATAATGATTTTTTGAGAGTCCTACATGGCGTTTAATATGGGTTTCCCCAAGGCCATGTGGGTAAAATCATTATGTCTTGTAATATGTCCAAGATAGTATAATCTTAATGTATTCATATAGCAATGAGATTCTTTATAATTAACTTTCCAATAATTATGAAATTAGATATTGGTTTCCATGGGATTTAGTAATCCCATGATATGTTTCATTATTTTTTATTAGGTAGATAATAAATTTATTTTTTTAATATAATCATATTCATTAAATATTTATCCATAATAAATTATTCTATAATATACACATTACTAATAATTTAACCTCACACTTTATCTTTTCACTTTAACAAAGGAAACATGAAAATATCTTTGAATTATCTTCAAGATGATGTATGAGTAATAAAAAGGATTTCAAGAATATTATAAGATTAGATTTATATTGACAATGTAAAGATTAAATAACATATTTATATAGTCTTATTTGATGTTTTTTTGATTCATGGTTATTTTATCATTAATATTTTTTTAAATGTAATTAACTGAACACTAGATACAAGTTACTTGAGTATATGTATTTAAATTTGATGGTTCACATTTCAGTAGAGTCTGTAACATCTAAAATTTTATGTTATAGATTTCTGTCACCCATTAAATGATATATATATATTTTTAAACAGTACATCGAAAATATATAAATATTAAATATTTTATTATTGAGGTATATATTATTATGGAAGGCATTAAATTTCATACAGATGACATATATGATGTGTATAACATTGAAATCACAAAATCTTCTAACAATTCGTTCCTTATGAGTGATGAAATTTCTTATTGAGATACAATAATTATTAACACAATAGTATGTGTATATACTAACCCTTATGATTAAAATTATAGTATAAGTGTTTTATAATATATTTAATCCAAAAATGTAATCATTAGACATTTTTTACATAAATCGATGAATGTCGGATATTCAATACAAAAAATAAATTATGTATAAAATTGTTTCAGGATAATATTTTTTTGGAGTTAACCTAAAATATTAATAAAATATCAAAACTACCTTGACATATTTAATATGTTCCATGTGAACTTACTATTATAAAATGGTTATATAATTAACTCTAATATATTATATACACTCGAACATGATGAACACAATATGATCTAAAATAGTCTATCTACTCCTGATGTGGATGTGATGCATGAATCTACTTCCATGGAATTTAATCCAATTTATGATAAATTTTTTTTATTTTTTTTCACTAAAAAATATTGGAATTTTAATATAAAACATTTAATTTTAAAATTTTATTGAGGAAAATGTGTTGATAATACTAGTTAATTTTGAACAGATGAATCCAAATTAATTAAAAAAATAATGTAATATAAGTTATATGGATGAACCAAACATAATTAAATCACTAGTATTAAACATATTTTATGTACTAAACATGTAAATATAAAGGGACCAATTTTTTTTTTGATGAAAATCCCTACTTTTTCAAGTAACAATTCCACTTATGGTAACCCTTTCATTAGGAAAACACAACATTTTGTCTATCTTCCAAATGAAGATGTTTTATTATATGTCAAAGGGTACCATAATGAGTGGATATGTATACTCTATATAATATCAACATATATTTAATCGTTAACCAAAAGTGAGAGTTCAATAATTTGATTATAGTTATTTTAATATTATATATGTCACTACCTAATATTGTGTGTTCACTAATTTATTAACATTATATGAATTTAATGATAAATTATTTCATTAGAAACTATAATATCTTCTTTATGATGTTAAAAATCCTCTGGAATATTATCTTAAAATAAGTATAACTATGTTTATGATATGTTGTGAATATCACATGGTTCATATGAGAATATATGATAAAAATAAGAGAGTCTTAACTATATTTATTGAAGTGAGAGGCAAAGGCCATAGAATTTTTGTTGGATGTAATTAATACCAAAATATTTCTGACTAAAAAGAAATAAATTTTCATTAGATACACTATGGTTTCTACTTTAATACACACATTTGATGATATAGATCCATATAATATTATTTTATTGCATTAATATTTTAATTTTCATGGAACTGATAGTTGTCTTTGCTAGATAAGAAGTATGGTTTTGATTGTTGAAAATCCAAATTTGGTTAGTCATAGAGTTTGGAATGAATGAAGATTTATGATTAAAACATAAATCACCATTGAAGGTGGTTTAGTTTCCCAGTGTATTCAAAATATTTGGACCTCATAATCGAGAGTTTTTTTTTAAAAAGGAAGTATTTCCGCAGAGTCAGTATGTCGAACAATTGTTCTAGGAATGGTTTGTGGATGAATAAGCTAGATATTTGGAATATAGAACCACAGATGATGTATCAGAAATGGTTTGTATAATGTAAAATGGTATACAAACCATGTAAGAGGAATGGTTCTCGGAGTTAATTTGTTATGTGGAAGGCTAGAGGTTCATGGGACGACTCATCGTTGGTGGAATTGAGGGGGTAATTTTTGAATAAATGAATTGTATCATTTTCCAAAATTAGGTAGATATTTTTTGTCAATTCGAATGAAGAAAAGGTGGTATGTCTACCATGTAGGAAAGAATGATTTGTAGAAGATGCATAGTTTGTGGAAAAGGTGCTTCCATATCGAATTATTTGAAAATACTAGAATATAGAATTTTGCAGATATATTTTCCTTGATAATGAGCACTAATCCTTTCTTTGTGTCATGGAATTTTATATGACAAAGAATCTGAGAATAAATTGTTCAAATATGGATATTTGTTGTGGTATGAAAACTTAGTATAGATGTTATTAATAAACAAAAAATAATTTCGAGATGTCTAGAATAGTCTATGGAAGATAGAATGATAATGAGAATTCATTTATCGAAGAAGAATTTTCCTTAAAGAAGTGGTATGTATAAGAGAGTCAGTAAACAGTGGAAGAACATAGACCAAGGGGATCATATAGTACATGATGAATGTGAGGGGGCACGCAGAGAAATGTAGTATTCAAAGGAAGGTAGTATGAAAAAAGTAGTTCATGGAGGAGAAGAGAAAACAATTCTCAATCATGGAGAAGAAGCATTACATGAGATAAGGAGTAAAGGGAGAATGAAAATGTTGTTGGAAAAGGTTTTATGTGGTCAATTTCTATAGATGTGGTAGGAATATCACTTTTTTACACAAAAGAAGAAAGTCACATTGTAGAGGACATGTTCAGGAATGAAAAGTATGCAAAAAAGTAGATTATATCTGTAGGAGAAAACAAGACTTCTACAAAAAATCTATCTATAGTAAACTATGCATGATTTAATGAAAAACTATTGAATTTATCTTCATATCAGTAAACCATGCTCAAATTATTTCTATTATAGTGATTAAAGGGGAGTTAATGAAAGTTATTTTATTGAATGGTGTGATATTCTTATAAACTTCTAATGGTAGTGTTCCTAGAACATAGTGACCATGATTATAACATTTAATCCAAAATAGTGGATATTAGGGGAAATTAGTATTATCTAAGACCTACCAGTATATTCTCTTTAGATAAATTTCTTATCATTGAACAAGTAAATTTGGCGTGTTTTCATTTTTCATGTGATTGTTTGTTTTCTACATTTTATCATTAAATATGTTTAACATTTTCCATCCAAAGGGGAACAAGACCGATTAGTTATAAAGAAAAGTTGTCACCCTGATTAAACCCTCCCCTCTCAGGGTGTTCCACGGTCATTCATGTGTTATCATATAGAAAAGTTAGTTGGTGTTAAATCTACCCTTCATTTATACAATAGAGAACATTGTAAATGTCTGAGGAGTACTCATCTTTAATGAAATAAACATTAAAATATGTAAGGAAAGATGAGATCCCATATAATATCATGTGGAATAAAAGTCATTTTTCCCATGCATAAGAAATACATTTCACTTATCCAACTGGGATGTCTATGACTGATACAAACCAGAAAATTCTTGTTATAGAGGCCAAAGCACATAGTTTTATCACTAAATCTCTCTCTAATCAGATATATCTAATGATTATGAGTTGTATGTATGAAACTTTTATGTTGAAAAAACTGCAGAACATTTATGAATTTGAAAAAAAATAAGGAGGGGAAACTATATGTTTATCAAAATAGGTTTGATGATTTGTAGATTCATCATGAAGAAAATGTAGACACATTTTACAATCGAATTACATAAGTTGTTGGGGTAATATGAGGACATGTTGAAGAAATAAAATAAACTGATATTCTAAAGATAATAAAGAGAATAATTCTACCTCTTTGCAATGAAAATGTGTTAGACCTTGATGAAAGGTATCCATCAAAACATTCTCTGGATAATGTACTAAGTAGCCTAGTGGCTTATGAGATGAGAGTCAAACCAGTAGATGAAACAACTCGAGTAAAAAAGATAATGGTATTCAATGTCATTGAAAAACATTATATTTTCAATAGATAATATGAATGAAAATAATGATATAAATAATTATTTATCATTTTTTGAAGAAACTCATGAAAAGAATTGGGAAATTTGAAGGAAAGTTACCTCTGCCTTGTTTTAGTCGGTGAAGAGTTAGGCAGATTGCCTCTCAGTGCAGATGAATGTTCTTCAATGAAGAAAGTTAAGATATGGGCATGAAGAAGTCTTGGAAATGGTTTTACTAAAAATGAGACATTATTTATGTTATGAAACAATAGAGAAAGAAGTTTTTCTATAGAGAATATTATGATTATATTAAATTATTTAAGGAAGAAGAACTGTAATTTAAATCTAGATCCCATTCATCAATGATGGATAAAAATGAAAAAAAAAACCATAAAAATATAAATCTAGATATAATTATATGAATACTAATTTTGATCCCATGTATCCTCATTAGGATTATTTTGGAATACTTGAGAATAATTGTATGAGATTCAATAAGTAGAAATAAATTTTGGAAGAATTTTCAGTCTATGATGATCATCTTGAAGCCGGAATTGAATGAATGGAAGAATTTATGAATGTAAACTCATAAATCCTTAAAAGAAATTATAATTTTGTTGATCTAAAAATAGAATTAAATATCTGTGAAAGGACATAAATGAAAATTATTTAAGAATGGAAGAAAAGTACAAGGCTAATTAAGGTCTAGAAGATGAATTATTTACTCTGAGGATTAAACGCAAAAGTGGATCAATCTCAAAAAGAATCATAGAAGAAAATATAGTGAGGGAATTTATAACATGATGGATTTTTAGAGAGAGATAATCATGGTTTTTAAGAGGTTGAAGATATTTTAAATGATCAATGCCCTTTTTTCATGGGTAATAGTAGAATCAGTTGTGGTTTTAAAACATCAAATGATGGAAATAAGATGAATCAAAATATAGGAAAGATGATGTTTGGATATGATGAAAATTCCCCTGATGTGCTGAATAAGAAATCCAAAATTCAATTTGAAAGGAATATTAAAATCCATCTTAGGTATCTCTCTCTGATAGGGAGACAAACTACGCTCCTATAGAATCTTAAATGATAAGGAATATAAGTGAAAATACATTCACAGTTATGATGCGTCAATTCTCTGTTTATATGGGAAATACAATGGAATACATTAATGACGCACAATAATACATGAATGGGAAGAGCTAGGAAGTTCCAAAAATATAATAAATTCATATGCTAATTCTTATATAACACAATTTCTGTGTATATTTTTTTTCATTTTTCAATATTTGAACATAAAACTATTGATTTTAAGTAGAGGGATGAGAGTAATAATTTGTACATAACTCAGAGAAAATTCAATTCCTATCAACTAGATGGTATTGTTATTTAAAATAGTTGGTATCCCCTATAATAATAGTAAATGTATTAATAACATGTTCAAATGGAAAGGTGATTTGAAACCCCACCATTGTACTCCACTCAATGTAATATTTCATGGAAGGAAAAGATGAAAATTGAATAGTCCAACATTGCTGAAGCGACACTTAAAGATACCATGAACAATAGAACTTGTATTCTTGATAGTGGATTCTGATCCTATATTATATAAAATGAAGACTTATTAATGAAATTCAAGAAAAAGGTTGACGAAATATTGATATTTAGTAATTATAGTGATATGATAATCAATGGAAGTGGATGTAACAAACTAGACAATAGTGAGTTGAAGAAGACTAAAGTTATTTATGTAGATGGGCTATGTCACAATCTACAGAGTGTGAGTCAACTATATGAATCATGACTCATACTGACATTTAATCAAAATTGGTTAACTGTCAATGGAAGAACAACAAATTTTCTAATGAATGTCTGTTGAATAGATGCAAACCTATATCAAGTTGATAGTAGTGAAAATATTTCCACATGACTATTGATGAATTAAACCACATGTATCATCATAAGTTGTGTCACATCAATCAAAAAGACCTGGAAAAGATATCTAATATTAATATACTCATGGATATACCCAATATAAAGTGTTAAATGTTAAATACTTCTTATGCATTCCTTCGATGGATGTTGGTATGAAATTCAAATCTACTAAAGATGAAAAGGGAATGAAATCATCATGATCTCATTAATGCAAACATATGTTGTCCAATAACTACTTTTGGATTTGAGAGATTCAATTACATTGTTCTCTCCATTTTCTATTATAGTCAAATGGATTATATGATGGATATACATTGGAAACACAATTTTCTTGATTTCATAAAAACTTATTTCCAATTAGCCAAGAATGATACAAGATGAAAAATCATTGCTCTGCAGTCTAAAAATGGTGGATATTATACTTCCATTGAGTTTAAAAACATCTTGGAGAAATATGGGGTACAACATGAGGTGGATTCTATGAGAACTCCATATTAAAATGAACTTATTGAGCACTATAATTGACATGTGAATAGTATTCCCTAGACAATTCTCTTTGTGGTGGTATCTCTCACAATTTCTAGAGAGGCTATTCTAGATTTAGTTAATATTCAAAACTGAACAGAGAATTGTATGGGAGAAACCAACACACCCTATGAGTTATGGAATGTAGGGAAACCATATTTAAAATATTTTCAATTTCATCATGAAAACAATTTATCTATAACAAAGAAGGAAATTAAGGAATGTATTGCAATGCTACAGATGGAAGAATATTCCTCAAATATGAAATAAATAGTAATTATTATAAATGTTTTAATAAACATCTTGAGAATATTGTGTAAATAATTAATTTGAATACTATTGAAGATAAAACAATAAATGGATCGAGGAATTGATCTTCTTGTGTAATATAAGACAGTGAAGAATATGGAAATGGAAGATATCCAAATAAAAAAAAGTCGATGTCATGCAAAAAATTAAACAGTCACATCATGATGATAACTTTAAATTAGAATCATTATATAGATCCATGGATAATGAATATTATTTCGAACCTACCAGGAGAAATTGAATTGACGAAATTGATTGATCCAACATCATTTTGGGATTGGAATGCTCTAATGTTGACATGAAGAATGTGGAGTAGTTCACAATTTTAATTCCATTCAGTTGTGAAACCATCCTCATTTCAAGTAGTAGCAATATATGAATCCTTTATTAAGTCCATGAATTATGAATTGGAACTGATTTATAAGGAACAAAATGGGGGCTTCTTTAGAGAACTGTAACACAAAATTTGATTTGATTGAACATGATTTTAAAAAGATATTATGATCCATGAAATGTGATCAGAAATGTAACGACCCAAAGTTTCATTAATAGAAAATCCCTCTTGATCCAGTTAAATGTTTCCTTATGAATTTTTTTTTATAAGATAACAACTTCTTTAGTTTTATGTTAAGATTTGTGACCGTTACTTTTATAGCTATTGAACAGTGATCATCTGAGTAGTATAAATATAAGGCCTTAACGAACCCATTTCTACTCAGACAAAGGAAGCGATGACCTCATCCATTAGAATTTCCACTTACGAAGACCAATTGTCAGAGCTCAGAAAAGAGGTGGCGTCTTTGGGCTTTTCCCTTGACCAAGCCCAAGATGAGCTTTATCAAGTCAATCTCGAACGTGATCGTCTATGGGAAAAGTGGAAGTTGATTGAAATTACCACTCGAGCGATGTTGTCTGAGCCGCCCCAAGAGTCAGTCACCATCGCACACCTTACCCTTAGGTCTTATGCGGCTATTTTAAGGGGTTATGTAACAAATAAGTAGTGCTATGTTCATGTGCATTATTTTTTTATATAATAATGAATATAATTTCTAGTCTTTTTTGATACATTATAATTAGTTTTTAAAGTACAAATGGTGTTTTTAGTTATTAATTAATTAAGAATTATATTTTATTAAATTAAAGGATTTTTTTGAATTAAATAATATTTTAATAAAATATTATTATTAGTATTAAATTAATTTTTATTAAATATAATGATCTTATAATTTTATGAATGCAATTAAAATTTTTATTAAGGTTTGAAAGCCATTTCTGTCAAAACCCGTGAATTTTTAATAAATGACGGTTTTTATTTTAAAAGTGAAAATTCACATATTTAGAAAATTATTTAGATAAAATAAATATTATTTTTGGAATCAGAACGTCAAAATTATCCTACAGTGAATTTTTTATAATTTTCTGAGACAGTCAAAATTTTGGGTAAAAATTAAATACCATTTAAATATATAATGTGTTTTATGACATCATAATGACCCAATGGGGACGTAATAAAATACCATAATCCTTATTTTCGGCCAATATGTGTTTTATCATTAAAATAATGAGGTTTTGGGTTTGTTTTACTTACTTTTCAAAGCATTAATGGAGCCCTCAAGACTTATTCAACACTTTTCCTTTTTAAATTAATTTCCATGAAAGTGTGACTCACCTCCACATAAGCCACCCTAATTTTTTAATAAGTTCGGACCTTGGCCTTGTAAAATATTTTTTTCCTCTTTCCTTTCCCAGAAACCATGGGAAAATACCATGGTATGGTTTGTGGTTCAGATTATTTTAATATAAGGTGTCCCAAACCTAAAAAATAATGAATTCTCTCACCTTCCCTATATAAACCCACCCAAGCTCCCTCTTCCTCCTCACTCAAAGCCCTTGAAGTTCGTCCAAACTCTGCCCTACTCTCTCTAGAATCCTCTCATGGTGCTTCAAGCTCCCAAAAAGCCTCTCACAAGCCTCTCTCTATCCTTTGGATGCACACTTCCAAGTAAGGGTTTTTTTCTTCCTTTCTCATTTTTGTCAATTTTCTTTAAGTTGTATTTCCATTTTAATTTCAATTATGAATGTTGGGGTATAGTTTCTCACCTCTCCCATACTTCCCTCTTATTGTTTGAATGATGGGAGACCCCTTTATATCTAATTAAAATCCTCCCATGTACACCCGTTACTATGCCGAAATTCCGAAAGAAACCTTTTTCTCCTCTTTTATATTCAAGCAATACTTTTGTATCATGAATCTAAATTCCTTTTCAATTGTTGGGACATGTATATATATGACCTCCTTACTGTCTATTACATGTAAATATGATGAGGAACCCCTTTCTCTCTCATCAACCTTTTTTATGAATTCTTATGTCACGCCGTACGCTGCAGAAATCACACTGATTTTCTAAGCCAATATCCTTGTGTAGTGAATACCATGCCCATTTCTCCATCAATGGTATTCACCTTTATGCACATCTACTTATTGATTATAACGTTTCATGTTTGAATTCCACATTCCTTTATCGTGGAATAAATGATTATGATTTATGAATCCATGTTTTATGATCCATGTGGCACACTTATGCATGAAATGAAATGTTTAAGAAGGGTGCACCCTTTATAGTGCTCAAATGCATTGGGTAAAGTATAGTATCATGATATGTCATGTGAAATGAGTGGTTACTCATGATAATTCAAGTGCAATGAGGGTTTACTCATGCTTCAAGTGCAATGAGGGTTTACTCATGCTCCATGTGCAATGAACCTTGGCTCATGCTAATTCAATGTTAAGTATTGCTGCCTCATTTCCATGTTATGGTTATCATGCTTCATCATGCCTTTATGTTCATGTTACTCTAATGCCCTATTGATATTCCTATTTCCTAACATGTATTATACTCCTCATGTTATTCATTGTGTACTCCCTTACTGGGCTTTATAGACCACACTTTTCTTATGCATGTCCTCAGGTTATTCCATGCAATGCTAAGTACGAAGTAATGTAGTGGTCATGTAAAGGATGTTTTCAATAAAGATGTTGTATTTCAAGTTTAAAGTTTTTATGTAATGATCCTAAGCCCCAAAGACACTAAACCCCTCGATCTTCTTTGTTGTATCAAGTGAATTTTTATTTAATAAAGCATGCTTAAGTTGTAAAAAAAAGCTGGGTTGTCATAGTTGGTATCAGAGGATAGGTTTAGTTATTTTTGGGATTAGTAAACCCTAGTAAATCCTTAGATACAAGACTAAGAATAATAAAAACATCCCTAAGTTTTGTTAAATACTAAGTAAGTGGTTTATCGAAAAAATACATCCCTGTCTGGATACGAGAAGGTAGAGGCGCCTCTGGCACAGATGTATCCTAGGCGTAAAACCCGAAAACACTGCTTTGAGCTAGACTCGAATGGGAACTGGTGCACGACAACGGGCCTTGCTGCACTCTTGGTTACGACACTCCCGGGGGATATGTTTTGATAAATTCACAATCTTAGTATGAACCCTTATTAAGGGAAAAATGCCCCTAAGAATATATGTTAGAAGGAAGATCATGAAAAGCCTGGATTGAATCCTATAGACTCATGAGTTAAAGAGATTAAAGTTTATTTATAATTCATCAACTTTTGTCTTTGGATTACCCTTTATGTGTTACCCCTAACTTTCCTTTTATTCCAGCCAATGGCCGATAATAGGAGAACTCGGGCTAATAACTGCTGTGAAGATCAGTGTGATGATTGTACTAATGAGATGCCCAATCCAATGGGAGCGGGTATCGCGAACTTTGTCACACTTCTCTCTCAGCTAACTCATGTTTTGAATAGAAACACGGGTCAAGAGGAAATTTCAACCCCCCCCCCCCCCACTAAGAAAGAACAAGTCGCTATCGAGAGCTTCATGAGACAAAGGCCTCCTACTTTTAGTGGATCATCTGATCCCACGATCGCTGAGCAATGGATCAACTCTATTGAAAAGATCTTCTCTATTCTTCAATGTTCTGAACAAGAGAAGGTTCTCCTGGCGGCTTATCGTATGGAGGGTGAAGCTAATCTATGGTGGACGTTGATCAAAAATATGATGCCTGAGTAGGAGATCTAGGCTTTGGAATGGAAGGAATTCCGGAAGATGTTTTTCGATAAATATTTTCCGCGCACCCTCCATCTTAAGATGGAAAGGGACTTCCTTTCCCTCAAGCAGAAAGATGAAGAATATGTGGGAGCATATGAGGAAAACTTCACCAGGCTTGCACAATATGCTTCCAGCTTTGTCGTTACCCCCGAATGCAAGGTTGACCGCTTCTTTGGTGGGCTAAAGCCTAGCTTGCGGAAAGCATTAGCGATCCGTGACTTCGACAGCTATGAGGAAATTGTCTGATGTGCCCTCAAGGTTGAAATGGAGATCGGAGAATCACAGGGGTATCATGGGGACAAGAAGAGGAAGGTGGATTTCAATGCTGGTGGTCCGATGGATAAATCCAACGGTGCTAAGAAGTTCCATCACCCCACTTTCCAAAAGTGCGGAAAGAAGCACCATAGAAATTGCTTTAGGGGGACGAGAAAATGCTTTAGGGGTGGAATAGAAGGGAACCTAGCTATTAACTATCGGCAAGAAGGACCCGCGGCTGCAACAGAGTAGAGGAACGCTCCGTTCGAACCTGAACACATTGTTCAATACTACAAATGCAATGAACCAGGTCATTTTGTGAATCAGTGCCCTAATCCATGGGTTATCGGAGGCAACCATCAACCTCCAAGACAGCAAGGAAGATCTTTTTCCATCACTTCTGCCGAAGTGAACCCCGAAAACAAAGTGGTGACAGGTACGCTAGTTATTCATTCAAGAATAGAAAACGTACTTTTTGATTCAGCTTCTACGCATTCTTTTATATATCTCAAATGTTTAGTAGAACAATCCCAGCACCACCACAAATCCTAGAAGTAAAGATGTCGGTGAGTACGGCAAATGGGGCAATCATTGCATCCCATGAATATAAGTCCTCCCCTGTTATGATCTGTGGATTTAATTTCCCGACGAACCTTATTATACTCCCTTTGGTGGAATTTGATGCAATTCTTGGCATGGATTCACATTCCTTATATAGAGCCAACATAAATTGTCGGGAGAGGGAAATCACACTCCATATGGAGAATCGACCCCCGATTATTTACAAGTGTCAGGAGGAAGATGAATCTCCTATAGCTCTATCATATCAAGCATGGATATTACTGCCTTATGAGCACGCATATCTGGCTTAGATGATTGAGTCCAAGGAAGAAACCACCCTTGAAGAAATGCCTATTGTGAGGGAATTCACTGTAGTATTTCCCGAGGAACTTCCTGGAGTTCCTCCAAGAAGAGATGTTGAGTTATCAATTGAACTTATACCTGGGGTGCTACCAATATCCAAGACTCCATATATAATGGCTATTGTTGAGCTTGAAGATCTGAAAAAACAACTACATGAGAATCTGGATAAAGGGTTTATATGCCCAAGTGCATCACCATGGGGTGCACCAGTCCTCTTCGTCAAGAAGAAGGATGGGTCAGTGCGACTTTGCATCGATTATCGTGAACATAACAAAATAACGATAAAGAAAAAGTATCCTCTCCCAAGAATCGATGACTTGTTTGATCAGCTGCGTGGAGCACAATACTTCTCCAAGGTGGACTTGCGGTCAGGATATTTTCATGTAAGGGTGAAGAAGGAAGATATCCCCAAGACAGCTTTTCGTACAAGTTACGTGCACTATGAAATCATAGTAATTCCTTTTGGACTCACCAATGCTCCAGAAATATTCATGGACTTGATGAATAGAGTCTTTAGAGATTACCTTGAAAAATTTGTGGTAGTCATTATAGATGATATTCTAATATACTCCAAAACCAAGGAGGACCATGAGGAGCATTTAAAAACTATACTAGAGACATTGCGCAAGGATAATCTCTACGAAAAGTACAGAAAGTGTGAGTTTTGGTTGAAGGAAGTCTCATTCTTGGGCCATCTCATCACAAGCAATGGGATATCTGTGGACCCCTCCAAAACAGATGCAATTGAGGGATGGCCGAGGCCAACATCGGTAACTGATATCCATAGCTTCTTGGGGTTAGCTGGATATTATCGATGATTTGTGAGAAATTTCTCACGATTTTCCAACCCTCTTACTAAGCTAACTCGAAAGGGAGTAAAGTTTTCTTGGAGTGATGAATGCGAAGAAAGCTTCAAGGAGTTGAAAAGGAGGCTTATCACTGCACCCGTGCTCACTTTACCCACAAGTGGGGAGCTTTTTGTGGTATTCAGTGATGCTTCGAAGAAGGTCTTAAGATGTGTGCTGATACAGAATGATAAAGTGATATCCTATGCCTCAAGGAAGTTGAAAATCCATGAGCGAAACTATCCAACACATGATCTGGAGTTGGCGGCGGTGATCTTTGCCTTGAAAATCTGGCGTCATTATCTCTATGGAGAGAAATGTGAGATATATACTGACCACAAGAGTCTTAAAAATATATTCACACAGAAATATCTTAATATGAGCCAGAGAAGATGGATAGAGCTCATCAAGGATTATGACTGTTCAAGACATTACCACCCTGGGAAGGCGAACAAGGTGGCGGATGCCCTAAGTAGAAAGGATCCAGCGATTCTATCAATGATGATAATTGAAAAGGATCCAATCTTCTTAGACATGATGAAGATGGACGTGGGAATCATAAATAAGGGACATCATCAATACTTTCACAAATTATTGCTCAACCATCTCTTTTGGAAAGGTTAAAGGATGCTCAAAAGGATGATGCGGGAATCCACGAATAAGTGGAAGCTATCAAAAAGGGAAAATCCTCATAGTTTAATGTTAATGAAGAAGGAATTGTGCGGTTTGGGAAAAGACTATGTGTTCCATCAAGTTCGGAGCTGAAGAAGAAACTTTTGGATGATGCACATAGTTCAAATTTATCTATTCACACAGGGAGCACAAAGATGTATCGAGATCTCTGAGAAAACTTTTGGTGGGATAATATGAAGAAGGAGATCACTGAATATACATCAAAGTGCCTGGTGTGTTAGCAAGTGAAGGCAGAGAGGCAGAAGTCTAAGGGGATGATGCAACCATTTCCCATACCAGAATGGAAATGGGAGAACATCACCATGGACTTTGTCACTGGACTTCCAAGTACATCCAAAGGCAACAATGCAATCTGGGTTGTTGTGGATTGTCTTACAAAGACTGCACACTTCATTGCTATTCGAGAGGATTTCTCTTTGGATCAACTAGAACGGATATATATCAGGGAAGTGGTATGGTTGCATGGAGTACCACTATCTATTGTGTCTGACTGAGATCCACGATTTACCTCTAAGTTTTGGAAGAGTCTTCAACATGCTCTAAATACTGAACTGAACTTCAGTACGGCCTATCATCCTTAAACTGATGGCCAATCCGAGCGGACTATCCAAACACTTGAGGATATTTTGAGAGCGTGCTCAATGGACTTTAAAGGAGGATGGGATCTACATCTTCCTCTGGTTGAGTTCTCTTATAATAATAGTTTCCACTCGAGCATCCAAATGGCACCATATGAAGCCCTGTATGGGAAAAGGTGTATAAAACAAGCATGTTGGGTTGAGGTCAGTGAACGTAAGCTACTTGGACCAGAAATGGTCGAAGAAATGGTGGAGAAGGTGAAAACCATTCAGCAGCATATCAAGGCTGCCCAATGTCGACAGAAGAGTTATGCAGATAATCGTCGACGAGACCTTGAGTTTAAAGTCAGAGACATGGTGTTTTTACGCATATCTCCTTGGAAGAAGGTCATGAGGTTTGGAAAGAAAGGGAAGTTAAGTCCAAGGTACATCGACCCCTTCGAGATTTTTGATCGTGTTGGGGCTGTGGCCTATCGACTAGCACTTCCACCTACTATGGCCAAGGTGCATGATGTATTTCATGTATCCCTCTTAAGAAAGTACATACCGGACCCTTCACATGTACTCTCTTCCGAGGTGGTACAATTGGATGATGATCTTTCTTATGAGGAGCAATGAGTGAAGATCTTAGATCGTAGAGAAAATGTTCTACGAAATAAGACAATGCCCCTCGTCAAGGTGTTGTGGAGAAACCACAAGTTTGAAGAAGCAACATGGGAGTCGGAGGATATGATGAAGCTGAGTTACCCACATTTGTTTTAGTGTGGGAAAAGGAAAATTTCGAGGGCGAAATTTCTTAAGGGGGGAATATTGTGACAACCCAAAGTTTCATTAATAGAAAATTCCTCTTGATCCAGTTAAATGTTTCCTTATGAAATTTTTTTTATAAGATGACATCTTCTTTAGTTTTACGTTATGATTTGTGACCGTTACTTTTATAGTCGTTGAGTAGTGATCATCTGAGTAGTATAAATATAAGGCTTTAACGAACCCATTTCTACTCAGACGAAGGAAGCGATGGCCTCATCCAGTAGAATTTCCCCTTACAAAGCCCATTTGTCAGAGCTCGGAAAAGAGGTGGCGTCTTTGGGCTTTTCCCTTGACCAAGCCCAAGCTGAGCTTCATCAAGTCAATCTCGAACGTGATCGTCTACGGGAAAAGTGGAAGTTGATTGAAATTACCACTCGAGCGATGTTGTCTGAGCCGCCCCAAGAGTCTGTCACCATCGCACACCTTACCCTTAGGTATTATGTGGCTATTTTAAGGGGTTATGTAACAAATAAGTAGTGCTATGTTCATGTGCATTATTTTTTTATATAATATTGAATATAATTTCTAGTCATTTTTGATACATTATAATTAGTTTTTAAAGTACAAATGGTGTTTTTAGTTATTATTTAATTAAGAATTATATTTTGTTAAATTAAATGATTATTTTAATTAAATAATATTTTAATAAAATATTATTATTAGTATTAAAATAATTTTTATTAAATATATTGATCTTATAATTTTATAAATGCAATTAAAATTTTTATTAAGGTTTGAAAGCCATTTCTGTCAAAACCTGTGAATTTTTTATAAATGTCGGTTTTTATGTTAAAAGTCAAAATTCACAAATTTAGAAAATTATTTAGATAAAGTAAATATTATTTTTGGAATCAGAAAGCCGAAATTATCCAACGGTGAAGTTTTTATAATTTTCTGAGACAGTCAAAATTTTGGGTAAAAATTAAATACCATTTAAATATATAATGTGTTTTATGACATCATAATGATGCAATGGTGACGTAATAAAATACCATAATCCTATTGTTCAGCCAATATGTGTTTTATAATTAAAATAATGAGGTTTTGGGTTTGTTTGACTTACTTTTCAAAGCATTAATGGAGCCCTCAAGACTTGTTCAACACTTTGCCTTTTTAAATTAATTTCCCTGGGAGTGTGACTCACCTCCACATAGCAACCCTAATTTTGTAATAAGTTCGGAACATGGCCTTGTAAAATATTTTTTTCCTCTTTCCTTTTCCAGAAACCATGGGAAAATACCATGGGATGGTTTGTGGTTTCGATTATTTTAATATAAGGGGTCCCAAACCTAAATAATAAATAATTGTCTCACCTTTCCTATATAAACCCACCCAAGCTCCCACTTCCTCCTCACTCAAAGCCCTTGAAGTTCGTCCAACCTCTGCCCTACTCTCTCTAGATTCCTCTCAAGGTGCCCCAAGCTCCCAAGAAGCCTCTCACAATCCTCTCTCTAGACTTTGGAAGCACACTTCCAAGTACGGGTTTTTTTCTTCCTTTCTCATTTTTGTCAATTTTCTTTAGGTTGTATTGACATTTTAATTTCAATTATGAATGTTGGGGTATGGTTTTACACCTCTCCCATACTGCCCTCTTATTGTTTGAATGATGGAAGACCCCTTTCTCTCTAATTAAAATCCTCCCATGTACACCCGTTACTATGCCGAAATTCCGAAAGAAACCTTTTTCTCCTCTTTTATATTCAAGCAATACTTTTGTATCATGAATCTATATTCCTTTTCAATTGTTGGGACATGTATCTATATGACCTCCATACTTTCCATTAAATGTAAATATGATGAGGAACCCCTTTCTCTCTCATCAAACTTTTTTAGGAATTCTTATGTCACGCCGTTACGCTGCCGAAATCACACCGATTTTCTAAGCCAATACCATTGTGTAGTGAATACCATGCACATTTCTCCATCAAGGGTATTCATGTTTATGCACATTAACTTATTTATTATAATGTTTCATGTATTAATTCCACATTCCTTTATCATGGAATAAATGATTATGTTTTATGAATCCATGTTTTATGATCCATGTGGCACACATATGCATGAAATGAAATGTTTAATTAGGGTGCACCCCTTTATAGCGCTCCAATGCATTGGGTAAAGTATTGTATCACGATATGTCATGTGCAATGAGTGTTTACTCATTATAATTCAAGTTCAAGGATGGTTTACGCATGCTTCAATTGAAATGAGGGTTTACTCATGCTCCATGTGCAATGAGCCTTGGCTCATGCTAATTCAATGTTAAGTGTTGTTGCCACATTTCCATGTTATGGTTATCATGATTTATCATGCCTTTATTTTCATGTTACTCTAATTCTCTATTGATGTTCCTATTGCCTAACATGTATTGTACTCCTCATGTTATTCATTGTGTACTCCCTTACTAGGCTTTATAGCTCACCCTTTTCTTATGCATGCTCTCAGGTTATCCGATGCAATGCTAAGTACGAAGGAATGTAGTGGTCATGTAAAGGAAGTTTTCAATAAAGATGTTGTATTTCATGTTTAATGTTTTTATGTAATGATCCTAAGCCCCAAATACACTAAACCTCTCGATCTTCTTTGTTGTATCAAGTGAAGTTTTATGAAATAAAGCATGATTAATTTGTAATAAAAAGTTGTGTTGTCATAAGAAATAAGGCCCAACTAGTGTGTAATGTATATTCACATAATGAAGGTGTAGGATGATGAGGAAACATTTTCCCCAATGGAAAGATAGTTTTCCATCAGACTATTTCTTTCCCTGACATTTCAGATATGATATAATGTTTATCAAATTTATTGAAAGACAACATTCTTAAATGGTTTTCTGAAAAAAGAAGTCCATATTGAAAAACTAATTCACTTTCATCATGGAAATGATGAATTGAATGATTTCAAATTAAAGATGTATCTATATGGTTTCAAATAGAAACCACCACCATAGATCTCTTAGTTGTATTCTTATATAAATAATCTGGAATTTAAAATAAGAAGAGTGGATGATAATATTTTTGGCAATAATCCACAAAATGATTTGATTGTGGTTATAGTGTACATAGATGATATTATATTTGGAGGAAGTAGGCATGGATCATTTGATGAATTTACAAATAACAAGAACAAAATTTTTTTTATGTCTATGATTGTTGTAATAAAATAATTTTTAGGGCTACATGTGATTTACAATAAAGACTATACATTGATTTCTATGGAGAAGTATGCAATAGAATTGCTGAATAAATTCAATATGAAAGACTCTAAATCAATTTCTACTCTGATATTGGTTGGAACTAAACATGGAATAACTGAGATAGGGAATTATGTGGTTCATACCATGTACATGAGAATCATTAGAAGCTTATTATATATAACATTAATGAGGCTAGATATTTTCATTACAACATCCACACTACCCTATTTCAGTGTAAAATGAAGGAAGAACATATGGAAGAAGTAAAAAAAATCATGAGGTATAATAAAGTTACTTAAAATTTTGGCCTATAAATTCAAGAAGGAAGAGAGAGTGACCTATCATAATTTTTTGATGTGAATTGGGCTCAATATATTGTCGATTGAAATCAAAAATGTGGTGGAGCAATATTTTTTGGAAAAAATTGTGTTTTTTGGGTGAGTATGAAATATGAAATCACATCTCTCTGTACTGATTAAGCTGGGTATATCTCTACAAAAAAGGAATGCACACAACTATTAAAGATAAAGAAACAAATGATTGATATTTTTGATGAGGTGAAACATCAAATAGAGATTTACAATGATTAGAAGAGAACAATTGATCATAAAATGAATCATGTTTTTAATTCATGGACAAAACACCATGAAATCTTATATCAATTTATCAAGGAAAAAGTTCAATAAGGGAAGATTAAGATGGATCATGCTGGAACTGATGATAAATAAGAAGACATACTAACCATGACCTTGTCATAACATGTATTCGAGAAGCATCGATTAAACCTCTATATTTAACCACCACCTAGTGAATGAGGAGGGTAGGCTAGTCCCCCTCTTCCTTGTTTTTATAACTATTTTAATCATTCTTCTGAGGTATTGTAGGTTTACCATAACAACCTAGATCATTATTACATAATTAAACATGATTTATTACATAAAATCATCAATTGATAAAACATTTAAGATCAATAGGACTTGGGTATTTGGGGATTAGAAACATTAAATAATGACATAATACATGAAAACAAAACATATTTATTGAATTCATCCATTACATTTGACCACTATATTCCCTCGTATATAACATTAAATGGGATAAACAGAGGAAATTCATAAGAAAATGGTGAGAATTAATTCCTAGTATGATATTATACAAGTTATAACAAGAAGTGTAAAATACATTTTTGTAAAGAAGAATATCAATGGAGAATAAGAGATCATGAACATAATGGCATGCTATATAATTTTTATCATAATATGGAAATATGGAAACAACACTAAACAAGTTATTAACGTGATACAGAGCTCATTTCACATTGAGCATGAGTAGACCCTCATTTCTCTTGATGTATCATGATAAAATCAAAATCCAATGCATTGGAGCGCTATCAGGGTGCACCATTAATAAACATTTCATTTCATGCATAAGTGTGGCACACAGATCATACAACATGGAATAATTTAAGATCATCATTTATTCCTGGATAATTTATTGTGTGATTCATACATGAAAATAAATAATCAATAAGTAAATGTTCATAATGGTGTATACACTTCATATAGAAATGAGAATGGTATTCATGACACAAAGACATTGACTTGGAAAATTACAGCGCAATTTCGGCAGCATAACGGCGTGACATAAGAATTAATAAAAATGGTTGACTAAAGAGAAAGGGGTTTATAATAAAATTTAGATGAAATACAAATTAAATGGTTAATATAGATAGATTATACATAAATTTTAATGGAATTTAGGATCATAATACAAAAGAATTGAATGAATGTAAATGATGTGAGAGGACTTCCTTACAGATTTCTCCACTATAACATGTGTATAGTTAGTGATAAAGTGGTCTATCTCCATTTAAATAATAAGAGAGAAGTATGGGGGAGGTTTGATATCATACCCCAACATTTGTAATTGAAAATAATAAGACATAACATCTTTATGAAAATTGTACAGAAATGATAAAGGATGTAATCCCGTACATGGAAGGTTGATCCCATAGGTTTGGGAGAGGCCTAAGAGAGACATCTTGGGTGGTTTGGGCCCCTTGGGAGGATTCTAGAGAGATGAGGGTAGGTTTTTTTCAATCTCCAAAGTCATTGTGTGAAGAGGAAGTGGGATCCTAGGTGGGTTTATATTAGAAAATGGAGGGAATTCTTTAATTTTTATGTTTGGGAAACCACACATTAAACTAATCAAAACCACAATCCATTCTATGGTTTTTGCCCACAGTTTTTTACAAAGGTAATTCGAAAAAATTTATTTATATGGAAAATGGACTAAATTTTTAACATAATAGGGATTCTTGTTTGGCGAAGAGTAACACTCTCAAGGATATCAATTTAAAAATCAAAAATGTTTTATATGTCTGGGAGGGACCACTAAGGCTTTGTAAAAATAAATCACACACACCTAACATAACATTATTTTAATGGTAAACAATTAATGGGAGAAAATAATGTTCATAGTTCTTTATTACATCACTATTAGTTCTTAATGATGTCATAAAACACATTTTATATTTAAACGGTATTTAAATTTTAACCAAAAAATTGAATGTCTCAAGAAATTAGAAAAAAAATCACCATCAGATAATTTCGATGTTCTGATTCAAGAAATAATATTAATTTTATCTAAATAATTTTCATAAGATGTGAAATTTTACATTTAAAATAAAAATCGATATTTATGAAAAAATCATGGGTTTTGACAAAAATATATTTCCAATCTTAATAAAAATCACAATTATATTTCTAATAATTATATTGTCATTTATATTTAATAAAAATAAATTCTGTAAAAAAATTTATTAATTTTTTTAATCCAAAAATCAAAAAATTCATCAAAATTGATTTCTTAATTTAATATTAATATTATATAATATTTATTCTTTAAAAACAATTTAGAAAGTAACAATAAAAAAATGAATGTCTATTGTCAATAAAAAATTAATATACATGATCATAATGCTTGGATTTTGTTACCTAACACCTTAAAAATACTGCATAATACCGAATGGTGAGGTTTGCAATGGGGACAGCCTCTTGAGGTGGCTCAGATAACATCTCGTGGGTAGTAATCTCTCTCAACTTCTACTTATCTAGTAAAAATTTCTACTCGAGCTTAACGTGTTGAATGTCGGCTTGGGAATGGTCAAGAGAGAATCCCAATGATGCCACCTCCTTTTTTAGAACTAACAAATTGGCTTCCTATGAAAAAATTCTATTGGACGAGTTCATCACTTCCTTTATCTGAGATAATTGGATTTGTTAAAACATTATTTTAATAATAATCATTTGATCACTATTTAATGGATATATATGAAATGGCCCCAATTCTTTATAGTTTTTTAAAATTCAGAAACATGAAACCAAGGAATTGCATATGTTTTACATAACCATTTTACATAATAACACATTTAATTTGATCAAGAAAGTTTTCATTGATAAATGTTTAGGTCATTATAATACCCCCCCTTAAGAAATTTCACCCTTGAAATTTCCTTTTGACACACAAAAATAGATGTGGGTAACACTTTTTCATCACTTCCTCTGGTTCACACGTTGCCTCTTCAAACATTTGGTTTCACCACTACACCATGATGTGGGGCATTGTCTTATTTCTTAGAACCTTTTCTCTATGATCTATTTTCTTCACTAGATAATCCTCACAAGAAAGATCATCATGTAACTGTACTACCTCTAAAAAGTGTAAATGTGAAGGTTCTGGAGTGTACTTCCTCGAGAGCGATACATCAAAGACAACATGTACATTGGCCATTGTAGATAGAAGGGCTAGTGGATAGGTCACATCCCCAACAAGGTCAAGAATATCAAATGGGCTGATGTACCTAAGACTTAACTTCTCTTTTTTTCTAAACCTCACGACATTCTTCTATATAGATATGCATATAAATACCATGTCTACAACTTTGAACTAATGTTCCCTTGGACGGTTACTTACATAACCCATTTGTCGAATATGGGATTCCTTGCTATGCTACACAATAGTTCACAAATTTTCCACCATTTCTTCGACCATTTTAGGTCGTGGTAGCCAACAATCACTGAAGTCATCCCAAAATGTATGTTTTTATCTCCTTTTCCATATTAAGTGCATCATATGGTGCAATTCAGATGGTTGAGTGGGAACTATTATTTTAGGAGATTTCAACCAGTGTAAGATGTTGGTATAATCCTCCTTTAATGTCAATTGAACATGATCATAAAAATATTTACAGTGTCTAAATATTTCACTAAAATTGGCCTTTAGTTTGAGGATGATAGGTTGTACAAAGGTTTAGTTCAATTTTTAGAGCATAATGAAGAAATTTCTTGAACATCAAGTTGAATCTCAGATCATGATTGGATACAATTGATTATGGTACTCCATGTAGCCTTACCACTTTGTTGATGTATGTATGTGCTAGTTTATCCTGTGATAAATCCTCCTGAATTGAAATAAAGTGTGCAGTCTTCGTAAGATGATCCACTACAATCGAGATAGCATTGATTCCTTTGGATGCCTTCAGACGTTTGGTGTCAAATTCTATAGTGATATTCTCCCATTTCCCAGCTGTTATGGGAAATGGTTTCATCATCCACATAGACTTACACATATCATCCATCACTTGTTGACTTACCAAGCACATTGATATATTCTCAGAAATCATTTTCTTTATGTTATCCAACCTGTAGTTCCCTCAGAGATCTGGATACATATTTGTTTCTTAGGTGTGAATAGGGAAATTTTAACTATGCGCGTCATCCAAAAGATTTTTTTAGCTCCGGACATGATGAAACACATAGTATTTTCCCAAATCTACAAATTCCATTTTCGTTAACATTAAAATTTGAGGATTTCCCTTTTCTGATATTTTACAATTTCTTTTGAATTTCCACATCATCCTTTTGAGCATCCTTTAGCCTTTTCAAAAGAGACAATTGGGCAATCAGTTGTGAAATGATTGATGATTTTCCATTCTTTAGGATTCCCATGTCCAACTTCAACTAATATATGAATAATGGATCCTTTTAAATTCACATCAATGATATATTTGTTGCTAAATTTTTACATAGAGCATATTCATACTTGTTCACTTTCCCAAGGTGGTAATGTATTGAGAAGTCATAGTCTTTGATCAACTCAAACCATCTTCATTAGCTCATGTTCATCTCATTCTGTGTGAATATAAACTGGAGGATTTTGTGGTCTATGTATATTGTACACTTCTCCCAAAATATGTAATGACATAAAAATTTAAAATATAAAATCATTGGAGCCAACTCCTGATCATGTGTGGTATAGTTCTCCTCATAAACATCCTATTTCCTTGAAGCATATGCAATGACATTTGTCATTATGAATCAACACACAACCCAATCCATTCTTCTAAGGATAACTAAATACCGAATTTTTTTCCACATATGGATAATGTGAGCATGAGTGTAGTGATAAGCCTCTTTTTCAACTCCTTCAATATCTCTTCACATTCATGACTCCCAGAAAACATGACTCTCTACTGAGTTATCTTGGTAAAAGGTTTTGACAATTGTGAGAAATTTCATGCAAATCAGTGATAATATCTATCTAAACCCAAGAATCTGTGGATATCTATTACCGATGTTGGCCCTGACCATCCCATTATTGTTGCTATCATCGAGGAATCCACAAATATTCCATAGCTTGTGATGATATGACACATGAATGAGACATCCTCCAAACATAACTCAAACATGCTGTACTTTTCATAGAGATTCTCCTTTTTCAAGATATCTGGTACAGTCCATAGATGCTCCTCATGATCCTCCTTGGTTTTGGAGTAAATTAGAATATTGTATATAAAGACCACAACAAATTTTTCAAGTAAATATTTAGAGACTATATCCATCATTTCCATGATGATTGATGGTGAATTAGTAATTCCAAAAACAGTCTTGGGGATATTTTCATTATTCACATTTACATGGTAATATCCTGACCACAAATCCACCTTGGAAAAGTATTTTGATCCATATAGCTGATCGAACAAGATATTAATACGTTGGAGAGTATAGTTATTTATATTGTGATTTTGTTGAACTAATGATAATCATTTCAAAGGCGCATCGATTCATCCTTCTTCATGATGAATAAGACTAGGGCACCTCATGTTGTAACACATGGGTATATAAACCCTTTATCCAGATTATCTTGTAGTTGTTTTTTAAGCTTCCCAAGCTCCAAAACATCTATTCAATATAATTTTATTGATATTGGAAATCCCACATGTATAAGATCAATTGAGAATTCGATAACTCTTCTAGGAGGAAGACCAGGAAATTCCTCGGGAAACACTTTAGGGAATTCCCTCACAATAGTAATGACTTCAAGGATGGTTGATTCCATAGACTAAAGCATCTAATCCAGATATGTGTGCTCATAAGGTAGTAATATCAACACTTGCGATGATGGTTCTAAAGAAGATTCATCTTCCTCTTTTCACTTTTATAGAATCGGGGTTAATTCACCTAATGGATAATGATTTCCCTCTCATGAAAATTTATGTTGGCTCTATATAGGGAAACCCAATTCATGCCATTAATTGCATCAAATTCTACCAAATAGAGTATGATAAGGTTCGTTGGGAAGTTCAATCAATCGAGTATGAAATGGGAGGATTTATATTCAAAGGATTCAATAATTTCCGCATTTTCCGTACTCACTAAAATATTTACTTCCATGATTTTTTTAGGTGTTGGGATTTTTCTACCAATCCTTCAAAATATAAAAGAATGTGTAGTACTATGGATGATAACCCTACCTTTCAGTTTTTTATTTCGGTTCTACTTTATCCGATATATACATATAGATGAGTATATAAATTTATTAACACATAATGGGGAATCCAATGAATAAAATGGATAACATATAAATAAAATTTATTTCTTTATCTTATGAATTAATAGACTTAAATATATGTTATTTATGATTTACTTACCAAAATATAATCGTTGGGAATTTTTTCCATTAATAATGTTTCATAAAAATCTCATGAATTTACAAATGAATATTCATTAGGAGTGTCGTAACCAAGAGTGCAGCAAGGCCCGTTTTCATGTACTAGGATACCCTGGGTCAAGCCCGGAACTCCTTGCAAGATATTTTCACTCCTAGGTATATTTGTGCAAGATTTTCCTCTACCTGCTTGTATCCAGAATGGGATGTATTTTCTTGATAAACCACTTAATCATTACTAACCAAAATTTAGGGATTATTTTATTATAAATAGTCTTATCTCATAGGATTTAACTAGGGTTTCCTAATCATAATCCTAAAAAACTAAACATATCCTCTAATACTAACTATACTATCTATTCTATTTATTGCACAATTAATAATGATTTATTACATAAAATTATTAAATGATAATGTTTAGGATATTGAGTGTTCAAGTGTATTTGGGGCTTAGTAACATTACATAACAAAATAAAACATGAAAACCCCACATTTTTATCGAAAACATCATTTACAAGACAATTACATTCCCTAGTACATTGAATTGCAATGAATAACCTGAGGACATTTATAAGAAAAGGGTGAGCTATAAATCTCAGTAATGTAGTAAACAATGTATAAAATTATGAGTACAATACATGTTATTAAATTGAAATATCATAGGATTGTATAGAGAAACATGAACATAAAGGCATGATATAGCATGATTATCATAACATGGAGATGCGGAAACAACACTTAAGATTGAATAACCATGATCCAAGGCTCATTTCACATGGAGCATGAGTAAACCCTCATTGCACTTGAATTAGAATGATTAAGAATTCATTTAACATGAATTATCATGAGTAAACCATATTTATATTTTATGAATCATTATTCTAATGTCTACCCAATGTATTGGAGCGCAATTATGGAACACCCTTCTTAAACATTTCATTCCATTCATAAGTATGCCACATGGATCATACAACATGAAATCATTAAAGGTCGTCATTTTTTTTGAACTATAATGTAATTTTACATTATTACATGGAACTATATGATAAATATTTAATCATTAACAATAGTTAATACTATTTATTGAGAAATGGGAATGGTATTCACGACACATTGACTTTGGCTTTGAAAATCGCGGTGCAATTTCAGTAGCTTAACGACGTGAAATTAAAATTCATAAAAATATATGGGGATAAATAATGGGGTGTGTTATCATATTTACATGAAATGGAATGTATGGGGGGCATATAGATATATTTACCTGCCAATATAATGGAATCTAGGTTCATAATATAAAATAATTGCTCAAATGTAAATGATGAGAGAGGAATTTGTTGTGGAATTTTTACTTGGTAACAGGTATAAATGGGAAAAATTAATGAGACAGAAAGGTGTCTCTCATAATTCTATCATAAATAGGGTATTATTGGGGAGTTATTAAAGCATACCATATCTTTTTTAATTGAAAATAAGAGGGCATAACAACTTAAAGAAAAGTGGACAAAAATTAGAATGGAGGAAATCCCATACTTAGATGTGTGATCCCAAAGGTGTAGGAGAGGATTGCGAGAGACATCATGGGAGCATTGGGCACATTGGGGGGATTATAGAGAAATATATTGAGGGTATGGTCAATCTCTAAAGGATTTGAGTGAAGTGGTAGTGGGAGATTGGGTGGAATTGGATATGAAAAGGGAGGTAATTTTTTATTATTTAGGTTTGGGATACCACACATTAAACTAATCAAAACAACAAACCAAACCATGTATTTTTTCACATGGTTTTTTCAAAAGGGGATTGTAAAAAATTATTTTATAAGGCCAATGGCCAATGTTTTAAAAATAATATGGTGGATTATGTGGTCGTGTGTCAAACTCTCAAGGAACTCTATTTAAAAAGGCAAAATGTATTATAGGTCTTCAAGGGTCCACCAAGGCATTGTAAAAATAAATAAAAAAACATAAATTCACATTATGTTAATGGTGAAACACATTTGGATGAACATAATGTTTATATTACTTTATTATATCACCATTGGGTTGTTATATTTTCATAAAAAATTATATATCTAAATGGTATTTAATTTTTAACCAAAATTTTCATTGTCTCATAAAATTATGAAAAATTTACCGTTGGATAATTTAAATATCCTGATTCCAAAAATAATATTAATTTAATCAGAATAATATTCTAAATATAGTAAATTTTCTTTAAAAATAATAACAATAATTTGTAAAAAATAATGGGTTTTGACGAAATTAGATTTCAAATATTAAGAAAAATAAAAATTTGATTCATTATAATTATTCGAGCTTTTATACATAATAAAAAAAATTTAGTAATAATATTTTTTTAACTGTTATTTAATTCAAAAATCCATTAATTCAAAATAATTGATTTCTTAAATGAATATTTACTAAAAATACAATTTTTTCTTTAAAAACTATTTACAAAGTAACAATAATAATATAAATGTATATTCTCTATAAAAAAAATGTACATAATCATAGTGCTACAGAGTAGTTACATAACCCCTTATAAAACCTGCAGGAGAACAAAGGGTATGTGGGTGATGGCGACATACTCTTGGGGTGGATCTGATAACATTGTTCGGGCGGTAATCTCTATCAACTCCAACTTCTCCCGTAGGTGGTTCTGCTCGAGCATAACATGTTGAAACATGGAATGGGCATGGAAAAGTGTGAATCCCAATGACACCAACTCCATTCCAAGTTTCGAGAATTTGGATTTGTATGGAGAAATTATACTGGATGAGATAATCACTTCCATTTTCTGAGTATATTGGATTTGATAAAGCCATTTATTTATACTAATAATGTGATCATTTTTTAACATCTATATTTTCAATGGTCACAATTAATAGCGGTATATTAAAATTCCAAAACCTAAAACAAAGGAAGTGCATATGTTTTATATAACCATTTTAAATAATAATACATTTGATTAGATTACAAGGAATTTTCATTGATAAAAGTTTTTGTCATTACATTTATAGGGGAGAAATGATATAGGGGGACTCTTCTTCGAGATCTATGATTTCAAATATGATTCTTCGGGTTTATATCCAATGGGGGATAATAATGAAATTCAATGTTTTATGGTAAAAAAAGTAGGACTAAAAGTGAAATGATGTTAGAGAATAATGTAATTCAAAAATGTTACTATCAGATAAAATGATGAGTGCTAAATGGGAATAATCTGGAGAAAATGAAAATGAAAAATTCTGAGTTTGGTATTAAGAAAACCTAACACATGCATCCACACTTGTTTTCTACATCAATAATTGCTCACATATATATATATATAATGTTAAATGTGTTGTTTTTAATTTATCCGGTTTGGCTGGTTGTTCATTGAATTTATTTTTGGATTTCAAGAAAATCCTAATAGGGAGATTTTTGGAACCAAGACTATTCTATTCCTGACAAGGAGTATGGTTTGTGTTTATTTTCAATCCATATTGTGTAGATCATTGTGTTTACAAAGAATATGGTCCTACAAATGAGACTGAAATTTTTATGTATGGTGTCACATTTTCCTAGTGTTTTTCCAAATATTTGGGGATCAAAATCAATAGTTTATATTTGGAAATCAGCAGTTTTCAACAAAGTCCGTATGTTGAGTAGAGTTTTCTAGTAAAAGTTCATAGATCAAGAATTATGGTACGTGTAATGGAGAACCTCCAACCATGTTGTGGGAATGGTTTAGAGAACAAAAAATAGTAAGCAAACATCATTGGAGGAATAGTTCACATAGTGAATCTGTTAAGCATAGGGATGAAGGACCATTGGATGGCTTGTCATTGGGTGAAAAGAGGCAGTGATTTAAAAAGCCTTTAAGGTTGTCATTTAGTGAAAAAGGTGGATATTTTTTCTTCCATGAAGGAATAAATGGTGGTATGTGCACCACATATGAAAAAGTTGACTGTAGGAGAAGCACTATTCGCGGAAAAAGAACTTCCATACTGAGGATTTGGTAAATGTATTATTTATGGATTTTTCAGATCTATTTTACAATATTAAGAGCACTTATCACTTCATTAAGAAACATGTCTTTGGATAAAAATAATTCTGAGAGGAATTCAGTTAATTATTTTAATATATTTCAGAATTAAAACCTGTTAATGACATTAATTTAAATCTAAAAAGAATTTGGTAAAATGTAAAACCTTTTTTTGGAAGAATGTAAATGGAGGAAAACTAGGTCGCATTAGAAGAAAACTACATAAAGATGTTGTATGCATAGAAGTTTTTTTAGGTAGTTGAATAACTTGGACCATAGTGATCTTGTAGTACGTAGTGAATGTGAGGTGATACATAGAGAATGGTAGGGCACAAATGACTGAAGTACATGAAAGATAGTTCACAGAGGATGAGAAAAAGCAGTTCACAAACATGGTGGAATAGAATTACAAGAGATTAGGGGTGAAGGAAGTATCTAAATGCATTTTGAAAAGGTGGTAAATGGTCAAGGTTTTCTGAGGTGGTACACGAAGGTGGACACGGAGCACTCCAATTCTAGGAGGAAGATGGCCAATTCATAATGGAAATGTTCGGGAATGAAAAAATTTGTGGAATGGTATATGAAATCATTAGAAAAAAAAGATATTTCAATAGAGAATATATCTGTATATAAGGATGAATGATCTAATGTCATCCCATTGAAGGGACCCACATGTCAGAAAACTACATTTAGATTCATACCAATGTAGTGATTAGGGGGTTCAATGGGAGTGATTTGAGGGAAGTATTGTTGTAATGGCCGAGACGCTCCTGTTCAATTACATTGCCAATGTTATAAGTGTTGGGGTGTCCTGGACTCATCGATCAATCCCACCCATCAGCTCCACAGATCAGCTCCACTTATCAGCTCTACTGAGTAGCTTCACAGATCAGCTCCACAGACCGGCTTCACTGATCAGCTTCACTGACCTGCTTCACTGATCATCTCTACTGATCAGCTTCACTAACCAGCTTCACAGATCTGCTTCACAGATCAGCTTCATAAATCAGTTTTACCAAATTGGTTTCACAGATCAGTTTCACCAAATCGGCTTCACAGATCAGTTCTACCAAATCGGTTTCACAGACTGATTTCACCAAATCGGTTTCAAGGATCGGTATCACGAAATTGGTTTCAAAGATTGGTTTCACCAAATCGGTTTCACAGATCAGTTTCACCAAATCAGTTTCATAGAGGGGTTTCACCAAATCTGATTCACATATCAGTTCCACCAAAGAGGTTTTACAGATCGGTTTCACCAAATGGATTTCACAGATCAGTTTCACCAAATCGGTTTCACAGATTAGTTTCACCAAACCTGTTTCACCAAATCTATTTCACAGATCAGTTTCACCAAATTGGTTTCACAGATCGGCTTCACAAAATCTATTTCACATATCGGTTTCACCAAATCAGTTTCACAGATTGGTTTCAGAAAATTGGTTTCACAGATCTGTTTCACCAAATCGGTTTCACAGACCGGTTTCACCAAATCGGTTTCCCAGATCGGTTTCCCCAAATCGGTTTCACATATCAGTTTCACTAAATTGGTTTTAGAGACTGTTTTCCCCAAATTAGTTTCACAGATCGGTTTTCCCAAATCAGTTTCACAGATTGGTTTCACCAAAGTGGTTTCATAGTTCGGTTTCACCAAATCGGTTTCACAAATCAGTTTCACAAAATAGGTTTCATAGATCCATTTCACCAAATCAGTTTCATAGATCTGTTTCGCCAAATTGGTTTCACATATCGGTTTCACTGATCAGGTTCACAGGATCGGCTTCATAGGATATGCTTCCCAGGATCATCTTCACAGGATCAGCTTCTCCCATTCAGCTTCCTTGGACCAGATTACCCCGATTAGCTCCACCGATCGCTTTCAACTATCAGTCTCACTGATCGTCCACAGAGGGGTTTCAGTATTTTCCTTCATCATTTTTTCAGGTAATGAAACTTTTAAGTCTTTTAACCTTTTTAATGTCATTAAAAGACATATTTAGCACCATAAAAAATGTTTTAAATCCCGTAGGAGTGGGGATACCCTCAATGGAACTGCATTCCTCTCTTAAATTAAATTCTTTAATGCATAATTGTATTGGCCACCCCTCTGATGAGAATTATTAAATAAACAATTAATTCCATCATGTGTAATCATCTAACCATGAGGTGAAACCACAATCCAACTTTAATGCCTCTGAAGATCCTCATATCTCATAACACTAATATCTCACCTTTTTAAGGCATGTGAATTGTTGTCTTCCCAGCTAGTCTATTTTCATTCTTCTCCTTGGTGTGTTTGGAGTCCTCCTTCCAAAGGCAAGTCATGAGCATGTGCTACACCCTTTCCTTCACATTCTTAGATCCTTCCGAGTTCCTCCCCTACATTTCACGCATCCCCAATTGTTTGGTCCAGTAGAAAAACGTCAATCTTTGATTATTAATGTTGGAATTTTCCTTTGTCTCTCCGTACTGTGTATCATGCGGGGTGGTATGCTATTATTTCTATGGGGATGAATGAAACCAAACCATAATGAAGATAATAAACATAATTTTATTGAATGAAGGGGGTGTGCTTGATGTTACATTTTTACTCCTTATCCTTTATTATGTGTTATGAATTTTATGGGCTTATTCCCACTGAAAATCATGGATGTTGGTGCAATTTTCTCGTGAACTAATGAACCTCTATTTTTATAGATATTTTTGTGATTGAATGGGTGTAACATTGAAACTGGTTAATCATGTAAACTCAGTTGATTAAATGGATACCCAGTGAATACTAATCCTAGAGTGATCACCCCTGTTTATCAAACAAAATGATTAAAATGAATGAATGGAATATTTAAATTTGAAAACTCCCTTTCTCTGTTCTGGAGATATTGATCGGTGATCTTAGGAAGCGGCGTGGATGGAGATTGGATCCTCTGTTGTGGTTCTATTGTTATATTTTGGATCTGAGGTCATTTGGGGCTATATAGTGGGGTTTGTATTGGTTCCCACACTTTGATAGATCTTATAGATCCCTTTTTTTGTTGTGACTTTACAAGAGAACCGGGTTTGAATGCTTAATTTTTTGTTTGGCATTTTTTCTTTCCTTGGCATGTGGTTATTCCTATTAGTGGCCCAGTACTGCAGAATTTACTTAAATGGAATTACATGAATATGAAAACATGATTGGGTTCAATGGGGAGTTGTTTTCTGGGAATAAGTTCTGATAGGGTTGTGGCAATTATGCTTCTTATAAATGAATAGTATCGAGGGTGCTTCTGTATGGGCTGGTTTTGGAAACCCTAGGTTATGATGAGTGCTTGTAACCTATATATATAATTTTAGTTATTATGTTTCTTATTCTTTCCCCACCCATGTTATGAACTTTGAGTCGAATTCCCACATTTCATGGGGGAGGGTGTTTTTCCCAACACTCTTATGAGTGGCTGGTCATTAGCAAATTTTCTTCACCCTTTCCCATGTAGCCCAAGATCCTTCGGGCAGGTTGTGATGGTAGGAGGTACATTATATCCCTAGATTCTTCACGTAGGGAACATGGTGGTGGTTGGCCCAGGTGTGTGTGGGCATGTTGTTTCCCAGTTTTCTTCGGGATAATGCCCTGGTGTCTTCAGGTGTGGCTGTAGTTTTTTAGACCAAGGTGTGTGTGAGATGAGTGGTAGTGATATCTAAGGTGTTTGTGGGTGGGATGTGTGATTATGGTATCCCTGGTGTTTGTGGGTGGGGGATGACAGTGGGACTATGGTGAGGATGGAAATGGAAGTTTGACGCATAGGATGTCCTCAATAAAAACTGGGAAAGTGGTGTGGGGTACCCAAATATCGATGTGATATTATTTTTATATTACATGACTTGCATTATTTGTGGAGTGTTCCTTGGTATGGTTTGGGTGGATAGTTTTCTTTTGCTCGGTTCTCTAGTTATATCCTTTTCTCACAGGGAATTAGAATGTCTCCCCACTTGTGCATGAGAGCCTTTGGTTTTCCCTACTGAGTATACCTGTATACTAACCCTACATATATAACCTACTTTCAGGTTTCAAAGAGGACATCAGGGATTGTGCGGGACTGTACTAGCTCAGATTTTGGGACAATTGTTCTTTCTGTTTTTCTTCTTCTAGTACTTTCCATTTGGGTTATCTTTTACTTTTATAGAATCAACTTTTTGACATCCATATGAGAATGGTTTTATTTTGGCATTACTTTTAGCTTCACATTTGTTGTTGTTTGGATTTAATATATTATCTCCCAATATTATTACAAAAAGTTTAATGCCTTCCATTTTATGTGTGATTCTATATACTTGGTGCTAGTCACCACTTCGGGTCCTATTGAAGGCAGGTCTAAAAGAACATTATCTCTCATTCAACTGGATGATGGAAGTGTCTAGAAATCTGTTACCCCTTCTCTCATCATGGTGAAGGCGGGTCATGAGAGAATTGTATTAGAGGAGTGAGCATGAGAGATAGGATGGAGCTCAGGGTTAGGCGTAGTGAGGATTTCAAGGTATGGTAGGGAAAAGGTTCTAGGCAATATTAGTGCATGAAATATGCCTGAGAAGACCAGATAGGACATGAGATTTTAGTTCCCCCATGATCCGATGCAAGGACATTGGGCCTCTAGAACGACCAAGTGAGGCTACACTGATTTCAGGTTAGATACCCTACGAAAGGTACATGCATCATGATGACCTGTGTTCTTTTGTTTCTTGGGTATTTTTGGGATTTGAGATGAATAATAATTCTAATAAAAATTTAAATTCATTCTTCTACCCTACTTGTGCATAAGCATTCTTTGTTTACCATGCAACAATGGTACCTAGATGACGACCATGAGTAGTGCGGGTGATCGGGGCCCAAGAGGTTGACTTGGATGATCAGTAGAGGGATGAACAAGAGGAGAAGGACGGTCAGTTGAAGAGGATGCTTCATGCCTTTCAGTGGAAGACCCTTGAGATATACGAGGGCAGTACCTCAGACATGGAGATAGAGAGCGGGCTATAAGAGCTAGTGATAACGTTCAACTTGATCTGGGCTCTAACAGAGTACTGGGTTCCTTTGGCTGTAAGCCATATGCGGGGAGCAGCTTGTCAAAGCTGGACTCTATATCTTGTGGAGAAGAGGGAGGCTGATGTTTTGCGGACCGACTTCGAGAGGGAGTTCTCAGTGGAATTCCTCTCTTCCACGATGAAGGTGGAGAAGAGGCAACAACTAATCTCCCTTAAACATGGGAGCATGCAGTGAGGGATTTGTGGATTACGTTCAAGGATCTACTTCATTTTTCTCCGGACCATTTTCTGGATGAGGAGCTTCAGGGGAGATGTTTAGAGGAGGCACTCTGACCTTATCTCTAGTATGTTGTTACTCACTTCACCCTTCCGACATACTAGGAGGTCCAGAAAAAGGATGAAGAGGTAGAAAGGATGTGAACGTAGGGAGGTGTGCCACGAGAGGGCAGGCAGTGGTGTTCGTCAAAGTGGAAGTCCGTCAGCAGTAGGCCTCCAGCGTCAGGGCATTCTAGGTTTCGACCAGTGGGGAGAAGGCCCCAGAATTTGCAGTTTCAGTCTCCTAGTCCTCGCCCTTTCCTTGGGAACACAGGACCAAGGTGGTTCATCTTTGGAAGTCGTGGGTACCTTCAGAATCATTTCTAGGAAAATGTGCATTACAGTGGGGGTGGGCAGGTTCAACAACCACCTTATCAGTAGTAGTTTCCAGCCAAACCCATTGAGCAGCAGCAGTAGGGACAACAATCTCCCGATCCTCTGAGAGTAAACGTGTCTGGAGGAGGCCGACCCCATGGTTCTCCTCAAGGACATCGACTAGGGTGTGTTCGGGGAGGTTTCCAACAATTGAGAGGCGGAGCAGATAGGCGTGGTAATTTGCACGCCGCAGAGGCAGTAGTTCCAACAGTGTCAGAAGTAGTTCGAGGTACAATCATCTTGTTTATCAAACTTTCTTGTGACTTATTTGATTCAAGAGCGTCACACTCCTTTTTTACACCTGGTATAGCCCATTCCTTGAGCCTAGACATAGAGATACTGTCCATGCCCCTTGTGCTGAGTAAGCCAGTTGGGGTCAGACTAGTCTATTTGATGTTTCTCGAAGATGTAGATTGATGTTGGGGCCACATAAGTCTGATGGGGACCTTCTTCCTCTACAAATTTAGCCATATGATGTCATATTAGGCATTGCCTTGATTTTTTCTGTGCACGCAATTATTGGATACATCCAGAGAAGGGTCATGGTCTTCGATGGGGAAGGCCAGCATGTGGCTTTTGGTGGAAAGAAGAGTTGTCAGGTGGGGAGATGGTGTGTGGAGCCTCATCTTTCTATGTTTCCGACCATTATGCAGAATCAGTGGATGCTGAGATGATGGATGTTTCGAGTGTTTCTATAGAGTTCCAAGATGTTTTTTCTGAGGATGTTATTACTCTACCCCTCGATGTGATGTTGAGTTCGGGATGGACTTACAACCCGGTGGTCATCCAATTTCCATGGCTCCTTATCAGATGACACATTTTGAGCCATGGGAGTTTCAGATCCAGATTGATTATCTATTCAAGAAGGGTTTTGTCCAACCCAACGTGTCACCATGGGGTGCTCCGATCCTGTTCTCAAAGATGGAAGA
This sequence comes from Viscum album, assembly GCA_963277665.1. Lineage (NCBI taxonomy): Eukaryota > Viridiplantae > Streptophyta > Magnoliopsida > Santalales > Viscaceae > Viscum > Viscum album. The sequence continues at coordinate 715,370,979 of OY728160.1, forward strand.
TGGTGGTCTCAAGCTATGCATTGTCTATCGGAGACTGAATCAAGTAACGGTCAAGAATGGTTACCCTCTTCTGTGGATAGATGATCTCTATGACAAGCTAAGGGGAGAAGGATGGTTCTCTAAGATCAATCTATGGTCTGGGTGTCACCAGGTATGGGTGAAGAATAGTGATATTTCAATGAATGCTTTCAAGGTTAGGTATGGGAACATTGAGTTCATAGTCATGTCGTTTGGTGTTACGAATGCACTTGTTGCGTTCATGGGGATCATGAACTCTGTTTTCCGTGTGTTTCTAGACCAGTTTGTCATTGTGTTCATTGATGACATTTTCATCTAATCATGATTAGAGGAGGAACATACTATGCACCACAAGATGGTCTTGGAAATACTTCGAGATCACCAACTCGATGGGAAACTGTCCAAGTGTAAGATCATGACACGAGAAGTACATTTCCTTGGACACATGGCATCTCAACAAGGAGTAGTTTTTTATCCGTCAAAGGAGGATGTGGTTGTTTCCTGGGAAGCACCCATGAATGTGATGGAGGTTCATAGTTTTCCGGGTCTGGTAGGCTATTATCAGAGGTTTGTATCCAACTTCTCTCGAGTTGCAGCTCCCCTGACAGTGTTGACCAGAAAGGACCCGACATTCATGTGGAGTGAGAAGTGCTTGAAATCATTCATTTATCTAAAAGGGATGTTGGTTAGATCCCCCTTTCTATGGTAACTAGAGGAAGGGATGTTGTTTGAGGTGTTTTGTGATGCTTCTGGTCTTGGCCTAGGGTGTGTGATGATTCAGCAATGGGGAGTGATATCTTATGGGACTAGGAAGTTACATCCTCATGAGTGTAACTATGCCACCCATGACCTAGATCTTGTTTTAGTATTGTTCGCATTAAATTTGTGGTGTAATTAACTCATTGGGGAGCACTTTTTGGTATTCATAGATCACAAGAGTTTGAGGAATATCATTACCCAGTGGGACCTGAACATGTGACAACGAAGGTGGGTGGAGTTTATCCAGGACAAAAACTTCAAGATCTCTTACTATGAAGGTAAGGGGAATGTTGTGGCTGATGAATTCAGTAGGAAGTCATGGGGGGAAACTGTTTAATAATCTGTGGATGCTTGGAAGGAATTGGAAGATTTGGATAACCTACACCTAGATGTAAGGTAGGATGGTGGTAGAGTTTTCCCATTTCAGATGATAGTGTATTCCCCTCTACTGTTGTAGGTGGAGGAGTCTCACTAGGGAAACATAGAGAGTGAAGAGATGCACGGTCGGGTTATCCATGGCAATGACCAGGAAGGGTGGTCAGAGGATGGTCAGAATCATATTCTTTATTCGAGGGAAGTTGTTTGTCCCTGAGATGTTGCATGAGGGAGTTCTCTGTGAGTTCCATAACTCACTCATAGTGGTACAACCTAGAGTTTGGAAGATGTACAGAGGCCTGAGGGAACAGTTATGGTGGCTCGGGGTGATACATGTTGTGGCGGAGTTTTTGGCAAGGTGCTTGGTATGTCAACAAGTGAATGTTCAACACCATGTCCCAAGATGTTTTTTGAATCCTTTAGATGTCTCCGAGTGGATGTGGGATGGCACATCGATGGATTTTGTCACAAGACCACTGATGGTTCATGGAGGCTGTGATTCTATCTGTGTTGTGGTAGACCGGCTGATGAAATCATATCACATTCTGATGATCAAGGAGTCGAGTGTGGTGGATGACGTAGCACTGAGATATGTGGAAGAGATGGTGCGGTTTCATGGATTTCTTAGGTCCATATTCTCTGATAGGGATGTTTACCTCACGAGTTTGGAGGGGATTGCATCACGCTTTTGGCACCCAGCTACATCTTAGCACTACCTTCCACCCAGAAACAGATGGGAAGACATAGAGAACAATCTAGACATTGAAGGATATGCTAGGAGCATGTGTTTTGGACGTTGGGGGATCATGGGAAAACTATTTTCCCTTAGTAGTGTTTGCCTACAATAACATCTATCACTCTACTATTGGAATGGAACCATTTGAAGCCATGTACTAGAGGTTGTTCCATTCACCCGAGTGCTAGACCGAGGTTTGGGAGGTAGGAGTTCTTGGCCCATAGATGGTGCAGAGCACAACAGAGAAGGTTTAGATTGTGCGTGAGAGGATGAAGGCAGCCGAAGACTAGCAGAAGTCATATGTCAATCGTAGGAGGAGGGCTTTGGAGTTCGAGGTTGGAGACCATGTGTTCTTAAAGGTTTCCCCTCGACGTGGGCTGAGAATGTTCGAAAATGGGAGAAAGCTCTCTCCTAGGTTCATCAGGCACTTTTATGTGTTGGGGAGAGTCTATGAGATGGCATATCAGCTGGAATTTCCACCTCAGTTGGAAAGGATCCACGATGTCTTCCACGTCTCCCATCATCATCGATATCAACATGATTATTCTCATGTCATTGACTGGGGAGAATTGGATATAGGGGATGACGCTACATTCGTGGAGCGTCTACTGAGGGTCGAGGATCGAAAGGATAAATTTCATTGTGGATGAAAAATCCCATTTGTTCGTGTTTTGTGGAGGCATAGTGGCCTTGAGGAGAGTACTTGGGAGCGAGAAGCATAGATGTTCGCCCAGTACCCAAAGCTATTTTGATTTTCTCTTATGATCCTTCCTTCTTGTTCTTTTTTATGTGACCTGATATGATGTAATGCTAACCTTGTTGGTTTATGAGATGATTTGATTACATACCTTGTGAATGGTTTTGAAACATCCCGATATGTGGGGAATTTATGACCTAATCCCTAATCAAGACACATTAAGGTTGATTTGATTAAACCTATGCAGGCTAGTCAGTGATACCCAAAGCAGATAGTATCTTGTCATGGAGGAAATAAATCCATGATCCGTGTGTCCATACAATGCGATCCTTGGGATTTGTATGGTTGTTTGGTGTGGTTTGTCCCTGAGAGGTATCTTTTGGAGGGGTTTTTTGGGTTAATCTTTCATTCTCGAGGGTGAGAATAATTTTTTGAGCTATATGATGTAATTGCCCAGACGCTCCTGGTCAATTACTTTTCCAAAATTATATGTGTGGGGGTGTCCTGGACTAATGGATTTGTCCCACCCATCAGCTTCACATATCAGCTCCACTGATCATCTTCACTAATCCGCTCCACTGATCAGCTGCACTAATCAGCTTCACCGACCAGCTTCACTGATCAGCTCCACTGATCAGCTTCACATATCATCTTCACAGATCAGTTTCAAATATCAGTTTCACCAAATCAGTTTCACAGATCGGTTTCACTGATCATCTTCACTGATCATCTTCACTGATCGGTTTCACCAAATCAGTTTCACAGATCGGTTTCACCGAATTGGTTTCACAGATCAGTTTCACCAAATCTGTTTCGCAGATCCGTTTCACCAAATCGGTTTCACATATCAGTTTCACGAAATCGGTTTCACATATCAGTTTCACCAAATCGTTTTCGTAGTTTGGTTTCACCAAATTGGTTTTACATATCGGTTTCACCAAATCAGTTTCAAATATTGGTTTCACCAAATCAGTTTCAAAGATCGGTTTCACCAAATTGGTTTCACAGATTGATTTCACCAAAATGGTTTAAAAAATCAGTTTCACCAAATCACTTTCAAAGATTGGTTTCACCAAATTGATTTCACAGATCGGTTTCACCAAATCGGTTTCACATATCAGTTTTACAAAATCAGTTTCACAGATCGGTTTCACCAAATCGATTTCACAGATTAGTTTCACCAAATTGGTTTCACATATCGGTTCCAAAAAATTGGTTTCACAGATTGGTTTCACCAAATCTGTTTCACAGATCGGTTTCACCAAATTGGTTTCACAGATCGGTTTCACAAAATCGGTTTCACAGATCGGTTTCACCAAATCGATTTCACATATCCGTTTCACCAAATTGGTTTCACAGATTGGTTTCACCAGTTCAGTTGCACAGATTAGTTTCACCATATCGGTTTCACCAAATCGATTTCGCATATCGGATTCACCAAATAGGTTTCACAGATCAGTTTCACCAAATCATTTTCACAGATTGGTTTCACTTATCTGCTTCACAAGATCAGCTTCACAGGATCAGCTTCACAGGATCAGCATCACCAGATCAGCTTCTCCCAATCCACTTCATGGTATTAGATTCACCTGAGGATCTCCACAGATCGGTTTAAACTATCGGTTTCACCTATCAATCACATAGTGGAGTCGGGATGTTACTTCCCCAGTTTTTCCTGTTACACTAATTTTAATTCTTTCAAACCTTTTAATGTGTTTCAATGCTGTGTTTAGCACCATAAACAATTATTTAAATCCCCTAGGACTGGGGAGACCCTAAATGGACCTGTTTTCCTCACTTAAATGAAATCCGTTAATGCAAACTATTTTGGCCACCCCTCCGATGAGAATTATTAAATAAAAAATTAATTCCATCGGTTGAAACCGTCTAACAGCGTGGTGAAACCACAATCCACCTTTAATGATGCTCAATATCCTAATATCCAGTAACATCGAGATCTCATCTTTTTAATGCACATGAATTCATTTCTTCCTGGTTGGTATCTTTTCCATCTTCTCCATGGGGCGTTTGGAGTCCCCCTTCTTGAGGAGAGTGGTGCACATGTGATGGATCCTTTCCTGCTCATTCTTAGAGCCTTCCGAGTTCCTTCACATCACGTCATGCATCCCCATATGTTGGAACGTGGAGAAAAACTTTGATCATTGATCATTCAATTAGGGTTTCTCCTTCATCTCTCCTTAGTATGTTTCCTGCGGGGTGGGTATGCTATTGTTCCTGTGGGGATGGATGAAACCAAACCTCAATGAAGATGATAAATGGAATTTTAATAAATGAAGGGGGTGTGATCGTTGTTTTTGTTGCACTCCATATCCTTAATTATTTGTTGTGAATTTCATGGGATTATGCTCACTGAAAATCATGGTCGTTGGTGGACTTTTCATGTGCACTATTGAAACTCTTTTTTTTATATTAATGTGATTGAGTGGGTGTAACATGGAAACTGGTTAATCATGTAATCAAGGTTGATTAAATGGGTGCACAATGTATATGAATACTTTTATGATCTCCCCGATTAACCAAACGTGAAGAAATAACTGAATGAGTGGAATATTAAAATTTGAAAACACCTTTGCCCTGTTCTGGTGATGTTGACAGTTGATGCTTGGGAAGCGATGTGGATAGTGATGAGATCCTCTATTTTGGTGCTGTTATTGGATTTTTGAGCTGAGGTTGTGTGGGGATGTATGGTGGTTCTTGTTTTGGTTCCAATACTATGAGGGATCTCACGGATCCCTTTTTGTTGTTGTGACTTTACAAGAGAACTAGGTGTGAATTCTTAATTTGTTGTTTGGATGTTTTCCTTTCCTTAGCTTATGGTTATGCCTGCTATTTTCCACGTAGTGCATAATTTATTTCAATGGAATTACTTGAATATGAAAACATGAATGGGTTCAATGGGGAATTTTTTCCGTGAATGAGTTGTGATAGGGTTGTTGCTATTTTTCCTCATATGAATGAATTGTAACAAGGGTGCCTGGGTATGGGATTGTTTTTGAAAACCTACAATGGGATGAGTGGTTGTTACATATATATATATATATATATATATATAATTGTAGTTCTTATGTTTCTTATTCGCGCCCACCCATGTTATGTACATTGTGTCGAACACCCATAGTTCATGGGGGATGCTATTTTTTCAAACACTACTATGAGTGGCTGGTTATTAGCTCCATTTCTTCTCCCTTTCCCAAGGAGCCCAAGATCCTTCAGGTAGGCTGTGATGGCCTGAGGTCCATTATATCCCTAGATTCTTTGGTTAGGGTACATGGTGGTGGTTAGCCCAGGTGTGTCCAGGAAGGTTGTCTCCTAAGTTTCTTCATCATAAGGCCCAGGTGTCTTAAGGCGTGGCTATAGTTTTTCAGACCTAGGTGTGTGCGGGGTGTGTGGTAGTGATATCCTAGGTGTTTGTGTGTGGGATTGGTGATTGTTGTAGCCTAGGTGTGTGTAGGCGGGGGATGGCAGTGGGACTGCAGTGAGGATGGCAGGAGCGGTTTGATGCATCATATGTCCTCAATAACCAGTGGGAAAGTGGAGTTGGGTACCCAAATATTGATGTTCTATTATTATTACTTTACATGATTTGCATTATTTAGGAAGTGCCTTGCTAAGGTTTGGGTGGATAGCTTCCTTTATAGGTTCTCTAGTTATCTCTTTTTCCCACAGGGCATTATAATGCTTCCCCACTTGTGCAAGAGAGCCTTTGGTTTTACCTACTCAGTATACCTGTATACTCAATCAACATATATAATATGCTTTCATGTTCCTAGAAGGACAACAGGGATCATGCGGGACCATACTAGCTCAGACGTTGGGACAATTTTGGTTTCTTTTTTTCTTTTTCTTGTATTTTCCTTTGGGGTTTTATTGTACTTTTATAGAATCTACTTTTTGACAGGCATATGATGATGGTTTTCTTTTGGCTTTACATTTACCATTAGTTTTTTTGTTGTTGGTATTTACTATATTATCCCTCAATCTTATTAAAAAAGGGTAATTACTTCCATTTTGTGTGTGATTCTATACCCTTGGTTTTGGTCGCCACTCCGGGACCTATTGAAGGTGGGTCTTGGGGGTCATTATCTCTCATTCAACTAGAAAAAGGAAGGGTCTGGCAATATGTTGTCCCTTATCTCATCTAGGTGAAGGTGGGTCGTTACAATTGTATTATCCCTATGTCCTTTTAATTGTATTGTTCTTGGCATAGAGTGAAAATACTAATGTTTTTTACCCACTAACAATGATGATCACTTCATTTTGGTATGAATAAATACCTATCGGTGTATGATCCATGAAAATAGCCCTTATTTGTGAACCAAATAAAATTAATGTTTCTTCAAATTTCATGTGATTGATTTATTTCTACACATTCTCATAAAATATGTATTACATGATCCTTATAATGAGGGAACAATATCCCTTAGTTTGAATGAAAAATTTGACACTATGATTCAACCCTCCCCTATCAGGGTGTTCAAGAGTCCATCAAATTTGAATATAAAAAATGATATAATTATGATATAATTTTTTGAATTTTACTAAAAATAGTCTAATAAACAATGATTTACTCTTGATTATCCAATTCATAGTATATTTATATAAGTTTATATATAATAAAAATTGTATTAATTATTTTATAATTGGATCATTGTGGAATAACCCGATGTGACAATAGTATATATCATTGTGTTATTTTGTGTTTCTATTATACATCATGAGCTTTTTTTAGTTTTACACTAGAAACTGACAATTTTTGTATGTTATTTTGGATATTCATACTTTCACACATGGATTGGAGTAATAGTGCATACATCACACATAAGATACCATAATCATAATTGTGTGGTATTTCATGTTATCTTCATGGTCTATAGAAAATTAGGAATCATTCCCCTTTCTATGAAACATGTTTTTTTAATGGGGTTACATGCATGGAATGCACATGGTAATGAAAAACCATTCAAAAAAATATATTGTAGTATAGAGTGTTTCAAATGTAATACATGGGATTTATCTGCTGTTTAACAAACCATACATCCAAAATGTGTGACCTAAAGATGAAAACAATAGATTTAAATTATTATTCTTCAAATTCACCAATTTTAATGATTTTCAACTACCTTATCACAATAATGGACTAGTTGAGCATCTTAGGTGAACAATAGGGGATTCTCCTCTATCATAGTTCAATATAAATTCTTATCTTTTTTAAATATTGATGTGAATACTCAGAGTTAACATTCATTTTCTATTTTATTCTTTTATTGATAATTTCTATATCATTTCAACCAAGAATCATCTTCCACAAGAATCATAAGGGAATTGATATCCAATTTTACTGTCTATGATGACTCAATCCTAGTGGAGTTAGTTTCCTTGGTTCTATTGAGCATCCATGAGGCTTTTTTTTTGAATAATTAATTAGAGGTGATCACTATATACTAAATATCTGTTGAAAAAAGGTATAGCCTTTTTTATTTTTAGTTAATTAACATGTTATCATGCTCTAGATATTTTAAAATTTAATTTTGTGGATATGCCTATAATTTTTATAGAATTCATTTTTTATATGTTTTTAAGGATTTTTTCTACACATAAATGTAACACATGTAATTTAATGGGGATTATTGAATTACGAGTATTAATTAAAAGAATAAATGGTTTTAAAAAAAATTCATTTTTTATTTAACTGGAATTTATTCCAAATTGTGACATGAAAATAATTTAAAATGATTTTCTTTTAACTCATATATATTTTCAATTAAATATGGTTGATTCATTAAACTATCTTCAAATTTATTTGGAGTAAATTCTTTTGTGAAAAAGTTTTAAAAGAAATTAAAATATCCATTAATATATTTTTCTATAGTTAACTGTTAGGGAGAAAACCTAAAACAATTTCGAATGAATCATGGAATTCTGAATACATATCAATGAAGGATCTATTTTCATATTTGTATAGATTAAAAAGATATATGAGTGTGAAAAACACTTTTAAAATCACCCTGTATGATTTTTGTCTTTTGATGGTGGTGTTTTTTATATAAATAATATGTTATTGATCTAATGGGGTTGTCTCTTGAAATATAGTTAGAGCTGAGGTTGAGAAGTTTTTTATGATTATTTATGTTTTTATGAATTGTTTTTTCACTATACATTAATTTTGGTAATAATAAATCATGTGACTAAGTCAATGATCTTTAATTAATAGGAATTTCTGTGTTTTAGACTTCTAGTTTCCTATCAAGTGTGTGATAAGACTATATTTTTTTCTTAAAAACTACATGGACCCATATAGTGGGGAAACATATGTTTAGATTAAATATATGATAGTGGGTTATTCTATAAATGGTAATGTGATGTACTATATCACATTGGGAACATGTGTATAATTCAAGAAAATTGTCACCTATTAGTGAATTAACACTGGGAGTATCTTGTGAATTCCCGTGATTCCCAGTAATTTCATAATGTTCCTAGAATCTTGGTTATTCTATATTATTTATTTAATCTATTTTTTTCTAAGGATATTAATGAGTTGATATTTTGTTCATAAATCCTGAGTGGGTTTTCTAAATATTATCGGAAAAAATTTGATAATTTTATTTATATAAAATTTATCATTTCTTAATTCATTAATGAATCTAATGAAACGATTTCTAAAAAAATTAAATAATTTGAGACGAATAAAAATTATAGTTTATTAATGTATTATATAATTTTATTTGATTTCATATAATTATTTCTGGAAAAATTACATTATATACATATTTCCAACAAGCATAAATGTAATATCATTTGAAATGAGTTTCATAATATTTTTCTTTATCCCTAGATAACATTATTTTATGGAAACCTAAATTAAAATAATTATGTGAACATAGTTTTTATGGTTTATTCACAGCTTATAAAGGCCTAAATAATCTTTATTTTGTGTGAGAATTATTCTTCAGATTCTCAATAGGCAATTTAGAGAGTGATAGGGGTCACAAGAAGGTTTTGGGGTTTAGTTTTTTTCATTCGAACCATTATATAAGAAAATTTGATTTCATTTTTGTATAAAACAAACTTTCTATCAGAGATAATAATTATCATGAATATTTAATTTACCTATATATTTTATTTTTTCTATTATCCACATTATTTATTAGGTTATTTTATACTAATTGTGAAATCGTTCCTAAGATAATTATTATTCTATACATGGGTGGTTTTTACTGGGCAAGAGTGATTAGGAATGAACATCCGGCCATTCCATAGACGTTCTCAAGATCATAGTCTAGGGTTGGCCTAAGATGGTTGATGAAAATAATATTAGTTAATCCTATTATTATTTAGTGTGTTTACTGGATGTATGGACACTATGATCACTATGAAGTCATTTGTGAATGTTCGAGAAAATAAGTGTGACCATATATCCTCCACACTAATCATTGATTTTACATATTAGTTATATATTTTGGTTTTAATTTTTTTAGTTTTTTGGTAATTTGTGATTGATTTTGATATTTTTCTATGATATAATGATCTTGAATCAGTGTGTTATAGATTATGGTGGTAGTTTTTCATTTGGGTGGTGAATGGGGGAATTCATTGGATTGTCAATGTTAAAACAAACTATCTAGTAAACTGTACGGTTCTAGCATAGAATAGTCAAAAATTCGCATAGGACCTACAACATGGGTGTTTTATATTTTACTGGACCATTTGGCCAAACCATTTGCAATTCTAGTTTTTTTTCAAAATATTTACCCCTCTTTATTTTTGAGGTGGTCCCAATGTTTTTTCCATTAGTATGATGTCAAATATGAATGTTTTTAATGATAAATGATTCAATTGAATGTGATTTTATTTCATTTTTATAATTGTATTTTTTATTTTATCCATTTTAGTTCAATTCTACATTTAAAAAAATATTTTTAATTTTAGATGTATTAAATGCCCATGGATATGTATTGTTTGAGGTGGATTTTTTTATACATTTTTTGGGGATATGTAGTTTCTGTTTTCAAATTTCAGTTATTTATTTTTATTGAAAACTATTTACAAACATTGGATGTTAGAGAAATATTTTAATATATTAAATTCAATTTTAATTCATATCAAATAGAAACTAATATAATTATTTTATGGTGTAAAGTGGGATTTGGTGATTTTATATTCTTATGGATAGTATTAGGATGACAAAAATTTGTAAAAAAAATATTATTATATTATATATTTGAGGTTTTTTATTTGTGTCATACTATTTAATTTCCCCCCCTAAGATACTTGTTTTATATTTAAAAATAATTATTCATATATTAGATATACAAATATAAATTTGGTAAATAAAAATGGAATTTTTATAAATTAATGATTGTGTTAGTTTCATTTTAGAGTTTTTTTGGTTATCATGGAACTTTTGGATTCAATTTTTTCAACATGAACATATTGATGTGCATGTATTATTATTTAGAACATAGAATCCAAAGATTCATCAATGAAAACTAGAAAGTTAGTTGGTCTTGATTATCATGAGAAGTAATCCTCCAATTTTATAAGAGTTTTTTCGTCACGAATCAACTCAACATTAACATAGTATAAACTGATTGATCCGGTATACCAAATTTTAATTGACCCCATACAAAAACATTGGAATCTTCAGTAATGTCTACTACCCTATGACTAATTAACTATTTAAATCATGTAGTGGATGAGGAGAATTAATGGAGTACTATAATCACTCAAAATCTCTAATGATTCAATAGTAAATTCCATTATTAATATCTTAGTAAGACTAATTAAATTTGGTTCAAGGATATGATTTCTTCTTAGATGCGTGATTAAATGTATTCATATTTATTAATACTTGTATTCACTGAAATATTTTGTTATAATTTGGTTTCTTTAAGAATAATAAAAAATGTAGGTCTGGATTCTCTAGTTGAAATGAAATTAACTATTATTCTAGGTGAGGATCAAAAGATTGTAGATTTGATAATGAAACAATTGGTTTTGGATGAGGGATACTGTTCATGTTATAACAATATGATATGTCATATATCATTTCATTGTGGGGAGTGTAAAAATTCGATGTAATCATCCATGAAGTCTCTAACACCTTTCGTTAGTTTAGATTCCATGACCATAATTAAAAATTAATCAAATTGGGATATAGTAAATGGTATGTTTTCCTATTGTTCTGGTTTTTATGGATATATAATTTAATGTTTTTTCGAGAATGTTTTGATACAATTTTCATTGTTCTATTATGGATAATAATATTTTATTGGTTTGTTTGTTCTATATATCTTTTATGGTGTTTTCATGGGATATAATCCATTGTATATATGTTTGAGATAAGGTTATTGAGGGTTGAGTGGGAGAATCCTTTAGTCAGTTAATAAAACAATCATTTATTTTAGGAAACCAAAAATTGGTTGGTTTAGGATTCATTTTTTGGGTTCAATCATTAGTATTTTTTCCAGTTAGGGATTCTAGAGATCCAGTTTGAGCATGGGGAATCATGAGTAGACACATGTTATGTCCTTTGGGAATTTTTCTCATATAGAAAGCTCATGGTTGGTTAATTATATTAATTGTTGTGTAATTATCTAAAATAAATATCACAGTAAATGTTTTTTTATTATTTTTGAGTTCAATATTACTTAAATATTTCAAGAAATAAATAATGGTTTTTAAGACCATGAGTGGTCTTTTAAATATTTGGATCATGTATCTATCAGTTTTAGATGAGTATTTTTGGAGATATTCCATGGCCTATATGGATATATTATTTCATTAGGAGAGGAATCAATGTTTTTGACTATTTTATCCTTTATCATAGTTTTTGTTAATTTCTCTTCTCACCTAACTGAAGTGTCATGGTGGTGTTGAATATTGTTCCCCATTTTCTATTATTATTCAAGGCATTATTGGGTATGACTGTTTATGGTGTAGATAATTGAGACATACTATCGTGTTTGTGGTATGGTTTTTATTTCATTTAATTTTTCCCTGGGTCATCATGGGTTTATAATATTTTCATGTAAGAAATTTTTGATTTTTGATTTTTTTAGACTATAGATGGTTTGGAAAATGGGTTTGAGTAACAGTGAATCAAATATGCATACGGTTCCCCAATCATGGTTATGTAGTTTTTTTAATATCTACATAGAATTTAAATCGTTATAATTTTCCAAACTAAATGTGTGAACTAATTATTTTCATGGGGTGAGAGTCATGTTTGGTGAAATATTAATAGTAATTCAGTAGAATAATTTTATCAGTTATTTATGCATATCTAGTGTTAGAGAAATGTTTATACCCTATTTTAACTAACATTATGAAAAAACCATTTGATCTATCCATGATTATAATTGTATAAAATTATAATTTAAAAATTTTACATATATACCATATTTTCCATCACATTTCCCTCTTTTAGATTAGCTAGACAGTCTATTTTCACCAAGGGGTCTTCTCCTCCCCTCCTAAAATTTATAAATTTCACTATTTTGATCTCTTATAGAATACCCGTAGTAAGCCACAATTTCCATATTATTTATCTTCTCTAATTCCATCTCTCTCATATTTATTCTATGTTTTATCTCCCTCCTTGAACACATTTAAAATCCAGGTCCTATTATTCTTTCAATGGTCATCCATTCGTGGATTTTTTTTGGATTTTTTGTCTTGATTAAAAAACTTTAGGGATTATTTTTTTCTTCATACAATGAAATAGATTAATAGATTATAAATATTAATTGAACTGGGGTAGATTTTTTTATTCATCCATAATTTAAAATGACTTTTTTTCACGATGACACGAATTTTCTTTTTAGCTAGAAGATTCATATGTGTGACATCCGAAAATAGTTTTGTAAAATTTGAAAAAGAATTATATATTTGGAAAAAATGTAACACATGGATGTTCTTGGGACACAAAAAACAATGTTTGGGTAAAATTGTGAAATGAATATATCCTACAAAAAATATATTATAAATAAATATTCGACCCTTGGTAGGCCATAAAAGTATATTTTGAAAATATTTTTTCTATCATTTGGGATTTTTAAAATATTTGGTTGAATCAGTAATTTAATTTCTAAATTATTTTGAGTATTTTTTATAACATATTTGGAAAATATTTTAATGAATTACATGATAAATGTTTTCAAAAATAATTGGATTTAATGAAAATATAAACTATTTGGATGGACACTTCGTATTCAATGTCTATTTTATTGAAGTATTATTTGGAATTTTGTATAGTTAAAAAATGTTGGAGTGTGCTTAACATTAATTGATTTTCCAAACATTTTTTTCTTTATCATTATGGGTGTATTTTATGTATGTAGATAAAATGTAATAAATAAAAATGGGATATTTAATTTAAGGTAGTTGGAGGTATGGGTGAGTAAATGTTAATGATTATGAATACATATATGTATTGTTTTACTCGATTCTTTTTTTCATAATCATCGAATTTGGGTTATTAAAATGGAAGTATATACATATTTTTTAGTAGATTGTTACAATCCAATAATTTTACCTATACCATGAGATAATATTAGATGTTTTTTCCTTAATGAGTTTCCAAATTATTCTCGTTGAGTTGTTTGTTATTAGATACAACATAGGCTGATAGGTTGGTCATTGCTAGGTAATGTTTTGGACTGCATCTTGTATGGACATTGGGTAGATCCCATATCACCTATTCATTGGTTAGTTGTTTGACATAAGGATTTTCAATTTTTAATATTTATTCCCCTATTTTTTAAAATGTGTTAATACCTGGTTGTTCGACTTCATTTTTATAATAAATTCATTTGATGACAGAGTGACCATCTTTATAACCATTTTTTCATAAAATGCAATTTTTTCTTCCATATATTCTTGTAAATATGGTTAGGAAATGGTACATTAAAAATAAATTGATTATTTTTTTGGTGTTCATGAATTTAATTATTATTTTTCAAAATGATTGATTTAATTATTGAAATAAAAAATTTTGTACTGTTTATGAGTAATGGAATATTATTTGAAATTTTGAATACTACAATAGAAATATAATTTTAATTTCTTTTCAATCATGAAAATATAAACTCACTTTGAAAAATATTTGAAAAACTATGTTTTTATTATAAATATTTTTATCGATTTCCTCATGTCCATCATAAACCATTTCATGTATTATTTTCTTATGTTTACTTTGTTAGTGGTAGAGTATTGAGTAGTACTTATTTAATGTGGAGAAAATTATTTTGTAACTGATGATGGCATGTATAGATGGAATGAGGTTCTTCTGGGTCAGGAGTGTTTCAATTTAGTTTTTACTTTCACAAAGACCACTCTACATTTTTCTTGGATTATATATTTTAATTCAATTTATTTTTTATTTTCTATTTATTTTATTTTTTATTTATATTATATATCAATATAAAGGTTACAATGAAATATTATTTAATAAATTGGTACTATATTATTAGTTTTTTTATTAAATATCCACGATTAAATTGTTCCCAATAGACTTATCTATTAATAGCTATGATCATATATCCAACATGTGGAGATCATGAATCATTCTCATGTAATTTCATAGGTTGGACCAATTTCCTAATATAGGGGTCTCTAGGTTGGTTATTTAACAAATTGAATAAAAATACCACCATTACATTTTGTCTCTTTATAGGTAGTTTATTGACTAGGATCATTATAAATATATGAGTGAATAGTGTGATAATGTTCTTTCCCAACATATCCTTTCACAAGAACATAATTATTCGTCCATTTTTTGGATTTTAATACTAATATTGAGTACAATTTTTATGATTATTCAAATATTTTTATATTTTTTATGATATTTTGATCTTGCTATGTAAAATAGTGATTTCGGTGCTAGTTTATATTCAAATTTGCATGTTCTAAATAACTCATTGACTTATTGTTAGCCTAAATTCTCTAACATTCCATGTTGTTACCCGGAATAATGGTTCAACAAACATCACATGTCCTATCATACTATTGGAGAATTTTTTGCAGGTCCATTAATCCAAACCATTCAAAATTAAATATCTCCTCTAAAAAAGATTCCACCTTTATGTCCTAGATATTTCTAAAGGATTCAAGTTTTGTATATTACTTATTATGTAACATTTTAGGGGAGATTAATTTGATCAAATGTCATTTAATTTGAGTTTTAGGATTAGATGATTGATTTCATCCATTTCAGTTTTATTTTCTCATTTTAATAATTTATTTGAATTTGAGTTGTTTTGAGTTGTTTGGGTTGTTTTTGGTTTGGAGTGGGGCTAAGATATTTCCTACATTGTAAAATAATGTTTTCATTATTAAATAAGTTCTGTAAAGTATTTTTTAAAATTTTATTAACCATATGATATGTTTTAGATATTTTTAATTAATGTGTTATTAATGATATTTGATTTCAAAATAAAATTTTATGAATTATTATGTTGATAAAAGGGAGATTTAATTTTTTTAATATTATGTACTAATTGTTTCTAGGTAAAATATTATAAGTATATTTATTTTATGGGTTTGTTTTATATTTTTTTCTTCATTTAAGGTCTATTACTTAGCAAATTTCCATTAGAAATAGTTTTTTATGTTTTCTAAAATAATGCACAAAATTATGTCATCATCAAGGCTATTTTTAAATTAGAAGAATAATTTTTTTATATTTTAGTACACAAATGAGTTTTATTATTTAATGTTTTTAACATTTAATTGAATATATTAATGTTATTTTTTGAACATGATATGATACATGTTTGTGTATTTGATATTTAGAATATGAATTCAATTAATTTCTTATGGAAAATTAAAAAATTTAAATCGTTTTAATTATTTTTAGGATTGATTCTCCCATAACATGTTTTTTATTTCATTATGGATTGAATTTTCCTAAATATTTGATTGAGTGGAAGGTCCATGACATTCCATATTCATAGACAACATCTATGAACTCTTGAAATATAATACCAACTATTATAAAATGAATTTTTTTATTATATGTGAGTGGATGGGGAGAATGGATGTGGTATTTCATTATCTTAAAACTCATAATTAATAATTACTAAATGTTGGATTTCCTCAACATTAATGATCATGAATAGTTTTTTGATAATTTATAATTCATTCCCAATAGTAAAAAGGCATATTTTGGGACTTATTTAAGATAATATTCACTTTTTGGAATCATTACAAGGCGTGGAAATCGAAATCACATATTATTGGATATATGTGTATGTTTCCCAGTTTTCTATTACAAATGATATTCGATTAGATGATGATTAGAATTTCATAGTAACCGAGTGGGAAGAGATGACTATTGATGAGGGAAAATCTTCAAGAGAATGAAATATAATGTGTGAGGTATTTTTACACTATAGAGTACAAGAACATTATAATTTATATTAGGTAAAATATCTATGGAATTTTTGCCCGTGTGGACACCTAGGCCACCATAAAAAATTCATAAACTAGGATATTGTATTGTTATATTTTTGATGTAGTCCAATTTTGTATTTTTTTTATATTTAGGGATTTTTTCTAAAAAATATTGAGACTTAGTGAGTTATTCTTTTAGTAAAAAAAATTATTTTAGTGTTTCTGTGGGTCGCATCACATGTGTTCTATTATCTTTGGAGGTATTCATTTTCATGGATAATTTTGTTGGTTTCATGATTATATACTAAGATAATCCATGGATCAATTCATGGGTTAATATAAAAGGTTATTTATTTATAAAATCAACAACTAGTTAGTTTTTTTATCTATTTTTGGTTCCCTATTTGATGGAGTCTTAGTTAGTTGTCATAGAATTCCCAGATGGGATGGTAACATATGTCTAAAACTTATTTGGTTATTATTGAAATTTTTTCACTGTTGATAATTATGGTTGGTAAAATTTCATTACTTATTTACTAATTATAGATGTGCATTATCATGGTATTTATTTTTCAATACTATTGTGTTCTTCCCAATGGAACCATTTATTTTAATTTTATTTATTGTTGAGACTAAACAGTGGTATTTACATTCATTTGATAATGTTACGTGTGGTGAAGGATTAGATTTATTTTGGGATATTTTGTAGAATATTTATTCAATTAAAATAATCCATAGTTGTTAAAATATTTTTATTATTTATTTTAATATAACATTTTTATGTATTTTATACTCTCTATCTCATCCCATGATAAATAATTTGATAAAATATTATTCATCATTTTACACATTTATACATGTGTTTTTGTTGATAAAATTTGTTTTAGTGGGGAGAAGTGTCAAACCATGATGTGATAATAATCAATCATTTTATGATATATTATATCTCTAATATTTATCACGTTTTTAAAGGGTATTAGGTATAACTTTTGATAATTTTTAAGTATTTTTGTTTATTAATTTTTTTTACTCTTTTAAAAGTGGTGATGTGAAAACCAAGAATCGAGGTATACTATACCAATAGGGACATTTTTAGTATTCTCTGCAAACTTTTCCCTAATATGAAATTATCATAGAAAACAATGATACATGATTTTTATATTGAGGGTGAATCACATGATAAGATCAATGTTTTGAGTAAAACATTTGTTAGAAAGTGTGGTTTTATAGTATTTATTCACTAAATGTTACATTTTTAATATATATTTCTCCAAACCCTATGTCGAAATAATGATATATGCAAATATTTTTAATTTGGTGGTACAATTTTTCTTTTTATCCTTCTATTTACTCTATTTTTACTTCCATTATACCCCACTTTTATCGGAAGACATCCATATTTCACCAAGAATTCATTATATACAATCCTTCCTCAATTTAGATGATTCTATCGTACAATTCACTATGAATATATCCTATGTAGTCCCTTATTTTTCTATTTTTTATTCTCTTGTTACATTCCTCTATAATTTCATGTTGGTTTCATCTTGACCCGGTAAACCAAAGCTTTTATCATGCCTAATTTTGGGGCCTATAGATACACATTAATATGGGTTTCTGGTATTACAGATACTTACAAAATCAATAAGGATTCCTCGATAATCCACCATCAAAGGTGATGAATCTCATGTAAATCAATATGATAAGGAGGATGTAGTTTTTGTTTTCACCATTCATTTGAAAAAAAATCACACTTGATGTTTTGAATGGTCCAATTCTATAAGACTATATGTGATAGTTAGAATATGTTTTTACTTTTTTTTTGAAAAAAATATCTCTAGGAATAAAGTTAATTATAAAATCAAGTGATTTTAGAATATAGAAAATTTAACTGATAGAATATGTTTTACTCAACACCGAGCTTAAACAAACTATGATATAGTATTAAATATTATTATTGTAATTCATTGTTACAAAAAAAGGCTTATGTGAATTGGAATATCTATATAATGAATTATATATGAATCTTATATTAAATAAAAAATTATCTATTCTTAATATATAAACACATAATTTTTGCTAAAGTCGTTTTATTCATCAAATATATGTATTTGTCAATAATAAATTTCTATTACTTTATATGAGAAAATAACTATAAATAAATTTAAAATCATTTACAAATATTTTTTGATAAAATGAAATTTCTTATTGAAATAACCATATTCAAAGTATATAATGGTTATTTTTAAGAGATATTATGAAAATATTTATGTTTCTGTAAATAGTTAAAATTACCTATTTTTATAAAAATTTCAAATTCATTATATTAAAATTTACAATAATGACTTCAATTTTATCTCAAATTAAAATTAAAATTTTGATATAATCTAATTACATACAATTTATCCATCATATTAATTAAATTTTATGTATTTTGTTTTCTTGAACCACATTTTTAGGAATACTACTTTACATTTTATTTGTCGGTTAAATTTTACATTAAATTCTGCAACATATGTGTTTTGAATTATGAAAACCAGATTTCTTATTTGTAATTATTTTGTTAAATCATAGTAAATCGATACATTTTATTTTGTTTATAAAGAATATTATTAATAATAATTTTTGGTACCATGTTAAATTGTATATCAGGTATTTATGGGGAAACAAAATATGATGTGGAAAACAAAATTACCTGATAAATGGATCACCAATAATTATATGTGTAACATTATTCGATAATATTAAATATACATTATATTTCCTTTTACATTAAATTTTATTGAGATTATAGCCCTCATAATATTGTATTTATGGAAATGTCAAAGATTTCACTTTCATATTTTTATTTACTATAACATTATTAATATGTGGATATTTGGATGATATTCTTTACTATAAATATTATTTTGAATTCTAAAATATTTAATCACATAATAGTAATTTATATTATATTTTTAGTGAAATAATATTTTCTATAAATTCATTAAAATCATTAATGTAGTTCTTATTGAATTAAAAAAAAGTTAATTAAATAATACTCAAAATAATTGGTAAATATAATTTTAATTAAGTAAATATATCCAAGAATTTTAAAGATGAATATAACGTATTTTATATTTATTTAATTTTATGTTATGATGTTATATAATTGTATTGATATTATTAAATTGAATGTATGGAATAATATCCAAATAGACAATATAGATATTTAAAAAATATATTTTTTTATCAAAATTATTAAAAAAATGAAAAATGTGATTTTATAATAAATTCGATAACATATTGACTAAAAATAAAACCCCAATACCTTTTAGGTTTTTTGGAAGCATTTTCCTCAATAACATTTTAATTTATTCTAATCTTTTCAGAAATTAAAAAAGTTCTCCAAACATCAATTATAAAAGAGAACTCGTTCCTTCAATTATTTTCACCACATTGATCCATATGAAATACCCACTATATGAAAATTTATCTTCTAGACATCCATATATATGTTTTAGTGGTTACATTTCTTCCAAAATACAAATCATAGTCCCCTTAAGAAGATATTTATTGAAGCTACTGATGAATATGTAATCATATTTACCAAATTATTCTCTTTTATTAATTATTATACATCCTCTTCGAATTTTGTTGATATAATTATTTAATAAATAAATTCTACAATATAAACTATGATACCACCATATTCCAAATTTTATCCATCCTATGAAAAATGAATGAGTTGTACATTCGTATTTATGGATTACCATCTCCACAATGTAGTGTAATTCATTTTTCATCCACACATTTACTGGATTGTTATAAAAATTAATGTAATGAATATATATTATAAAAATTATATAATAATATTTATGTAAACCATTATTATTATTTAACATTCTTTCAATCCATCCATAAAAAATGAAATCAACATTCAAGCTTACGTACAACATACTCTCTACATAAACTAGTTACATTATTTTTATATCTCTATCATTATGTATGACTCAAAAAATATATATAAAAAATATTATAATTGAAAAATTTATAATATTTTTATGTGATTTAATTATGGTAAAAGTATAACTACTGTATCTACTAATTCAATACATAAATGAAAAATACAGTAGTTACCAAAAAAATAGAGATTTTAACAATTAATTAATAATCACCCGGTGAAATATTGTTATAAGTAAATAATATACGGTATGATATATATGATTATTGTTTTATAATATTTGTATAATAAATCTTAATTTATTATCAAGGGGAATCAATCATTTTTGAAGGAAGAAAATCTTGAGGTAAGGAACCTTGTCTAACTTTTTTTCATTGAGGCATATTTTGTTTTAATACATCTATATTCCATTATAAAGATAACATACACCTCTTTAAAATATTTTTTTGTCTTAATTTATTTATTAAAAATATATTTATGGTCATTATTAATGTTATTATTACATGGGTAATAGGATTCAACTAATTATGTGTGACACACTAAAATTATAAAGTAATAACCTATATTCAAAATCATGCATGATATGTGACACCAAGAACCTAAGGGGATATTATACAATAATATTTCAAAATATAATTTCAATTTTTAATATATTTCAAATATTTTATATTTTCAATTCACATGACACCATGTCATCTTTTGTAACACTCAAGAG
The DNA here is from genome assembly GCA_963277665.1 of Viscum album. Taxonomy (NCBI): domain Eukaryota; kingdom Viridiplantae; phylum Streptophyta; class Magnoliopsida; order Santalales; family Viscaceae; genus Viscum; species Viscum album. The sequence goes on from OY728160.1 coordinate 715,392,637, forward strand.
AAACCTTTTTCTACGGTTGGCGTTACACGTAAGATGAGTTATATTGAACAACGATATATTATTAAAAATTTATTATAAGATAAAAATTATCTGTTATGAATAATTTTAACTAACATATAAAAATATATTATTAATATAAATATAAAATGAATTCATTGGTTACCAATTAATGATAAAGGTAAATTTGAACCAATTTGATATAAAAAGAAATATTTTTATTTTTTCCATCGAAATGAGTTTTATTATAATAAACATAATTAATTAAAATTAATTAATGATTTTAATAAAATATATTCTTTATATATTATATAAAATATTTTTTATATTCACCCATTATGATTAATATGTGTAACATAAGAAAAAAACCCATTTTACACAATATGAAGCTATATATTTATGAAGCTAATTTTACCGCATTTTAATGGAGAGCCCATTTTAAATCAATATTATTATATTTTTTTGATTTAATATTTCCAAAAAAAGTATATTTAAAGAAAAAAATAAGAAGTTTTTTAGGCTGATATTTTGATATTTTTATAAAACATTTCATTTAAATGAATAGTAAAAAAATACTAAATTTGAGTTCAAAAGTACTTTTTCATCAATATTATTTATATATGAAAATTATTTTTAGTTTGTTTTTAAAGTTTAATTAAATAATTATTTTTAAAAATAAAAAAAATGATCATTGGTAATATTTTAATTTAAAAAATGACTATAAAATCAAAGAAAACTTTTGGATGATTTTACTTAAAAAAATACATTGTATTCCCCCATGTTGTATGGATTTTTTATTAATTTATGCTAATTATGGGATTAGAATTTATAAAAATGGATTCCATATTTGGAAACAAAATAAATTAATTTTTTTTAATAATATCCACAATTTATTTAACAAAAAATACTAGTGAAATAAATTAAAATTAAATATGATTATTGTGTTAAAATAATGCAAAATAAATTACCAATCCTTTAATTTATTTCTACAAATGACCTAAAAACTTTTAAAAAAACTTTTATGGACTTATTTTGTCAATAAACCAATTATTATTGTCTTTTTTTGATTTTTTATGACTTTTTTCTAGCCAATAACATGTCTCCACCTAACTTGAGTCCAAAAATTCCTAGTGAATTTTTTCCTACCCTCTAAAAGGACACCATATATCCACATTCCTCGCAATTTTCGAACCACCAAGGATTGGAGAATATCTTTCAAAATAAATTCCCAACCACACTCACATATACGTTGAATCCTCTTATTGGGTATGAATCAATCCATGGAAGCCTTTGATGGAAACCAGATGGAGTTACCCGATTAAGAAGTAACAAACTTTCTTAATCATTTTAGTTTTATTTCCACTATACCACCCAGAAAATATTATTATTATCTGATTTTATAAATATAACATTATCATTAGAATTAAAGGATTCTATTTTTTTATTTATCATACCTTAACATACACACAATTGCATCTAATGGGTAACAAACATTCTATTTCTTTGTACTAAGAACAACGATTTCGTGAAATGATGATTGTTCATTTTTCCATTACCACCTATCATAGAGGTCATTATGGTTTTAAAATTTTTATATATTATATATATGATTTTAGTAATTCAATTATTTTTTCTGAAATTTTAATTTATAACATTATTTTATTTGTTCCATCTTTTGTATATACGATAATTTCATTTGAAGAAATGTAGACTACATCCTCCTCAATGTGATAAGAAGCGTTCATGCCATACATGGAACAAATAAAGGATGGTTTTAATAAAAATCTGAAAACTATATAACTATAATATGATGCTAAAATTATAATATAAATTTTTATCATTTATTTTTCATTTAAATAATAAAAGAAACAAATTAATGTGGCTTTTATGCATATGTATGACCTACCTTCTACACAAATTGTGTCATGTAATTTCTAATATCCAATTTTTTTAGATTAATATAAATAAATATATACTAACTGTATAAGTTTATTAATTAATTTATCATAATATTTAGATAATTAATCCATGACATAATATAATATAAAAGAAAAAAACGTAGTTAAAACATCTATGAAACTCTAAAATTTGACCTAGAAATAATGAAATTAATTACTGTTTGTTAATAAATGGGTAATGAAAGGTTATAAGACGTGATTATATGGAATCATAAACATAAATATAGTTGTGATATTAATTTTTAGAATATTTAAAACTATTATACATGTGCATAAGGACTACATAATAAAGTACTGTTAAGGATACATAATTTCATAACAATTAACATTTCTTTGTGACTTAAATTTTATTATGTTACAATTCCCTTTTATTTGGTGTATATGCTAACTCATTCATGTTATATCATGAATCACATTATTCACATTATTTTTTTATGTTTTATCATATTTCTTAATTATTTTAATATTACGATATAAATGTGTCAATGTTGTATGAGACACTATTGAGTTCTTAAAGATTATTCACATCACAAATGTTCTTTAGGATTAGATTCTCAATCTCACTTAATTTTGTGATTATCAAATTTATCTTGTAATAATTACATTATTGTCATAATTTTTTTTAGAATTTTAATTGAATATCTATATTCCCATAAAAGGGATATTATTATTTCCTAAAATATAAAAAAATTTACAAATGAAGTTTACTTTGAAAGGTTTTTGAATAACTATGGAATAAATTAAAAATACAAAAATTTCATTCAATATTGTTATTTGATAGGGTATATCATTTTTATTATTCAATATGATAAATTCTATTGATTACAAAATATCGGCAGAGCACAATAATTATATATCTCCTTGATGACTCAATTGGTTCTTAGGATATAAACAAGTTGCTTAAATTTAATGGGTTTCTATCCATAGTTTTAAACTATTTTTTAAAAAGTGTTGAAGGTATATATCATAATGTGCCTCCTAAATTACATCCATTAAAAATAATTTCCATAATTTAGTTCCAGTTATTATTCAACCTTGAGATTTTACATTGATATATATTTGGATTCATTTCATTTTCATTTCATTTAATAAATAGAATGACTTTCAGTTTCCTACCTTAGCATAAATATTTTTCATTATATATTTATTTAAATGGAATGGGTTATAAGTTAGTTACCTTTCTATGTTAACTTATTCTCTTTGATTCATTATTTCATTCAATTTTCTTAACCGTGCTGATTATTTTAGGGTTCCCTTATTATGTTTCATTTCTATTTGTAATTATGATAAAATATTGGAATATTCTTTTAAGGATTCATTTTATTTCATTTAATTATATATAGTGTTGGAATATCCTATTTCCCAGTGTATTATGGCTATCATGTATGTAATCTTGATTTCAAATGCTATTAATCAAAATTCTCCACTGGGATTGATTACTTTTAGTCATTCCATTTTAATAAAATAATGCACCGACACTAATATTATAGGTTCAGTGTATTACATTACAAAATGTTCATGGTTTCATATCTCACATTGACTTCTTTGAGACATATTTCATTCCATCCACTAATTTTTTATGTTTTATATAAATCCCATGTGATATATTTAATTATTAATCTCATTATGTTTAGTTTATTTAGTTTTTATTTGATTATATTTGTTTAATGAAGCTTTCTTTTAAAATTAAACACAAGTGGTAAGGGTTTATTTCGAAATATCAACATTATTAAAGATTGTTTATTTTCAGAACTTAGATAAGGATTATTTATATACAATATTAATTTTTTCTAAAAAACAATTCAAAAAACCATTTAATAATATGAAATGATATTTTGAATTTTTATCCCTTTTATACTTTTTAAAAATATTTTTAAAGTAATCCTTCTATTATTTTTGAAACAATATACTTTATGAATTATTTAGAAAAGTGTTAAATGAAATTTTATTAACTTATTTGGCCTGAACAAAATATTTTTTACTCGGATTCATTAATGATTCATATTTCATTTATTTGATTACATGGATAATTTCAATAAATATAAATTTTATACTTGAATTGTTTTTATGTGCTAAAAATTATTTTTAAATTAAACATGTCATCTTCCACTATAAATATTACTATAATCACTTTATAGTATTATCATCTATGTCGTCACACTTTTTTGAATCCTATTTTGGTATGGGGATCTAATGATACCATTTATAATTTTTATTTTTATTTATTATGATCATTTTGACCTGGTAATTTATTTATATTTAGTATGACTAGATCATCCAATATGGACAACTACTGGTGTTTTAAGTCATGTTGATTTTGTTTTAATATTTATTCATTTTATGAGTGCACTAGATTTTGTACATTATGGAAGGGGCATGATATATCCCCTTGATTTATCAGTAGGACATGTGAGACCATATATTTATATATTTGGTTAATGAAATACTCATTTATTAGATTTCATCATGATCCATAAAAAATGTAAAATATCGGCACGAATACTCGATTATACCAACGGTTCTAATGTAGCCTAAATTGTATTATATTTATTAGAATAATGCGTCAACGAAATTTCATAGTTTTATTAAATTATAAATTCCATCATTATAAATTAATTTAACAATTTTACATGTTATTGTTAAATTAGTTAGAATATCAATGATTATGTTTCCTGATCATGTGATTATTTGTATGAAATTTTTTTATTAGAATTTATTCATACCATGTAATTCTCATGTTATTGATTAAATTTAATTGGATTTTGTGATATAACATTACATATTGATGATTACTTATTTATTCATAGATTCAACTATATGATTAACCTTAATGAATATCCAACCACACCTAATTTATATTTTTTACTTAACCTAGGAAACAAGGAGGAGTTTTATTATTTTAATGAAATTATATACTTAGGTGAATAATATAATTATCAAATATAATTATTCCTTTTAAATATAATGATAATTTTCAGAGTGTATATAGTTTACCAACACTACTAAAATATTTCATCTTTTGGGATGTGATTCTTTATATTTAAAGCCAATTTAATAATGTTACCATTGAGTGGTGGATATAGGATTTATGTTATATAATGTTGGAATAAAATTATGTTTAGTAGAAACCATAGGAAATATAGTTTTGAAAAAATTTATCAGTAAGTGAAAAAATATGGAATATTATTGAAATTTTCACAAATAAACAAATATTTTGATTTTTAGATTACCAATACAGAAATTTATAATTTTTAAGTGTTTCACTAGTATTGATATTATACGTTATGTTTCATAATGATATAATCTAATATAGTGTATTCTATATTTTATAAATGGTTCATACTGGATGTAATAGATCCGATATCAATCCCCCAAATCCATGTAGGGATAACCCCCGAGAAAAAACAATGAAGTTGGTGGAGGAGTTGTATCTAGAGAAGAACAAATAATAACTATATCAAGAAAGATGTATCATGTAATAAGTAATAACCATTCCATTATAGAGATTCATTCTATTACAAAAAATTTGTGTAACAATACTATCCATGTTCATGCATCGATAAACCAAAATCATTTATTGAGAAAAAAAATACATTTGTAGTTGATAAATGGAAAAGTTTCCTTCGGTAGATATATTCTTCTTCGGAATGTAATGAATGGGGTGAGGTTTTAATGGTTGTTTATTGTCTCTTAGGGGAAGCAAATCAATATTGGTTATTGGTTCAAAATGATAAGTATGAAGAATAAATAGAAATAATGGACTGGATAGATTTTAAGGAACATTTATTGGAATTATATTTTCATGGATATGAAGCAGTGGATATGGAGACAAGAATCTTCAGTCTGAGAAAAAATGAAGATGAAAATATTACTAAGTCTGAAGACAACTTCACATGTTTTTTCAGAAGTTCATTATACATTTTATGTAATCCCAGAAGTATGATTCTACATTTCATAAATGGTATTAATGGAATATTTAGTATGGAAATAGTCTAAAAAATACATCATTAAAGGGTATATATTCTATTCACATAATTATAAAGAAACAATTCTCCAAGAATATTATTGGCGATGGATATAAAAAGAAAAAATTGGTGGAAGTGAAAAAAATAGGCAATGGTAAGAAATAAATGAAGTATTATCTCATATATAGAAGTTGTAAAAGGAAGCATTTTGGTTCATTCTTAAATGGGGAAATATTACTTTTTTTGTGTGGGAAAAATTTCCACCATACTCATGATTTCAAAGGAACAAAATAATTTTCCCCTTATTAATGAATCTACTATCAGGATATGTGGAACAATGAAAATTAATGATACATGATTCAGGGTAATATACCACAGATTAACTAATGTGATAAACATCAATCAAATAATATTGATACTATCAAAGTGGAATGAATAAAGAAATAATTTATCTGGACTCGTGAATTATTTTATTATATCATTTTATTATTGATAGTACAGTTATAAGTACAGTATAAGTATTGTCCCAAATTACATCTTCATTAATGATTTGGAATTTTGTGAGGAATAATATCAATAATGAAGAGAATTGCTTCAGTGGTATGTATAAATTTCATTGAAAACAAATGATTTGGGGAAGATAACCAAATATATGTTCCCAATATTGAGATAACAATACTAAAGAGATGTTTATGGGATTTTAATGTTAAATGTGAGAATAGATATTTAATTTTTGTCAATGTAAATCATGTTGGTGACGATGTCTTTATCGAATTTTTGAAATTAATTCAATTATATAATATTTTATTTAATTACTAAAGACAGAGTTAATTATTGAACTCATTTATTTTTTTAATATGGTTTTCTGGTGTTTCAAGTAATTAATTTGTTTCCAATGAATAAATGATCATGTTAGCTTAATTTTTAATTAATAGATACTATAAAGGGGATAAATAGTAGGTTGAATTTAGAAACATACCGACCATATTCGTAAAAATTTTAGGTTATTTCAATTTAATGATTCTTAACGTTAAATTCCTTTTTAATCGAGAAATTTTTGTGTGATATAATCATTTGAGTATAAGGTAAGATTATCATATTGGATAGCCTATTCTGACTATTTTGTTTTTAGTATTTACTTATTGGTTGATTGAATGTCTTATGGGTCTTAAAATTTTCTTCATGAAAAAAACCTCCCCTTAATATCCATATCACAGTCTAATAAATGATATTGATATATATTGTAGAACAATGATATAATAATATTTTTATTATTAAATGATATGATATCAATCAATTTTATTTCATTAAGTGGTTTAATTATATCATAAAATAATTCCTCAAATCTAGGAAATAGTACTTCACAATTAAATAACATTTTTAGTTTAGTTTTATTTTCAATAAATCAATTCCCATTTATATCATTATAGATTTAAGGAATTTTTATGGTTAATGTTCCCCTAATCATTACTTCTATCACTCTAAACTAGACTCTGATATTTATGTTTATCTTTAATTATCATATTTTCACATTCCACTAATGTTCCCAAATTAAAAACCTAATTTGTTTAGTCACCATAATAATTTTCATTTTCTCTTACTCTGAGGATTACATGACAATTATTTTTATATTTAGTGATTCCAAAATCAAAATTGATGTATCAACTATTAGTTTTCAATTGTGAGGAATCAATTTATTGGAGGATGATAATGTTACATCACAGTATTTTAGAATATATAAATTTTTATTGATATATTATAGCACATGCAACACCAATCATAATCAAACCACGAGACAAAATACAATTTTCTTATTTGAAAGAGAATATTATAAAATATCAGTTAAATTGGGGGTATGAATAGAATTTAAAAAATTGTGAAATAAATATGTATTTAATATTATATACATAGTTATTTATGCTTATTATATACCCACAAAATTTTTTATACATTAATATAACTATTAAAATATATTTTTTCTTCATAGATTGAATTTCATAACCTTATATGATAAAATTATTTTAACTAATTTTTGATACATTAATACAATTTATTCTTAAAATTAATATAATCATTGAAATCCTCATATTAAAATTATCTTTGGGTGATTTTTGAGTTTTTTTCTTAGAAGATTTATTTTCCATGGATTTGTTAAAAAACCAATTTTTTAATGTTATAAATTTCATTATATTAAAAATTAAATTAACATAATAAATTCATTTTAATGAAAAAAATGTAATATTTTTTAGATATAATATAATTATCTTTATTCCATTCATCCTTATAACTAATTATTCTACAAGTTCATTTTTTCCTTAAAAACACATTTTTATAAAAAATATTTATTATTGTGTTTTTCTAGATTAATAATCCAATAAATATTATAACCTATGTGGTTTCGATTCTTATAAATTGATTCTATACTGGGAATTATTAATTAAAATATTAATAAATATTCCCCTATTATTTTGGTCCTAATTAATAGTAGTCGTACTAATTTTTTCCCTCGATGGAGGGTAAATCATGTGATTAATGGTAAAAAAATTATAAAGACAATAAAATAATGCTAAAAATAAAAAAAATATTGGATGCTTATTTTTATTCCTAAGTAACTCTAGGTTCATTTATATGGCCATTAGGATAATATTATGACCTTTTTAATATATTTTTCAAAAAAAAGTCAATGATGACACACTAATATTTTTATTAACTATGTCATTTTTATAATGAATATATCTAGTTATTATGATAATAAGTAAAATGAATTTTGAAAAAAATATCTATATCATGGTAATATATATGTAGTTTTTATTGAATAAATAATTACATTTATTGTTCACACCACCTTGATGTAGTAATTATTCAAATAATATTACTATTAAGAAAATTATATTGAAAATAAAAAAAATTAATATAATTTGAGTTCATTAAGGTAGTAATATAATTTTAATATGCTGAGAAATTTCAAAATATGCCTTTCCTACAATTTTAAAGGGTGCCTGTTACATCACATATTTATGAAAAATTGCTCTATATATCACAACTAAAATAATCCAATATACCTTATAAACATACATATCATGGTTTTGGCGGTTCAATTCCTTCTAAAATACCAATCTTAGATTCCTTTACAAGATATATAAAGTAAGTCAACTTCAGAAGTGGTGATCATCTTTACAGACTCATTTATGATTACTTATTTATAAACATCCTATTAATAGGATGTTTTGAAACTAATTTGACAACAATAGTATCATATATATTCTAATATTTTATTATGTTTATTATAAAACCACATTCTATGTTTTATTTGTCTGACGAAAAACTAAAGTATTGGGTGTGTGTACATACAACATACCATCTCCTCAAAGTCATGTAATTAATTTATCACCACAAATTTTCATGGATGGTTATAAATTTGGAACTAAAAAAAATATATATTATATATAATAAAATATAATGGTTATTTAAGGGTAAATTATTTATTACTATTCATTCTTTCAATCCATAAAAAATGAATGCAATATTCAGGTGTACGTACGACCTACCATCACCAAGAATGGTGTCATTAATTTATCAATAGACGTATTTATAGATAAATAAATATATATTTATATATATATGAAAAATATATATCACATTTAAAAAATAATTAATATTTTCATGATAATGTAACTGTGATAAATGCATATATACTATAACTATAGAATGAAAACATATGTGGAAAATAAGGCAGTTACAAATCTAAATAATGGTATAAATAATGAATTCATAATAAATTGGCGATGAAATATTATATTAAAATAAAAAATGTAATTTTTTTTATTATTGTGGTTAAATAGGTTTTTTAAAAAATTGATATTTATTATCCCAAATATTTGAACATGTACAAAGGATATCAAACATAGGTAAGGGACATCATCTCAATTATTTATTCATTGAGGTATTTTTTTGATTTTGTGAACCTATTTTCCAATATGAGGTTTAAATAATTACAATATACAATTTTATACATTTCATTGGTTTATTCTATTGATATTTAATATTTTGTTCAATATTATTCATTCATGGTGCATACTACTCAATTTATTAAAAATTGGTATGGGTTTATTTCCCCTATTTTATTTTTCTGAGTCATATTCCATATCAACCACTTATTTAATTTATATGGAGTATATTCTCCCCATTTTATAAATTATATAATTAATCTATTCAAATAAATGGTAATTAATGTTTCATTTGTGGTTATCTATTTCATGGAGAATACGATTAGAAATAAACCGAAATGTTATTGTTTTATTTCACAGTGTCATCAATGTTCAATCTAAAAAAAGCTTCCAAGTCAAAGATAAAGAATATTTCCCTTATTTTTCTATGATTTTTAAGGAAGTCTAAATAAAACTAATATTCATTAAAGATTTTTTGACATCATTTCATTCCATTTTCACGTTTTTACAAACTATTTAAAAATGAATATTTCCTTTTTTCAATATAATATACTTTATGAATTTTCTTAAAAAGTGGGAAATAAATGTATTTTAAATTACATGTACTTGTTATAATTTACCACTTTCAGGATTCCACAATTAATTTATCTATTATATATAATATTACAATGTTGTTTAAAAAAAATTAATATTTTTACAAAATGAGAGTGTTTTAGATTTTAATTATTATTTTCACTATATAAAACTATTGTTTTCAAAACAAGTATTATTTTAATATAAATAATTTAATTTCATATATATTGATGTACATTGTTGAATAATATATTACAGAGATACTCTAATGATTCCATTCACCATATTCATTTTTTTTGTTTATGATTAGTTTTATTTGGGAATGTATTAATATTATATATGACCAGTTATTTGAATAGGGATAGTTATTGACATTGTAAAATCATGTTGAATCAGTTGTATTATTTAATCATAAGAGGAGTGAATTGGGCATAATAAGTGATATGTTTTTTCTTTTATAATATCTTGACGCATCAGTGAGTCTCTTGTGACAAAATACTTATTATTATAGTGGAGGTATTACACATTTATTTAATTTGGGAATAATGCCTCTACAATAATATATTATGGCCTAATGCGTCGATGGTATTAGATGTGATCGCATATATTTTATGGTATTACATGTCCTATATTATGTCATACACTTTACATTTAATATGTATATATTTATTAATTCAATCATTTTAAATTGTGTTTATTTTATTACATGTGATTAATTAATTCACTAGAATATCCATGGTTACTTTTCATGCTCATGTGACTACTTATATGACATTATTTGATCATTATTTATTTATACCATATTATTCTCAAGTAATTGATTAAATGGATTTTGTTATTGTTATTTAAATTATCATATTGACTAATCCTTATTTATTTATAACCTTAACTATACACATTCCCTTAGAAAGTAACTGAGCTCACCCAATTCTTATGTTTTAGTTTCCCTATGATACAAGGAAGTGTTTTTAATGGTATTGAATGTTATATTAAGGTCAATAATTACATTATCAAATAAAATTATTGATTTTATTTTATTTTATTAATTTTAATAAGATATTTATGGATCAATCTTGTTTTTCAGCACTAATAAATTGTTTTTTTCTTTTGGATGTAATTCATTAATTCTTATACAAATTAAATAATGTTACCCCTAGATTTGGGCGAGCATAGTTAGGGTATTTAATTTATTACAAGGAATTTCAAGTATTTTATGAATTTTACATGACATGGTAAATTCAATAAATGGAATTCAAAAAATGAAATTTTTGCTTTAAATGGTATTTGAAATAATTGTGTCATGAAATGAATTTAAAGAGACATTTTAGAAACATGAGGTTTTTCAATTAATGTTCATTGAATAATTAAATTAATTTCAAAATAAATTTTCATAAATTGTTTTTACAACATTATGTAAATATAATTTATAACATTCAAAAAAATTAGAAACATTTTTTTGGAATGAATCTTCAAAAAATAATAGAACAAAAATTTAATTATTATTATATATCCAATATTTTTTTTAATCACTATTTTATATTTTTCAAAGGTTTTAGTGTGTGAAAAACACTTTTTGTCAGATCACATATGTTTTTTTACAATTATTATTGATATTTATCATTTTTTATTACAATGTGATTGATATGAAGGGTTTGTTTTTTATGAGGGATTTGGATTCTAGGGTAAGTTAATGTTGATGTTTTCAGAATATATGATGGATTTGATTATCATGTTCACTTTTATCAAGGACATGGGAACCCAGGTTGCTATGTTGGTGGTATATAGTTATGATATGAAATTTTTTTCCCCAGTATTTGTCTCCCCAATATTGAGAGACTGGACTTGATGTGGTGTTCTGCCAATGAATACTCATTTTAGGATGCAAACGAGTATTTTTTAGATGAAAAAAGAAAATATGTTTTTTATGGGTTTTTAATGTCACATACTATACCAAATTAGATGATAGAGTAGATACCATGTGACATATCCTTTGGTTTTAGTGTTTATTTCAGTGGATTTTCATTGAATTCTTTTCGTGCCCCATGTTTTCATGATGTATGTGAAACCTTTTTTCCTAAATAATTCATGTAGTCATATATTTTATTCAAAATAATCCAATATGTTGAAATATATATTATTTTAGTAGGAGTTTGTAATCTATCAAATTTTGGAATATTGTCATGAAATTAATTTTTGAATAGAATATAGTTATATTCCGAGGACTGTGTGAATTTAATTAAATGTTTCCAAATATGTGGTTTTTTATTAATAAAAAAATGAAAATATTACAAATGTAATATGAAATTATATTGGATTTATTGTACATATGAATGAAAATCATAATATATATATAAATATATATATCAAAAAAATTAAATGAACTATCATTGGAATTAATATACAAAAAAAATTAATGCTTCATTATAGAGTGTGGTTTCCCTCACACACTATATAAACCACTAAATGTTTGTTTTTTATAAGGGTTCCTCTACATAGTCTTGTACTAATGAGTATTTATGATTGTTGAGGACTTTTATTATGATACTCACGATGTTATGTGGTGAGTGACCAATGATTAGATGGATATGGTTTGTTCTAGTTCAATATTATATCTCTTTTGGATAATTTTTTGGTACTCTTAACTTGGTTTTTTATAATCAATTTATTATGTATTAGAGTTTTTTTTCATTCATTATTTAATTCCCTAATTTATTTCTTAATTCTTGTTTTACCCTCTGAAATTATGTTGTTAGTTTTTTATAGGTTTTAATTATTCTTAATTGAATGATAAATAAATACCACAGTTCTTCTCATTATCAAGGAGTGATTAGAAACATTTCTTGAAATTTCCTTTACCTGGATCGAGTTCCCAGTCCAGGGTTGGTATGGGCTTCTTTTTGACATTCAATCCACTTCAAAAATTTCATGTCAAATATAGTTATAGCGATGTAAAATGGCTATTCAATTTCATCCCACTATTTTTATGTACACATGATTAACCAGGATACATTGAATTATTAATTTGTATATCCAAAGGAGGAATCATTTTAGGGTCATTAAAATTAGAAATATTTTTATTTCATATTTCACTTATTAATAACATAGATTCATAATATCTAATTTATGAAATATTAAATGAGAGATAAAAATATTAAAAAATTTATCCAAATAATTATACCTCTACTATAAAATAAGGAGGGTTCATACATCACTTGGAAAATGCTATGTATTTTAAACATACATTAATAATTTTATGTGATATGAAATGAAAAAATAATTTTGTTCAATTAAATACATGAATAATACTGATTCAAAATCAAAATCCACTCACATTATACATCATTTGATGTGGAATTTGATTATATAAACAAACAAAAAGTGAATGAAAACCCACCAAATGTATAGGAATCTTGTGTAAGTCAAAAATTATTAATTTTTTTCTATATTTTATTTATATAAAATAATATTAATTATGTATTTTAAATTTTTATTTATATGATTTTGGATCCTGAATCATCATTGTAAGTACCTAAGGAAAAAAATTAAATTTTGTGGATTGAAGTGGTCAAACCAACATGACCATACATGAGGTGTATGTTTTTGAGAACACACTTCTGATGTGTTTTGAGAAATAAATTCCATATAGGGACATAGATGACAGAATAAATTTCTTCATGGAATATATATATTCTCAATAAAATTTCATTGGTAGTCTGATTTTTGGAAAAAAAATCTATATAAAATGATGAAGGAGAAGGGACATCATATTAGAAACCACTACGTAAGGATACACACAGTCTTAGTGTTGAGGATTTCTATTCACCTCAACGGCCCTACTTACCAATGGTAATTTATTCTTCAACAACTATTTATAAAAAATGAAAATCATAAATCTATTTATACTTTTTTTCTAATAATCTATAGGCTACATTGATTTTGATTTTGATCTATCATAAACCACAAATTACTAGGTTCCATGGGTTACAATGTCTAATATCCTTGGAGATATTATACAGAATAAAATAAATATAAAAAATAACAACAAATTATAGATTAATAAAATTAATATGATGAGTTTAGAGATACATATTCCCTTTGATGATACGGATGTCCACGATTTCAAAAATTATATTATATATTTTGTATCATGTATGTATAATCTTATAATGATACATGATTATAATGATGGATGTCCATTCAATTTTAAATAATACTATAAATCATCAAAAAATATTGAAATATTATGTTAACTAAGTTATGTTATGATAATATATACTTAGAGGTGGATTCATTAGTTCGAGTTAAACAATCAAGAGGACAAACCTACAAAAACCAAAAGACATTCTTAAAGATGTTCTGACCAACCAATTTCAGAAATTAATTTTTTAACATTACATTGGAAAGAGAATATTATGATTAAAGTTAAGAAATTTTCCTTTATACTATATTAATAATATATTTAAGAATAGGAGATGGCTGACATGATTGTTCCTGATTGTGTAAATAAACATATCATGCATGAAGGGATTGATGCATCGGTTGTGAATGGGAATATAATGTCCGAATTCTAAACTTATTTGTCCAATAATTGATCTATGAGGATAATATTAGTTAAAAACTTATTATTTTCTATATATATATATATATATTACAATAATTAAATAACTGGATAAAATTGGGATACATTAGTCTCCATATCATTTTAACCAAGGAAATTTCAATTAATGAATATGAATATTCAATCAATGATATGGTAATAGCCAATATGATTAACTATAAAATAACAGACACCGAGATAATATAAAAATATACTATGTATGGGTAAACTTTAATAATACAATAATAATATTTTTTCATTTTTGTAATTAATTATTTCATGTTATTTTATTGGTAATTTGATTCGCTGTTTAGTAAATGTGAATTAATTTTTTTTTTTCATACAAATAACTGATATCCATGAAATCAACCATACAAAATGTCCTTATATCTATTTTTAATACAAATCATGAATCATTTTGAAAATATATTTATATATATAAATTATATATTATATTCTAAAATGAATTTTTATATAATATGTTGTGATTAATTATTGTAAAAACCCTTGTACGAGGAAAATTAATACACAATAGAAGCCTATAAATTTCATTTAATATAACTTTTTTATTTAATAAGTAAAAATAAGTAAATATTATAGATTTTTTCTACTTTGAGTACTTTTTTTCATAACATTTTATAGATTTCTAAATATTGTAATGAGAACCATTGTAGTTTTTTAATTTTTATATAAAATAATATTATTTTTTCCATAAACAATATAAAATCATAAACAGAGTTATTTCAGAAGTTAATAAAAATTATTTTTAAAACATGTAATATTCTATTATTTATATATATTTTTCATTTACTATCATTAATCTTGATGGCCCATTAATTCAATTGATGAGGAAGATTTTTTTATAAATGGGTGGGAAATTAACATGTTGTAGGAATGATTTTAGAAATCTTGAATAGTATATCTAAAATCATTTATATATTTTTTATCCAATAAGGGATCCTAAAGAGTTGGTTTATCTAATACATATTTTCTTAATATTCTTATGTTTATTTCAAATTATTAATTTTTTTAATGACATTTATATTTTATGTGCTACATATTTAGTAAATTTATTCAATTATCATATATATGTGATTTAATATTGATTTTCCTCTAATAAATTTTTTCTTATGAATAACATAAATATCATGTATATTGACTTTTGGGACCTTAAAAGAATTTTTAATTTCCATGGGTAATAGATCTAAACTATAAATTGGTATTTATAAATTTAAATGAAGTTTATATCTAAATGGGAACTTATTATATGAATCTATAATATCTTGAAAATTATCTTGAGTAATGTAAATTATTAATAGAAACAAAACAGTTGGAGAAAAATAAATTATATATGATGTATTAATTGTGTGTGATGAAATGACATAATGTTTAATGTTATTAAAATGAAACAATTTTTTTTTTGATATATTAAAGTGTAGTATTATTTCAATTTATTTAATTTTGGTGATAATCCCATTAAAAACACTACATTGGTAATTTTGTAACTTAAAAGTATATATATTTTATTAACGTCAATATAAAAGGTGAATTTATCATAAATCTATCATTTATATAAATTTATAACAAGTTATTTTGAAGTACATGAATACAATTATACTAAATCCATTTATATTTTTCCTAATGTGTTTTTGGATTGGAAATCCACTCAAAGAAGCAATTTTCAGAATGTGGATCAAATATTCAAAATTGAAAAAGTATGCTCAAATTTTATTTAAATGAATTGATAATTATACGTGATTAATTTATAGATATTAAGAATGAATAACATGTTAATATGACAAACGATGTATCTAATATAACTCAATTTGTGTTTTTCATATAATTATTAAATTTATATTTCAAAACACACTTCACAAACTCAAAAATGAGGAAATGGAAAAGGATTTCTTATGTATAGTTTAAGAATAATCCAAAATCCATTTTTAGAATATATTAATTAACTA